>JACCHW010000009.1:7663198-8344898 GCA_018907185.1 Platyscapa corneri
AAAACTCTTGCCCGGAACCGGCCGGATAAACAATGGTGACAACCAGAGTATCCAGAAAGTTTATTGTTACATAGAGATGAAGTGATCTATTGTTCCAGAAGAGTTTCAAGATGCAAAAAAGAAGAATGTTGGAAGGACTGTGTAGGTGTTAGACAACATATAACAGAAGGTTCTCTTCTGTAAAACCACTACGTGTATTATTACGTCATTTTATATAACATCGTTTTAATATCTCCAGTCTAATGTATTATCCGATTCATAATACTTAGGAATACACGGTAAATCCAAGAATGCAGAATCTATCTTAACTATTTGGATCATACCTAATAATATTAACTTTTAAATACACTCAGTATTTGTCAGAAAATCGTTCGATTATAGATGTTAATTATAAATAGTACATGATTGAAGACAATTTTCAGAAAATTATTCATTTAAAATTTATTTTTATTCAATAAATATAATTTCCAATTAGGCCTTTTACTTTATTTTCTTTTCTTTATGTATATATAAATACAAAATTAATTTGGATATGAAATCACCAGAAACCATATATTTTTTTATGCTATTCACTAAATAATTTTAATGCAATTATTGATGTACATATGTGTACTTAATAGGAATAAATTAATAAAATAAATACAAAATTTAGTTTTATTTAAATCATACTAACGTTTTAAATAATAAAATTATTATTTATATTTATAGACATTTGAATTTTTAAAAAATAGTTAAAAACTCTTAATTAATTATTAATTATTTCAATATTCTTTATTATTTAAGAATAAAATTAGAGCTGTGTGTTTATTTTTATTTTTTTCACCTGAAAAAAATATAATAATTTTAATATTGTACTATTTATTTATAGCTTTATTATTTGTATATTAGTTTCATCTATAATATTCAATAATATTCTGCCAATATTTATTAAAATATTTGGTTGATAATGTAACGAATTCTAGATTCTTTTTCTCGTAACATTTTTTTACTCTTTTCAAAGTATGTTATTTTTACATGTTTGTCACACAATGAAAATTTATTACAATGTATTTGATACAAAGACAAAAAATTAAATGTGAGCTGAAAAATACTGATTCGTGGAATAGACTCCTACATATGTTTTGAAATCTCCACTAACTGGATGAGAAATTAATGAAGAATAATGATATTGGTGTACCGACATAGGTAGATAGATTTTCAAACATAAAGGTTCATTGAGTAAGGTTTCAAGATTTTTGACAAAATATTTTAATTAAAAAGTCTAGTTTAAATAGTTTTTAGAAAAACGATTAAATTTCCTATAAATGCATAGAAGATATTTTACAATAAATCTCTAGAAATTTCTTGTCTAAAATATAGTAAATTTTAAGATATAATTGCTTTATTATTGTTTATAATTGCTTTACAATGTTATAAAGAAACTTTGATCTTCATGGTGGAAAAATTTGCTGAATTAAACAACTTATTAGACTTATGGTGATAATCTTAAAAATAATCATGCATAACGATGAAAAACATGTGATAATACTTTTATAAACTTTACAATAAAAGTATTGCTATTATTTATTTTTTAAGATTAATCACTATTATACGCAGTTAAAACATGCTAAACTTTATGTTGTTCAATTTGTAGAAGAGAAATAGTTAATTATATTATTTGATAATTAATTCAAGATTCTGTAACACATAACAGCATTTTATATGTGCAATAATTTCAGTACATGCAATAACTCTCATAAAAAAATAGTAATTAATTGTGCCCATTACAATAAGAATATTACTTTTGGTTTAGTCATTTCTTTCAAGCTCTTGAAAACCTGTGAAATAAAGTATTTTTTTTTACATGATTTCATAAAATGATTTCTCGTTTTAGATTCTTATTTATTTTTCATGTTAGTATTAATAATTTTATCAAAGTGTATTTTTGAAATAAATTTTAATAAAGTTTTTGTTTATTAAGAGCTTCTTGTTTATTAAAAGTAAACACCAAAATAAAGAGTGAGACGGAAACGGACAAGTGGATAAGATAAATACTATGAGTAATCCTTCAGAGATCTCGTTTATCGAAAAGCGACTAGTGACTAGAAGATGAAAATACACGATATGAGCTATTTCATTTGTTATAAGATAACATGGTGAAAGATAGTTAAAAATTTAGTTTACGTAATTATTATAGGTAGTGACGTAATAAGTTAAATCTTACACACGTGTAAGATTTGTTAGAACATTTAAAAAAATAGTTCTCATAAAACTAGGAAATGAATCTGAATATAAAAATTATTTTCTGGTATTAGTTTTATTATTTATAATTTTTACTTACTAGTATTATTCAATTACATAAAATATATCATTTTTAATCATTTCAACAATTAAGTTATAATTGTCAATTATGTATAAAAGCATTTAGTAATAAAAAAGCAATAAAAAAATTAATAGGTATCTGTACAATTGTATATATACATCAAAAATCAGCTCAATCACGTGTAGCTAACTAGATAATTTTGTCTTCGCAATAAATTTTTATTTAAAAAAAGCGGAAATTGTGTGAAATATCTTTATTTATAATTAAAGCCTAGTATATGTTTACAATTTATAAAAATTTTGTAATAATTTTTTTTTTTAAATTGCTTACAGTTACAAAAAATATTTATTTGTAATAAGGTTTCAATTTGACAAATGTCACTCTTTATTGCAGTGAAATCAATTAAATTTAAGATTCTTAGTAAATCATATATATATATATATATATATATTAATAGACATTTAATTTATTATTGATAATAAGCTTATATTAATTATTCAGGTCATACAAATTATTATAATTTCACTTTTAAAAACACGACATAGCAAAAGCAATAATTTTCTTCGGCTGTTTTCTGAAAATAATTTCCATTGTTACCCATTAGAACGAATAATATATTTTATCTGTGAAATTCAAAACATTATACCTCAAAAGATAATAGTTTAAATTTATAAGCACTTTACTTAAGTAATTAAGACACTATATTAATTAGTATAAATATAATTTTTTATAATAACTCTTCGAAAAACAGATACTATAATACTTTGCCAATGAATACAAAGGTGCGATAAATATACTTCATTCCTATTAAAACTCACCATAAAATATTAATTACTGTAAAATTACAAAAAATCGAATTTCATTAAATTATATATTATAAAAAAAATACAAATTAATTTATTTTTATAACAAAATAATTCCTTTTTTAAAATTATACAAATATTACTTTGATGTCGGTAAGAACACCTTATGAGGATGGTCGTATTTATTTTATTATTTTTGACTAATTGAAGTAAAGATAAGTTTTGACTTATTATAAAATACTAAAAGTAATAAGAAGTTAGACATTATTATAAATTATTAGAAGTTATCCAGGACACTATTATTAACAGAATAGAAAACTATACAAAATAATTAAATTAACAAATATTCAAAAATTAATATGAGAATACGTTATTTGTAATAATTTTTTTTATAATAAAAAGTATTACATTTGCATTTAGATAAAGTGACTCATATAAATACTAATTATTTACAAAATTAGAATACGAAAAATCATAATGCAGAAACAAGAACACGAAACAAAAATAATAAAAAATGGAAAAATTTTAATAAAAAAAGTAGGATTGATAAATTTATAAAAAATATATTTCATAGTTGCTTTGTAGCATAATAATATTTTAGTTTTTTTATTTGAAATTTGTTCTTTAAATTAACAAATTCCGAGATATATTATTATAATTTATTTTTGAAATTGTTATAATTCGATAAAATTTTCGTATTACTACATTATTTTTATAACTACAACTTATATATTATAACAACAGATTATATATTTATTAATAAATCTTGCTAATATTACTATACAAGTTAGTGAATTACTTTTTTATAGATTTTTTAAACAAATTTTTTTTGCAGGCTTATTAATAATTTCATGTATTTCAATTATTTTAAAATCAGGCTTATAAGTTTTTGCACTTCTCCAGTACAATAAGAAAAATAAATATTTCAAACGTAAAAACCAAGTTGTATTTGAAAATAAACTAAATATAAATTTATCAACATTCAGTTTAGACACGTCATATAATACTAATCATTATATGATATCTAATAATAAAACATATATTTACAAAAACAATATTATAACCAATCTATTAATATTTAAGGTAATCTTCAATGAAAGGAGATTTCAATGTATTAATGCTAATAGATAATATTATTTATTGTTATTTTATATTTATATTATTATATTTTTCTTCCTTTTTTCTAGTTTCAATAAGTATTCAAAAATAATTTTATCCGTGTTTGTATTCATAATATAAATTTACGCTATATCTTCTCGATTTTTTCAATTCATTACTTGATATCCATAATATAATCTTCATAATGAGAGGTTTATAGAAATCAGGTCGATATAAGATTTAAACATAATTTAGATAAAAAACATGATTACAATAATTGTATCAATTCAAATAATAAATATATAAATACATAACTGAAATTAAAATTGATAATGGTATTTTTAAAACCAATCTTTGGTTACTAGTTCTATATTTTCGTAGATGATCAATTTACTTATAAAATTAATATTTTCTTAAAATATTGTTTTAAGTGAAAGGGCATTACGATTACCAGTGACACTGAATATTGATCACATAAATTATATGTTACTTATTACATAAGTATCGTAAATACTTACATCGTGAATAATATTACCAAAAATTTATAATTTTGTATTTTTTATTTTTATAATTTAATTATATATTTATGTAAAATTATTTCACATTTATACATTATTTAAAATTTTAATTTAATGTAATTTAGAAATTTAATATTCAGATTTTACTATTAAAAAGTTAGTGAATATTTTATAAAATATTATGTATTTTTATTATGTATTTTTCATGGAAATTATTGTGCAACAGCCAGAAAACAGAATTATTATCAAAAGAAAATTATTCTTAAAAAATTCATCTATCTGTTTTTTAAATTCAATTACGTCGGTTTATCAATAAACATTATGGGTATTTAAAAGGAAAATCTAAATTTTTAATTGAGATTTTTCATTTCTCTTTTAATTTTTTGTCTTCCTCATTTATCTTTCAATTTAATATTTTTCTTTATTTATCCTTTTCTCAAAAGTCGTGAGCATTTTTTTTATATATATTTTTTATACCCTTTGTGTATTTGACTGTGAAATTGTTTTTCCAACTTTTAATTTCCGTGTCTTTAACCTCTTTCATTTCTCTGTTCCTCTTTACACAGCATTTTTTGTTTTGTTTGTTTTTATTTATTCTACTTTTTAAATCTTTCTTGGTATTATTTTACAAACACCAATTGGTTTATGTACATTCTACTGATGTTATCATCTTTACGAATATATTCCAGTTAGAAATTTTCTTTTTTTTATGATTCACCCGACGATACCCAACTATCTTAATCTTCCTTTTATTTTCCTATAAATTATTTCTTTTAACCTTTTTTTATTTAATAATACTTCTTATATAAATCTTTATTCATTTTTACACTATTTCCTATTTTCTGAATGATTTATGCTTTTATAATATCAATTAGTATCATCTCTATCTTTTATTTGTCGCATTTGCATATGTAATCTCAAAAAACTTCGTTTTAAATGTCAGTAAAAATTTAAGTTACTGATGGTCATTTCAAACAAAATTAAGTTTTTAAGCCGATATAAATTATACATCTAAGCAACGACACACATACGATGAAATTAAGAAGTATTCGGCAAAAGGGCATTCTAGCCGTATAGTATTACTTTACGCCGAACACTTTTATTACAAGGAACTGTTTTGACTATTTAGCGCGCCTGTGACATCATTCAACGATTTTTAGATTCTTCATAATAATTCTACGATCGCCGCTACATAAATATATATATAGTATATATAAATAATATTTTGAACATATAATATTATAACTACTGGACTGGAAGACATCATTTTTCGATTATTGGAAAGTTAGTAATCCACAAAACGTGAAAAGATACAGTCATACCAGAAGCGTACCACATACAGTTATACATCTATTCACATAAAGTTAATTTCAATTTACATTAATAATTGGTGATTTATAACTTTTCATTATATTGACAATTGATACTTCGCATTCTGTGTTTATATGTTATCATTTGTGTATCATTTAAATAAATTTACGTTTCTTTTAAATTAAATATACTGTATTATTTAACAACAAATTTTAAATTAACTTCATAAAAACTCATTGAAAAAATTTAGAAATTACTTTTAAATATACAATTTTGAGAAAGAGCATTTTATAAAACTAAATTTTTAATATTCAATAATAATAATTTTAAGGTTTTTATTTTTAATTTTTGCAGGTATCAGGGCTGTAAATATATTTTGACCTGTATTTTTATCTTATTTATATTTTTATGATCATCTAGTAGACAACAGAAAATTTTTTAATACGTTAGAGATTTGCTCGGCTTACTTACAGATGTATTATTTTATATAATAAATCAATAAAATCTAACATAAAAGCCAAATAGCCATATTACCTTGGTAATATTAAAAATTTATTGCTAACAATATTTAGAATATATATTTTACACTTACTAAATATTCGTTTTATAGTATTTTTACATATATAGATTATTGTTAATAAATTTATACAAGAACACTTATGTATTGTAGCCTATATGTTTTAATTACAAATTTTAATACTATTTTTTGTGTAATCTTCTAATTTTTCATGTATAAAATTTGCATGTACAGACTTGATTGTGATAAATTAATGTCGGAAATTTTTGACACATAAGTTATGATAAAGTTTATTAACTTTAATTATTTCTTTTTGTCACGTACATTGTTATTCAATATCGCACATATATTTTGCGTGTTACATCATTTTAACTGGTTACTTACATATGCTTTAATATTGTACATTTATTTAAAACATAATTAATAATATAATTGAATATTAAATGTATTGAAAAATGAAAACTATAATATATAATTCAGTTATTTATTTTTAAAAATATTTTAAATAATATTTTTGAATAGATATTTTAACGAAAATATTGGAAATTGTACTAATAGAGAATAAAAGTCTTATCTTAATAAAAATGATTTTTTAATAAAACTTGTATATATCAGAGGTATACAATCACATGCATATGTATATATATATATTTTTTTATGTTTTCATTTTAGAATCAGCTTTGAAATTATTCCGGCGGACGATGATCAAAATAAATCACCGGTTTTTCACGATAATAATTCACTGGCACTTGCATCCTGGTGTGTGAGACCTCTTTACTGTTACGTATACAATCGTTTGTTTGATTTAAGATTGTATCAATATCGACGGGAAGAACCAACAATAATTTCAAGATGGCTTTTAGGAGCTCTTTTATTAAATCCAGATGTTTTAACTTTCTGGAACATGAGAAGAGAATTTATTCGAAATGGTAGACTTGAACCAGTGGAAGAATTACGTTTTGTAAATATTATACTTTACTATAAATCAAAGTGTTTTGAAGCTTTTTCTTATCGACGTTGGATTTTAAAATTATTATTAATTGAAAATAAGGATATAATAATAAAGCCAGAACTATTATTAAATAACGAAATTCAGATTTCCTTAATGTCAGCTAACAAAAATTCAAATAATTGCCATGCATGGAATCATCGGAAATATATCATTTCAGTTTTTGAAACATTATCTGTAACGGTATTTAATAGCGTGTTAGATAACGAGTGGGAGGAATCTACACGATGGTGTAGTTGTCATGTATCAGACTATAGTGGATTTGATTATCGTCAGTTTTTATTAAAAAGATTACTTATACGTAAACAAGAATTTGAAAATTCAAAACCATGTTCTGAAATTTTAAAAAAACGCCAAAATATTATACTTGAATTTGTTCAGAAAGTAAAAAAAGATTGCAGAGATATTTTTCTTCTTCCTATTAACTCTTACGAAAAAATTTTAAATCTTTTGCATGGAGTTAATTTTACAAAATATTCTGAAGTGACTTTTGAACAAACACTAGTAAATCTTTCATATTGGGCTGAAGATTGCATTATAAATGAAAAATTACTTAATACTTTCCCAGGGCACGAAACTTTATGGTACCACCGTCGTTTTCTTGTTTTTTTACTTATTGCTTTGAATAATTCTTATTCAAATTTTTTTCTTTATAGAAATGATATTTTAAATTCATTTCAGTCTATAGAATCAGTGAATGAAAATATAGAAAATTTGAATTCTATACTAACATCTAAGAATATATCTCAAAGTTTATTAAAAATTTCATTAGAATCACGAAATACAGATTTGATTAATCTAGCAAAACAATGTGGAATACATGAAAATAATTTAGCAGAAAAATTTCTCAGTTTTCTTATTTATATGAAACTTCAACCCTAAAATAAAATTTTACTAATTTTATTTTCATTTACATAAATTAATATTATTAATAAACTGTGTATTTTTCGTTATTTTTAGCGTAGAATATTTCATGTACAGCAAAACTGTATAAAATATATTTCTTTAAATAATAAAGTAATACGAACTTTCGAACAACATAATTATAGCTGGTACTATTTGTATTATATTACTGTATGCTTTTTTACAAATATTACTTTTTGCATTTGATTTAACTATATTTAATGTATTAAAAATAAAATAAATTAAGTGACATATATTATTTACTATTCATTTAAATAATTATTTGTAATTATTTGTATATGTATCACATATTCACATAATACTTATATCCTTAAACTATAAATATTTAAAATAATTTCCAAAGAACTAGTAATAATATAATCAAAAATATAAATTTCTATTCTCAACTTGTTTTTAAATTAAAATGATATTTTCAGATTTTATTTTTTATTATATAATACACTCAAATATGGAGACCTAACTTTTATCAACAAATTTTAATATATGAATTGCTGTTGGCACAATAACTTCATAGCCTCTAAATAAAATCTGTTGTAGTACGATCAGGCATGTGTCTGTTAGTAATTGATCTATTTGCATATTTTTGGCGTTGAGATGTGCATTTTGATCATTCAACACATCGACGAATTTTAGAAACGCGAACAATATAAAGTTATTGATTCTTAACAAACAAATAAACCTTTACTTCAATATGCGTTAGAAGAAGGTTATCCCTGGATAAGATGAATCGTCTATCAGAAAACATCCCATTGTTTTTGTTTTTTTGAGTTGTAATTTTCTCGCAACATCACTTTAATAAGTGTCTTAAATTATACTTAGTATCAGTATAACATCATGAATTAAGTTTGAGTAAAATATGAACATTTACTACACAGCTTTATTTTTAACATATTTGATTTATTTGTGTCCAGATTTGTTATATCATATAACATTAACAGAAGAGTTAGCTGTGATATTCTTCAAGATCTTTATATTAAACATCTTACTTTGCATTTATTATTTACTGCAAAAATTTAAAAAGATACTAACAATCTCTGATTCAAATTATAAAATATTTATTATTAATAAACAATTATTATCTACAAGTTATTATAAAAACCAAAAAAACACTATTCTAATTAAAAATAAACCACATGGAATAATTCTCATGAACATATACAATACCACATAAAAAACATAAAAATTAGTTTTTGGAAATAATCTAGTTGTAAGTTTCGCAAACGAAACTTAGAAAAAATCAGAAAAAATCTAGAAAAAATTAACATACACGCATAAACTTCAAATCAATTAAGAAAATATGATTAATCCTCGCTTTTATCAAGTTATTTACATTTTTATCGAATTATATTTAATAATTTAACAAAATTTATCTTTAATACAAATTCATTGAATTCCTAAAAATAAGATATTAGACTGCAGTACGTCTTTAAAGAATTATACATATATAAGACAATAGAATTTTTATCAAAAATTATTATTTATTGTATTAATCTGAGTAAAGAAAATAATATTATTGCAAAGGCATCAAGAAGATGGACTCTAATATATTAGTCTTACCATACAAATAGTAATCTTAGGCTAACTCTATCTATGTTACTTTTCGTAGTTTAGGCAAAAATGAAAGTTCTTAATCTTTCAATAATTGTTTATTTTCTTAAGATTTTCATATAATATTTCATATTCTAATAAACTTAGAATAGCAATGTTTTCTCTAAATACTTAAATCTTCACAATAATTATTATAACTTCTGAAAATAAATTATTTTAGTTTAATCTGAAATGTAGTTGCATTTTCACAAAATTTGAAGTATGTTCCTTCTTATTAGTTACACTTTAATTACGTAGATTTATACAAAAACTCGTATTGTTATGTTTTTGTTTTACAAGATAAGAAGGTTGTTGAAATAAAACTCCGTATTTTGCGATATAATAATTTATTTAATATAATTAAAAAATATAATTGTAATACATAACAGCTTTTTGTCTTTACAAAGTAATATTAAGAACATAAAATAGAAACTGAAACTGTCGTTCGCCGATGCCAGTATTTATTTATTCTTACCTATACTTAACTTACATATGCTTATAATAAACATTCGACCTACTCTTAAACAGCACATGGTATTTATGCGTACCATATTACGCATGAAACCATTGAACTCCACCTGCATTTTAATTAAATGTCATCACACAAAAGTTTTGGTTATACCTAGTATTTATGGTCTTATCGTAAAATTATTAGGGCTGTACTCAAGAACATAGCTTAAGATTACATTTACAATATAGACCTATATTAAAAGATGGTTTTGATGATGCAATTTAGCATTATATTCATCATTTAAAGGTAACTGTAGATTTGTATTTTATGAAAAGTGTACAAATTATATGACAAATTTAGTTACTGACGAAATGATTGAAAAGACTCAAAGATTTTTGTTGATCACTAAATAAAAATGAGAGAAATAATAAAGCCTCTAGGCTTGTCAAAGATGTTAATTAGAATCTAATATAAGTTAGTACTTAAATAGATGTCGATTGTAGACAATAACTAGCTATAGCATTTACTAAATAATGATAATTGCACGAATTTGTGCATGGAGTTATATTAGTCGATGAAATTTGGATCCATTGATAATCATATATAAATGTTATGACCATAATTTTTAGAGATCTTATTGAATAATCTTATTTGTATTTAAGAAAAAAAAGAAATATAATTATGATATTTTATCACAGTAATTTGTAAAATAAATTTGATGAAAAATTACAGAAATCGAATGATTTCTTATTGCAGCTGCATGTGACAAAAAGAAATTATATCAGCTTAATTGTTAGAAATTCATCTCAATCTGTAGCATTATTTTCTTCTTCAACATAAAAAGATGGCTAATAAGAAAGAGTTCCACTTAAACGATGTGGTCAGACTAAGAGAAAGCTATTTTAAAGAATTTCACGAAACGTATTTTTTTATGAGGATTCAAAAAGTTATAAAATTTTTAAGAAATTTTTACTATCTGATTTAAGATGATGTTGGAAAATAAAAAGTCTTTTGTGAAAAATCGACATTTAAGCTCTTAACACGGATACATACTGATCAACCACCTTATCGATTTTTGTACTTTCTTTTTCATTTTAACTTAATTACATATCTCATAAGTTATTATTATGAAATCTTTCAAGAATTTTACATAGTTTTTGTTATATAACCATTTTTCTTATATTTTGTTTATGATTGAAAACTATTAACAATACGTATATATATTAACTATTAACATTAAAAATTAACTTTGAATAATATATACATAGTGTAATACATGTTTTTATGGTTATATACGATTTAGATTATTTTTGTTAAATTACATTTAAAGTAATTGAAATCTATTTTCTTTCTTTCTTTACATTTCTGCCTGTAAATTTTAATTTTTTTATTCGTTTCACTTTCTCCTTCTCCAAAAAATATTAGATTTATCTAATGAGTTTTGAACCCACTTTTCCATAATATATTTAATTACTTTTTTTCTTCTTCGGATATGCTGTACGCATTTTCGTTTTCGTGTTTTTAAAATATGCTTGTTCATGATTCATTTTCTATTCTAAATTAGTTTAGAATTGTTATTTATGTTGAGGGTACATCATGTGCTTTGGCTAAGCCGTTATACTGCTTATTTATCTTCCTCTATTTTAAAGTGCAACGCACAATTGTTACTTTGTTTTAAAATACGGGGAAATGTGCGTACCACATGTTTAGACAAGTTTTCCGATGTAAGAACCTTTTGGTAATCTGGTCAGTTGTCTACGTTCACTTTTAGTCACTTTTAAGGTTTTTTACCGCATACAAGTATAGTGAACTTCATATTGTCTACACTCATATCTTGTATTAAAAGAATATTCCAAAAAGTACAATTTAGAAATTAAAATATTATATTTTACTTTAAATATTATTAACAAGCTTATTATTTATATATAAACCACTATCTGACAGCACTAATCCTAAAATTTACATACATTTTTTTATTTCGGCAAATGTAACATTTTTAATGTCATTTTCACATGTTAATTTCCTTATATTTTTTGTTATTATAAAATTATTGATATCATTTTTAATTTATTATTGTCGATTAAGGAAATTTTTGCCTTTTCATATTTATTTTTCTAAAATACTAAGCTTCTATTTTAATTTCCAATTTTTCTAACAATATTTTTTCCATCATTTACGGATTCTTATATTATTGAATTGGTGATTTTTACTTATCCTTCGTTTTTAATTGAGTTTTGTCTTGAATTCTTAGTGTATCGATTTTTGTTATTTTAATTTCTAATTTTTTGGTTTATTTAACAGTATTATATTCATTAATATGTTTTCCCCTAATCCTTATTAAAATCACATATTTAAATATTTTTTATATTTTTCATCTCCTAAAAACTTGTCCAGTTCTCTATTCTGCAGCAAACATTAAACTTTTTAGTAGCTGTAACCAATGCGCCCAAGAAGTAGTTGATTATTGAGTGAAATGAATGAATGTTAGTCTTTTGATTTTCTCTTGAATATATGTTTTTATTTTTATCTTGTTCAATCGCGGCTAAAAAATTTGAAAACGACGACTTGCTCGAACTCGAGTTTCGAACAATAAATCTGCCCGATCATCTGAAACGGCTGTACGTATACTTTTTCTGCTGTACACACTTATTGGTGATTATAAATTATTTTGCTTATGAGCTAATCTATAATTAAACATAATATACTTATTGTAAACTAAACTGAATTCCCTGTATCGATCTATATTAAATACAATGCGCACTTTCTCAATCTAAACGAATTTGATACGCACTTATTTCGAATTACATTAGACTAAACACTTCACGCATTTGTTATAAACTAAACGGATACTAAATACTACACGCATTTATTATAAAATAAACGGAAACTTATTATAACTTATTATATAAAATTTATTATAAACTAAAGTGAAACTAAACACTATCCGCTTTGTTAAAATTATTATAAATAAAATATAATACGCCCATTAAACTCGCGGTTTTCACGTCTTGCTCGTGACAGATATTATTTTTCACGTCTTTAGACCTGAAAAAGCCACCACTGAGCTGGCGAAGGAAAAAACTTCTTTATAAAGCTATCGTTCTTTAAAAACTTCCTAAAAAACTTCTTTACATATCGGGCAGAATGTGGTCGCACGGTCGCATATATAACCTGTACAACAATTTTAAATTCTATTATTTTCCTATTGTTTACTTAGCCGAGGTTTCGAAGTTGCTCATTGAGCTTTGGACGGTCCGCAATCCTGCGGTCGTCCACCGTCTAGACTTTTCAATGTGGTGGAGTCGCCATACATTCGCGATGTCGATTTTACTTGCGGGGGCCAAGATAATGGACTCCTGACGCCAAGACACTTCCGCAGTGCCCGACTCCCACTGCAGACCAACTTCGTTAGTGCGAGCGGGAGTTGAGAGTGAAAGGTGAGGAGACGGGGGAGGGCTCTCTTGAGTTATTATTGGAACTATCATGAGAGTGGTCACGAGTAATACGCCCAAACGGGGATTCACTCCCGGCACATCGCGGTGGGATATCGCATTACCACCCCTTTTAGGTCGCGGATTGATACCGGGTGACCGGACCCGTTAGGTTGCAGTTTATTCTCTTTGCACACGCGAATTAGCGTATCAAAAAGCAAACCGAGTAATTGGAGGGGCTGCTTAGTTTGATAATGAGAGGGAGAGGGAGAAGGAGGAAGAGAAGTAGAGAGCCGCATAAATGTAGGGAGCTAACAAGTGAGTGAAAGAGAAAGAGAGAGAGAGAAAGAGAATCTAGTGAATGTGTATTAAGTGAGCATGTGAGAGTGTGAAAGAAAGAGAGATTCAATAAAATTGCATGTGTAATAAGTGGGCATGTGAGAGCAAGAGAGAAAGAGAGAGAGCTGAGTAAAGGCAACGCGGACTAGCCTGTGAAAGAGTGAGAAAGAGAAATAGAAGACAATAAGAAGGGGAAAGATGCAGCATGGTATTTACTCGCACTCGAGCGCCGTATCTAAGCCCTACGGTATGGGCCCTCCTCATATCATTACTCGTGCATATATGCCCGCACGGTCCACGTTACTCTTGCCGCACTGACTCAGAGCACTGTACTTGACAAATGACCGTTCATGTTTTTTACCGATGACCGCCCACCTGTCTTACATATGTTTTTTGTTTTTGAAACCTATTCTAATACTTACTCTTTAACTGCTCGTTTGTAGTTTACATTTAAATACTTTGTAATACTCTAAACATAGAAGCGGCTTGACGATTCGGCTACAGTAGTCTTTCAATTATTTTCATTTTTTCTTCTAATCATCTTTAAAGTATCTTTTATACATTTGGTCACTACATTATAGCTATGTAATATATATTTTTATATTCATATTTTTTATTATAGTTTTTTTTAGTACATACATATATATATATATATATATATTCAAAATATGCATGTTTTATTATAGCTTTTTGTGGGAATTGACATCTCAATCTGAGAAGGACTATATTTATAAGAGTTTTTACAATAACAAGGTCACTGCATAGTTCTCTAGAAATCCTTTATTAAACAATCATACTTTATTTTAACTGGTGTTACGTATTAAGGACATAACTTCGTATAATTTACGTGGTTGGGGCCACATCTATCAATTCTATAGAAAAATAAATAAATAAATTTTATTCGTTCAATGTAATTATTAACATATCTTTTACATAGATTATTGTTTTGAAAAATAGTTTTATGCTATTGACTGTGTAAGGCTCACTATCTTGCTCTTTTTGGGTCAAGAATACGAGATTTCTTCTTCTTCGTATGTCGATTTTTTTATTTTAATCTTGATCTTGCTGAGATGAACTTGAACTTTTGACTTAAATTTCAATTTTTCTTAAACTTTGCATGCATCAAAAAACTGACTAATTTGTCTTTATATAATAAAATTATCGATTAGAGCCACAGGTTCATTAACTAAATATTTAGTGGGCAAAAATTTAAGGAACTCTTAAAGGTCAATATAATATAATAAATATTACAATACGAGGAGGTGCGATGGTGGTAGTAGAGCGTAATTTATGTATATATAATTAGCTTGTTAATAATATTTAAAATAAAATATAATAATTTTAATATCTGAATTGTAAGCTTGTAATATTCTTTTAATGCAAAATATAAGTATAGATAATTGAAGTTCACTATACTTGCATGCAGTATGAAAAAGTAACTGTGACTCAAAGCACGTAGACAACAGAAAGCGTTGCCAAACGATTCTTTTAGGAAGTTTTCCCCAAAACTGAAACAGCAGCTTGGAGAAAAGCAGCGGACGAAGCAGAAAAAGCCGAAAACTCGCGTAAAATGGCACAAAGTCAGGAGCGAAGAAGAAGCATACCCAATAAACAACAAGTGAGAACCACCGCAAACCAACGCAAAAAATTAAAACATACGCCCTGGAATCCGGAGAACAATAAGTGTTATAACTGTGGAGAAAAGGTCACCGAAAGCGCGAATGCCCACTTAACAAGGATGGATCCTGATTTTATAAGTGCAAGGAGGCAGGACACAAGGCTAAGAAGTGCAAAACGGAAGTAGGAAATCAAGTGGAGGATCAAGGAGTGATCAGAATAAAAAGAATACAAAAGAACATCCTAATAGGTAGAAAAAAAAACATTGCCCTGTTGAACACCGGAGTCACCATGTGCATCATCCGATCGAATATGTGAAAGCGAGTCTAGGACTGAGATTGCACAAATGCAGACTGGATCCTGAGGCCAAATAAACTTCCGAGGAACTTCTGTCCACACGGAAGGAATTGTAAGGATCCCAGCAAATATCGATGCGACAAACTACAACCTCGGATACGTAGTCACACTAGGAAGCGCGGAAATCCAGAAAGTATTCTTGGGAGAACCCATCCTCGACAAAGTGCGGTTAATACTGGACAAGAGAAAAGCGAAACTGGAGTCATACCTTCTAAGCATTGAGTATATACGAAAAGTAAAAGAAGAAGAGATTCCTACTGGGAAAGCATTTGAAGATGTCCCGATCAACTACGTTCAGGAAGTTTGTGACATAATACAAAACTATAACCCAGCTAAGAAGAAAGAAGCACTGGTGAGAATGAAGATCATTCACAAGGATGAGACGCCCTACCACAACCACCCACATTGACTCTCACCCGTGGAGAGGGAAATAGTGGACAAGTAGACCAGGTAATGGCTGGAGAAGGAAATCATTATTCCGGGATACAGTGACTACTCCAGCTAATTGGTCGTAACAAGGAAGAAAACTGGAGAACATTGAGTGTGCGTCAATTACAAAGAACCCAACGCATGAATTATCAAGGATACGATCCCAATGCCAATCATCGAGGTCGTATTCGACAGCATCTAGAGACGCAACGGTCTTCTCCACCATCGACCTCAAAAATGGATTCTTTCACTTGAAACTGGAGGAGGAAAGCCTAAAGTATCTGGCCTTCGTAACACAAAACAGTCAGTACAAATTCACCGTAGTCCCTTTGGTGTGAGCATGGCTTCAGCAGTATTCATCCGGTATATCGGCTATGTTTTCGAGGAAAGACGAGGAAAGGCGTCTTTTTATGGATGATGGAATCGTTAAAGGCAAGGACTACCGGGAAGCTCTAGACAACTTGGGAGTAGTTCTAAAACGAGCAGAACTCTTCGGAATAATAGTTAACTGGAAGAAATGACAATTGATCAGGACGAAAGTGGAATTCCTATACCACGTCGACGAGAATGGCAAAGTTTCTCCTGTCCAAGACAAGATATAACAAAAAATATAAGACCAAAGATATAACAAACTACAGAGAACCCCGAAATCAACGCCAACTTATGCGATTCCTGGTGATACTTCAGAAAGTTTATCTACGACTACGCCAGGACAGCAAAATCCCTGACTGACCTACTGGAAAAAGACGCAAAATACAGGTTCGGAGAAGAGCAAAGGGAGGCATTCATCGCTCTCAAGAGAGCTCTTGTTAAGAGAATTTTCAATTAGCACCGAGAAACCGAACTCCGCATAAATATCTCAATCGATGGATATGGTGCTATCCTGCTCCAGAAAGATCTCTAGGACCAACAGCTAAATCACACATTGTTCCTCACGATGTGATACGGTCCGAAAAACTTTATGGCCAGCTTTAGTATCGGTCCTGGTTGAGTTCGCTTGATGGAGATGAGGTCCCCCCATCTGACATCCTGTGTACTATCTCAGCAGGAAAACAACACCCGCGGAGGGGAAGTGCACAAATTACGAACTGGAGTTCCTAGTTGTCATCCGGGCCTTGGATAAATTCAGGTACTACTTGATGGAACGATACATCAAAATAGTCACGGACTGTGCAGCGTTCCAGCAAATGTTGGACAATACGGAACTATCGCCAAGGGTCGGAGGATGAGTCATGCTGATCCAACAGTTCGAGTATAAAGTGGAACATTGCGCAGGAACAAGGATGCGCCATGTGAACGTTCTGAGCAAGGTAGATTCGATTAATATCTTCCAGAACGAGCTCATTACGAGGCTAACGAGAGCACAGACGACGGATTACCAGCAGTCGAGCAATGCCTGTATGACAGAAAGTATCAAGAATATAACACGAAGAATGGGATACTCTACAAAGGAGATCCAGGAATGAAGAAACTAGTGGTTCCGCGTTTACGAAATACACCTAGATCTTCCTTACCGAGTCCACGAGGATCCACGAAACCTTAAAAAGATCAAAACCTGACAACAATACTACGGCAATTCACTCAGGATCATCTCGGACTGAGGGACAGCTTTTACATCTAAAGAATTCCAGGGATTGTGTGATGAAGAGGGGATATAACACCTCGTGACCACAGCCAAAGTGCCGAAAGGAAACAAACAGGTGGAGCGTGTAAATGCGGTGATTGCAACGGTGATTACCAAACTTGGGGCCGAAAAATTCCAATAATGGTATAAGAAGATCAGCAAGGCTCAAAGAGTTATTAACAGAACCTTCCATCGAGTCTTTGGAATTAGCCCCAATGAATTACTCTTCGGAGTCCAAGTCAGACAACAGGGAGAGCCTCAACTCCGAGAGGTAGTCGACCAAGAAATGATCCGCCACTTCGAGCAGGTGAGAGAAGATCAACGAGCTCATGCAAGGAAAGAAAGAGAGCACCTGTAAACCTAGAATATAGGAAGGATACAACCACCGGAAACAACAACCAACCAAATACCAAGATGGGGGGACCTCTTCTCCATCAAGCGAACTCAACCAGGACCGATACTAAAGCTGGCCATAAAGTTTTTCGGACCGTATCGCATCGTGAGGAACAATCCACAAAACCGGTACGCAGTCGAAAAAATAGCAGACTGCGAAGGCCCAGTGCAAGCAACAATACCGGCAGACAATATGAAGCTCTGGCGCGGGTTTCGTGACGACCTGGAGGAGGACTTGAAAGAAGAAGACAACCCCGAACCAGAGGAAGTAGACGATAACCTGCACGAAGAGATCGAATCGTCCGGGGTCGGACGAACCGCAGGATGGTCGGTTATGGTAGGGTAAAGTCAGCTCGCGAAACATCGGCAGGAATGCCGATGTACCTAGTGGCTAGACGACGCGCAACTGCAACTAAGCGACGCTACGCTGCAGTGTGATGACGCGCCACCATAAGATAGCAACATGGCGCTGCAGCATAGCAACATGCCACTATAATTTGGTGCAACAGTACTATACTGGCTACGTACAATGTAACATCTATAGTAGATATAGAATACCATACTGGCCACACGCTAGAACATATATATAGTCGTGCTGCGTAACATTATCTTTTTACATATTAAACATTATATTAATACTGTAATTAACCGCTTATTCATTTATATTCTGTATTTGAACCTTCACTCGCCTACATACACACGCACACATACATATACATATATAACATTTGTCTATTAAATTATTTATAGTATATACAGTTTATGTACACTATTTAAATGTTAATAATTGTTATATTGTGATTATTGATATTGTAACTGAACAGGTTGTTAATCTGTTCCGTGTGAGTAAAGACCAAATAATTCACCAAAAACTTGATTGTAGATAACCATTCTCGAAAAAGGATGTATAATCCAATGGCGGTCGGTTATCACGTGTTAATTATTAATCTTAATTTATTATTTTCACTGAAACTTCACCAAATTATTGAATGACCCTTGATTGAAATGAGAGAGTTAATCTGAAAATGATTCTACTGATATCTTATTTAGATTCGTGAGAAAAATCTAGATTTTTTACAAAATGGTTGAGAAAGTATATAGAGGAGTTAGTTATGAATTGAAGTGCGCATGATTATCCGCATAGACATTCGATCACGAGTTGATATCGATCGATTACTTGTTGAAATTGATTGTCTAAACAACAGATGGCGCGTCATGCACAACAAATGAACAAATGATGAAACTCGAACACAAAAAAACTAATTTCCTCTAAAATATAAATTTTATGTATTTTTTTCTTTTTCAACTAATAATTTACAAATCACTGTTTTGTGACACATGTCATTTCTCTTCTTTGATCTTCTTTTAATCTTATTATTTACATTTATGTAATTAAAATCATCTCTTATGATTAAGGATTTTTCATTATATAAAACACAAATTTGTTATATTTTTTTTATAGTTTTTTCTTCTATTTTCCTATACAAACGCAATTAGTTATTTACGAGAATCATGTTTTATTTAATTACATCATTATTTTATTTTATATTCTGTAAAATATTCAAAACTAATATACATTTTTATTTCTTAATTAATCTCGTGACTATGCACTACTGCATCTCTAAAAAAGTACATTTACCTTCTTCAGATTCTTATTATGTAAAAATTTTTAATTTAGTGTCATTAATTCAATGTTTAGTTATTTAGTTTTCAAATCTTTAACATATTTGTAAGATACATAAAAAGTCTTACATATATGAAAAACATATTATTCAGTATCAGTGTTTTCTCGCCATAAATAAATTAACAGAATATAAATCTACGACTACAAACTAAGACAATAAACCTATAAACAGCTTGTTATCCAATTTCGATCCAATATCCAACTTTGCAATTAAATATAGCAAACATTTGTAAAAAAAAAAATAAAATGAATGTAATTTAAAAGACTAAAAGCTATATTTTCAAGATATATATTCAATAATGTATAAAATATATGTCAATTTTTATAGTAAGCAAAGAATAAAATTGTATAAATTATTTGAAAGCTCGGATTAAAAAACAAATTTATTTAACTTTGTTAATAAACTACAGGTTATTAAATATAAATTTTACTTGCATAAGAATAAAAAAATATTGCAATAAGATTAATATTATTTTCTCTATTATTGATATAAATTATTAAAAAGCGATTTTAAGAAACACACGTTTAAAATTTAATTTTAGACTATTTCTATTCTAATAAACTCTATTAATCCACGAAATTTTATCGCTACATGTCAAATGTTCAACTTAAATAAATATTTTATATTTATTATATCACAATATTAATATATTCCCTTAGTATACTATTAATGTACTATGATCGGAGTACTTTATAATATTTGTATTTTAATAATCTATATAATTAATTTATATAAAGTTTTTTTTAATAAGTTTAAAACTACTTTCGAATATGGTATAAAAAAGAGTAGTTTTTTAAAATACGAAAAATAAATAAGAAATAAGAAAAAACAGTTTCTGTTAAATTAGATTAATACTAATTCAGCTATTTTTTTAATAAAAAATATTATTTTTAGAATTAATAACAGATAATAAATTCTAATTGTAAATTAAAAATAAGCAGATATACATCAACCAATCAACGTAAAGTAACAATGCGCATAATGAGTTTCTGCGTATTGTATCGTGGTGCAGTTATAAAATGTAAAATAGAGGGCAGAATCGTATTCTAAACTTCTGCAGGCATTGAAAGCAATCTTGCTGTAATTTCCACGATGAAGGTAAGTATCAAAAAATATCAAATAAATCAAATAATTAAAAAAGAATATTTCATAAATTTTGCAATAAACAAATTCCTACAAATAAATTAACAATTGTATTTATAAAGCTTTTTTACAATATATTAAAATTTTAACGTATATCATGTGTTTGTTTGATGAATCATTGTTTTTCTTGTATTAATAATATAAAAATACATTTAAGCTCCAAATATAAAGTAATTATAAAATTTATTGTAAAATATTTTATATTCGTTTATTTAACTATCAAAAAATTAAAATGTGAATTGCACAAAAAATTTCAATTAAATTTTACCAATTTAGGTTCAATTTACAAATGCAATATTCAACGTTTAAAATAAAATCTTATTAAACAATTTTCACATGGAAATTTATTAAAATCAATAATTGTAATTATAAAAATATGCAAATTAATATTCATTATATTTATATTATATTTAGGTGCTTACTTTGTCATCAAAATATTAAGATGATTACTTTTCAGTTAATCATATATTATTAATTTTATTATGTTTAATTTCATTCTTATTACATCATAAATTATAATATTGTTATACATTACATGTGAAAATAATTTTGTATACATCTATATTATAACAAGAAAATCAATTTGTTTTAGTTTTTATTATTAATAAAATTATTAATAAATTTAAAAGTCGATTATATTTCAACAATTCGTCAATTATTAGAATTTATTAGAATAACTTTGTGAATTATTACAGTTTTTTTTTATTATTTATAAGTTAAAAGTGAATGAAAACAAATATAATGCAGTATTTTATTTCAAATTTTTATATTAAAATATTTATTGTAATTATTTTTCTTATTGTACAAGAAGCATATTTTAAATATTGTAAAATTTTTAATATTACAATAATGTAAAAACTTATATTTTAAATGTGGTTTTTTGGTGGTTTAGATAAAAAAAGAACTATTTATATTAAAATATATATATATATTTGATTATAAAATTTCTAGATATAATTTTCTTGTAAAGATTGATCTTTAAAAAAAATATTTTATATATATATATATAAATTATTTTTTTATCTATATGAAGTTTTTTTTTAATAAGTTTAAAAAACTTATTCATTAGAATTAATTAATGATAAGTTTTTATTAATTTATCTTTGTACTGATTAATTTTTTAAATAATATATATAAAAATTGAAAAGAAATATTAGAAATATAATTATTTGTTGATAATAATAAAATTTGTTTTCTTTTATTTAATAAATCAATTATGATTAATAAAATCTATTTAAAAATATATAATAAAATGTTAATTATGATTATCTTTTATAACTTGATAAATATTAGTCATATAAGAAAATATATATATAAAATAATAATATAATAAATAGTTGTGTGATAGGTGATAAAATAATAAATCGTCGAATCTACACAAAATTGACGTGGTTACTATAATTTAGAATGAATGAAAATGAAATATTTGAAAATAATTAATTTCGTTTAATGTTTGATGAAATTAAATATCAATATATATAGTTGTTAGTTGATACTAATTTTAAATTAAAATGTATTATAATGTAAAGTGTGATCTTTTCAATGTCTATAAATTATTATATACTTATTATTATATACTCATTTGGGCATTAGTATATTTATAATAATATAAAGCAAAAATTTTATTGTATTAATACCTTGTAAAATATATAAAGACATACGAGTATATTAATTTCATCTACATTTTTAATAATTTTATTTACCATTCATATATATAATTTAATTTTCAGTTGAATGTATCATATCCAGCAACAGGATGTCAAAAACTTTTCGAAATTGCAGATGAACACAAACTAAGAATTTTCTATGAAAAACGCATGGGTGCTGAAGTTGAAGCTGACTCCTTAGGTGATGAATGGAAGGGATACATAGTACGTGTAGCTGGAGGAAATGATAAACAAGGATTTCCAATGAAGCAGGGTGTTTTAACAAATGGTTAATTAATTCATGAAATTTTACTTCATTTTTTAAATTTCTTATTTAATAAATTTGTTTGAATGTTTTGAAATTTGTTTATAATAATATTCATAATTATACCTTAAGCATTTTTATTATTATAACGTATTCTAAATAATTAAATTTTAATATAATCTAAATTTTTTTAAATCATGCTTCCATAAAATTTAGCTCTAGTCTCTGTTGAAAAAAAATATATATTTAATACTATATAAATATATTTTGATACAAGAGAATATAAATTTTGAATGAAAAATGTAAGTAATCCAGAAATTAAAAAGGTTATAGTGAAAAGATGAGAAAGTTTTTTGGCACTCTTAGCACAATCATAATTATATGTTTAATGATTATTATATTAAGTTTAAATATAAAATATCATTATAATGTTATTATATAACATTTGAAATTATAAAAAATAATCATGCTATATGTTTTTTACAAAATTAAGTAATTATTAATTTCTTAATTTGTATTTCTTTAATATTGTTCATTAATTATTTGTTTAATTAAGTAAGCTTAAAGCTATTGCTATATTTACTACTTTTAAATTATTCTATCTTTAATCTTAAAAACATCCTTGTGTTAGTTTGAAAGTAAAAGATAAAACTTAAATGATTAATGATTGTATCAGACAAAAATATAAAAAAAACATTATTACAAAATATAGGTTAATATAATAAGCAATGATCTAAGTATTTGACTAGTTTCCTAAGTTTACTTACATACTATTTTTCATTAAATTCATTTGTATTCTAAATAACAACTTTATCTTAATATTATTCCAAAAAGATTCTGAATACATTGTTATAATATATACAACACTAATTTATATAAGAAAAGTAAAAGTGTACACATAAAATTTATTTTTTCTTACATCTAAAGCCTGAAAAAAACTTACACTTTGACTCAAATCTAAAATCTTCAGAATTCAGACAATTTATGATTAGAGTTTTTGAGAATTATAAAAATAATATTCAGGATTCTATAAAAAGAATGATCCCAGCATATTACAATAATAGGAATATGAATAAAAAAAATTGAAGATACAATGAAGTGAAAAATTAGTATATAATTAAAATCTGACAGTTTGAGACATTTACATGATTAAATATTTTTACAGCAATATTGAAATTTATATACATGTATTTATAAATTATGACATTGACAAATTTAAAAATTAAATACCCAACATAATATCATAAAAAATCTGCTTATTAAGGTACATTACGAATAGTCTACAATTACTAATGTATATACTATTAATTCAATATATTTACATTAAATATTAATAAAAATGTGAACTAAATTACTTTAGAATTTTATTATAAATCATATTTATAACATAATTAATTTATTTTACCCTAATTTATACATTTTCATTCAATAAATTATTACTATTATTAATGTACTACAGTTATAATTTGATTTAAGTGTTGTACTTAAAAGTTAGTTGTTTATTTTCAATAATCCATGATAAAAATATTATAAAATAAAATTTATTTATTTATCTATTTATTACAGGTCGAGTTCGTTTGTTACTTTCCAAAGGACATTCATGTTACAGACCTCGTCGCGATGGTGAACGCAAACGAAAATCTGTTCGTGGATGTATTGTTGACGCTAATCTATCAGTTTTAGCACTTGTAATTATAAAAAAAGGAGAACAGGTATAATAAAATATATTTTATCTTAGTTAAAAATTTATAATTGTATATAAAGATGGTTTTTACCTCCATTTTATTGGCATTATTGAATATGAATTATTAGTTCACAGTGTTATTTGGATTCAGTTAAATTCTTTTTTAAGTACTAATATAACAAATATATGATATACAAATAAATTTAAGCATATAAAAATTACTACTCTAATAGCAAAAATGGTTATCTCTTTGTTTCTCTTCCACCCTAAGTATACGTACTTTTATATTTTCTGTAGAAAAGGTGTAAAAGATTAAACCTGAAACAATTTTATTAATGCAGAGCTTTGTACAATTATTTATCGACTAATAGAGAAAGTAGAAGTCAATGGTGTAATTAATAAAAAAAAATTCTGTTAATCCAAAAGGTTTGCTCAATTGTTTGGAAATTCTTTAGACTTGGTCTTTATTATATAAAAATATATGTAGTTTTATGCAGTCATAGTAAAAGGAAAATGGTTGTACAGTCAAATAATTGATGTCAGATCATAAATATACCTAGCCTACAATGTTTTCATTAATTAATGTTTTGATGAAAATGAAGAACTTTAAAAAAACAAAAATATGCTTAACCTTTACAAGGCTTTAGTATCGAATATTTTCCTTAATTAAAAACATTAAGACATCAATATTTTTAAATTATTAACTATATTTACTATAGTTTGTATTATCTTGAGGATTACGTTTTATATTTAATGCCTTACATACTATTCAAAATATTTAATATAAACAACAAGAATGATTCTTAAATAATTTTTGTGTTAATTCTAAAGTTAACAAAATGGCACTTAAATCTTATTATGCCTATTTGGAAATAATTTATATTATATAAGAATCGCCGTTATCACATCACGCATAAGGCAAAGTTAGTTAATTAATAGAATAATATGTACATTATTATAATATACAAAAAATTCATTTATACATTGCATTTTACATATCAAGTAGAAATCTAGACATACATTTTTTTGTTTTATTTTCTTTCAAACTAATATTCAAATCAACAATTTTTTTTTTAACTATATATAAGAAATCTGTATACTTACATTGCACTTAAAAGATATACACATATACAGTTTTCACTTAAAAGTCATATATCTCGTTCCCTGTTTTTTTCTCTTTCTATTTCATTGTATTTTATACATTAAATTTATATCCTTTCTAACCTCTTTCATAATATTGTGAAATATAAAATTTATTATTTAAATTTTTTTATTCTTATTTGCGTGCCTTATTACACTGCGTTCTCCCATATTATGTTTCATTGATTCTCTTTTTATATCATTTACAAATTTTTTCTTTTTGTGTAAACCAGTTTTTCCCTTTATCTTATTAGGCATCTTGAATTTCGTTATAATTTTTACCTCGAATCTTCTTTTTTTCCCCTCTTTCTCATATACACAATTCTTTTTTTATATTTTTCTATAATAAATTATTTTACGTATTTTGATTTTTCTAAATTATTTACTCATATTGCTGTCATTGTCTTATCTTTTATTGTTTTATTTTTTCTACTTCCTTCTATATCGTGTCTTTATTCTCTCTTCAGGCACAACTTAACCATCCCATGATTTATCAAAAAAATTTCTTTTTGCTTCATAATTTTCTTTCTCTTTTTTCCCTTATTTCTACTGTTTTAAAAAATTTATTAATTCTAAACATTTTTTTAGCATTCCCATATCGTAGTTATTTATTACATATCTTTTACTTCATTTTTAAATCTGATTGATCCTTGATGATTTTATCATGATGTTTTTTTTTATTTTTATCATAATAACGTAATCGAATGTATTTAAATCTAGTAATCTACCTAAAAATAGTAATTCATATTAGTTTCTTTACATTTATTCTGCAAATATATGAATTACCTGACTGTCTCTATTTCATTTTTCTTTCATTTAATTTCTACTTCTTCCTACCACTAACTATTTTAAACTTGATTATTTTTGTGTATTTAATTCAGATCCTCTTCTGTTCAAGTAATTCTTAAATATCTTTAACATTTCTGTTAACTTCTATGAATTTCTTTTGTACAATCTATTAAGAATTTTTTTCGTGCATACTATTATGCAACTATTATTCATTCAACATCAGTATCAAATATCGTCTTTATATTTGAAAAAATATTCCCTTTTTATCTTTCGCATATATATGGTAGTTTTCAATACACATATTATTTTAATAGTGCTTCTTTTTTATCTAAATCTAAACTCTGTGTTATTGTACATTTTATTCTCACAAGAGGCACAGCATCTTTATTTCAAAATAATGTTATTCTTCACATCCATTACAAAAAGTATAAATTACGTTATCTTCGAACTATTTAAAATTTAAATAATGCAGCCTCTTTAGTTATATATTATTATATAAACTTAATTTCTAAAAGCAGGAAATTATATAGTTATTTAATATATATATATATATATAGATTGTCCCGACCGAATATGAAAGTTATCAATAAATTTTATTCATTCACTATAGCACTTTGAATCGAAACTTTGCAATCCCTTGAACGTATTTCTAAGACTTATAATAGTCTTAATATTTATATTTCTAAAGACTATTTATACGAGATTAAAGACTTGTTAAATATTTATAATGAATCAAATTTCTTAATATTGTTTTTAAAATAATCTTTTAACAGTAAGCAATTTCCTAGAACCTAACTCATTCCTTCTATACATGATCTCAAAAACACAAATTAAATATAAATATTCTAAAGACATCTATTTATTACGATACCAAGATTTTCTAATAAAAAAAATTAAAGAAAAATGTTTTTTTATAGAATTTAAAATAATTTTTAACGTTTTTCAAAATATATAGTTAATTAATAGTATATTTATTCGGTTTTAACAAATTTACTTATGAAGTAAATCATTAAACTAAATTTTAACAGGTGTAAATCATAATATAAAATATAAGAATTTTTCCAAACAATTGTTTATTATATATGAGCAAATGGGTGGGTGAATTATAAATTATATATATTAAATCACTTCATTTTAATAATATAATTATATTATTTTAGGACATCCCTGGACTTACCGATACTAATATCCCACGTCGTTTGGGTCCAAAAAGAGCAAGTAAAATTCGTAAGCTTTTTAATCTAACAAAACAAGATGATGTTAGACGATTTGTTGTCAAGCGCCCAATTCAAAAAGAAGGCAAAAAAGAACGATTTAAGGCACCTAAAATTCAACGTGTTATTACTCCAGTTACTTTACAAGTAATACATTTCATATATTAATGATAACTAGATATATTTATATGTTATAACAAAACTTTATTATATATATATATTTATTTATTTTTTTAGAGAAAAAGACATAGAGTAGCTCTTAAAAAGAGGCGTTGTTTAGCTCGGAAAGAGCAGGCTGCAGAATATGCTAAACTTTTAGCTCAAAGGCAAAAAGAAGCGAAAGCAAGACGACAAGAAGAATTAAAACGCAGACGTAGTGCTTCAATGCGTGATTCTAAATCCTCTAATCAGTCAATAACTACAGCTGTTAAATAAGCTACCCACTGATTATACAAATTACGAAAAAATAAAAATGATCATACATTATTTAATTTTTAATGTTTCTCCTTTCCACAGCATAAAATGATTGATTTTTGTTTTGATTATATTTAAATGTTTTTAATTCTATAAAGATAAAGGTTATTATCGATAAAATATTTAGCTTTCAATATAGTATAAATAAATTTTGCTATCTGTTAAACTACTTAAATTATTCCTTTTAAAGAAAATATAAGTAAATACTATGAAATAATTGTTCAATTTAAATACCAAAGAAAAACAGTTATTAGAGGTCACACATAATTTTAAATATAAATTCGTTAAAAATGGATAATGTAATTGTAGGAGTGGTAAGAGCAGAGTGTGGGTGATATGTATGAAAATAATTTTGTGTAAACAAATAATTCAACAAATATATGTGAAATATTGTATTTAAATAATCAAAATACTTGGAATACTCTTTTAATATAAAATGTACAAGTAAAGTCAATTTGGAGATATCCATACTAGTAAACGGTAAGGAACTGTAAAAACAACTGATCATGTAGTCAAAAGGGCTACCTGTGTCGTATTGCCTAGAAAAATTGTAATAAACATTGGCACGACCAGTGATTCATGTAATAACAATAATGCTATTGTGCGTGCATTAAGAGAGTGCAACAATTACGCAGTGTAACGGCTTAAGCCGAAGTATATGTTATTCTTAACTTTCACTCCTTTGACGTTATCCGTTGCATTGCTTGATGTCTTTTAATTTTAATTCTCTTATTATCTGTTATAAAAAAATATGATTCTATTAATAGTCATTATTAGTTATCTTTTTTCATGTAGGTTCTCCAGAATTTGATTTACGTTCTTGTATAATCTTAGAATTTACTTCTATACTAGAATATGGTTTCCTATCATTCTAAGTATTTTATTTTCTTTTATTATTTGTTTACAAATTTGTTATTCCTATTAAAAGAAATAGATTATATTCTTTTTTTTCTCTGTAAACGAATAATGTTATTTATTCTTATTTCATCATTTTATATCTTGGTAATGCATTCTTATTTTACTTTTCCTTTCATATAGGTGATTGCATTTTTCTAATACTGTCATATTTTACCTTAGCTGTATTTTTATTGTCTCTTTCTCCAAATGTTTGCTTTTTAGTCTCCATATATAGTTTAAATCTAACTTTTACAAATTTTACTCTGAGAATTTTACTGGTGAGAAATTGTCTAATTCCTCCATAATCATTCCTATACAGAAGTACACAACTGGTTCTGCATTTCCTGCTTCATTTTCAGTGTCATTCTCTTATTAACTCTTTAAGGATTTTTTTAATTCTCTGTTACTACTACTTTCACTAGATTGTGACAGTTAAGTTCTACCTCTCCTTTAGGTAATCCAATCAGAGGTTTATGTTTGTTTTCTATCCTAGATATTATAGTCGATATAGAACTTTATTGATTCTGAACTTTCTTAGATCATTGTAATCTCTGGTTTTGAATCGGAAGGATGATGATGTTTGTCGTAGTTTATTAATTCTATATTGGTTTGTTTTGAATAGTTATGCTTTCTTGTTATTAATATAATAGTGATCTTCCTGTTTTGCTAGATATTAGTCATTTCAGTTCTATAATATCTTGAAATGTACTCATCACTTTGTCTATAATGAGATGGATTGTCTTCAGTAGTTTATGGATGTATTATATTCAATATTGTAATTTTAATGGTGTACTTTAATCGAGACACAGTTTGCTCTAGCATTTCTGCTAGATCTGATTTAAATTTCTTATATTTTCTGGAAATAAACAAAATAAATTGATATATATATATATATATATACATCAATTTATTTGATTTTATTTTATTATGATGCATGCACATACATAAATATAATAATATTTGATGTCATTGACAGTTTTCGACTGTTTTATTGGAAACTATTAACTGGTAGTCTTAATAGTATTCTGATTTATCTGCAAGCGTAAGCATTAAAATATTTTTTCCCTTAATTGTAATTTTAAAATTTTTTATTTTTTTAAAAAAATATGATTTTCAATTTTTATTTTTATTATACATATAAGTAATTTAAAATTTTTTATTTTCTATCAAAATATAATTTTGAACTCTGATTTTTATTAAACACGTATTTAATTTTTAATTTTTTTCAAAAAATATATAAAATTAAAAAATTTTATTTTTATTTAATATATATGTAAAATTTTGAATTTTTTATTTTATCAAAAAAATATATAAAATTTTTTTAATTTTTATTTTTATTAAGTATTGTTTCAATTTACTTACTTATTTTAATTTATATTCAAATTAACTCACATCCAGCACTCACTTAATAAGCCTTTTTATTTTTTATAATTCTGTATTACTCACTTTACAAAGTAAATAATTATTTAATATTATTATTTAATAGTTTTTATATTTTTAAATTATAATACTTAAACCTAATCTTGATATTCAATAAATCTACGATTCCTATGTTTATATGAAAAAATCGCTGTATCATTTTATTTTTAAAGAACATTCGGTTAAGATTTAAATGATTGTATTGAATTTATTTGTTTCTGTTATATTATTTTTCAATATTATAATAAATGTTTATTTTATGAAATCTTCATAAATATATTTCGTAGTATTAAAATTACAATAAAAAAATATTAAATTGTTTATTAGATTTATTTTATTATCAATTTAACTATGAGTAAACGTAAGTTGAATATTTTAATTTGCAAATTTTTTATATGAAAATTGTTTGTTTAATGTAGCTAAAAATTATTTTTATTTTTTTCGCCAACTTCTAATTACTGTTTATCTCCAAATTACAGCGAATGGTATAAATTTTGTTTGGTTTTATTTCAATAGTCATTTCTCATAATCTTTGTAATCTTAAGTATTTAATATTATTTTATTCTATTTATCTCTTGGATCGAAGTATAATGAATCCAATTATTCTTTTTGTTAAAATAAATATTAATAATATTATTTTAAAGTATTAATCATATACTATTATAAACTGTATATTATTGCCTAATAAAATTGGAATTATTAAATATATATATATATATTTTATTAAGATGCGATACTTAAAAAAAAAAATTTAGACCTCTATATATTAAAAAATTTTCTTACAAATAATTAAAATTACTTTTAAGATATTAATATATTATTTAATAAAAACGGTTTAATTCAATGTAAAAATTAATTTAAAAATTTTTTATTAAAATTTAGTGTTCATATCTTAATCATATTATATAATTTAATTATAAATATTTATGTTTATGGTTTAATTATAGATATATATGTTTGTGTAGGTGTGCCTGTGCGGGATTACTAAATAATAAATCAGATACTGAGGTGAAACCACGAGGAGGATAAGATGAGTATGCAGTATCATGTGGTAGGAAGAGTAACTGTTCTTAATCCAGTAACCTATACGAATAAATTTTATTAAGGATAGAGAGAAGGAAAAAACAAGGAGCTTGCATGAATCGCCCCAGAAGAAAAGTTTAAAATAATATTGAAATATGGCACGAATTATAATAAAAGGATAAAAGAAATTATAGAAAGCCAAAATATAACAAAAACACGCTGAAAAGTAAAGTACGATAGCAATAAATCAAACAAGAAAAGTATAGAAAGGTGATGGAATTATACGAACAATAAATTCATAAAAACAGGACAAAAGATAGAGGAAAATATTAGAGAAATGTTGAAAGACAAAAAAAAATAGGCAAAGTAGGGGACGAAATATCAAGGAAAGTGTTCTAGCAGTTGGTTAAAAAGGAAATATAGTACAAAGAAAATAAGGTATAAATATTATCCAGAAAAATGACCGACGTACTATAAAGATTTATCTATGAAAAAATAGAGAGAGAGAGAGAGAAACACGATGACGATTATGAAGGCAACAAGAGAAGAAAAAATTAGACGAATCAGAAGAAATAAAAGGGATAGTAGTGAAGGAAATAAAACAAAGAATAAGTAATATAAAGTTGGAAAAAATACATAAGAAGATAACACCATAAAATATAAAAGATAAAAGTACGAAGAAAAGTACTACTATTATAAGATACAATAAGAATCATTAATGAACCAATAAAAAAATAAAACATTTTTGAGAAGTGAAAAAGGAGTGTATAATAGTTCAAAAAATATTATTTCACATTCAAAAAACAAAAGAGACAGAATATAAGTAATTATACAGAAATTAAGTTTATGGTTATAAATTATGTATACGATTTGAACAGAATTTTAAAAAAAGGAGTTAGCTATTCTACAGATGTTATTTAAGAAATAGAGGCACTGCAGATGAAATATATTTATAAGTTATTAGAAAATAAATCAGGATTATGAGAAATATATGAAAGGAAATAAAAGTCAACTATTAAATTAATTTTGGGTAACAAAACCTAAATAAATTATAAAAGGAAGTGAAAAGGAAAAAATTTGTGTATTAAAAGAAAAAGGAAAAAAATAGAAAAATTTTAATGAAAATATTGGTGTTTAGCGAAAATCTTAATCTTAAACATTATAAATAACAATTGACAGGCGAGAAAAGATATTCTAGAAAATAATAGTAATGATAGTAACAATAGTAACTGTTACCGATCGCGTCGCGTAGCCGCTCCTTTGGTGTAGGAAATGGAAGTTTTTTTTTTTTTTTTAATAATAATACCTTTTATCGACTCCAAATACTTTTATTCAAATCTAAATATACAATAGATGTCGGAGCGAGGATCGAGACGAACAGTACCCGCCTTTCCGCATGTCGCCCTATTTAATACTTTTCCATTACCAGACGGCCGCCGCCGCCCTTTTAACTTGCAATCTTTCTTAGTTAACCCGACGCATCTTGCGTTTCGGGTAGTTAACAACATTTTCACGCCCGCCGCTAATCATTTTTACAATAGGCAATATTTATTCATCCTCGCCTTTTCCGCTTAGGCACGTACATTTATTACCTTCGCATTTCGGAATTTTTTTTACACGTCAACTTTATTCTAAACGCTGTACATTTTTTTGGTATTTAACCTACGCGCAGATGTTTAGTCGCGCTCGGGCATGAATTTCTTGCGCGTTCTCGTATAGAAACGGCCCCGCTCGTTACACGTGTTTTAGTCGCGCCGGGCCTGGAAAAAAACCCCCGCGGAGTCGGCAGGGGAATAAAGGCCCTTACATTTTTCTCGTATCGAGCGGGATTATACGAGCGGTTCCTGGTTCCCATGGCTATCTCCCGATTTTTTCTCCATTGGGACCGAAACACATTCGTGGCTGCCGAATTTTCCTGTGAGAGGCCACCGATACCCACGGCATCCCGGCTCACCCCGCCCGCGAGCGCTTTTCGACGCCCGACTTCCTACCCTTTGCGGGGGCCTTCGAACACCCACGGCATCCAGCCTATTACGCCACGGTACGCCTAGCGGTGGTCGGTCCCTTACCTACCCGTCGGTCCGACCTCGGAGGGTCACCCGAGCGGGCGTGATACTTTCAAATAAACTTCACGAGTTAAAATTGTTTTTCAACGAAACAATTTCAAACAAACGTGCGCATCGTTTACAGTAACAACCTGATAGGCTAAAGAAACAATGTTACACAAAAGTTAAAATTAATACGAATGGTAATATCAAATAATAAATAAATTATTTGGAAAAAACGGCATAGCTTTTCGAAGCAAGGAATAAAACATAAATGCATAGGAAGGATTCCGTGCTCGGTGGAAAGCAACGAAAACGCCGAGCCTAAGTCTATCTCTTTTCTTGTATCGCCAAACTGTATCGCCATTTTGGCATTAAGCAGAGCTCCCTTTTATCTCTCTCGTTCTTTCTCCTTCAAACACAATCCATACTATACACAGTACCTAACGCATTGACCGACAGCTTCCACTTCCACCACCACTTCTCTCTCTCTCTCTCTCTCTCTCTCTCTCTCTACAGCTAAAATATTTACGCTGTGCAGGACAAGGCCCACTCACTGGAGTATACACTTCTCTCTCTCTGCCTCGCTTCCTTGGCTACAAGGACTTGTACATCGTTGAACTTCGATAGGACGAAGCTCCTGGAATTAGCGAATCAGAAGTAGGTTAGATTGCAATACTTTTTTCCTTCTATAACAGCCAGAGGTTTTTCTGTGCCAGGAAATAGTGTTAAGAAAAATAACGATTTAGCGAATAGTTTAGAAATTTAGAGGTTTTTTTCCTTTGTAATAGTACGTAGAGGATTTTTATATCTTAGGATTTAATATTTAATAATCGGAAATAAAATATTATTCATAATCAAGTAAAACAATCAGTTTGTAACCGAAATAATCGAAATAAGCGATAAATAAAATATCATTAAACAAGAAAATTATAAAAACAAAACGAAAATAGAAAAAGAAAAGGTTGGAATACCAGCAGGGCGAAATTGAACAATAAGATAACGCGATAGCTCAAAAGTTTTGAAATACAATTAAAGGTGATAGGTTTAAAATTCATGATAAACGCAACATGCTATTTATTACATTATATAAATAACTGGAATAAAATATCACCAGGTAGAAAATATAAACACAAAATAAATGATTGAAAACGAAGAAATAAGAATTAAGAATAAATAATAAGTTATACATTTATACTAGTAAGATGATAATTTCATACTTTAAATATAAATACGAAAGGGAAAATAATAAAGGTTTTCTTTTACGTGTAATTTTTAAAAACAATAAAAAAGGCAACAGGAAAAACCTATACAAGCCCTAACGTAGACGTACAGAGTGGGATTTTTCAGTCTAATTTTAGCAAGTTAACAAAGAAGAATAATTTATAAATTCACAGATTCATAGATACACAGATATTATTCAATCTAATCGCTACATCGGCATATAAAATTATAAAGTATTATAAATAAAAGTTCTATTCAGAATCATAACACCAATACTATTATTTATGTACGCGGCACATGCTTGGACGATAATCCGAATGTGTTTGGGCCGGTGCGCGTCAACCGAAGCACGTTCGAAAGGTTCGGCAAACTCGGGCAAAATGACTCGAGTGACCGAGCGGATGAGCAACCTGCCCAAACGAATGAGCGAGCACCGAAAGGGTCGTTAATCCGATGAACCTGTTCCCCAATTCTGGCTATACGCAAAGTTTGTGTATGCAGGTCCGAGCTCTGGAAATAATCCGCTGTGAAGGAGATTAGCCAAGAGTTGGGCCCTGAGGTGAGGAGAACCTACGATACCCCGAAATCCCTCAATCTATCCTTCAGCAAATCCCTTTTTTAGGTTCCTCCCGTGGCGCTTCGACCACGGATCCCGTGACGAATGCTGAGGTCGATCCAAACGGGATCGACGAAACGTCGGCTCCTCAGCTCGCGGGAAATGATCAACCCCGCGATGCTTCAAGGCACTGGGGAAGTGTGGTAACGCTGTGGCGCAACCGGGGGAGAAATCTGCGGGATTTAGGATTTGGTGTGGCCACCGAAATATCTCCGCCTACCCATACTTTAGATTGTAAATGGCTTTTCCTCCTGACCGACACGCAGGAAGTTTTTATGCCGAGAGTGAGTTAGGACTAACGCTGTAGGTGGGGTCGGAACCTAGACAACGCGCGTCGGGCCCGAGTAAATGTTCGTTTATGAGGGCAATAATTGTCAGCAACAAACCGTTGCCGAAATCTTTTTAAAGAAACAAGGAAGGGGGTACCGAAAAAGTGTATATGATCAAAGGCAGCAAAACTCCACCACCTTTTTTTGTTTACCAACGCGCTTTCACGGTCTGACCATTTTTCTTGTTTCTCTCGGTAAAGCGTACAACGCGTTTATATTAACTTGAATTGAGTTTAGTGTCGAAATAAAAGAAAATAACAAAATATATTGACGTGTTCATTCACCCGCCTTCCCTCCTTTTATCTCGAACAATTTATTTAACACCCACACCATGTCACCATATCTGGAGTAACAATTGTCTAGATTTAAATAGATAACAAAACGAGAATTAATGAATATTCGTCGACAGAAAAGTATATAAAGTATAGATTGTGAAATAATGGAAAGGAAATTATGAAACAAATTTTTAAAAAGTGCAATATTATAGATACTAAGGCAAAAATTTGAGAGAATATTTTGAAAGGAGAAATAAAAAATATAATTATAATGTACAAAATTTATTAAAATAAATAGGAAAGAAAAAAGGAAAGAGAAAAGGACGTATTGTATAAAGACAAAATTAAGAATAATAAAGGAAAAAAATGAATACTAGATATATAAGTATGACATAAATTTTATTAAATAATGTTGTAAAACACTTGTATATTTTATTTGAAAGAAAGGTAAATTTATTTAAACAATACACAAATGATAACACATGAACAAAGAATACACGGTATTAATAGTGAATATAATCAAAGTTACGCAACACCAATTATTAATATAAATTGAATTAAACTTTATGTGAATAAAATAGTATATAATATACATATATAATATAATGTTTAACTAAGTCACTTTGTGATACGTCTTTGATGCGACTGTCTTTTCACAATTTCTAGACTACTGATGCTTTTCTAGAAGGAATAATGCCTTGCAATCAAGATGTAGTAATAATATTCTACTACAGATAATATATATTTATTTAGCGACGACCATAAATATTATGGAGAATGCAAAAGACCGTTGAATAGTGTGACACGTGGGCCGAATCATGAAAAGTATTGCTTGTAAAACAAACGTTCGGCGCAAAGTAATCTCAACATCTAGCATGCCTTTCTTGCTACTTATTTTTCAATTACGTCGTATGTGCGTTATTGCTTAAAGATTTATTTAACAAAAAATAATAATATAAATTGTTTGTAAATGAATAATAAGAATATACGTATTTATGTATTTATTTATAAATATGCTATTATTTTATTTTATTTTTAATATATTTTTATGTGATTTTCATTAATCACTAGTTGATACTAAACATAAATATTAAATATTAAATATTAAAAAACAAGTATTTGAAAAAGACTATATTCTGAACTATAACTAGGAAGAAAATCATTTAAACACGTTATTTATATTATTTATAGATCTGATAAATGTGGAAAATAGGATGATCCTTCTACAACATGATAATTACGAGTTCTAAGATTTTATTCTAAAATAAGTAATATTTTCAAACTAGTTCCATTTGTTCAAACTTTTCATAAACTACTTATTTCAATTTTGAACATAATGTAATTAAAATAAAAATATTCATGTTTAAAATCAAATATTAATAATAATATATTTCCGACAATCATATACTTGCATTTTTTTAAATCATTTCATTAATTTTTTTAAAAATATTCTGTAGTATGTTTAAATACTCATATTAATTTATAAATATTCTTATTGAAGTATTTCATAATCTTTTAGTTTTTATAAGCATGCAATAGATAATACATTGCTTGAATTCAATAATATTGTAAAAACTTACTGTTGTAAATATTTATTCTATATTTATTTTGTAGGGACTGATGTATTTAATAATAATATGTGGAAAATCAGTAATATTAATGGGTTTTTACTTCAGTACATGTGTGTCTATCTTTTACAACTACTATTACGCGACACTTCGAGTATTCGCTATTTTATGGTATCATCTTCAGATATTCAATTTTTTTAGTTTATTATACCACGTGGTTATTTTAATCACAGTGAAAAGACAACTTTTATATTCTGAAAGAGAGTTTATTTATATGAAAAAAGAAATTTTTTTTATTTAGATAGGTTAGAATATATTAATTCTAAACTTTAAACTAAAAATGAGAGTGCTTCAAAAACTTTTAAAAACCAAAAGAATCTGTGAATAAATAAAAGTATACCTAGGCATCCTCCTGTACAAGAACATATCGACAGTATCAACATTTAAATATAGTCAACTAAACTGGTCCAAAATAAAAATTAACAAACCTTATTCTATCCGAATTTAAGTAGCGTTGTAATAATTAGAACTAAAAAAATATTTATGATGTAACATACAATCGAAAACATATTATTATACAAATAATGTATGTAACTAACGAATCGTGGTGAGGGATACGAGACAGGTGAAGAAAAAGTTGTTAAATAATTTTCTATTTTTCTTTATTTCTGCGGCACACACAATTTTACGATAGAAAAAGAGAAGAGGCAGCGTTACATGATTCACGATATGTAGGAAGCGTGGAGTAAAAACTAAAGTTGTTTAGTGCCCGTCGCCTCGAACTTATATGCCCTTTCTTCTTCCCCCCTTTTACATACATTTTCTCGTAATCTAATATAATAATTCGTCCAGTTGTGATCTTGGAATAAAGAAACAGTTTTGAGCAAAAGTCAAAGAAATTATCACGGTAATCGATTATCTGTAAAGCTGGTTATTCGATTATTATTAGTTGTTGTGTGACTATTTGAACTGTAACTGTCACCTTTTCGCACTATAGCGGTTCACGGAGTTGACCTAACTCGTCTTACAGGATCGGTGACTAGGATTTTTCTATCGGTAATAATGTAATTAACTTAGTCGATAGTGCATCAACTCACCACGAAGACTTCAACAATAAAATAACATTCTTTAAAATATACAGATAAGAAATAGTAAATATGCAAAGTCACTATCATCTTTTATAAATTGGTGGATAAGTGATCGAACGAAGAAAGGTAAGATACTAAGCCCAGATGGAAAATTTGATAAACTATTAATAATTTTTTTAGATGAGACTAAATATTAAATCTTTAAAAATCCTGGAAGTTATAATCTACGACGAGCGTTAAATACTTACAGATGATATTAATTATAATGTTAACATATGTCACCTCCATTTTCTTATAATCATTCTCTCATTTTATCACAAAAAATTAAAGATTTTAATATTAAAAAATAATTTTTAAATGTTATATTAATTGATCATATCGTTGAAAATGTTTTAACAGTTAGCGTCGTTAGTTACTGATTGTACAAAGTTTTTATTTATAACATTATATTAATAAATTATAATTTAATGAATAAAATTCACATATTCTATGTATCTAATCTAGTTTTTAATCTTAAATGAAACCACAGTTTTTAAATTTGTTTAAATACTTGTTCAGAAGAAAAAAATAAAAATTAATATATTCTTAGGTATGATTGATATCTATTAATATTTCACAGAAAATATTTCAAAGGCTGTTTCAAAACTTGTGTAATAAACGTATAATAGAAAATAATTTATACATGTCAAAAACATGTTGTACAAGTTGCATACATTATTCATCTTGCTCTTTTCAAATAAAATTACATATCACAACAGATATATTAGGTGACAAATTAAACACATCCCTAAGAGATTTTTATTATTATTTATTTATTCAGTAGTTGTAAACTTTAGGTGAGAAATGTAGTATGCTAAACTTTAACCAATCAAACTAATATAAATACTCTTAGAGTCTATATTAATTTGTCTTTATTTTACATAGCATTTTCACAATAAATTAGCAATAATAAAAACGTATTAATCTACATCAAAATGAAATGCATAAGCGATAAAAGCATATAAATAACATGAAATAATCTATCAAATAACAAAGATTATAAATATTGTACTATTTCTTCAGATAAGTTATACATTTATATTTAAATCCATGCATCGTATTTAAATTAATTCCTGTGTGCAAACAGATTTTTAAATGTCCTTACTAATAAAAAATAAAAATAAAAATTCTTTCATAGAATTTTCCAATTAGAAATTAAATTTTTTATTACCAATAATAAGTAATAAAATTAAAATTAGAAAATGAGAAAAATAAAATAAAAAATAATAAAAAATTAGAAAAATAAGAGAAAATGATATACGTTATAAAAAGAGAATATATTATTATATTTTTTATATATTTAAAGTAGATGGAACATACCACAATAGTAATGGATAATTTAATAATTAATTATCTTAATAAAAAAATATTTATACGATTATGTATAAATAAATTATAAAATAACTTGGCGTAAGGTAAAAACTAGTTGTAGCTCTTAGTCAGCTGACAGAAACAATAAACGTTTCCCTTCTTTGTTTTTAGTGACTCGTGATATAAAAGTATATTTATTTTAAATAAATCAGCAATAGTTTTTTTATTACACGATTGTATGTATACATTTTTTTAATTTCTCTCTCTCTTTATATATATATATATATAGATATATATATATGTGTATATTTATGAATAAAAATATGTCAATAAATATATGGTTTAAGATTATTTTAATCTAAAATTAAAATTAACAAAAGAAAATAGATTCAAAAAATAGGAATATGAAGTAGTAATAGAAATTCATTTAGATATTACGATTATAAATATTTGATTATTTACTGGTTTATTGCATAAAATCAGTTATTTTAAATGTAAGTATTATAAAATATTTTATTATTTTATAACGTCTGTTATAATTTTCACAGATTTAGTTACAATCGGAATTATATTTCACTTCATTACTTGATCAAAAGTAATTCGTTAGACATTTTTATGTAAATCACTTTTAATAAATAAATTTTATATATTTATACAATAGTAAAATAATTTTTTATAAAACTTATTATATCTAAGATAATTATTTTATAACAATTTATATTAATATTTGATAATGATTTACTGCTTCCATTATATTTTTTTGCAAATAAAGGTTATTTAATACACTCATAAAGTTATAACAGTTTTTACAATTATTCCTTATTAAATTTTGATTCTATATATTGATATTTAAAAAATTTATAAGTAATTATAAATATTTTAACAAAATATATTAAGCATTATAAAAAATATGTAATAAATTATATATATATTTATATAATTATATTAAAAAATGATATTATAAAAAACGTATAATACACATACAATACCATAATAAATATAAAAATATATTATTTATAGAATTTGGATAAAATAAAATTTATAATTTAAATAATTAAGTTATATTAATTAATTTATACTTAATAAAACTTATGTAGTTTATTAAATCAAATAGGTAAATAAATTAAAAAATAATTTAATAAACAAATTTGAATTAATTGAATAAGTTATTTGATTTCAATTTATCTATGTTTAATGATATACACATTTTTTAACTTGATAAGTTGTTTAGTCTTAAATAAACAACGTATAAAATAATCAATTTTAATTAAAATATTGTTTTTATTTTATATTCTAAAATTTTTATTCTTATTTAATTTATATACAAATAACAATTAGATATTCCTATATTTATTGTAATTTTAAGTTAATAGGAATTTTAGTAATAATTATCTTATGTGATATAGTTTTATTTTATTGTTAAAATACAAAATATATTCTATAAATTTTTAATAAATAAGAACTTTAGCTTTATCGATGATTTATTATAATATATTGAGCTATTATAAAATATTGAAATTTATTTATTATGTTATTTAGAAAATCAACTGTATTAAATATATATAAGTGTACAAATGAAATATCATGAAAACGTAATGATTAAAAAACAAATTAAATTTTTTTAAACATAAAGAAGTATTATATTAAATTTACTTTTAATTAATGTAAAAATTTTATTATCTTCTAAATTCAATCTAATGAAAGATTTACAAATTTTTTGAAATATTATTAAAAGTAATGCATTTTTCAAACTATATATATTTCAGTATAAGAAAATTGAACGAAATTTTATTTTTCAATATAACATAATAATATAAATAAACAAAAATTGCATCTTTACATCAATAGTGTATAATAAACTGTTGTTCCATATCAATCGATTTAATAATTAAGAAAATTATATATGTATAAATAATATATTATAAAAATATACTGAGCTTAAATTTAGGAAACAAAGTTTTAATCCTGACACAGCTATCATTATTTTTTAATATTAATTGTTATTTAATATTTTATAAAATTGTACATATTAGTAATTTTTTTAATTTAATATTTATTATTGTTTTTAATGAATCTGACTAGATTACTTAATTTTTTTCAACATATATACATGTAGGTTTAAAAAACTAATTCAGAGATTTATATAGAAAATAAAATAAAATTATAGTATAGTTGATATTAAAACTTTGATATACTAAATATGTAATTAATTCTATACACATATGAGTATTCTAAATATTTCTATATACGTGTAAGTATTCTGAATGATAAATAAAAATATAAATATAAAATGTAAATATATAAATTTAAAAAAAATGCAGCTAGGAAAATTTAGTTTATAAATTAATACCAATGTTATATTCTTAATCATCATAAATTTTTATTGAACTACTTGCAGGGTTTAAAAATTTATTACATCAATAAAATGTTTTATAGCTCTTAATTTCGTCTAAATAAAAAATACTTGATACAAAATCTTGTAGAATACAAAAATAGAATAGAAAAAATTATAAAAGCTCTGTACCACTTTTATATTTATTAAATTTAAGACATATTACATATGTTATAATGGATATAGCTATGGTTGAAATACTCGAGCAAGTTAGTAGCCAAGATCCAACTATATTCAAACCAGCTGAATTAACGCTTAAGCAATGGGAAACTCAACGCGGATTTTACACATCATTATTTGTAAGTTCTCTTTAATTTTGGGCATTTAGTAATTTTTTCATATGTGAATTGGTTATCAAGCTTAAATCTGTAAAAACAAAGTTTAATAATAATTTTATTTTATAACAGAAAATCTTTTCAAATCATTCATTCACCATTAATGTAAGATGGATGGCTGTTTTATATTTCAAAAATGGAGTTGACAGGTACTGGAGAAAAAATGCTCCTGGGTATGATTTATGAACCTTACTATTTATTCATATATAAGATGGTTAATAAACTAGTAACATCATAATTTTATCATTGAATTCCTAGTGAAATAGCTTCGGATGAAAAAGAATTCCTTCGACAAGCGCTAATCGCAAAATTTGATGAACCCATAAATCAACTAGCCATTCAAGTTGCTGTACTAATTGCAAAAATAGCTCGGTAATTTAAAAAAATAAATTTACTATATGTTTATAGTAATTGGTATATAAGTATGTTCATATATTTCTTAGGTATGATTGTCCAAAAGAATGGAATTCATTAGTTCCAACTATTTTAGAATTTATAAGAGGTAATGACTCGCTTGCACAACATCGAGCTCTATTAACCTTTTATCATATAGTAAAAACTTTAGCTTCCAAAAGATTTGTTGGTGACAAGAAGCTTTTTGAAGAACTAACATTAAATGTATTCAATTTTATCTTAGATGTTTGGAATAGTTACACGGAATCCTTTATTTTATTAACATTAAATGGAACAAATGATCATCAAGTACAAGAATCAATTGAAAAAGCATTGTTATCATTAAAAATACTGAGAAAATTAATGGTTTATGGAATGGTTAAACCGTCTGAAAATGAAAATGCTATGCTTTTTTTAAAAATGATTTTTGAGCGGACAAGAACTAGTCTGGATTGCAGTGAGTAAACAATTTAATCATAATAGTTTATTAAGAAAAATATTTACTAGTTTTACTTTAAAAAATGAAATTAATTTGTATGATCATTCATATACAAATAATGATAATTTAGTACATTTGTATCTCTGAATGACATAGTTTTTCAGAATATGAAAATAAATATAAATTTTTGAAAAAATTATCAAAAAATTGTACATCTTTTCATGCTAGAATAAAATAATTTTAGAATATGAATCATAAAATTCTATCATTATTACTTTTACTATTAATAAAATAAAATAAAAGGTTTTATAATATTTAATAATTAGTAAATTTCAGAAAAAGTTACGTATTTTGTATAATTATATAAATATATTCATTTTATTCCTTAAAAAATGTAAAGTAAGATTAATTATAGGAAGATTGTAATAATCTATATTCTAAAGAATAATTTTTACTTTCTGAAGACTATTAGCGGCACTATCTGCAGCAGTATTAGCATCACTTCTCCTTAGCTTAAAACTTAGTTAGAATGTACAAAGCAATGAGAAGGTGCATTTTAATAAGGGCCCTCTTAAACTAAAAAATTTTTTTTTAAGTGGTTATGAGAAATTTATCTAGACGAGAACAAGTGTAAAGTTTAATGTAAAAGAAATGGAATTACTGGTTTAAAACCAATCACTGTTACACATTCATATTCTTTCTTTCATTCATTTTTGCGATATATTCTTTTACCTATTACATATAACAAATACATAGTAAGTCATAAGACATTCAATTTAAATACATACAAAATTTATCGTTATTGGAAAAAGTATTAAACAATAATCGACTGAATCTAATCTAAAAGGATATAGACCGTCGGATTATACGTAAAATATATTTTTTTTTGATAATTTGTTACAACGTAAAAATTATATAAAAATAGTAACACGAAAAGTTAGTTATAGCTATGTTGTTTGTAAAAATTGAGATATAATTTTAATATTGATAATAAGTCAATATAATGTTAATAATGCTATTTTATTATAAATTAAAATTTTTATTATTGTTGATAATATTTTAGATATACAGATCCAGCAAATAACTTATGAACCATAAACTATAAATTATAATAATTTTAAAATGTACAATTTATATTTCATAACATAATGGTTATGATTTGCATTTATTTATAAAGAAATTGCTGAAAAGGGTAAATATCACTCCTTATGGTTCTTTCATTTCTTTTACATACCAAGGAAAAATATATTTCTTCTATAAAATAGTTTAAAGGAAGTATTAATATTCTATGATTTAACTCGACTTTTTTCTTTGATAAACTCGTTTATGATGATTTATACAATAAACTAATAACTTATGTAGATATTCTAATCAATTTAGAAACATTTTAAAAAATAATACGAATTATTCATCTGTTTGATATTCAGTATATTAATGGTGTTTTTCTTTAGAAAAAGGATAAAAAAATGTAAGTAAAATAAATTAAAGGATAGTTTTATAACAGAATAAATGAAAGCTTTTTCCAACTCCAATAATTCAATATACGGTAAACGAATAAACAATAATCAAAATGTAGTAATGTAAAGCTTGTAATAAATCAAATAAGGCTGAGAATTGACTAAAAAAGTTAATTTTTACAACATTGTAATATTTAATAATAATATATTCAAGATGCGAGTAATGAATCATCAAATTAATATACGTTGAACACAGTGTTTCGAATGTAAATAAATATTTAAATAATATGATGATTATATGAAAAAATGAGTAAGTGATAATTGTAAGTTACTTTACAAACTCTACGTTAATTGTTTAATATACAGTTAAAACATTGATATTAAATAAATTTTGACAAGTGATATTTAAAAGTTTCATACGTATAATGATCCTGAAAAAAATTTTTTTAAATACTAGCAAATATAGCTCGGCTAAAGAAAAATGATTGCAACATAAATATAGTATCAACTTACGTAGTAAAACGTAAAGTTTAAGTATTTAAAATATTCCACTAATAATAATATTTAACGAGCAAAGGCGTCAACGCTAACAAAATTCCATAACATCTCATAAATGTATAGTATGTTTAAATACAATTGACGTATGTTTTTGAGAAAAGTATTTTATTATTTTTCAGTAGGGGAATAAATTATAAACTTATGAACAATGAAGTTGAATTAATAATCATTGGATAATTTTCGATAGTAGAGGCGCAGTATCTGAAGCTAAAGAATGGGAAAATACTTATATAAGTAAGAAAATCAATCAATTAACTACAGCTTATAGCTAGTAGACTTAGTATATGAAAGATATCAAAGTAAGAAATTAAGAATAGTAAAAAATAAATTATAATTGTAATACAAAAGCCTGATTCATTACGAAATATATATCTTAATGTACGTATATATTGTATATATTTAGATATTTTAATATATAAATAATTTATATATATGAAAAAATGAATTATTTATTTTAGACGTAAATATTTTATATAAAATAGTTGGTAATTTATTTTTTTTTTGCTAACCAACTGGTTTACTGTATTAAAAACAATTTTAAATATAAGATTATAAACTAAAATAAGTTAAAACCAATTAAGGGTTCAAAATTGTAACTAGAATGGATGTAAAATATTTAGTATGCATTGTCAAAAAATGAAAACTTGGTTTACTTGTATGTGCTACCAAATATATTGATAAAAATATATTACTAAATTATTTTTAGAGTATTTGAACGAAGCTAGTATTAATTTATTATTACTACTGAATAAACTTTATAAAGATATCATTAAAATGTTCAAAATAAAAGTTTTTTTATATTTGTTTATTTATTCATATTTACAATAAATAATTCTTATTAAATAAAAGAAACTCAACTTTTTATTTGAAAAATTTCTTAATGATAATTAGATTTTTTTAATCCAGTTTGTATAAAGTATTAAATTTTAGTTATTATATAAAAATTAGTTTTATCGTTTTAAATTTTTTTTTAAAAATGAACAATTGAACATTGTGTCTTCAAAAGTTCTTAGAAGTATCCGGTAAATAGTTAGCCTCTATGGTCTCTTAGAGAGTAAATTATGAAGTGCATACTGGTGTGCAAGCTATTTTGTCAAATATTTTATTTGAATATTTTTTCCAACTAATTTGATGTACATAGCTGAATTAATTATTTAGAAATGAAGATTTAAATTTTTTATAAAATCTTTTATTTTAACATAATCTGTTTTTAAGATGATATACTTTTTAGAAATACGATTTATAAAACTTTTAAAAATTTTGCCTCAATAATTACTACCTTGTTTAAATATTTTTCCACAAACCATAATTTCAAATGAGAAGTAAGTATGAAGTAAATGAGAAGTAATATGAATAAATTGCATGAAGACAAATAAAATAAGAATAGTATATACACAAGCGATTCATAGCACAATTTGTACAATTTAATAATAATATTTTAAATGAGTGAACGAACTAGTACGTTTTGTTATGATATAGAACTATTTTTTCTGAAAAAAACATACCTTTCAATTTCTTTACCAATGAGACTATATTTACTTTTTTCTAATTTGGAATATATATGTTCGGAAAAATTTATTGTTTTAATTATTACTTGGTATTTTGACGTACAATAATTAATTAACGTTCGATCAGTGATGACGAAACAAATATTTTCCGTACTTTACTTAAAGACATCAAAATACTATTTTGAAGTTAATATTCTTATTTAGTTTGTATCTACAGTGAGCAATCATGGCACTTATTACAATGACAGTTTTTACGTTCTTAACTTATCATACAACATATTAATTTCCGTAGTATGTGGATACCTTTACGATCTCTGTTACTTCGGACACTCGTTTGGTAATCAGCATAATAATCCTAAATTTATCCATACAGAAAATTTATTTAATAATATCTTATTTTCATGTGTAATCTTATCAAATATGATTGGTTTTAGAAGAATATTAGCCAGTATATGCCTTTATTATATTACTAAGAAGGAAGTACAATACATCTTCAAAGAATTTTAAAAGTTTATAATAGTACTTACATTTCGGCTTATTCAAAGACTTTGAATAAATAAATATATTTTTTAACCAAAGTTCATTAGGATATATATTATAAGTGAGATTATAAATAAGAAAAAAGTTTTTATCAAAATTCAATTATCAGTAAAAAGATAAAAGTAATCGAGTGTGGATGATTAAATCCACTTTTACAATTATCAGTTTTCCCTTACGATTCCTTCAAAATAGGGTTGGCTTCCTTACATAAGAGACTGTTACATAATAGAAAAAGTAATATTAAAGTTTAATTAATTTAATAATTCTTTGTTTTTTAATAATAAGTAAAGCTACCAGGATAGAAGGTAATCGAAAGGAATGGTTGAAACATTAAAAAAGGTAGAGGAGATAAGAAAAGAACAGCAGCAACAGAGGTGAATAAGTGAGTTAAAGAGATCAAGATATGCTGCTAAAACTGGTAATATCATGACGGAAAGTGAAAGAGAAGATAAATGCCTGTATTAAACGGGCAGGAGAAATAATGATGAAGAGAAAATGAAGATTTTGGTAAAATTTAGAATAGAAAATGATTCAAATAGCAACAAGACATGATTCAAAGTGGAAAATTGATTGTACAAATTGTACAATATAGAACTAGAAACAATGAAATATATCTTGGATTGGTATAATATTATAGGTGACAAATTTTGTAAGTGGAAAGATATATTAATGGGTGAAATGAAAGATATATGCAGATTATACAAGATTCACTGGAGCAGAGGGAGTAGAAAAAAGTAAAAAGAAAGAAAAGTAACTGAGGAAATTTAGGTTTCGGAGATAGCAAAAAGCTCTCTCCATATTAGCTGGAAGCTAAGATGAGAGTGATATAATAAGGCAAACAGAACTGAATAAAAAAGAAAACGTTTAGAACTAAGTCAAAGGAAAAGTATGATATAAAACAAATGTAAGTACATTGTAACGAATATTAAGTGTTTATAATTAAGTAAATTTTAAAGTATGATATATAACTAACTTTCGTATATTATAATGAATATTGTATATTTAAAAATGTGTATGCAAAATAAAAAAATAGAACTAATATAGGTATTTTATAATGAAGATTAAGTGTTTAGAAATAAATCAAATTTTAAATATGAAATAGGTTTAATGTATGTGTATTATAAGGTAAATCATGTGTAATGTAACAATGTATTTATTTTTTAATAAAGAAACTAAACTAAACTTATAACAATTATATACATTTAATATATTTTTCATACAACACCTACTACTGATAATAGATACCTAATGAATATGCACAATATTCTGAATATTTATCTAAAAAAAAATTTTCAGGAAAAAATCTCATATCTAGAGGTATACAAATGGAAGTATTTGACAAATTTATAATTCATCTAACCAAAGTGTTGATGGGAGTATTAGAGACACATCCGTTTTGCTATATTGAATTGATTCCAACTTCTTTAGAATTTTCAATTTTTTACTGCTTTACCGAGATAGGTCAGTCACTTGTATTTGAGAAGTTTATTATTCAGTGTTTAAACTTATTAAAAGAAATTTTACAAAAGAATGATTATAAGCCTACAAAAGTAGAAGGTAATTTTTTTAAATATTATAAATTAATTTATATATTAAAATTTTATGTAATAATTTATAAAAATATATATATATTTAATTTTATGTTAAAATTACGTTTAGAGTCTTCATATATATTCATTTAGTATGAGAGTATTTGTATTTAAGTAAGTTTTTTTATTAACATATAAAAAAGAAATTATTACGACAATGTGTAATTTTCTTCTTTTAATATATATGTTAAATATATATTTTTATTTTCACAATTTTTAAATAGGAAAGAGACCTATTTCTGGTGATCATTATTAATCTATAAAAAGATATGTGCAGCTAGTATCATAATTCTAATCTACACTTAATTATTTCTTTAAATAAATTATTGTAGTAAGATTTGTGTAATAATATATCAGATAGATCAATCTTTGAAGCGGGTAGCTGCGTGCGGGAAGTATAGAATAGTGTTTTAGATAATAAAGTAATATTGATTATATAAAAATGAAAAGTTGATTATATAAAGTAAAAGTTCGATGTTAGTAATTAAATAATTAAAAAAAAAATAAGTAAAACAAAGCGGTGTGAAAAGTGAGATTAGGAAAAAATTGTACAATTTTTCAAAAAAAAAACGGACAAATTGATGTCCGAAAAAAAAACACCAGATCTAACAGCGAAATAATCAACAGGTGCGAAACCTTCAAATGCTGCTCTAGAAAATTAGAGCTATGTATGCGCAAAGACAGCCCTGTAGTTAACACAAGAGTAACAGGTTACAGGAAAAGGGAAAATGATCAGACATTAAAAATATAAATAAAGAAGAGAATAGGGATAAATATATTGAAAAAAGAAAAGTATATACAGAAGTAATAAACAAAAAAAACAAAAACAAAAATAGAAAAGGAAGAAGAAATGGAGGAGGCAAAAAATTATAAGCCCGGAAAAATATTATGAAAAAAAACATAAACAGAGGAAGGAAAAAAAGAGAAAAAATAGATGAAATTATAAATAAAAAAGAGTGGTTGAAACATATTTATAACGTAAAGAATGCAGAAGATGGGAAGAATGAGGATTTAAATATATTTGAATAACGACACGATACAGAAATAAATAAGAAAAAAGTGATGATGCAGAAAGTAGTAGAATAGTAAAAAAAAAAAAAAAAAATGAAATGGAAGTGCCCTGGGCAAGATGAAATGTGAAAACATGTAGGTATATAGGTAGCCATAAACATATAAAAAATAATAATAAAAAAACTATATATGGCGCAAGTTTTCCGAGAGGGAGAGAAGTGGAACTGTCATAACAGTATTCAAATAAGGAGACAGGAAAGCTACAAAAAACTACAGAGGTATATCCTGAATGGTTAATGGTTACAAAACATATATGTGGAAAATTGCAAAATAAGATTGATCAATACATAGGAGAGAAAAAAGATATTACGATATCTAATTTTAAAAAGAAATTTTATTCGAAATTAATTTTCGATATCTAGTTTTTGATAGAAAAGAGGAACGACTAATACGATTTATGTATTGAAAGCCGCCATAAACGCTCAGTTTATAAGAGAAAATAAAAAATCGATATTTAACAGTATCTAGAGAAAAATTAGCAATAATATGGAAAAAATACATTTCAACAAATATTTAATAAATTATGCTATGGAAATACACAATAATACAAGTGTAAAAGTTAAAATTAATAGAGGTATTTGGGGAGTTTTAATCAAATTGCAATGTCAGGTAAAGATACCCATTAAGCTCAATTCATTTAACATTGGACTCTAAAATTTAGATGAAGAACTTAAAAGATCAAGATGCTCAGTTATACAAATAGGAAAGGTAAAGATAAAATCTATAACTTATATCAACGATATTGTATTGATATGAATATTTAGAGAATACTTAAAGAGAAATCGACTAAAATTAAATAAGGATATGACTAAAATAATGAGATTTAGAAAAGCTGGATGTAATGGGGAAATACCAGAATTTTTATAGAATAATAAAAGTATTTAAAAAGTTAAATTAAACAATTCTCATACCTGGAATACACATTTGTACATTGTAATAGTGACGATTTATATAAAAAAACTATTAACAAAGAGAGCAAACATATTATTAGACAGTGTATGGAGCATTTCAGAGAGTATATTTAAAGAAAATTTCAAATTAAAATGAAACTATTTGATGTTCTTGTAGACAATGTTTTATTGTATAGGGTTTGAAAGGTAATGATGAAATTAAACGTATAATTCATCTTTCACTATATTAAAAATTTCCCACACTACATGCCCGCCACATGTGTCTCACTCAGGCTTTTTTAATAGACCCACACACATATATATATATATATATATATATATATAGTAAAAATATATCTAAGAATTTATGATCAAATATTAAATATCAGTTAAAGAATGAAATTATAATATGAAAAAGTTAAGAACTTTATATGCTTAAAATATAAGATGATTTTAAATTAAATATGTAAGTGTTCACATATACAATGTAACTCTGTAAAGTATCATAACAATATAATATATTGTTCAATAAATCAACTAACATAATATCAGATAAAATTTGTTGAGTTAGAGCTACTTTGAATGAGATTTTGACGACCGTATATGTCTGATATAAAATGTCTGTGCCACTAAAGCTTTTGTATTTAAACAATAGATCTATGCATCATACTAAAACATTTCACAAAAACTGCTCAGCTACTTTAAGTGAAGAAAATCGTCTGCGTAAACATTATATTACTCAGTATATTTTATGTAAATAAAATTATTAAGAGAAATTAATAATGATAATGCTAAATAATATAATTGAATTAAAGTATGTGTTTTTTAAACTTTCAAAACAGAATTAGGTGTGTGGCTAAACTGAAATATGTTATGATTTGTACAATAGCATTAAATATAAATTTTATGAAATTGATAAAAAGGTATTCAAAATTTATAATATATAATGATAATATTAATTTTATAGGGAAAATAATTGTTCTATATTAAAAACATTAAATGAGATTCATTCATGAAGAAGTTGAGAAGTAAGCCTTATAGTAATCTAAAGCAGATTCTAAAATAGGCGAAGCAACGATGTTACAAATTTTATTCACAATTTTAATTTAAAATAACCGAAAATCTTTAATAATACATAAATCCATTAACAATGGCGACTTATTTCTCCAGCAAAACTAAAATTTTGTATATTATCTATTAATAGTTTTATTTGTGTATTTTATGCCTCATTATTCTTATTAATAGAATTTTTATAACAGTATAGAACCATATAGAATAAGAACTGAAGTGTATATTTTCGTCTTCCATTGAAAGCAACAATCTTTGTTTTACTCTTTTCTTTAGTTACTATTACTGTTATATAGATACTTTATTTGGATACTATCTTTAAAGTTGAGTTGTTTAAATCTTTGAGTATGCTTATAGATTTATGTATGTTAAAAACTCAAGTAGGCACCGATTAAAATTTAGTAACTCTTTAGTTAAATTATTTCTTATTTCTCTAATAAATTATTCTTAATTTTAAATGATCATGATATCATAATATTAATATTCTTACCATTTTCTTATCTACTTTTGATTTTATTTTCCATTCTTGTTTTTCCTCAATCAAACACCTAAGATACCTCGAACATACGTTTTGTATACGCTTTATTCTGTGTGCGAATCAAATGCATGCATATATAAAACTAGTCATAATTTATACACATTGTTAACGTACTTTATACATATGTAAGAGTTAACGTTCAGACACATCGTTTCAGTTTTCCAAATACGAAACAAATAATATATGAAATTGTTAATATACCATTAAATTTTCAAAACATATTATTAGACAACCATAAATTTTATGGAAAAAATATTGAAACTCGTAACAATTTGACATGTCCCGACCGATGGAACAATTGATAAAATTTTTCACGGGCAAAGAAAAAAAGATAACGACGATTAAAACTAATATATTAGGTGAATACGAAAGGCTGTGTCGGTTTTAAGAACCTCGTCGCCGTTGAGATTTGGGGAACCTCGATTGTCGTTGAGATTTTTGGAACCTCGGGATTTTATAAAATCATCAACGCCCGTCGGGGTTTAGAAAACAACATCGTGAATTATATTATATAAGAGGGTAAAATAATTATAAGGGTAGCAGAAGCTTCTCAGCGACATGCGGAGAGTGTAATCTGTCACGTACATTTTCATGTACGTGAAAATACATAATTGATTATTGATTATACCAAGTGGCGTTAGAGGTACCAAAATCATGCAATCTCGAACATATTTTAAAACTAAAAAAAGATTTAAGCACCAGTCTTCTACAATAATAACAAATGTAATATCGAAACATAACTCTGGACAAAAACAATTTCTGAGAAAATTCATTTTTGTCTGTATTAATTTATAAGACTATTAAAATCTCATATATGTCCCAATATGCATACAGATGCTTTTCTTAAGAAAAAGATAATTACATATCTAATCAAATTAATCTATAAAAAAAGAGTTATAAATAATGGCAATAAATTAGATAATAAGATTTTTATTTTATAATTTTTAGATTTAACATATATAATTTTCAGAAATAAATTTCTGATAAAAAAACTACTGAATTTATAAATTAGATTCAATATTTTAATATTATGAACATAATACATAATTAATATAAAATTTGAAGTTTAAAAATTATGATTACATAAATTCAACAACGAATAAATTACATCTGTTAAGTAATAAGATATTAATTTGCCCAATTTATGTGGGCTTCGTTAACAATGAAATAAACTCCTCACTGAGATCACTTTATAAATATTATTTATATACAATGTTTACAAATTATTATACAGGTGAGTATTAATTTTTGTGAGGTGTTACAAATTAGTTATTTGATTAAGCAGATCATAAAACTACTGAATCGGTGTATAAATTGAATGTAAGATTGCTATTTTATAATTTGAGTGAATGATAGTTATGCTTAAAAAAGATTCATCAATCACAACTACCGCGTGTTGGTTATTTATTTATTATTTTATGATTGACACTGAAATTTCACAAAAAAATTTATTGTGCACTTCGGTTGAAATGAGTGAGATTTACTAAATGTGATTTTACTAAATATTTAATTTAGATTTGTGAAAAATATTTAGATTATTTTTCTTTCGGTAAATTTTGATTGCTAAAACGTGTTTTTTTATTAAAAGTTAAGTCACCATTCGAGGGAAGTTACTTATGAATCTATGCGCATAAATAATCGATGAAGAGTCGTTATCGATCAATTTAGTCATGATAAATTATCTATAATCTTAAACAATGTCTAATCTTTAAAGTATTTTAAATACATATATATAATATAAAAAATAATCGTAAGAAACAATTAATATATAATATCTAAATTTGAATAATATTAAAATTATTACTGATTTTTAAATTATTTTTTTTATTATAGAAACCAAATATTTGCATACTTTAAGAGCACATCAACTTATACGAGAATTTTTTAACTTAGAAATATTAACAGAAATTTGTACAAGACTTGTCACACATTATTTTGTATTGACATCTTCAGATTTAGAATTTTGGAATAATGATCCTGAAAATTTTGGTTTGTTATAATACAAAAATAGTATTAATAATTATAAACTTTAAGTATTTATAATTCTGGAAAAATTAATCTAATCTTTTTTTACAAGCAATTGACGATTGTGGTGAATCATGGAAATATAGTCTACGGGTAATCCATTTTTTTCAATATATACTTGTATATTAATCTTTAAATGTAATGGAAGAGAATAAAAAATAAGTATATTAAATTTTAGCCGTGTACGGAAACTGTATTTCTCACGCTTTTACATCATTTTAAAGATATTTTTTCTAACGTACTGGTAGAACTTATGCAAAAGCACCATCAACCAGTTAATCCAAATGATTTGCACAGCATATCGTTAAAAGATGCCGTATATAATGCTGTAGGCCTAGCTGGATTTGATCTCTATGATGAAGTCAATTTTGATCAGTGGTTTTCAACAACGTTAAAACAAGAATTAAAAGAAAAAAACTATAATTATAGAATCATACGACGCCGTATATGTTGGCTTATTGGGCGATGGACGGGTAAGTAGAATTTGAAATATATATTAGGTATTTACTATATACAAGTAGTAATCAATACACTAAAATAGATAAAAGTTTGGTGTAAAATTATATATATATATATATAGCAATATTATATGCATTTGTAAGTTATAATTTTATCGCTAGACATTTTTAATTGTTTACGTTAAATTTACTTCAAAAGATGCTTTTAACTTTGTGCAAATGTTTAACTCATTACAACAAAAGGTAAAAAAGAAAATAAATTATAAAATATTACTGTTTATATTATTTTCCTTTATATTTTTTAATAGTTTTTACATTAAATTGTTTTTTTTTTTAAATTATATATAACTAAATATTACTATATTTCATTTATCATTTTAATGTGTTTAATTTAAAATTACTAGACTTCAGGATAACTAGAAAAAAACTAGCGAAGTGAAACTGTGGTTACAACAGACGCCTGCGTTTTTTTTCATAAATAAAAAAAAGACAAAAGTTACGCTCAAAAGTTAATTTTTATCTATTTTTTAAAATATATCTATAGTTTTTATTGATGTCATCATCAACAATAACTATAGCTTAAGTCTTACAAGTAATACCAGCAGTCAATTCATTCATTATGCTACAAAAAGATTCATAGTTTTTCTTTATCTTTTACTCTGACCTGATTACTCCTCATTTTTTTTAAGGTAGCAAGCCTAGCAAGGCCTGCAACTTTTGAAAAATTCATGTAAAGCATTTTCCCGTCTATTTAATAAATATTCAATACATTCTAAATTTAGTTCATAATTAAAGTAAAATATATATTTTTCATTATCATTTTATACGAAATTTTTATTGATTATTAGCCTAATAAATAAAACAAATTCAACTTATTTTATTTGAATAAAATATAATTATAAGTTAATATGTTTAATTTTATATTTGTAAACACTGATGGATCAAACAAAAAAGATACTGTCCACATCTGTTTTACATCTATATAGATAATAATGAGAAAAGTACATATGATGAAAAGGTAAACAATAGAATCATCTTAAAATTGTTATAAACACTATTAATGACAGAGAAAATAAAAAATATTCTATGCAAGCAGAAGTAGTAAAAGTAGAGTAAGTTAAAAATCTAAGTCTGAAATGTTAATTTAAAAACACATCTAAAAGTAGGTAGTACAATATATATATAAATCATATACTTGATTTCTAGCTTTAAATTAAAATTCTGTTTTCCAATGAATATAAATTCGTTTACTGATGTAAACGGATATTAGGAAAGAGAGGGGGAGTATTAAATATAATTTTGTATTTGAAATTTATAAAACCATGTAATAATCAATAATAATATAAAGAAAACTCTTTAGATATAAAATTATGCGTAAAATTAATTATAAAAAAGATAATAAAATTAGTAATAAATAATATGAATTTTTAAATAAGCACGTATATTTATTAAAATAAGATTTATTTATTTACAAATAAAATCTTAAAATAAAAAATTCTACTAAATTATTATAAAGAAATAAATAAAACCAAAATATCTTACTTGAAAATCTATATTAAAATTATATTTTGTTTTGAAACGTAAATCTGTTTTGATAGATATTGTATAAAGCTTTTAAAGGAATAAATAATAATAATTAAATAAATGTAAAATTTTTGTTATACAAACATGTAATTATTATACTATTTATTGTTAGAAAAAATTATAATTTTAATATAAGTATTATTGAAACGAAAATAGCAAATTTTATAATCAACGTGACATTTACAAAAAAAATTTTAAATAGATTATTAATGATGCATAAAATTGCATCATAAATATAAGTACAAAAATTAAAATGACCTTAATAAACTTATTTAAAAAATGCTAATTTAATCTCTATAATAATCTTTATACATCTATCTATTAGGCATTAAAAACGATTTTGATAACCCAGTAGCTGTTGAAAACTCATACTAAATTCAAACAAAGTACTAGAATATTTTTTAATAAGAGCAATGATTGATTAGATTTTTTTAATTTAACAAAATCCAATATTAGCGTCCCAAATATATAGAGTTAATCTATTAGTGAGCAGACTGTTTGATTATATCTTTGGAATTATTAACTCGGAGTGGAAATATAGAATTCACGTAAAATAAGTCTTGGAAAAGCTTTACGTTGAATCTTTAGATTTAGATGCTTTAGATGCTGATTAATGTATTATAAAATAAACTTAAAAAGAATTACCTAGCAATTTTCTTCTAAAAAATTTTTTAAGAATTATAAAATTAGTAAAGGTTAGGTCTATATATGTTTGGGTTCAGTACATTAGGATATCTAAAAGTCTTTTCAGTTTAAGAAAAGAATAAATCATTTATATTTTACAGCCTTATAATTGTAAGATATACAAATTATAACATGTACTAACTAATTTAAACATTCGGAATACATAAAACTAAGAGATTTAAACTTTATTTTAAATTATCCTGTCCTTAATATATTCTTTCAAAATATTAAAGTGAATTGAGCAATTATAACGTAGTAGCGATAGAGCGATCATCGATTTTCGACTAATAATTAGCATCAAATACGTTTCACACCTCACAGAGTTGCTTGAACACAGATGATCACTTTTCCATTTAACTTCATTTCTTTTCATAAAATTCATCGACTCATTAACTTGTGCTTCAAACGGCGGATATTTACTTTTTTGCGAAATGGATAGAACAAGCGTAACTTATTTGCCGCGGAGGAAAAATTGTCTCGTTGGTGAAAAACGTTGTTCATTAAATCGCACGTTACAAGTAACTGGCCGATACATATATGTGCATTGTTTCATGTGGCGAAGGCTATCGTCATCTTAGTTTTTTGTAGTAACTGAGGTAAAAATTCATCGACACTTCTATAGAATTACTTCCGATACGGTTTTACTCAATTGCAACAAGAGAAAAATCAGCGGAGAAGTAAACCTATATATTTTAGATTTTAGACTACAGTTTCGTAATCGTAACGCTTTATATTTATCTATATTAATTTATATTGCTATCTACGTATACAAAAAGAAGACGAAATATTAGAAAAACAGAAGAAAAGTAAAATAGATAAAATGAGTAAACTATATATTTGAATGCATTCAATCTTTACATATAATAATTGAATTTTAGCTTCATATAAGTAGAATAAATGATTTTTTTTAATTTTATTTTATATGTCAACATAAAACTAATTTTTTGTTTTTTTCATAAAATAATTTAAAATAAATTTATATTAAAACAATTAACATTCATTAATAAATTAAAACAATAATTATAAAAATTTCATCTCTAGGAGTCAAATTGTCTGCAGAATTTAGACCAGAGCTGTATAATTTAATGGTTCAAGCTTTAAGTCCAGATGAAGATCTTGTCGTCCGGTTAGCTGCAAGCGACGCATTAAAACTTGCTATTGATGATTTTCAATTTAATACACACGATTTCACTCCTTTTCTAGAACAAATCTTTTCATTACTATTCTCTCTTCTTAAAGAAGTCAATGAATGTGATACAAAGGTACTTATGCTTTCATGTACTTTTTCATTTTTAAATACTATGTTACATATTTTATTTTTTAGATGAGAGTCTTGTGCGTCCTTTCTTTCATTGTTGAAAGAGTTGGAAATGAAATAAAACCATACATTGGATCACTAAATGAATATTTACCAGAATTATGGCAACAATCAGATCATCACAATATGTTAAGATGTGCTATTGTGTCTACACTTGTTCATTTAGAAAGAGCTCTTGGTTCGGATAGCATAATCTTGCAACCTTTGGTTATAAATGCAATAGAATTGAGTTGTGATATAAATCAAGAAGGATACGTATACTTGTTAGAAGATGGCTTAGAATTATGGCTAGCACTGTTACAAAATACTTCTTATCCCACACCCGCTATCATGGACCTGGTTAAAAATATACCCCCTCTTTTAGGTAAGTCATTAAAAAATTTATTATGCAAAATTGTTGAACTCGAATGGCATGAAAGAAAGGAATTAAGGTACAACAAATAAATTAAATAGATGCTTCTTAAAAATGTTTATTTCTTCGGCGCTTAATTATTTTCTTTAAAACAAAAAAATAGATTTTCGATTTAAAGGTGAACAAGGCGTAAAATTATGACGCGACTTCACGAAAGGTCCGAGTCGTAAAAGCTGAAAACAGCTCGTCACGTCAGCTTATATTACTACCGCTTTCCTCTTTTACATTATTTTGTCTAGGATTGGTTCCTTATTTCTTTCAAATTGGCGCGTAGAAACTTGTTATCATAGAATAACTGATGCATTGATGTTTTGCTACTATTTTACTTATTATTGTTTTCACGCGGACTCTTACCCTTCCGGCCGTTCCAAGAAATCGGTGGCCAGGCTTTTCTGTCAACAACAAAAATCGTTAATTTATTTTCAATAATTATTAATTATTAGTAATATTATAGAATTATTTAAATTAATGTAGTGTATTTGAGTAAAAAATAAAATTTTGTAACTTATTAATGTATTTTAGTAAAAAACATAAAATAAAATGTAAAAAACAGTTTTAAATATGACTGATAACAGCAAAATAGTATTTTATAAGATAGTTATTTGACAAATACCCGCCTTACGAAATTTTTTTATGTCCATACGATTTTTTTTAAATCTATAAAAATTATAAAATGTCAAACTCTTACATATAAGTTTCTTTATCAAGGTTCATACCGTTTTAGCTGAGTTTTTGTCAATAAGATGTGTTTTTATGATAGAGAACAAAAATGAAATCATAGAAAGCTAGATTATTTAAGTAAAACATATCATTTACAGTGTAATCCATATAGTTCACGCGACGATACTTAATGACTGAACCAGTGAATTATCTTTGTCAAAATCGAAATATAGCTTTCTTTCTTTTAATTTCTCTCCATTTTTTGGCAATATTTATTTAGATTATAGTAATAGATATTATTTTTGTTAATTGTATATTCTACAGATTATTCTTAACATGTCTATGGCTTTTGATATTTTGTGTCATTTTTCATTCGTTAATCGACAAGAATCCTTGATTTATACAGTGATCAAATACGTGCATCTGCATTCAAAATCTCATAAAAAATAGATGTTTGGTAAAATTTATATTCATTCAGTGAATTTTTCAAGCTTTTTATAGATGATAAAAGTTTCGCATAAACAGTATCCAACCTCACTTTTATTTCTTCGTACGTCTTTCCATCTAAAAATAAAAAACGAATTATGAATTAATATTTTATATCTTCATTACGTTGAAATCAAATCAGAAACTTATTTGATACAAATAACATTTAAAGAGGGTATATTAAAGATAATAATTCAACTTTCCTTGTAAATGTTTTATTATTAAAACTTTATTTAACTCTATTAAAGATTCTACGAATATTAGAATCCCAAAATTATATATTTTCATATTTACTTGTAGATGAATATTTAATATTTAATCACATATCAGAAAATGAAACATCATAATTTACGATTAATTTTTTAGTGATTATTATTAGAATATCTATATGCAATCTATAATAAAATAAGAAAATAAAAACAATATAAGTAATAAATATTTCATTAAATTTGAACTTTTATCTTTTGAAATCTTTTATTAGATAAGTTTATTCATCATTAATTATATAATAATTTATTTACTTCTGGATAACTACTTTTACAAAGTCAGCTCCTCCTAGAGCCATTATCAAAGGAAGCATCCATCGATGGTGTGGGGTGAAAACCAAAACAAATAATTGCAGTTTTTTTATATGGCATAATAAACGTGGCATATCTAAGGTTATTCTCGTGAAAGATCATATATGCTGCGCCGAGGCCATAGATTGTAGGTGGGCTTCTATCACCGTTGCATTGCTGAGGAGTGGATACTTTTTTAAAAAGTAACTTTTTTAAAAAGTATCCGTTCTTTCGTACTTAGGGCCTCTGCGCGTCCTAGTACTTCTACTCGCTGAGAGCTCCTGCCCGTCGGCAAGTTTCTAGATCTGTGAGCGAGTGCTGCGTCAAGGGTTTCTCCCGTCGACGACATTCCGTGGTGGTGCCGAGTCTTCTGCTTATCGGCTAACTCCTAATGTTGCAAAATATCTTCAGCTGCTTTTCCACGAAACTAATGCTGTTTCGCCGAGGGTTTCTACCCATTGGCGAGCTTAAGATACTCGTAACCTTCTGCGGCTGCTTCTGTTTGTCAGCGACTTCTGATGAGATACTGCTGCTTTGCCGAAGCCCTTTGCCCGTCGGTGAACTTTAGGTGTTAATGAGCTACTACTGCTTAGGTGAATTTTTATCTCGCTTATATAACATCAATGCAAACTATCGATGCTCTTTCTAAAAATCCCGACGGCCGTTGATGATTTCGTAGAACCATACGGTGTTGAGGTTTCTTAAATTTAATCGGCGAAGAAGTTCCCAAAACATGGTATTTTTCGATATAATCGTCGTTATTTTTTTTTTTTTATTTTTTGCGTGGAAGGTTTAGATTTTCGTGGGTCGGTCGATTTTGTCGAGCTTGACACGTCAACTTTTTGAATAAAAATAAAGAATATAAATTATTTTCAGTTATCTTATATTACAGTTGATACATATTTAAAAAAATCAGTCAAAAAGCTGAATAACTTTTTAATATGCAGCTGGATTTTTGAAAGCAGTTTTTAATAACAAAACAATAATATTATTTTTATAAAATTCATGTGTGTCCGTGTTTATGTACACACATGTATATATATGTATGTTTTATACATAGATGGTTTATTGGTACGATATCGATGAAATTATGTATAAAGTATTATTAATTCACTACGTTTATCTAATTTTATGAAAATTTTTGTAGAATTTATTTTGATTCAATATTTAACATGTAAATTTAGAGTAAGTATTAATAGACAATTTATGGTAGACAAGACCAATTACTATATTGCAACAATAAATAATTTCATTTACATCGTTAATAAACAAACACAAATCGAAAAAATAACCGTAGTTGAAATATGAGTGTGAGTTTACTTCTACAACATTAAGACAGTTTGACAGGTTAGTTTACTTCAAAATTCAGAATTAAAAATTTTAACGAATATTTTTTATAATCTAATTGCTAGTGCTAATTTAGTTTATTATAAACTAATATTTTTTTAAAAATTCATATCATAAAACCATTTAGTAAATTGAAATTACAACGTAACTAAAAATTATTAATGATTTTGGGAGTATTGTATTTAATTTAAAAAGGATGGTATGACAAGTGTTATACAAATAACCATGTGCACTTTATATTGTTGTTAGTATCTTTATTTAGTACTTATATATTCATTCTGAAGATTTTTATGGGAATGATACAATGTATATACTATGTAGTATACTGCAGACGCTTTGTAAACAGCAAACATATTGTATACAACTGATTACAACACGGTGTCACCAAACTACATGCAAACATAGCTTACTCTATGTTTTCATAAGGAGTCATATCTGTTAGTAGAAGGGTTAAGGAGGAGCGTACAATTCCAGGGCTGACGCCGTAGCCTAGGATACTCTTGCTCATAATTACTAAATCTAAATATTTTTATAATAAAATTTGATAAGTACGGTTTCTTCTGCAGCTGCAGTCAAGGGAGTTGGAGTGAAGAGAGAAATAAAATAAGTCTTTCCAGAGACCTGCCATTGCCACGTTTCCAACGCTTCTGCTCGTAGGCGAGCTTCTATGATCGATGCTCTATCAACGACTCAACTGCTCTCGTATCAAAAGTCTCTATCTATCGAAACATTTCCACTCCTATCCCCGTTGGCGAGCTTCTGATATTCATAAACTACTATTATCATAACTGATTTTCCGCGCGAATTTGTATCTTGGACACTTGATCTTCTCTGAAAAACCCAACGGACGTCGGACAATTTCTCTGAATCTTCAACAGTCGTTTAATTATTCTTAATATAAAACCATTGATTATTTTTTCTTCCCTTCGGCTTATACGAGCGAGCATTCAAGAACGTTTATTTACTTTTCATGCGTCGGCCAGTTGCTGACGGGTTGGAACTCAATAATTTACAAAACTGAATGAGCTAATTTTAACTAAAATAATTATTGAATTTATAATTTTAACTAATACTCTAAAACTTTATCATTTAAATTAAAAATTTTAAATCCTTATATTATGTCGGATAGGTGATCGCAGGGCTGTGTCGTCGTTTCAATAAATATACTCAGTTATATTTTGATAGTATGCAGTATTTAATATTAATTAAATAATCAAAATTGATAAATGCTTATTACAAGACTTTAATGTATACATGCGTATAAAAAGACGTTTGTAACAAGACTAGATTGCGATATAATAGTATTGAACCGTATTGCTAATAACGCTTCAACTAGGAAAAACCCTGAAACATGTGGTATGCATATTTCCGGTGTAATAAAACAATAAAGTGATTGCGCATTGCATTTTGGACAAGAGCGTGACAAATACACAATATGTCGGCTTACGCCGGAATACTTAGTGTACTCTCAACAAAAATGATATATTGAGAGAATATAACATGGCCGCGTAGATTTTAAGAATATTGTCGCCGTTGGAGTTTTACAAAAGTATCATCGGTGGTCGTTTTTTCGAGATGAACATCGAGAATTAGATTGTGCAATCAGGTAAAACAATAATAAGGAGAGCAGAAGCTTTTCGTCGATACGCATACGTAGAAGTATCCAAATAAAAAAAATAGCCTTATTAATCACTGGCATATCTATCCTTTGATGATGAAAAAAATACATCAAAGCAGTGAAACGCAATTCGGGAAAAGCCTTCTGAAGGTTAATTACTAAAGGCAAAAAGAAGAAAGAGAAATCTAGGGAGACAGAAGAGGCAAGTAAAGAAGGATATATGCAAAATAATGAGAATGAAACTTAAAAAAAAGCTTAAGTTTGGATGAAAGACCAAAAGAAATCTAGAAATATGCAAAAAAAGATACGGTGAAAGAGATAACCATGATAGTAAATAAAATAATAAGATGGAAAAAAATGTGAAAAAATAGAGAAGTTAGATAGAGATGATGATTGTTATATAAAAGAATAGAGAAAATTCAAATAATTACAGAATATTAAATAAGAATTACAATTAATTAATAAAATCCTTGCTTTACAAAAAAAAAAATATATAAAAAGTAGAAAGCATAAGCGCATAAAAAAAATAGAAATTATATCGATACAGAGCTTTGATTCAGAAAAAAGTCATAATCAAGGTAATCTAAATAAATATTTGTTTGTTTCGTGGATATAAAAGCAAAATTCAATAAAATACATAGATAGAAGATCTGAAAAAACATGAAAGAAGCTAGGATCAAAAAGTTGATTGATTACACTAAGGACATTTATTGAGATTCCAGGGTAAAAATTAAGATAGAAGATAAGATAAAGAGAAAAAAGGAAGGTTGTCTGATAATCTAATGCTATTTAATATATCAATGACAAATGTGAAATAAAACTTGAAGAAATCTAGAAGCTAAACCATAAAAATAGGGTAAAAAATATTAGATTATATAAGCAGGATTAGATAATCGCTATAGTGAAGAAGGATGTTGCATCGAGTGGGAAGCATAAAATACTGTATTAAATGAATATTATACAAAAATTGAGTTAATTAAAATTGTAGTATAAAAGAAGTATATGAATAATAAAAAAGAGAAATTGGAAGAGTATATCGGTATATAATAAGTAGAAAAAAAGAGTGATAAGTGAAGCTAAAAGAAAGTGTTTAGAGTTTCCGGAAGAGTAGAAAATAAAGGACTAAGTAACGGTATTTGGAGAATATTAGTCAGAAATAAAGAAAAAACTAGAACAGAAAATAGTCAAACGTAGGGACAACAAAGATTAAATCTACACAAGAAGGAAAAAATGTTCGGGAAATAGATAAACAAAGAAAATGGAGAGATACATAAAAAAAAATAGCACGACAATTTTTCTCACCATTTGGTGAATGATGAGAATTTAAAAAAAAAATTATTTAGTGAGAATAGGGCTATAACTAAACACCAACAAGATCCAGATTACGTATTACAGAAAAGTGAAGTGGATGTAGAAAAAAACATCGTTTAGAAAGGACATTATAATATATTATTACATAATATAATATAATTTATAGAATATTATAGGAACAATGAAGCAGTTTTCCTACCTAAAATAAGCATTTACTCAAAATAACAGAAACGAGGCTCATAAAAAAATACTATTAAATATGGTATTAGATAAAATATGGAGTATTTCGGAAAACTTATAACAAAGATCTTAAATTACAATGAAAATTTTTGATGCGTTAGTTGAAAGTGTATTGTTATATGATATGGAAGTATGGGGTTGGAAAGAGTGTGAAGATATCGAAGAAATAGAAAAAAAATTATAAACTGAAGTATAGCAAAATTGAACACAAAAAAATTTAGGATTATTGGAAAATTACCAACAAAAACAAAAAAGAAGTTGTTTATTTTTATAAACTAACATTCTTACTTGATGCACTTAAATTAAAAGCAAGGAAAAGATTTTTAAAATAAATAAATTAAAAATTCAATAAATTATAATGAAATAATACATAAATAAATGTTATATTGCAATCAGAAATAAACAAATAAATAAAATTTAAAAAGTAATTTAGTGATTTAATTTAATGATAATAAAAACATTTAAGAGGAACAAAGACATTATTGTATATAGTGAAGTATGCGATATGCTTATAAAGAAATCAATATGAAGCTTTTAAGTCAGCAAATACGTAAAAGAAACTATCTTGACCTGAAAATCCAAGAATTCTTAAGAAATTACATCATTATGGTATGCAAAAAAATTTTATTCATTGTATTGGTTTTACTTTTCTTACAGTGCATGCATGTTGGTTTTTTTAAAAAAAAATTATCTATAAAGCGTAGAGAACAAAATTAAATAATTAATTCTACAACTTTAACATAAATTAAAATAATAAATAATTATATTTAACATAGAAAGATAAGAGAATAATAAAAATATATATTATGTAATACATTTTAATAACATTCACATTCAAAAACAAACTATTAACAAAAATTTTCTAACGCAACAAAATATAATCAAATCAATTGTATATATTAGATCAGTATATAATCATCGATTATAATTTAAAAAAAAACATTAAAACAAGTGTATCAGTTATACTCTAAAATGTATCACTTTATCTTTGGCATAATCAATAAATCAATATAATTCTTAATATTAAAAATTAGACTTATAAAATGATATATAGTATATAATTTTGATATTTCAGATTTATATTTTAATTACTTGTTGAATAAAAATAGTTATGTATGGTATGTGTATATATTATATAAATATATATATTTATTTCTTTATTTATATTTTTTTTTAAAATAGAATCATCACAGAAAATTTAAGATTATGTGCACATGTTTCTCAAGCATATGTCTTATTGAATCCTTCAGAATTTCTTTGTGATAGAGGCTGTCTAATTATAGAAACACTTAAATCAATATTAGGAGATCTTCGTTCAGACGGAATCGTAATGATTATGCGATTATTGGAATTATGTCTCATAGCTTCTCCACAAAATGGAACACAATTTATCAAACCACTGCTTTTAAGAATTTTTGAGTAAGTATTTCATCTAACCTTTTTAATTGATTCGTGTTAAATAAATCAATTAATTACTAAAGTATTATGCTATAAAATAGTGTTTATATAATAATATAATAATAATAATGATAATAATAATAAAACATAATAGTAAATAAGCATAATATGAACTATATTATACTTAAGTTGTATTTAATCTTTTAAATATTTGACATAATAAATATTTAGTCATAAACTTACAATATCGATATATTTCTAATGTAGCTAGCGGAAATTCATCTTCATGATAGAGTTGAATCGCCTAATCTTAAATTTCCTTCAATTGATTTATTGAGTCTCCAACACTGAATATTTATTAACGCAGGTTACCTACACTATTTACCTCCCGTTGTTAATAGATATTTATCTCTTTTATTGAAAACTTTAACCATCAGGAATAGCTTTAATTCAGAAAGTAAAATTAATGAACTGATACGTTCGAATAATTCGTCAACCCCTTAATGTATATTGTAAATTCCATTCAACAAAGTGCAACCTTATTTTCTATTACATCTCGTGACATCGGTGAAGAAAAATAGGTATAATTATAAATCTAAATCAGCAGATCAGCAATATTTATAATGAGATCAAAGCTTTATACTCATAATCGTGTATAAGCTGGTTCCTTTAAGTACATATAAAATTCTAGCCCTCTACTAGAACAGCCTAAGCATTGATTCGCAATGTAAGACTTGTGCAAGAATTTAGAGCATTATCTGTGCCTTGAGACTAAAATAGATATTTGTTCTTCGTTTAAATCTTAAACATTGAATGAATATATCGTTAAAATAACATGCGAAACTTAAATAATAAGTTATTTACATTGTAATATTTTTTATGTATTTTTTTGTATGAACTCAAAATAACAAAGTACTAATGATCCAGAAATAATTATATAGGTTTACTAACATATTATAATTATCTTTATCTATATCGATTTTTGAGATCAGAAAAAAATGAACGTCACTTCCATAGCATCTGAAACGAAATATTCCGTCAGATTTTCTATCAATGCATAAAATATAGATAATAGTTATAAATGTATAAACATAAATTAACATATAAAGCATTCAAAAACTAAATATTAATCGGTTTTCTAGTATTCTATTTATGAAAATTAAAAATTTTAATTCAAAAAATAATATTTAATCAAACTTTATGTTATAATTTATTTTATTCATTTATTATAAATTTAATAATTAAATAAAATTTAAATATTATGTAAATAAGTTATTATAAATTTAGTTTTAATTTACTTACTTACAAATTCTATACATTCTGGTTACTACCAATCACTACCACACAAAATTTTAATAATATAATTTTTATTCGTGAGAAAACTTATCATATTCAGTAGTTCAACCATCGTTAGATTTTGAATGAATACTCACGAGATGTATTAGTCGATGAAAATTAATAATAATCCTTTTTTCATAAAAGTACTCTTTTAATATAAATAGTTAAATTATTTCACTAAACATAATATATTATTATTATTATAGTTTATTGAACAATATAATACATTGTTATAATGATTTGCATAATTAAACTCATACATTTTAAAACGTCAATATGGTTACATTTTGACATTTTTAAATTAAGTACAGTATCAGATTATAATTAAATAATCATATGTTTTAATTTTAAAGAACAAAATAGATTAGTTTAAAACTGTTTATAAATTTTTTAATAAGTATAAAACTGTAATATTTTTATGATATTATGTTTATACATTTAAATATCGTTTTAGATAATTCGTTATATTATTTTCTACAAAACTAAGTATTAAAACTTAAATTAAAACGATATTCATTGTCCTATATAACTTTCTGTGATAGAAGTACTACCTGGGAAATTATGTCCTTAACCAAAAACAAGTAAGAAAAGTTATAGACAATTTTTCCTTTAAAATGTTATATTTGATAACGGGAAACTGTTTCACGTAAGAAATTCGTTTGATTTTAGGAATATCGTTAAAATCTATAGTCAAAACTTTATAGTAAATAATAAGTAATTAATAAGTTCAACTTAGAATATTATATGTAAAACTAGAATATTAAGGATTATTACTTTCGGAATATATTTGTTCGAGTATTAGCATCCTTAGTTTAACAAATAGTTGTCGAGTGATTAAATATTACAATAATCTATTCATATAATAGAAGTAAATATGCGTACTTTCTTAAATATGGAATTTAATTAAATATGTAATTTCTAATATATGAAATTTTAATTATATAAAATATTTATAAACAATTATCTCAATTTTTTACTCGTTGCAGTAACAATGTTACAAACATTAATGTAATTTTTTTTACCAAAAATTATTTGCACCTGATCAACTTGTTCTTGATCAAGTACATCAATTTTCTCCTATTCTATGAATAGATTATTGTAGTACTTAAACACTCGACTTATACATAATGATAAAGACAGGGTTTTAATTTCATAAACTACAATAATCGCACTCTTAAAATAAAAAATTTTTTAACAGAAATTATTTACAAATTGACATGCTAATACGAAATACAATTGCAAAGTAAATGATCATAAAAATTAAATCATGAGGTATAATAAATTTTGATGACATATATTAGCTAGTATCTTACATGAAACGGATAATTTTGCTAATGAGAAGAATACGTAAAATAAAAATAAGACTCAAAAAATTTTAAAGAAAATGGAAAAATTTGTAAAAGTCTGGCACCAGAAAACTTTTTGATTGGTAACCGAATTTTTGAATAACAATCGATCTTAATATTTCATCTGGTCAGGATTGATCTTGTGTACTAACTTCTTGAACATGTAAAAATGCCGATACTGATGGTTGATTCTAACTCAATCAAGATATCGACAGTGATCGATGGAACATGAAGTAAAAAAAGTTACGCAGAGAGCTTGGGCACTGTATAAGTTAACTATATAGGTGGCGCGACTAAGGACTCGCAGAAGCGAATCGTCGATCGCTACATATATACTATCTTTCTTTGCAAGAAATAAAATTAATAATTAAACGGTATTTTACTACAATTAAGTTTTCTTCTATAATTTAACAATCACTGGGAAAATCATTATATTACTATTAATTTATTATTATATATATACTATGTTATTCAAAATGATCGTGAAACTGTTACAAACTATTTCTTCTGCATACTTTCACATTTCGTTTGTTATACTGTCCTCCTCCGGAGCCTTCTTATCTTTCATTCTGTTGATTATCATTATAACCTCTGTATTTGTGAATTTCTATTTTCTAATTTCTATTTATCTCTATATCCCTTCTTACTTCTCCCAAGTCATATTCTTCCATCGGTTTTCCTTCATATAATTAACTGAAGTGATTTAGCCATTCATTGTTCGCTATGCTCCCTTCTATATTATTTCTAATTTTCCTGTCTCTGTTTATTATTTTTCAGAAAGTCTTACCTGTTTTATCATTGTATGCTCGTTAATTTCTATTTCTTTGAATCTTATTATTTTTATTTTAATCAATTCTCTATATGATTTTCTCTTTTTTAAGTATGCATGTTATGCGCAATTGCTTTCTTCATAGTTTCTTTTAGATCTTTCCATTTTGTTATTTATTCTTTTACCTTCAGCTTTTTCTTGCATAATTCTATTGTATCTTCATCCCACATTACTTTTGTTATTTTTTCTTTATTTTTTCATTAATCCATTCTATTTTGAAAGATTGTTAATCTGAATATATATTATTTAGAATTTTCATTTTTTCTATCATACCATCCGCCTCTTCGTTTATAAGCATATAATCTATTGAGATCAGATGAGCCTATCTTATTATTGAAAGTATAGTCGCTGTCTATCCTCACCCCTTTGCCCGTTTAGACAGAAAATACCCTTTTCTTCCATCTGTTCTAACAATTTAACACCTTCCGCGTCTAATATTTTATCCATTGATATTCTATGTTCTCTGCCCCAATTATCCATCCAAACCCCCTTCTGTAGCCCTGGCCTAAAAATTGCCATATACAACACACGCTTCCCCTTTATATTTTTCACAAAATTCAAATTGTTTTTCCAAAAAATTAAAGTTCTTTTTCCTTTTTCTTTCTATATACACTACCGCTATATTAACGTATTTTCCCTCAATTTTTATTTTTGCAGATAATATGTCATCATTCTCACTATTTACTTTTCTTCATTTTTACTTTTCTTTTATTACGAATAAAATTTCTCGCCTGGCTCTTCCTTTTTTTTAATTCTTTTGAGGTATAGATTAATTTATATTCGTAATTTTTTAATTTATTCCTGTTACATTTACTTTTTTTTTTCTTCTACCCAAATCTCTGTCAGTCCTATAATGTTCCAATTCTGTATTACCTCCCATCTCTTTTTATCCAAATTTTTTAAACGTACGATGTTCCAACAACCTAAACTCATCTAATTACTTCTCTCTTTTCTTGTGCTTTCTTTTTTTTATTGAGTTCTTCATTCTCTATCCATTTCTCTACGAGATCAGTTTTTCTTTATTTCATTATATGTCCATATCTCCTTTATTCTATTATTTTATTGATATTATAAAAATAATTTTTACCTCCTTCTCTTAGCTCTCTACATTTTTCTTTTACTTTTCGTCTTGTTTCTCACTCTAAAAAGATTTCGTCATTGGTTGATATATATGGACGATCCTTTTAACATCGATTTTTTTCCATTATCCTCTTTTTATTTTTGATTCCATGCAAATCTACTCTCCACCACCCTATATTTCTCGTTATCCATCTGCCATATTTGCTTCCCTTTATAATTAATGTTTAAATTCTTACTTACCCATTCAAGGATCCCCTCTTCTTTGTAGATTGCCCTTTTCTTAACCCTAAAATGCTATGTTATTTTCTCTCTCCTCTTCTCTCTGTCTTTCTTCTATCATCCATTCTAGTTTTTCTTTTTTATCTTATTCAATATTCATCATTTTTCTTATTCCGCTCTTTCTCCTTTTCCGTATCTCTATTTTCTATTACCTTTGTTTATTTTAATCTCTTTCTAATTATAAAATCCAAGTTATCTACCTTTTTGGTATTCTCTCCTCTCCTCTTCATTGCTTTTTATTTATTCATTAATTTTTCTTTTGAGTTAATTCTATCCTGCAAATTATTTATATTTTTCTCTTATACTTTCTCTTTTTTACTGTGTTCTCTGTTATTTTTTTTATCGTTCTCATCGTTTTTCATACTTTCTATTAATTATTTATTAATTATTATCAATTATTTTCTCTTTTTCTGTCTCGTGCCAAATATCCTTCACTGATTCCCTATCTCTCTTTTTTATTATATCATTCATATTATTTTCCCATTTTTTCCGCATGTCTTACATATATTAATAATGTTTCTCCTTTAAATGTTTATTTTTATTATAGAACTATAGTTAATTTCATTTAATCTAATATTTTTCTTTGTTATTGTATCTTTACTAAAGAAATTAATATGTTTAAATAACATTAAAAATTATACTAGTAGAAAAAAAATTTTAAGTTTCATTATTCTAATATAAACAAATAAAGTATGTATTGAATAATAAAATTAAAAATGTTTTATTTTAGATATGTCTACAAAGGTGATGAATATCCAATGGTGCGTACGATGTATCTGTCTATTGTTGCTCGTATACTTTTAAGTTCTAGAAATATTTTTATTCAGGTATTATTTTTTAAGTAATGATAAATTTGTTAACACCTATATTAGAGATGTAAAAAATGTCAACTTTTTAGGTAATTGGAGAATTATCAAAGCATCTAGGACAAGAATCAAAAGAAAACTTAGTTTTTGCACAATTAATTAAATCTTATTTAGATCATATGCCTTTAGTTGCACAGCAAAAGAAAAGGAAATTGTTAGCTCTTGCACTGTGTTCACTACTAGATGTTCATTGCCCTTCAGAAGTCTTAGTATATTTCCCACAGATTATTTTAAATATTGTTGAAACTTTAAATGATATAATGAAAATCAACGATATGGGTTACACTGTTGAGTAAGCTATTTAAATAAAAAAACATTAATTTGTCTATTCTTTAATATATAATAATTATATTTATCCTTTAATTTTTTTTAAAGTTCATTAATGATTGATCACCATCATAGTCCGTCACAATTTGAAGATGTAGGTTATGAAACGGAACATTCACAACGTAAAAGAAGATTAATATTTAATGATCCAGTCCATTGTATAATATTAGGAGAATTACTTCAAAACCAGGTTTGTATTAAGAGTAGAAAAACAAGTTTACAGTACTTATCAGTACATCATTGTTTCGTGTTTTAGTTAACTTCTATGCGAAAATTAATAGGGGTGGAAAGATTTGACTTTATGATGCAAGGTGTAACTACGGAAGTAAATGAACAACTAAAAGAATATGTAATCATTTAATAAATTAAAATTTAAAAAAAACTACTGCATTCTGAACCATGTACAAAGCACGTTTAATAAATTAATTCTGCAATATACTTTCTAATATATTTCATTCAATAGTTAAATAAAAAAAATACAGACAGGACAAAGAAACTTCATTTATTTAATTTTAATCATGAATTAAATATAAATAAGGTAATTTTCATTTTTTTATTATTTCATCAAATTTTATATATTTTACATTTTAAATATAATAAAAAAGCTTTATTGATTTGAAATTACTTAATAATTAAAAAAAGATTATATTTATGTAAAATGAAGATATCAAAGGCTGCTTGAATATTTACTATTTCTGGATCACTTGTAATCAAGGGTAATTAGGTTAAAGTGTTAAATGAATGAACTTTAAAAACAATGTATATTTCTATACTTAAAACTTTAGGAATTTTATCTAAAACGACTTAACGCTAACGTAAGAATAATTACAACACTTGAAACTATACGCACTTATAAGCTGCAGTTACAACTATTCCGCACGCAACGTAAATATAAGAAAATAATAAATACACTTATAAATACAAAGCGCAATATATATTTATTACTAATACTTATGATGAACTTATACTAAAATAGAATTTAGAGGAATACTGTATTTGAATGAGCGTAAATGAAAGTGTGTGTAAATTTGTGTGAATGTAACTGAGTGGTTTTTTGTATAAATATTTATGTGTTACTATGAAGGTGTGTTGATGTACTATGAAGGTATAAGGTTGATGTATTTAATAACTGTTTATACAGAAGAAACCACGGAATGAACGTTTCTAAAATTTGATACTGAATGATTCGAGAAGAATTTTAACTCGTGAAGTGCACATGTGAATGTATCAGAGTTAACTTAACGTGGTTATATGTAATATGAAAAGGCGTGAAATATTATCTATGATAACATCTAATCACTGATAGGCGATTGATTAGCCTATCACGCAACGCATCTTACTCATTGTCAAATACAATGAGTAGTCGTACTTTAAATGTATTGTGTGAATACGTCCGTATATACTTCACGGGGGGTCAATTGCGCCTATTGCTTATTGATGCTCGATAGACGCGCTTAAGTTGAATAGCGTCCTCTTTTTCGCCATCTGATGAGTGGCCATTATCGATAATCAATGATAGATTATCGATTGTCAGAGGTGGCGGTAGAGGTACCATTTTTTCATGCATTCTCGAACATTACGCCCGCCATCAGCAATCCCATTGATGGTCATTTTGAGTTGTTCACTGGTACAGGAAGAACAGAGAGCTTGTGTATAGCCCGGACCAAAGTAGTAGTTGATGTTTTTAAGGTAAATACTCTGACAAACCCATGCTTACCCGAATGAAGTTCTATGACCTTCTCGAGGTGCACTGCAGATATTGACAAATCCACAAAGACGCAGATCTAAGCTTTGTATATTTTGCACTTCGACCTTTTCAAATTTTGAGTGTCAGTAAATGGCCGTGTGGGTGTAATCCGACAAAGGGGGCGTTGGCCCATCAATTGATGAGCACGAACTCCCTTCTGACGAGCACACACAACACAACGCAATATGTGAGTTTGCACAGGAGATCTACTGCCAATAATCCAGTAGGCCTGACGGATATGCGATAAAGTGAGCTCGGTGCCTCCGTGTAAGGTCTTCAGATGTGCTTCAGTAATAATGAGTTCTGTTAGCTGGCTACGTCGTGGCAATATTGCCAGATGCTTGTTCTCGTAGGTCAATGAAGTTTCATTGAGTCGTCCTCCCACTCTTATAATGTTATGAATATCGACAAATGCAGTCAGTTTAATGAGAGCATGTGTCGACGGCAAGTTTGAGTGGCACGTATTCAGAAGAATTTTGCTTTCTCCAAGACCTCTGGATTCAGGTCGATCACAGGTGTGACACCAGATTATCTTCTTCATCGAGCAAGAAATCTGGTGCACACAGCTGTGTCTTTCAACAGCTTCTTAAGATTTGAATATCTATAGATGAGTTTCCAATGGTAGTCTGGTGTTGGTGCAGCTGCATGAAAACTAACATTGTGGAATTATTTGCTCGTCATACAGATTTGGTTGAGTAGGCCAAGATGTATGTGAACCGATCCATGATGGTCCCGCCCACCATAGTGAATGTCCTTGAAGTTGAGGTGCCAGGAACATATCTCTAATGTACATCTGATGTGAGTTCTTGTATTAGAAATACTCTATTCCTGACATAATCTTTTTAGTGTGATGCGAGTGTGACTCGTGAGTCTGTCCATAAATGAATTGACTTAACCTTCAGTTTTAATTTGGCTTTTGTGTGATTAACTAGTTTTGCTAAAAGCAGCGCTGCCGTTAGTTCTAACCTCGGAATAGTTAGTCGTTTGAGTGGTACTAGTTTCGTTTTTGAACAGACTAGAATGGTTCTGGTACCAGATGAATATTGTACGGACAAGCAGATGACTGCAACCATTGCCACTGCGAAGCATCAGAAAATCCATGTAATTCGCTTATGTTGAATGAACCATCGTAGAATTGTAATATTGGCCAATTCGTAAAGTTCTTTTCTAATGCTCATCCATCTACTGCAAAAATGGAATGGCAATGGTTCATCACAACCTAAGTTATGCAACCAGAGCTCTTGCATAAGTATTTTGGCTTTGATCACAACTGGTGATACAAAACCCAATGGATAAAATATCTGAGCCATTTCAGATAATATGAGGCTTTTTGAGAATTTGCTGTTAGTGGATGAATTTTTGTTTTGAATGAAAAGACATCTTTGTGAACATTCCATCTGAGGATTTTGGTGTCGCAATCGTCAAATGAGAAGTGTTGAGTTGTACTCGTAATTGAATTTATCGCAGTTATCACGTTTTGACGTTTGGATTGTCTGCTTCTCCGAAAATATCATCGACGTATCTACCGAGCTCGATGGAAGGCACGACAAGGGGGAATTTATCCTCTTCATCGTCGACCAGTTATAGCAGTATCCTTACTGCTAAGAATGGGGCGGATTTCGTACCACAGGTGACGTTTGTTAGGTGAAATGGTACTTCATCGTTCTTCTTATCTATCCATAGAATACGTTAAAGGTTCTAGTCGTCCTTATGAACGCCTATTTGCCTATACATCTTTGTGATGTCCGTGGCAAAAAGATGTTTAAATTGCCTGATCCAAGTAAGAACATCACAAATTTCCAGGTGTAAGTTAAGACCTGTGTGCATCAAACGTTGTTGAGAGAATGACCTGATGTTGTTTTACAAGATTATGTAAACACCACTTTCAACTTCGAACATGCATCGTCTATCTTCCTTACACCGTGGTGAGGCAGATAGTATGAATGATTATAATGATCGGTCGATCATGAACGCCTTATACAGGAAGTTAAGTTGTCATCCTTTGACAACCCGTTAAGGAGACTATACAGACATTGTTGAGCGATGTTCCGTGAATTTCCGAGAATACTTATGAAAACTCTGAGTGGGATCCTCACTATATATTTCTTTGAAGAGTCGCTTGTATGCGTGGATCTGAAGTGATTTTCACACTCCAGATCCGCTGGTGAATGTTCATGAATGGTACTGGACAAGACTTCTTCTTGGACCCAGAACTTCCTCGGTAACTCTTCTAGAGGAGATTCGTACTTTTCCTGACACACATGGTGTGCAGCAGACGATGTCTGCTTGATATCTGTGACTAGACCTATTATGATCCAGCCAAAAATAGTCTTCTGGGCTATGGGCATCGATGATAAGCCCTTAATGACATTGGGCTATATTATTTGCCCATATGCGTCAGCTTCTAGAATAATATCCACCCTTGTCGGTGTTAGAAAATCAAGATCATCCAGTTCCAGCTTCTTTAGATGAGGTCAATACTGACTTGATATAGAGAAGAATGGAAGCACAGATGTTAATGTGCTTAGAATATGCACTTGAATAGGGATCACAGACATACCGCGAATGGGTCTTAAAATAAGGGAAGCAAGACCCTTAGTTTTGGTAGTCTTTTACCCCGTGAATGTACGTGATGGAGTTTCGATACGGAATTTTGAGCCTTCTTATTAAATTTTCGGAGATGAATGATAGCTCAGATATAGCACCGGTAAGAATACGTGCATGAATATTAATGGTTGGTTAACTGATCACAACCATTGCTGTCGCCAACAATGTCCTCGTTGTTGAATGGTTCAAAGTCAAGGGTGAATGATTCAATTGAGAACTTATATTTAATGAAATGGTCGTGTTCTCGATGATTGCACACCTGTCCTATTTCTCCTTGCATGAATGGTTCTGTTAGGCATCATAGAACAATGTATGATGACGACGTGAATATTTCTTGCATTTTCCTGAGCTCTTACACCCTTTCGTATTGTCATGGCCCAAGCAGTTGAAACAGAGTCTGATTTCTCGCCACAGTCATCCTCTCCAAAGGTTTCAACTAATCGCAGGGAAATTGGACAGGCGTCCGATTCCTGATTTTCATTGACACATCCTGAGTGGCTGTGAAAGCTTCTCTTCTGGGACTCGGCTGAGGCCCGCGGGAGGTACCAGGGGTTTTCAGACAACCTCTCCAACGTATTCTGTTCAATGTTTTCCAGTGCCCCAGCTCGAGTTGAGCAAACGTTGCGTATGTCTTCTGTCTGCCAAGGTGGTTTTTCCATGGGTTGCTCAGATCCTTCTCCAGAAGTCGAGTAAGGTAATGAACAATGTTACACTCACCCACCTCGACATTGATATTTGACAAAGTAGCCACGGCCTCGCTAGTCTTGTTCAACACCCGATCGATATCTCGAGCTGTACTAGAAATAGGCTGCGTGGTGAACAACTTTCCCAGCTGGGCATGAATAAGGTGTCTTTTATTATTAAACCTTTTTGTCGAGGCTGCCCAAGCTGGTCCGATTGAGTCACCACATAATGGTAAGCCCTAGATGAGTTCCAGGGCGAGCACAGTTAGAGCTCTATATAAATAAGTAAGCTTATCTCAACGTCGACAGTTGTATTTTGCTCAATATCATAGCCATAAATTGATTCCTAAATTGAGGCCAGTTTAGGTAAGCACCTTTGAAAAGTGACAGGTCAAGATGAGATAATCTAATCTGCTCGGTTGCTGCAGGTGTTATTATTGAATAGATCAATTGGCCTCAATTTTAGCCATCTTCAGTGATCGCAAATTGCCGATCGATGTATTTACAATGGAGCACAATTTTTGCATAGCTTACTGGTACTTACCTTTAGTAAAGTACTCGTGATTCACTTGAGAAGGCGGGCTGATGGACTCAATCACCTCGTGTACTTGCTTCAATTTAGAATATATCATGTAGACCATCTGCTGCTATTGAACGAATCCCTCCAGTTCGATTCCGTCAGAGGATGGCGGAAGCGAGTCAAGGATGACCCTTACAGCATTGATCCAATGCTCCTGCGATTGCAATTTGAGCATGAGCTTAACTGATATCTGGGGTTTCTTTGCTGTTCTCCCATCGTTTCTGGTTGTTGAGCGTGAACGGGACTCTCCCATGTCGTCAGCCCATGAGGATGATTCTTGATTAGTTAATGGCGAATTGGAACGTGTTATTCCATCCTCCACTATATCCCACATATATTGATGTTGTCTTCCTTCACGTCGATGTGCATGTTTAATAGATCTTGCACCTACTTATTGTTGAATTTTCTTGTATTTTGAATGCCACTTCACAGTTTTTCTTGTGCACTTCACAATTTACCACTTATCCAGCTCGAAGGATTAGTTGTTTGAATATTTACTATTTCCGGATCCCTTGTAATCAAGGGTGATAAAGGGCTAAAGTGGCAAATGAATTAAACACACTAAAATGAATGAACTTTAGAAACTGCATATATTTTTATACTTAAAACTGTAGTTATTTAAATCTAGAACGACTTAATACGTTAATGCTGTTGATGTACTATAAAGGTATAAGGTTGATGTGTTTAATAACAGTTTACACAAAAAAAACCGCGAACGAACGTTTCTAACAATTTGATAATGAATGATTCGAGAAAAATTTTAACTCCTGAATTGCGCGTGTGAATGTATCAGAGTTAACTGAATATGGTTATATGTCATATGAAAAGGCACGAAATTTCCTGAATTCTCGAACAACACTTGTATCTGTTGTATTTTAAAAAAAATTGATAATTTTTTTACTTTTTTAACTTAATCAATTTTGTCCCTACCTTTCTTCCTTGTGTGCATTGCTAATAATTACTTATTAATTATTTTTACGCTTTAATTCAGACGATTTCGATGCTTATTATTTTATTTCCAAATCTCATTACTTCCTTTACAGCCCTTTTCTCTATGCATGCAGTTACTTTTTCTTTCCAATACTATAATTCATTCGATAATATTTTTATATGTCTAATCGAAGTACCCATTTAATATTTTTTTCCATACTTTTTCGATTTCTCGGCAAAATTTGAATCCCCAAATTTCCTTATTAGCCTTATTTAAACTTCATTTTATTAGCTAATCAAAAATTTTTATTTTAGGTTAAAGTCTTTTAAACAATTTTTCTATAATATTTCATATTATTCCTAATATAATGTTTGCTATTTTATCCATAAATTTAATATATTCCTTGTCTCGCTTTTTAGATTAGATCTCATTAGAAAAAGAAGCTGTGTAAATGTTAATTTTTTGATAGATTTATTGTTGCCGAATCTAGAATAATATTATTTTTCTATAAATTTAAATATGTATTATTTATTCTATATTTATAAATACATACTATAAATTTAAATACAGATAAAAAATTTTGAACCATTTATTTGATTTAATCTTACATATAACGTTTACAGATCATTCTACATCATTTTAAACTAGCTGTTTTTTAACCTTAAATCCTATAAATTCCTTTCATCTATTTGCCATAAATATTCAAGTAGTTTTAAATGAAATTAATTTGTGTTTAAATCTGATAGTCTTCGGCTATCGATAATATCTGTTAAAATGAACTTATTATACTAAAGTCGTAAATAAAGAATTAGTAAGGTAATGAATTTAAAATAAAGACTAAAAACAGAGAAAATTAGAATATATTGAACGTACAAAGTTTTAAGTAAAGAAACCGAAAGCAGATACAAAATATGCATTGCTAATAGTTATCTATTAGTTTATAATTTTTCATTTATCTTTATTTCGTATGTTTGTATAAGAAATATGTAGTGTGATATATTTTTCTTTTATATTTTCAAAACACTAACGTTCGGAAATATTTGACAAATGTACTTATAGATGTAATAAATTTAAATGAATACTTCTTTTTTATTCTTTAATTAGTGAGATAAAAAGTTATTTGTGAGTTAATAGTAACCCCTGATAGTTTAAAAAAAAAATACAACATGGTGAAAGGAAAAGTAATATCTAAGTTTATGTTTGATGTTTAATTGTTTTCAAAATGTGAAATTCACGTGATCGCGTTTCAAGATGTTATATATTTGCACTGTTCTTTGGGATGAAACATTCAAAGTGATAACTTTAGTACTAACACAAAATGTTGACTGTTAATCAAATCTTATTTACTAAATTAATCCTCGTAAAGTAACGTCACTTTGCAACCGGCGCTTTCGTATTAATAATTAATTTTACTCTTTGTATACATAATAAGCATAAACAATAAACTTAAGTATGTCTTTATAAATTAAATATAAAAATTTAAACAGATATGAATGTTTTTGCAGAAAATGCGATTCGTGTATATATCAACTAACAAAAACAATTTAAAATTTTAATAAATGAAAATATTTATGTTCAACATCATAATTCAATCATTACATAAATCTTTCACTGCGTAATTAAATCTGTAGATTCAATACAAGCCATTTTTGTTATCAATTACCAAGAGTGTTATTTTTCATAATATCCTGTTTTTTCGTGCATTATTTTATTAGTTTATCAATGAATGAATAAGTATTTTATTAAATTGAATATTTATTATCATAATAAATATTACCCATAGCTGAATTAATTAAAATATTTTTTAGCATGAATTATACCAACATTTTTGATGAAATTTGAAATTTATCGAAGAAAAATTTTGTAAAATAAGTTGATATTATACACTGCTTATAAAAAATAAGTAAAAATAATTATAACACCTAGAGATCTAAAGAATTTTTATTTTACATTGATTAGTTAAAATTAAAGTAGATTAAAAAGAATCGGAGGGTATATCGTCTGCTATTTTATTTTGCATTGCATGCTCTTGTCTAATATATTTGTACCGTTCCCTTTGCTTCCCTAGGCATACACATTCTTTTAGATCTGCCAGAACATCTTCACACTGTTTCCTTCCTCTCAATAGTCCATAAGCTTCCACGCAATCAACCATACGCATTTCAAAATCTTTACATCCGTGATTTTGTGAATTATAATACCACAAGTCAAAAACCTTGTGTTTAAGAAATGGTTTTGTATTTAATTTATATACTGACCTAAAAATAAAATGTATATTAGATCATACTAAATTTTTCTTATCAGGAAGAATATGTTTAAAAAGCTTAAAAAAATTATAATAATTGTGTTCGTTTATTAATAGCTTCCATTATTTATACGTTATCTTATCAAAAATTCACGATAAAACAAATATTCTTTTTATTATTAAAAAAATCTAATTGTAAAGATTCAATATATTCATTTATTAAATGTACAAAATACAATTGAAAAAAAGTAAATGTAACATAAAATACATATAAGTGCAGAAGAGATATAAATAGTGCAACTCTTTAAAAGTTAAATATTACAAAAATAGTTTGTTAAACAATAACATATAAAAATAAAATAAAACAATAATAAAATTCGATCTTTCACTTAATAAATCGATTCTTTCATCCTTTATATATGACGAGAGAGAATCCATTTCTTTTGACGTTGAAAACCAAAATTGGTACGGAAGGGAATGGTAATGTTTCTTTTTTCTGGGAGCAAGAAACGTATAGTGTTATTTAATACCCACGAAATATTCGAACAATACATCGATCCCACCAAGGTAAGTTAGAACGTAAGTTTTCGAGAGCTCAAATTTACAAATTTGGTTTCGGTAAACTTAGGCTATATTTATTTGTAATATTACAAATAAAAATTTATAATAATAATACATTTAAAATTACACAATATATAAGCCTAGTTAAATCAGGGATTCAAGTCATAAAATATTAATGAAATTTAAAAACGTGACAATCGTAATTAATTGTAGTTCTTGCTCTTTTGTAGTTTAATATGTAATACATTAAACTTTTAGTAAAATGTTACTTCTAAAAAAGCATCTCATCACATAAAAAATTTTCGATTTCTTGGTTTCATCAATATTTGAACATTTTTACTTCAATCATTTAATATAAAAATCTAAGATCTTAATACTGCAAGAAACCACTCTTTGATTTATTAATTAGTAATACAATAAGAAATTCTTTTATTTCAGAAACAATGAAACTTATTACTAACAATTAATGATTTTTAATGAGACTTCTTTAATCAATCCTTGTTTTAAATTATTTATCCACTTTGTACATTTAAGTAAAATTATGGAATAAATTTCAATCTATGAAATATTGCTTTTAAAATAATAAAATTTCTGAAAACATTACAAAATACCATATTAATTTAATTGTATGTCTATTAATCAGTATATGATATATCTAAACACATAATCAGAAGAATAAAGAAAAATGAATAAATAAATTATGTATATTTTAGAGTAAAAGTATAAAATATTAAGCAATACACACGACAATAAATAAATTATTCATAAATACATAATAATATATACATATGATAACACGTTAAGATACAAATGAAAATATGTAATATATTTAATAAATAAATGGAAATTATTTAGTCATATAATATTTTTATTAACTATAGGCACTTTTGGAGTTAAATTTTTTCATAAATACAGATAAATTGTTTATAATATTATACTGTTTATAACTACTATTATAATGCAGCTAGTAATACAAGCCATTTATAAAAATTTAATTTTATTTATTGATATAAATATTATATTTGAATATAATATAGAATTAAAAAACAAAATTACAATGCTGCATTATTTCATTTTACTGATATATGTATATAAGTATTTAACAACAGCAAGTCAAAGTTTAATTAATGACACTTACCAATTCATTACTATTATAAAAGAGCAATCTCTTGATATTACTTATATATAATGTGTTAATTTAGTACTTATGCTGTCTTGAAGATACAAAGCGAATCAATTTGTAAAGAAATTAATTTTTTTCATTTTAATATTATTAGAAGCTAAACTAAGATAAAGCAAGAATTTCAATATAAAAACTAGAAATATATTGAATTTCTTATATAGATAAATAATAAAAAAAGAAAGAAATGCTTGCTGAAAATATAGCAATAAAAGTTTTTAAAAGAAATGGTTGTAATAATTATTGTATGAAGGCAGACGATTAGTATATATTTAGCCTTAAATGGTATACATTATTTAAAATGACATTATTGAATAAAACAATCACATAAATTTTAACCTTCTTTATAAATAAATATGTTAAAAAATTTATATTTATTCTAAAAGTTAATACTGAATTATCAATTTATTTATAGCTGCTTAAAATTTGTTTTGATTGAAAAATTTAAGCAAATGTGAAAATATCCTAACTATATAGACTTCAAAATTATTTTGAAACATAATATTTATTAAAATAAATAATATATATGAATTAATTTTTTTATCATTATTTTAATAAGTTTTTTTAAATTCTGTATTTCTTATTAATTGTCAAAACACAATTTATTAATTTATGATTTCTTAAAATTTATAACATTATATAATTACACATATAATGTTAAAAAATTAGATACTACATTATCTTTAATATAATTAATCTCTAATGTAAGTAGTCGTTAAAAATTAATTTTATTTCATAATATAAATCATCTTAAATTATAGAATTACTTTCTATACTTCTATTAATTGGTATTAAAAAGTTCAACTCATCAATTCCACAACTTATCTAAAACCATAAAAAGAAAAAATTACAAATAAAAATGATAAAGCCATTTAAACAAAATTATTTAAAATTCAATTATTAAAAATAGAAAAATTACTAAAAAAACTAAATCAAATATAAAAAAATGTCTTTTTTATAATAGTTTAACAAAAGTTTAAGCACATCATTTTAAATTAAGAATAATATTTTACGTTGCTTGGTATAATTTTAAAAAATTAATTTTTAACGAAAACATTAATATCTGTTCAATTATTTATGTGATACTTATAAGATACAATAGAATTTTATTATCAATTATATCAACACATATAAAAATTTATATTATAATAATAAGATAAAACATTTTCATTACAATATAAATATTGTTCAAATATAATAAAAAGGTATTATTGGTTTGCCAAATTTATTAAAATATTAAATATTCTAATTACTATGTAGTTGTCTCTACAAAATTAAATCGAGAACAAATTTTGTATGATTGTATAATTTACATACTGGAAAATTCTAATATACTAAAATTCATATTATTAAAAATCGACAGATGATTCAAACTTCTTAAGCATATAAAAATTTACATATATAAAATTTCTAGTACGTTGTTATCATTTTATTAAGTATTATTTACACGAAAATGTAGTACTTCAAATTTTAATAATTTATGTTTAATTTTAATAATTTATGTTTAATTTTAATCGATTATTAAATATAAATCAAAAGATTTGACTTAATGATGCAATGTGTAAGTACGGAAGTAAATGAACAACTAAAAGAATATGTAATCAATTAATAAATAAAAATTTTTAAAAAACTACTGCAATCTGAACAAAGCACGTACATGTACCATGTACAAAGCACGTTTAATAAATTAATTCTGCAATATACTTTCTAATATATTTCATTCAATAGTTAAATCGAAAAATACAGAACAGGACAAAGAAACTTCACTTATTTAATTTTAATCATGAATTAAATATAAATAAGGTAATTTTCATTTTTTTTATTATTTCATCAAATTTTATATATTTTACATTTAAAATATAATACAAAAGGTACATTGAATTTAAATTACTTAATAATTAAAAAAAACATTATATTTATGTAAAATTAAGATATCAGAGACTTCTATTTTATTTTTTTTAAATTGGATTAAATTTTAAATCAGACATGATCCTACAGGTTGAATAAAAATTAAAATACAATAATTAATTTTTTATGTTATATGTAATATATAATCTTTATCTTCTATTATGATATGTTTAAAATCTATTATGTAATTCCATTCATTTTAATACAAACGGCTAGTTATTCAATCAATAAAGTTTAAAAAATTATATAATTGCACACACGCTTTGAAACATATATTTATGCTTACAAAAACATATAAAAATGCGTATAACTTACATTTTTTGAAATCTATAAATTACAATATTAAAATAAAATTTGTTTCTTTTTATATTCACTTTTATTGATATAAGAAAAAATAAGATTATTTAATTTGTCAAAAAAATATCGCTGCAGTAAATACGAATTTAGTTGTTTAAATTATTACTTATGTGTGATGTTATAAATTCAATTTTTTTAAATATAGTTTAAGCTTATGCTTTTAAAATTAATATCTATAACGTATTGTTTTTACTGCTAACAAATACATGGGTTATAATGACGTAAGGCCTGAGATCAAAATTACATAAAAAGAAAGATACCATAGTTATCTTATTTTCAGATAACTATATAGTTATTTTTGTATGAAACCAAAAGTACTGTGTTTTAATATAAGAAAATTATTTATTTCCTTTTTTAAATTGACTGCTTAGAAATGTGATATATCTAGCATTTATACGTATTTTTAATTTTTTCTTCATTAATATTACCTAATATAATCTTCCTAAGTTGGAACTTTTTTATTTCCCTTGTTTCCGATTTTTCGGTAATTCTCTTTCTCTTTCTCTCTCTCTCTCTCTGTTGCAATGAATAATAACAAAATTCTTATATCTTTCTTTTCCATTTTCAAAACATGTTCTTAAGAACATCTCCCATGTTCTTGCATTAATGTCTAAAACACTATTTTTGTTTCTATTTCATTAATACGCAATCTACACATTCTTTCCTTGTTTATTAATCAGCGTTTATTGAATCATTTCGTATGTCTATTCTAAATCTCATCAATCTACTCAATTTATAATCTTTTACTTTACTTTTAAAAGTAAAAAAGAATAAAACAATCACATAAATTTTAACCTTCTTTATAAATAAATATGTTAAAAAATTTATATTTATTCTAAAAGTTAATACTGAATTATCAATTTATTTATAGCCGCTTAAAATTTGTTTTGATTGAAAAATTTAAGCAAATGTGAAAATATCCTAACTATATAGACTTCAAAACTATTTTGAAACATAATATTTATTAAAATAAATAATATATATGAATTAATTTTTTTATCATTATTTTTAATAAGTTTTTTTAAATTCTGTATTTCTTATTAATTGTCAAAACACAATTTATTAATTTATAATTTCCTAAAATTTATAACATTATATAATTACACATATAATGTTAAAAAATTAGATACTAGATTATCTCTAATATAATTAATCTCTAATGTAAGTAGTTAAAAATTTATTTTATTTCATAATATAAATCATCTTAAATTATAGAATTACTTTCTATACTTCTATTAATTGGCATTAAAAAATTCAACTCATCAATTCCACAACTTATCTAAGACCATAAAAAGAAAAAATTACAAATAAAAATGATAAAGACATTTTTCATACGATATTTATCGTATATATCATACATAAAATAGTTTGAGACATTGGATAAATGCTGAGCCCAAAATATTTTTTGTGGAATTTCCAATTTACATTTTTATTTCTTAAAATCTTATCATAAAATGATTTATTACTCTTAAAAAGAGGCTGTTAACTTTGTAACTTCCTAATTATTTGAATTGTATTTTTTCGACTCCATGTTTTAATTACGGAGAACAGTCAGAATTAAAGTAATAGAGTGGATTTTCGAGTAGTTTAGCATTTAAATTTTATACAATTTATTTAATACAATTATGGATGATTAATATGGTATATTGTGTTACCGGAACACCAACTTTTTCTTTATCAAATTAGATTACGTTGGTTTCGATTTCACTTCAAATTGATTTACTTAATCACCATAAGACTGCGATAATAATTGAGCTTTCTTTCTTTAAAAAATCAATGTAGGTTATACGTTTATAAAAAAAAATTTCCACGTAATAAAACCATTTCTGTCTTTTCAAAATAGATTTTCCTGGAAAAATCATTGTTTTACTTGCATTCTGTTGAGAGTACATTATGTGTTTTGGATTAAGTAAATGGTGTATTTATCATGCTCTTATCTAAAATATAGTTCACAATCACTTTATTATTTTATTGCAAATAAAATGTGCAACCACGTGTTTCGGGATTTTTACTAGTTGAACCGTTATTGTCAATACGGTTTAATACCATTACATTGCAGTCTAGTCTTGTTACGTCTTTATACGCATGTATACATTAAAGTCTTGTAAGAAGCATTTATCAATTTTGATTATTTAATTAATATTAAATAATGCATACTATCAAAATGCAACTGCGAGTATATTTATTCGAACAACAACCAAGCCCTGCGATCACCCATCTAAATGGTTATCGGCCCAAGCTCGTATCCACAGCGCAGCATGAGTCGTTCTTCAATCATTGTTTAAATAAAAAAAATAAATAAGTGAATAATAAGGAAAATCAACAAAAAGGTCTTTTTTTAAAGAATACAAAAGTGTGTGTGTTTTTTACACATCATAAAATGTAAGTACAATTATTTCTTAAAAATTTTTGAAAATTAAAAAAAATATTTTTTTGCAAAAATAGTATAAAATGAAAAAGTGACGTTAACACTTTAAAATTTTTGAAAATTAAAAAATTAAATTTTTTTTTTCAAATATAGCATAAAATAAAAAATAACGTACACGCTTTAGATTTTGAAAAAATTAATAAATAAATTTTTGATAACAGAGGACAAAAAATCAAAATTTGATGCATATGCTAGATAATCATGAAATTTTGAATAAAAATTTTTTTGTCAATAGAGGTCAAAAATCAAGATTTGATGAATAGGCTAGAAAATCTTGAAAAATTGAATACAAATTTTTTTGAAAATAAGAGTCAAAAATCAAAATTTGATGCATGTGCTAAATATTTGTGAAAAATTGAAATTAAAAATTTTATTTTATACAAAATGTCAAATATCAAAATAACAAATTATATTTTAATAATAACAACCAAAATAAAGGTGAATATTAAAAGTTTCAGGATAACTAAATATGCAACCGAAATATCCTGCATTAATTTTTTTTCTTCTTTTGTTTATTTCACTTTGACAGAACAAATCTAAATCAACACAACGATAAACATGGACACAAGTCATATACAAGAACTAGAAGAATTAAACAATATAATCGATCAACTCGAGGATCAAAAAATGAATTCAACAAACAAACACATACACGAACAAACAACAGATGATACTGAAACATAAAATGTGACAGAAAACATAAATGAATCAGAAGAATCATTCGTTGAAAAACTAAATACTATGATAACGCACATACGCATTCACCGAGGTAATGCAACAAAAGCAAGCAGAATCACTCTAATAACTAATGTTAACTCAAGAAATATAACAACAGCAAACAGAAACGCAACAAAAATAACAACGAAAAAACACAAAACCAAGAGAAGACGAAGACCTCACAAAAAACTACAAGAAAAAGTTCAAAACACAAAATGGAACAAAACAGATATTCATGATCCAATCACCGTGAAGTAAGACAAACACAACATCAGAAATTATATCAAATGCACTTCAAGTAAAAACTATAGAAGATGAGGAAACAGAAGAAGCCATATATTGCTTACTGGAAAACATCAACAAAAACCCAACAACATACGCAGACGCAATGGCAAGTATGACAAGTAAAGAGCAACATTGGAAAAAAGCAATCAAAGAAGAATTGGAGTCTATGAAAAAAAATAAAGTTTGGAATATCATGTTTGGACCACTAAAAGATGCTAACAATTCAAGATGGGTATTCAAAAGGAAGATAGACACAAATGAATAAACGAACTATAAAGCCCGCCTAGTAGTCCAAGGATTGAAGGACAAAATAGCATACGATCTAAAAAAGACATATTCTCCTGTAACTAGATTACTAATAGTAAAAGCATTAATATCAATGGCAAATAAATTTAAACTTTACATTTGCCAAATGAACGGCAAAACAGTTTTTCTAAACAGTATTCTAGAAGATGATATATATATATATATATATATATATATATATATATATATATATGGAAATTCCAGAAGGCACCTACGAATTAGAACACAAACACAAGGCACACGTGTGCAAGCTAGAAAAAGCACTGTACGGACTGAAAATAGGTTCCAAATGACGGAATACGTACTTTCGAGAAGAACTTCGCAAATTAGGACTACTTAACGACGAACACCAGCCATACCTATACACGTGGAAAAAGAGAGAGAAGCTAATCACACTGCTTTCGTATATAGAGGACATACTTATTGTAAGCAACGACAAAACATACACCAACAAAATCAAAGATCATTTGTGTAAAATATTTGAAATGAAAAACTTAGAAGAACCTAAGTGTTTTTTAGGCATACGAATTAAAGGAGACTTCGATAAAAAAAATTATATATCTATCCCAAGAGAATTATACAAGAAAAATATTGAAAAGATTCAACATGAATAACAGTAGACCACACGATCGCCCATGATAACAAAACAGGTTAAAAAAACGACAACAGAATGCATTAGAAGAATCGTCAAAATATAAACCAAAACAAGATAAAATATTTTTTCGAGAAGCTGTAGGAAGCTCGATATACCTGGAAAATGGTACACAACCGAACATTGCATTTGCAATCAACTTCCTCACTCGAAAACAACATCTGGCCCTGGAAGAAAATTGGAAAAAAGTAGAAAAAATTTTCAAATATTTGCAAGGAACAACAGCACGAGAACTAATCTACAATTCTACATCTGAAGGACTTGAAGCCTATACAGACTCCAGCTTTAGAGATAACGAAGATTCAACATCAACAGCTGGATATATCATCAGACTATTTGGTGATACTATCTCGTGGCAAAGTCACAAACAATCACTCATTACGCTATCAACCTGCCAAGCGGAATATCTAGCAATGAGTGAATGCTGCCAGGAACTCATATCTATTGAAATATGAAATGTTATAGACAAGACATTTTATCCCACAATAATCTGGTGTGATAACAAAGCAGCTATTGACTACAGTAAAATGGATTGACACCATAAATTAAAAACATTTGACGATCCTATAAAAATAATTAAAGAAAAACTGAAACAACGAGATAAAACAGAAATAAAACCAACAATGGCAAAAATGCACGGGGATTATATCAAGAAATACATTAATGATGGTATTATCATTGTTCGATATCGTGGATACCGTCAAAGTACAATTTCGTGGACATAATGACTAAGCCCATACCTCTTCACCAACACAGATACCTAACTACCAAGATATTAAAAAATGAAAAATAATCTTAAAGTAAAATAAAAAAAAAAATGTTTTCTGTTATAGGTTAAAAGTAGAACTAGAATTACAGGACATCAGACAATATAACGGATAACACCGAAAGAGGGGAATGTTGAGAGTACACTAAGTGTTTCGGCGTAAGCCGTTACTTTGTGTACTTGTCACGCTCTTGTTCAAGAGCAGCGTACTAATCCTTTATTACTTTATTGCATGGAAATGTGCATACCAAATGTTCCGGGATTTTCCCCAATTGTATCGTTATAGGCAAAACGCTTCAATATTATATTATATTATATTATTCTTCAGTATTGTGACAGATTTCTTTTTGCACATAAGTATCTTACAATTTTCTATATTAAATACTGTTCTTTACAAATATAATTATATTTACATTATTTTTAAACAATAACTACCCTCTGAAACGACCAGTTCTATAACAAAAAAATGAAAACGAATTAAAAACTGATTTGTGGACTACGAAAACTAGTATAGTATATAATATAAAATTAAGTCTAAACCACAATGAAATCTTCAATAAAATAAAGGCGGATATCATTATTAAAACGATCAGAGACTACTATAAAAATAATTATTATTTAACAAAAGTGTGCGTTAGATATTTTTAAAAGAGAATTTGTATCGGCTTCATAAATTTATATAGAGAGAATTTCAAATCTTCATCACATAGTCTAATCGTTATAAACGTAGCAGCACATATCTTCAATAGATACACATGCTTATTATTATTCACTTTTTATGAAATGGGAGTTACTTTTTCGTAGATTTGTACCTTTTCTCTTTTATCACAGTATTATAAATCACCACCGAAGAAAGGAGGGAAAACTTTATAGATTACAACTTTTTATTACAGAAAATTTTTGAATATAATAGAACAAAACATGGTTTCTTATACTTTCCACTGCATTATAAATCCTCCTTAGTTTTAAATGTTAATAGATGACTTGTTAATTGGTACATATTTAAAATTTTTAGTAAATAATATTTTTTAGGAATTTAAACTTTTTTTATTGTATGTAACGTAATTATTGTTTTATTATATGTTTAGCTTAAATATCTTTTTATTAGTTACATTTACCCTAAATCATTTATTTATCAATAACATTTAACTTCATTCGTTTCCGCTACAAAACAGATTTTTACTTTCTTATGGTTTGTATCAACATAAATTTTGATTTCAAAATTTAGTATTGAATATTGAGTATTTTGTAATGAAATACTCTAAACTATGCATTGTAGATACTATTTGAATCTTCAGCGTCTTAAAAGGAAATTATTTGCTAAAAAATTAATTGACACTTATTTTAATATATTAATTCATAATTTCATGAAAAATGTTTTCATCGTAAAATATCGCCATAAATTATATATTAATAATCGTCACAAAAATTGATATAAAATTTTTCACAATTATTTTAATCGATGAATTAATATTTTTTATAAGATAATCGGAATTCATATTTTGAGTATCTTTGAAACTATTGTGTTTCTCAACAATTTTTTCTAGGAATAACAGAACCCATTGCAATGTGTTACTATTTGTTACAATGAATTAAAAAGAATTATTTTTTTTATATTTTTCTCTTTAAGTGGCTTGATATAGAAAATAATATAGCAACATATATGTATAATATTTATAATGTGTGTGTGTGTGTTTAATATAGGAATTCAGAAAAAATGAATGAAAAAAAATTTTATCCATATAATACTTTTTATTTTTATTATACATTATATTAAACTTTTTAAAAACAGAATATTAATGAATTAGTTAAGAACCTCATATTACCAAAATTAAACTCATATTGATTATAATAAACAGCTTATATTACCAATAATTAAAATGTTAAATCAAGCAGCAGTTCTCAAATTAATTTATGGAAAAAAATAAATTAAGATAATTATGACAATTATGACAAACTATCAATGATTATTAAAGCATCAAAAATATAAATAATTTATCAATGTATAAATATTCATATAAGTTAAAGAAAAGTTTAATACAACAGTTTATTTTTAAAAATTTATTTGATAAAATAAAGAAAAACAAAAAATATTAATAAAATGAAATGTTTCATTATAAAAAAAAGGTAATATTGTATGGACACAGTTCAAATTAGAAGTAAATCCAAATTTATTTCCATGAAATTTAATAAAATTTTTAAATAATTTTTTTCAAAACTAAATTTCATTATATAAATACATACAATATTTTTAATAAATTGATTACTATCGAATACTTAGGTTTTGTTTTAAATACTTGTAATTACTTGATAAAATTCGTCAAATTTGCGCATATACTTATGTCATATAAACAATTTTTGTTTTATAAATTTATTTTTATGTTTCAGATTACAATTTTAATATAAAATTCGATTACAAATTAATTTCCTTCCTTTTTGCAGCATTATCAACGTCATTTTTGAGAGATAATTTTAAGTTCAATTTTTTATACTCTTTAAAATATTACATTACTATTATGATAAAATATGAACAATAGTTTTTATTTTTAAAGTATATAATGACATTAGCTTGGAATATAATTAATGTAATAATACCATATTTAATGAAATCTATAGTTGTTGTATTTATAAATGTATTATTAAAATTATTTACTTTAAATTTATTATCTGATACATTAAATTTTGTTTTTAAAAACTAAAAAAAGATAAGAATCTATAATTACAAACAAATCTTAACTACAACTTTAGCTATTTTTTATTTAGGTATTTCAGGTAAAATTAATTTTTTTAATTATGATTGAACAATTATTTGTTACTTCGATTATTTGTATAATAACAATAAAGAAAATATTTTGTGATTAATATGATAACATTAATTTAATTCATTGACTTCTGAGGGGAAAATATTCAATAAAATTTCTTTCTAAAATTATTATCGTTATGCTTGTATGCTGCTTATTGATAGATATATATTTTATACACATCCGCGCGCACGCACACAAACAAACACTGACGTCATTAGTATTCAACCACCTAATTAGTCCACCACTAAAAACAATCTTTACTAGTCACTAGACTGCATGTAATAATACATCGCTCTAATTTATCTTATAACTTTTTCTTACTTAATTAATTAATTTGCTATTTTTTTTAAATCGGTTAGAATGAATCTAAAATGATGATTTTTAGTATTTAGTGCTTATGCCTTTTTCGATTTGTTTATTGTTTAAACGATTTGTAAATTATAAAATTTTTGATAGTTTAGAATTTTAATACTATTACATTTTAAAACTTACATTTTTTAATCATTAACATTTAAATTAAAATATATTGAAATATTTCTATTCTCGAAAGGATTTTTTAAAATTACAAATTCGATCTTATAAAATGAGACATATATATGTATTAATTAAAACTATATAAATATTATAAATTTACGAATCAATTAATTAAATTCAATATAACCTGGATATATAATAGATGAATATGGAACATTATGGTTTTTAATTATTGGTATTAATGGCTGTTCATCAAAGACTGATTTTTTTTATTTAGTCTACTTATAATTTATCAAATAACGTGTAGTACGTTATTATATTTAACAATGATTTTATTACATTCAAAGTTCAATTTAGTTAATATACTATTACATTAGAAATATGTATGTAAATATTGTATATTTATTTAAATATGTCAATACTTTTATAAGTATTTTAATATTATTTTTAACTTGTGATGAGTATATTTTATTATAATATTTTTAGGTATTTAATACAATATATTACTTTTACATTTTTAAATAAAAATCTAAATCTAAAAAAAAATCTTAAAAAAATTTAAATATAGAATTTTATGTTCAATTAAATCTAATGTGATTAATATATATCAGAAATCTGGATTTGATAAAAAATGAAATTTTTTAATTCATATCGCGTCGAGTAAAAAATTTCCTTTTTTATTTTTCATGTTTTTTTTATCATAAGAAAATAACTAAAGGCTCGCCATCTGGTGCAGTTTTACAAACTAGCAAAAGATTTAATTAGACTTAAAATATATTTAAAATACATATACTAAAAATAGTTTAGTTAAATGTAATACACAAAATTAATCATTAAAAATTAATCACTATGTTATTTTTAATTGTTTAAAAATATTCTCAAATATTTTTAATATTACAATAAGGTTTAAATTTTAAAGCATTTTAAAACAATTTGATGATGTAAAAGTTACAAATGTTTTGTCTAATTATATTAAATATTTTAGAATAATATTTAAGAGAATTTTATACTAATATTTTTAAAACATTTTTTAATTATCGTTGAAAAAACATATAAAAAAATAATTTTTATAATATTTTAAAATTTATGTTTAATATCTCGTTTAATATTATTTTTACTGTAAAATTTTAATATTTTGAATTTTAGAAAACTTAAAATTCTTTTTATTCTTGATTTAGGTAATTATGGGAAACTATTCTGTAGTAAATGTGTTTTCAAGCAAAAACAGAACGTGTGCAAGAACACATTATGTGGAAGGGTATACTATGTCAGAATATTGCTGATCGCAAACAAGGCAATCGATGTATGGCGCGCAATATGATGATTTTGAAAAGGTCGGATGGACCACCTCTGATTACCTTACATGGTAAAGCTTGCCAAATATGGCAGGGCCTACTTCTAAATATGGCAACCACAGAAAGCTTCCGCACGGCCGCTCATGTGACTATGTTTAAAGCACTTTTGATGTATTATATAAATTAATTAAATTTATATTTATTTATATAATGTTACTTAAATAAAAAACCTAAGACTTCATATATTTGTAAATAAATATATAATTTATTAGTATATTTTAGTAAAAGAAAATGATAGGACTAGATAATAATGGCGTATTAATAAAAGGTGGGGATTACGACTACGCTGTGCGGTCAAGCGGCGTAATAGCGGCTAAGTAGATACACAATAGATGTAGTAGTGCAGGTGCAAGTTTAACGTAACTGTGTGTAGGTCAAGTTACGGAGTTGTTAAAAAGTATTAGTATAGGTTCAGTGTAAATGCAGTCTTTGAGGCTACTGATCATTTACAGTGAGAGAGGGTAGACAGAAGCCCCTTCAGTGGGATGTTGCTTTAGTCCGCGGGAAACGCTCTAATAGTTTGTATCTTTGTCCTGCGTTCTTTCATTTGATTAAGCACGTGGATTAATAGTTCACCGTATAAATTTAGTTTTTTAAATATTAATATTTTTATTTTTGCACAACCTTAAAATATAAAGGACAAAATTTTTTAATTAAAAAAAATAAAACATATTCACTGTTTAAAAAAAAAAATAAAAAATGGTGAAGGCCTAGAGCCGTAACAATATAAATCAATGTGCCGGTAGGCGTGATGGACCAGTCTAGTGGTACAAGAGACGCTCGGTATGCGAACCTTAGTTATGGTATAGGTATCATGGGTAGTGATGCTGTTACAGAAATTTACGGTCGACCATCTACTTCCCAACTGCAGACTCGTTCTAACAGCGGAAATAGTGCAGTTACTGGTGTTACTTCAGATACCACAGGATCTATAGTTTCAGGAACTATAAATGTAATATCTCAATCAAATACAAATGATAATTCATCTATCAGTATACAACGCAGTTTGAAACGAACATCCACTGATATTTGTTATGATGATAATACTAATGAAACTAGACAAGTAATACCTCAGACTCAATCTTTAAATATGACAGGAGATTGTATACCGGACAATACAGATGAGTCTTTTACAAATCTTGGACCACCAAAAAAGTCCCCACCATCCAATGGTAAAAAAACCAAAGGCAGAGTCAAGATTAAAATGGAATATATTGATAATAAGCTGAGGAGATACACTACTTTTTCAAAAAGGAAAACTGGCATTATGAAGAAGGTGCACTATTTTAATAACAATACATGATTCTATTATATTAATTTATAATATCATATTTCCTTTTTATTATATATTTATAATATAGTTCATTATATTATAATATTTTAACAATATTGAATTTTTATAGATCTATCTTATTAATCTTTTACAAATAAGAAGTGAAAAAAATAGATCTAACCTTACTTTTACATTGATATAATCTTTATAAAATGTATACAAAATATTAATACAGCTGTTGTGCATTAGTTTTGCACCATTTCTTTATACAACTTCAATATCGCACAAATTTATTTAATTAATTTTTTTAGTTTAAGATAAAAAGGTATATTGTTCTTATATAATTGAACAATTATTATACATTAAAATATTTATAAAAAAAAAATTCAATATATTACATTTAGCTTGTTAACTGTTAAAATAATATTTGATTGATTTTAAATATTGAATTTAATCTTTAATTTACTTATAATATACATTTTCTTTATTATTTCAATGTAGAACTATCTGTTAAATTTATTTATTAAAGATATATAATTAATGAACTAATAATTAAAGATTTTTTTTAATTTATTAAAAACACAATTATTGAAATTTTATAGGAATTTAAAAATAAAATAAATTTGTTTTGCCTAGTTGTAAATATATATACTTTGCAATTTACAAAGTATGTTTGTACGATTAAAAGAATAAAAAACATACTAGTAAAAAAGTATTCTATCGAAAATAACTGCTATAATTCTTCATATTATCAAATTTAATTATTAAATAAATAAAAAAATTTTGAAGAGAAAGTTTGTAAATTAAATATTTAATTAATCAATAAAAGTTTTTCAATATCTTATCATTTTAATTAATTTAAAAATATTATAGACAAAATAATTTTGTTTTATATTTAGTACTTTATTTTAATTATATAATATATAATATATAATATAATATATATATCTTAAATATTTTTATAAATATTGGCTATAATTTTGAATATATAATTTAATAAATAATATGTAAGAATTTTCATTGAATTCTAATTCTATTAATAATAACTAATATGTAAGAATAAAATCAATTATTTTTATAATAATAAATTTAGATGTAAATGTTAAATAATAATTTTGTAGCTTCGTTACGAATATAAATGTATAAAAAAGTTTTAAAAATTAAATAATAAAATTCCTAAATCAAGTAGTGCTAAAATATTGATGAAATGATTATTCTTGCTTACAATGTATAACAAATTTAATGAAGCAAAATACTAACCATAATTTAATAAAAAAAAAAATTTTTTTCATGTAATTATAGTTATATCAACAATTTTTCTGTTATATGCTCTCTAAATTTTAAAAAATTAAAGTAATAACTAACAAAATTTACTATAAAAAAAATTAAACAAAAAGAAACTACTGGTATTTTGATTAAATAAGGCTACATGCTTCGATAAGTTGAATACTCAAATCATATTCATAGGTATATTATGTATTTGTAATATATTTTCATAGCCATGTTAAGACGAATTCCATAAATAGATACAGTTCTTAATCAATTTATTTAAATTAACTATAAATAACTAAAATTATTGTATTTATAAAAAAGTTAGCTTTGTTTATTAATTATAAGTTAAATTAAAACTTTAACCTGATACAAAATAATATATATTATGGATTTGAATCAAAATAATTCCTTGGCTAAATATTATAATTTAAAGTTAAAATTGGCAATTCTTTATCAACTTATAATTATTGCTAGAGTTAGAAGAAGTTTAAGAAACTTATTATTAAGTTTAAGAAATTATTTTAATTTAATATTTAATGTTTAAATAATTTATTCAGTTAATTAATATTTAATTAATTGAAATGAGAAAAATTTTAAGATTCAATCGTTAATTTAATAATTGAAAATTAATAAAAAAAATATAAGAAATTTATATTAACATTTCTTAAAATCATAAATTGTGTCACTCCAGGCTTTAAACTTTTTAGAACTGTCAATTATTTAGAATTAATGTTTGATTGCTATACTTGGTATTGTGTTATTGTTTACAAAATAAAACAGTTTTTTCAATTATTAAATAATTTTTTATAAAGTATTAATAATTATCAGAAATTTTACCAAACAAGTTCTACAAACAATAAAATTAAATGTTTATATATACATACAACAATATTATAAATTTATTTATTAAAAAATTTTCCATAAATAAAAAAATATAGTTTTTTAAGATATTCGATATAAGGCTAAAATATTAGAACTATTCAAATTTTAAATTATATTAATATTAAATTTTAATATACAAAAAATGGATTTAAATTTATAAGTAATAATAATATTTATTATTTTAAAGAAAAATTATATCTTTATATCTAGGTAGTAGTAGTAGTAGTAGTAGTAGTAGTAGTAGTACAGTTGTTTTTGTTTTTTACATTTTAACTTTTACATAACTATTTTATGATTTCTAGTATACATATTTAATTGTTTTACATTATCTTTACATGTATAATTCATTTCCACATTTTGTCTTTTAACCACTTACATTTTTTAATTATAACTGAAGTTTATATTAGTATTGCCATTTCATAACTGCATCTAATATTAATATTTCTTTTACATATTGCATTTTTAATTAACTCTTATATATCCTTTATAAATTTTATTTTCTTATTTAATAATCTTATCGAAGTGTAAAAATTTTAGAGTAACTTCTTTTATTTTAGCACCTGGGATAAATAAGAACTAATGGATATGTATATTCTTTGATCCTAGCCTTTTTATAATCCTAACGAATTCTACTTTGTTGCTGCTACCGTATTTTACTATGTGATTATAAGACATTGAATTAAATTTCTATAGCTAACAATAAAAATAAAATGTATTTATCATTTTTACCAGAGAATTTTATTTTATCAGTAATTTCTGTATTTGTTTATTGTGTAATTATAGATTTTATCTTATTTCATTTTTCACTCCTACTTCATTTTTGGTCAACTTACCCTTTTTGATTAAATATTAAATACTTTTTAATTTTACTTAATTATATCTGGGTATTATATCTGATAAAAATTTTATTAAATTAAAAATTTTTTTAAATATATATTACCTAATGGTTTTTTGACAATTTTTCAAATATAACAAACAATTTAATCTTTTGGATAAATTATTCTTGCTTTTAACACAGAAATATTTATATTTAGTTTGTACCCAAAATTAGAGATAATATATTAAAATACCTAGTTAAAAAATATATATTCAAATTTTTATGTACAATATGAGATTGTTTACAAATCTTTATAGATCTTAGTATAATTATTCAAATATATTAGTTGAGGAAGCATTGCTTACTAGAAATAATAACGGGTTTAGGTAAATTAATTCTATATTCCAAATTTAAAAAAAAGAAACATTCAAAATTAATAGAATATTAAAATGAATTAATTTATGAGTTTTATTTTTTTGTGACAAATATTTTTTATTTTTCGAAAATAAGAAATAATTTCTTTTTATTAAAAAATAAAATAAAATGAGAATGGAAAATATAGTCTTATTTATTATTAATAATTTGATGATTTTAATAACAAATAATTTCAAGGAAACTGTAAGAACTCAGAAGTTTAATTCTACAATCATATGAATTTATAAATTTTGTTTATTGTTTAATGAAATTTTCTTTAAGTATATTAAGTGCAGTCGAAAACCACATATATGAAAATCGCTATGATATTATTTAAAAAATGTAATTATAAACATTGTCGTGAAATATTAATAAGGTTGTGTTAAAATGTAGGTAAATGAGAAAGTTAGGTTATACACTTATTATTAATAGAACTTAGATTGTAAGTTTCATATCATAAATTATATGAAACTAAATACTAAAATAATATAGAGAATAATATAGAGACAGTGCTTAAATTCTACTTATATTTATTCAGTTATTATTTTGTGATTTCATATTCTATTTACACATAAAAATTCTTTTTTACTTTTAATTTTTTTTTTAATTTAAGATTTATTATAAAGAAACAATTAAAAGTAGCTAATATAAAGAATACTCTTGACGTATTTATCATCAATTTCAAATTATGAAATTTAGTTTTAACATATTTATGTTTAGAAAAAATTAGAAGATTGTGAGCAATAAAATTATATTATTGATTTAAATTTTTAAATCAACAATAAATTAAACAAGACTTTGCTAAAAGATTGAGCAGAATATTATATTTAAAATTAGCTATAGTACATAGAAAAATACAGTATAAAATAATTGTAATTATAAAATTATTATATATTATTACATAATAAAATTATGTGAATTATTTTTTACATAATTAAACAAATTGATTATTATGCTATATTTATTCTTTAAAATGTTAATGTTTATTTAAATATTTATTTGGTTTAATAACAACTACCATACCCTACATATGAATGTAATTAATTACTTATATCCTAATTGATCCACATTAACAAGTGTAAAGTTTTTATATAAGGTAAGAATGAAATAATTATATTTAATTGATTTTATTGCTTATTCGGAAAAATAGAATATTAATAAAAATTAGTCAATTATTTGTCAATTAAGATATAAAAATGTCAAAGTTTTCTTTATTTTGTATTTTGGTAATTTACATCATTAATTTTTTTTTTTTTTTTAATATTCGTATGTGTTTTACCATTCTAAATACTTTATTTAAATAATCTATCATAAGTTTACAAAATTTAATTAATTCATAGATCATAATTAAAACTTTGATAAAATAAATTTTAGAGAAATAATTTGTTTTTTTAAGAATAAATTTTTCAAAAAAAATTTTTCAAAGAAATTTTTCAAATAATTTATTAAATTTCCTAATTGATCCAACTGAAAGAATTATTATTTTTTGTTATTTATCAATATTATATTAAATACTTTTTATTTATATGAAGTCAAATAATTCGATTATTAATGAATTATCATAAAAATATTTTAATAGTTGATTTTCACTTATAATTCTTTCAAAATTAAAGTAAGTTATAATATTATTTAAAATAATATAATATAATATGTTTAAGTAACCTACAATATAATTTAATTATAATTTAATATAATGTAATACACTATAATTTAAGTAAGCTATAATATATTAAAATTGATATTTTTGAAGAACTGCTGTTCATAAAGTAGTGAAATTTGTATTATAATGATTGCTAAATTTATTGTTTTATTATAAATTTAATTTTTTTATTTTGCAGTGTATAAATAAAAAGAAAAGTTTTAAAAATAACTGTCAAAGATAATAACTCTTAAAAATATTAACAACTTAAATATTTTGTTTTTTGTGTTGTCTTATATTATTATTATTTACAAATAACGTATACATTGTTGTTTACACTTTTAAATCTATTTACTTAGCTTTTTATATATTTACACATAGATATTTATCATTTATTTATTTTTTCCTTACGTTGCATCTTTTTCTCTTTGCCATTCTCTCTCTCTCTCTCTTCCAAGCAAATATTCCTCTTTGTTTGCATTTAACTCTGGAATAGTATAGTTTTCCATAATGTGTTTCATTGTTTCTATATTTCCTCTCTTAGGTTTATAATGTTTATGTGTGATTAATTTTACTATTAGAACTTGCTTTTCGGAAGTCGGTCTAAACGAATAACGGGGCAATTCTTTGTATTGACAAAATTATAAACATTCATAAAATCTTTTTAAGAGTATAATTCAATCTTATATTCTTGTATTTTAGGATGATATTTTGCGTTATATTTCTAATAGATAATAGTACGTTAGATCATTTTAGAATTAAATATAATATCAAGAAATAAGAAATATTATTGTTTAATCATTTTTAAATAAATAATTCTATCTTCAATAATAGTAATGGTAGTTAAACATACTTATTTTCTTTGAATCATGTAATAAAAACTATACAAATTTATGTGAAAGCAGATAAAAAGTGCGTCTGCAAAAATTTAATAAAAAATTATCGTAATAGTTAATGTAAATTCTTATAAAATTTTACTCAAAAATATATAATAATAAAAAAAAACTTCTTTTTAATTTCATATTATTTCAATATATTATAGCTATAAAATGAAATATGAATCACCAGTCAAACAATGATTAACAAACATTTCAATGTAATCAATATATAATTATGGCATATAATTATGGATATTGACTATTCTATATAAATCTAAGAGTATATTAATTCCGGTAATGAATGAAGAATTATAAAAAAATTTAAATATAAGAATCAATACTAAAAGTAAGCAGATTAATGCTTAGCATTTTGCATAGCATTTTACAGATTAATATAATATTTGTGTTAAATATAATTTTTGCTGAAGCTGATATCATGAAAAAATGATAATATAAAAAAAACAAAACGATAACTAGATAAACAATTATTAAATAAAATACAAATTAATAACAAGGAATATCGAAAATGTATTTTAAAAAAATAAATACGAAATGTATTAAAAATTAAAAAATATAAAAAACTTTATTAAATAATTCAGTTAATACATTGAGTACATATACAAGTAAAAAAGGGTTTAAATTAAAAATAATCACTTTTTCAAATTCTAAGATTACTTTACTTACTATTTCTAAAATGATATGAGTTATATAGATAAAAATAATTAATATCTCAGTATATCGTAAAATTACTTTATATAAAATGATTGCTCTATCATGATCAAGACTCAAATTACATATTAGATTTTTATTAGTTTTTAGAACTCTGCTCTTTAATTTCAATAAATTACAAAAGAAAAAGTAAAATAAGTAAATTAGAGTAATAAATATATTTTTATTTATTAAAAAAATTCTAAAAATGCGTAGAGATCTTCAAGGCCAAAGGAAGTTTTTAAAGACGAGACAGTGGGTAATAATACACATGCTATAATAGCTGATAATAGTAAATACAGTAAATAATATACAAATGTAAAACAGTTGTAAAACGTAAATAAAATATTAGAACGACTTTCTTATGTGTTAGTATTAAAAGGTTTTTCAAAAAACAAAAAATAATAAAAGAACAATGTAGTTATAATTATAAAAGATGTATAATGTAAATTGATGCTATTGAAATTTTTTAATATTCGGTAATGTGCGTAAAATATGTCAAGTACATAGATTGCGATGATTCTAATATATATTTATAGATATTTTAAAGGTAGTTATTTAATACAGATATCTTTATTAATAAATATGAGTGTAAAATAGGGACTTTCAAGTAAAGGCAAATTAATGGAAAAATAATACTTAAATTTATCATGTAAAATCCCTTAGGTATGCATAATACGAATTGTAATTTAATAAAAAAGAGTTGGTAAATTAATACGAACTTCATTTTATCATTATGGCTCTATGGTTGAAAGATTAAATCACACAATCTACCTGAAAAATAATAACTGATTAATTTTTGCTGGTATGTTAAAAAAATGTTAATCTTAAGTTGTCGTTGATAAATTACTGTGTATTAAATATTAAACAAAAAATATAATATTTTATTTCAATAATTTTTTATTTTTCCAACTATTATATTAATGTTTCTTTAGAAAATTATCTAATACTTATATAATAAATCACTTTTAATTTTCTTAAAGTAATGTATTTTTAAACAATTTATAAATAATGTAAAAATATGTTTTTGGTTAATAAGTATAAATTTTAAACATTATAGATTAATTATAACCATTAAAATATTTTTAATATATATTTAAAATATTGAAATATTATATAAATGTTTAAAATATATACAATATAATATAGTACAAATTCAATAAGAAATAATTCAATAAATACTCAGAAAATTGAACAATTTATTATTGTTATAATGAAAAAAGATTAATACTTTAATATTTAATCTTTTCTTAAATTAATATTTTCTGAATACTAATTTTAATTTTTATCATCAATTTTTTATATAAACTTTTAATCTTTTATTCCTTTTTCAATATATTATTTTGGAAAATTCGATAAATTTGTTTAAAATAATTCTAAGTTTTTATATCATTAATTAATTATCAATAGTGGAAAACATTATTGGTTAGAAATAGTATCCATACTAATATATACAACTTAATTAAAGATAAACGATGAAATTGTAAATTATGAGTAAAAATTTTAACAATAATTCTTAAAATGCGACATAAAGATTCTCCTAAGAAGTTAAAAATTAAGTATATTTTTAAACTTATCAACGATTCCATATAAATGTTTATATAATAAATACTTTTAATTTCAAATATTTATTGTGATATAATCTCAAATAAAGATATGTCATAGATCATTAAAAATAATTGAACAATTAATAAAGTACATCATGAAGTATTAAAAGTATTTAAAAATTAAACTAAACTAAAAAAATTTATGTTATAGGGAATTGAAAAAATTTGAAAGTGTCAATTTTTATTTTATTTATAAATACTATCATATCTATATCAGCTCTTGTACATTTAACATTAAAAAGTTTATATAAAAAATTAGGTATGTGCATGTCTGTAAATATTTAAAAAGATATTATTTATAAATTTTTAGGTGCTAAATAATTAAGATTAACAAATAGAACTGTAATAATTTCAAGTAACTTAAAAATGAATTACTCTTAGTAAAAGAGCTTAGTATATAACTTGAATCAGAAATATATTAAAAATTTATAAATTTCTTTTCACACGATATGTAATATACTAATTTGAATTCTAAAATATAACTAAATATTGTTATTAACAAATTAGTGTATACCGAATATATTAGCGAGTAAACAATGTACAAAGTAGACTTCCTTTAAATATTTTCGAAGTTCTTGGATAAATTTTCTTTCATACAAAACGTGAAACATTTTTTTTTAGTCATGTAATTATTGTAATAGTTGGTACAGTTGATGTATATACGTAAGCTATATACGCGCAGTAGAATGCGCTTTTATAATTTCAAAAGCGTTTATTTTATTTTTTCAATTCAAAATTGATTATAAATTTGCATTTATATGAAAGTTTATTTATCTAATAAAAATTGTTGAATAACTTTTTCAAGCATTACAATAAACAATTTTTTTATAAATATACGTGTAGATACCTACCTTTTTAACGTGCTCTCTTAATATGGCTCAAATATAATAAATAAATATAAAAATCTATATTGTGAATACAATACAAGGAAAAAATTTTAAACAATATTTTTTACTTTTTTAGTATTTTTATGCATTTAATAAATGTATCAGCATTTACGATTACACAATATTCGATTATTACATCATTTGTAAACAAATTGCTGACAAACAAAACTTAAAATAGTATATTCTTCAGTGATAAATTTGAAAAAGTGATTTTTAGTCTTAAAATATAATATTTAATGGTTGTATAAATTATTAATAACTTCTAATTGACAGTATTCATTTACTAATTTTTAATCATTTTTGTCGTTCTTTAATGTATTTTAATACAATTATTAAAATATCCAAATTAATCGAAACTCTTTTGTTAATTAGTTTATTCAAATGAAAAGTAGCATGTAATAATATAAGAGTGAAAATTTTCTTAAAGGATTAAAAATTTTTTAAATTATTAAACTATTTTTTACTTTTTTTCTTGAAAAAAACTTCTAAATAAAAAATGTAAAAGTAATATTTAACAATTTTTTTACTTAATTTTAAACAGTAACTTAATAGGATAAAAAAAATTTTAACTCAAAATTTAAGTAAAAATTTATAAAATTATTTTTATTTTCTTTTCAATTCTAACGTATAAATTCAGCATTACTTTTAGCACTGATTATGAAGATGTAGTTTTAAGAAACAACACGATTGCAAAAAATTGAAAGTTTAAATTTAATAATAAATATTAAATTTTTTAAGAGTCTATACCCAATTTACATAATACTTTTATAATTCATTTTCGCCTCGATTAATTTGTTTTGTACGAAAAATTCTTTCGAAAAAAAATGATAAAATGTATTTTGATAAAAAATAAAATAGTTAATAATCGTATTTATTCGTGAAAAATGTAAGTTTTTCAACAATTTGATTTATTATTTAGTTCAGTACGTTGATACAAGAACTAAGAGCATTACTCGTGATTAACTATAATAATAAATTGTCTCCTTAAAAAATATTTATAATATACTAATATAATCCACTTCATTAAACCTATATAAATATTTAATATTATAATTTTTGAAACGTTGAATCAGTTTGATATATGCAACCGCTTTTATTTTACGACAAATTCTTAATAGTGTACACTTCATTTTTATTTATGGATTATTATATATTTTTCTAATTTTATATTTTACTTTTTTCTTTTTAATATTCACAATTTTTATATTTGTTCACTACAAAGTAAATTATTTTATAGTTTATTTTAAAATAAATTATTTTATTGTATGAAAATGCAGTTGCATAGTTTGTCCAGTATTTACGAAAATTTTTTCTATTATCTCCAAGATCTCTTCTTTCATTCCTTCTTTTTTAAACAATACCAGAAAAATTGCTGCAACTAAAAATGATCTTTTTGTAATATTATTTTATGTATTTTTGTTTTATTCTATCTTATGGTAAAACTCGCAAGAACGTCGAATAAGTTGTATGTATTTGCATTGTTCTATATTATACATTTAGTTACACAATTGTTAAATATTACTGATATTTTAAAACTTCAGATATACATATTTAGAATGTTACTAAATAGCTTTTAAAAATTCATATAATTTGCATTATTTTCTTTAAGCATCGAATATTTTCTATTTGATCAAATTTTTAATAACTGCTAGAAAATTTCAAACCTATAACTTTTATTGTATTCTTTATCACATATATGTAATTTTTATACTGTATATAGTACTTAACTTAATTGCTTTAATTTATTAAGAGTTTAGTACAGTCTTTAGTTTTCAAGATTTTAGTGTACACTTGTAATCTAGACCTTTAATTGACTTTAATATAGTTGTACTAGATTGTAAAAAACATAAGTTAATAAGCATTAATAATATGAAAATGCAATCGTCGTTTTTAGAATATCATTAAATTTTTTAATTTAAAAAATACAAAAATTAGATTGTATTTAAACTATTCATTCATTCATTCATTGTTATTTATTATTAAGAAATAATATAAAATAGATAAGTTATATATCCTTATAACCATTGTTTATTTTTTCTAAAATAGCTTTTAAAAATTAACAGTTTCATGTCTTTTATAAAAATGCTTTTAGGCATTTAAGTAATCGATAATCTAGTTGTATGTACATCGCGTTAAGTAAGTATGTAATTATGTATTATTTATTTATAATTATACTTGTATTATTTAATAATTAACTCTTTATATACACGTTAAAATTTTTACTCCATTAATAATACTATTTAATAATAAATACCACTTTAATTTATAGACTTTTACTTATATTTCTTTCTATGTAAAATTATACTTTAAATATATTATTCTAGTTTTTTTTATGATCTTTGTTTTTTCAATTATATTTGCTGTTTTTTTACTATATATTACTATTAATTGATTTTTTTTTTTGTATTACATATATATTTAAATACATCACATATATTTTTAAATAATTCTTTTAATAATAAGTTTGTCTCAATTTTATTTTATTTTTCTATATTTGAAAACATTCTTAAAAACTTATATTAATCAATTTTCTAATATTCTAAAATAAAATACGTTTTTGTTAAGATTACAAAATTAATTATACATAAAAACGTATTTGAGAGAAGATAGAACATATTTTATTAATATTAATCTTGAAAATTTTTTAAAAAAGATTAAGATAATTCGTAAAAATATGAAGATATTTTTAATAATAATATTATAATTGCGAGGATCAAAATAATTTAGAATATATACGAAAAAAATATATTTATTATTTTGATCCTGCTAATGTGCATACCAATGCTCAACCGTATCAGTTGCGTAACGGACCACTCAATTGAGCAATACTATATATTATGAATATTATATTTTTTTAAAGGGAAATTGATGATAAGTACTATTTAAAAATGTATTACTTTGTATTATTCTCAAAATATTTCAAACCCTTTATAAAATATAGTATCCTTCCCGTTTAATCATAGAAATCACACTTGCATATGCATACAAGATTGATTTCCTGTTTGAATAAATTTGTCAATAAAATTCTGTGTAGTCATATTTCAACGTGCTCACAGTAGTCACAGAGATTGCAATAAGTTCCTAATTACATTCGATAAATATGGTAATTCTAATATCAATGAAAGTATGATTATGATTTTATTATATAGATATTAATTATATTATAATATTCCTTAAAATAATGTATACATTGAGATTAATATTAATAAAAATGTGTTAAATCATAAAACATACTTAATATAGATTAAATAAATAGGTCTTTTATAAGATTCACAGAGTAGATAATATATTTGCTGTTTTATTGTATAAAGTTAATTAGAAGAAAAATTTAAAAAAAACTTAAATAATCTACTATTAATACTTCACTACTAACACTATAATTAAATTAATTAGTGTATACAAATTATCAATATTATTATCTTTATATTTTGATGATTAGAGGTATTGATAAATCTAATATGTTAAAAATAAATTCAAGTAGGCTCGATATTAACTGAAACTGATAAATTTTAAAAAATTTGATGATTTAATATCTTAAAAATATTTTATTTCTGAAGTATTATACTTTTAAATATCATAATAAAAACTTCAAAATATATTGTTAAGTTTCTTTTATATCTGTTTCAGAACTCAAAATTTGATTAATATTATAAAAACTAAAAACTCAAAATCTTCATCCTCGAACTTCGATCTTCTGCCTCATCTAAGGAACTGTATGCTTTTCGTATTTCAAATCAAATCTTATATTACGAAAAGATTTGCTCAATTATAAATTGTAATTTCTTATCTGCAACTAAATAAAAACAGGGTATCTAAGGAGTAATCCAACGTTGAAGTAGATCTAGGTAAAACGTAAACTGTACTACGCGTTTCACTTCTAAGCATTAATTTAGAAGCAAACCCGATCAACAAGTAATCTGTGTGAGGGTCAGTTATTAAGGTATTTATCCTTATATTTTTAAATTTTTCCCCAAAAGAAGGCAATTAAATTTAATTTTAAGAATTTGAAAACGAAAATTTTTTAACGAAATCTTATTAAACAAGTTTCAATATCGTATTTTGGTAGACCTCAACATGTAATACTTATATTTCAAAACCATCAAAATCTAAAAATAATGTATATTTTATCTTATACAAAATTAGTTCAAACTAAAATAGACTAGTAACTATAAATGAGTTTTCGATAAATTTTTATTATTAATAAAGGACCCGAGTAAATTAGGATTTTAGAAAAAAATGAAAGATGAATTGTTTTTTTTATTAAAAACTATTCATTACAATTAATTTAATAAAAAATTACAAATAATTTTTATTTTTATTTAATATGCATATCTAACTATATTAGATTTATTATATATATTATATAGATATATTATATTTTTAGATACTACGTAGTATTAATTTGAAAAAGTAATATATCTCATGTCAGTACAATATTATAAATATCTTGTACTAAATTATTAATATTTAATTAATTTAATGAAATTATAAACGTATTAATATTCCAGAATTAAGATTTGATATCTTAAATTTAACATTATCATATTATTTTGATTAAGTAGAAATACTAAACAATGTAGTCGTTTATCATATATTAAGCTTACAACTTATTTTAGATAGCAAAATTCACTTTTTAAATTATTTTAATTATAGAACAAAAAAAATATTAACATAAAAGAAATTAAATTCAATTTACATATAAATATATTTATTATAATAATCTGATATTTTAAATATGGTTAAGTATTTTAATTTTTTTAATTTGATAATATTTTCTCCTTTTTTTTTAAATTTAAGTAATGATCATTTTAACAAATATATAGGCTTTTCTTAGTACACCTTCAGAATATAAACAAATATATAAATAGTCATTGGTAATTAATATAATAATTAATTTAAATAAAAAATGGTTTTGTATAAACAAATGAATTATTTATATATAAAAGAAATAATTGCATATAAAAGATTCCACGGGGGAATCAAGATTTTAAATATTAAATAATAAAATATAATATAAAAATTTTATTATAATTGTATAAAATGTTTTCAAATATAAGCTAATATAGTTTTAATAATATTAAATTTCTAACATTAAATTATTTATATAATTTAACACGGAATTATAAAATTTTTGTTTTAAAGTAGATTATTTTATAATATTACAATCCAATTTATTTCAATAATAGTCAGAATTAAAGTAGTTCTAAAATTACCAAATGGTTTAAAATTTTTTAATTTAAACAACAATACTATTCTTATAAGATAATTGAAAATTTACTATAAGATTTACCATCTACCGTAATGATATAAAAAAAATTTTGAAGTTCCAAAACATAAATATCATTGCAAAATAATTTAATTTTATTATTATTCAAGTAAAATTATTTTATATGCTAAGACTCTGTTTAGACAGAATAAATATATTATATATTATTTATGCATGATAGTCGAACATAAACTTCTAAATTGAAACAAAATTTCTTGACTTATATTTTAATTATTTGTATTTTACTTTAGAATTGTATTATTGTATATAAATATTTTCATCAATTATCTTATTAGGTTATTACTTTGATAAGTATGTTAAATATTCTTTAACTATTATTAAAAATTTTACTAATATTTATCAATGAAGTAATTCTTAATGAGATTAATAAATAACGATTAAAAACGGTAATAGTTATAAAGTTCTCTTTATTTATATTCAAGTTCAATAAATACTTGATACTCTAAGTAAAAAAAGTTTTATTTAGGTTACAAGATAATTAACAGTAATTATCTAATTATTTTTTGCCTCGCTTGTAGAAAAAATCTTTCCCGGGTATGTATTACTACAAACTAAATAAACATACGAAATAAATTTAGTATTTTATATAAAGTTATATAATTATGTTACTTATTAACTTATAATAAATATAATATTGTTATTATTCCTTTATTGAATATATGATATTGTTATAATACATTTTCATGTATTATGATTTTACATTCTTAAAATTATATTGTTTTCTAATTTTTTATATATTTTACCACCATTTCTTTTGTTTGTATGAAATTCACTTCTTTAGTTAATCTATTTTCTGCTCTAATAAATTCTCTACACGTGAATAAATCTTTCTTTTCTTACTCTTTTGCTTTTAAAATTTGCCAATTTTAGAAAGTAACACATTTTTTATTTTTAATTACTATTAATTTATTAAAAATATATTCATTTTTTGCAAGAAATATATTTTAACGTTGTCCGGTTACAATTTTATCTTTTGCGGATTAAAAAAGGCTTCTAAATTTTTGTATACGTGTATAAGTATAAAGTTACATTCAAATGTAAAATTACCTGTCAAGTAATTTAGATATAATCTAAGTTCTATATAGAAAAAAAAACTGTATTTAATATAAAAGCATTTTATTGTATTGTTATTTGCTATATACTATATATTCTATGCTTGTGATAAAAAATATTTAATATAATAAATATATAAAAATTTAAATCCAACTGTTTTTGTTTTAAAATAACGAAGTTGAATATAATCACTATAAGATGTTTTAAAGTATGTTTGATAAAAATGACTGCAATTAAAAACGACTGTTATTAAAATAAAAAACTTTACGATTTAACATATATCACTTTAATATTACGTAAAAAACTAAACAAATTAATGCTTTTATTTATTTATAAATATAGCTTTATTTAATTATAGATAATAGTAAAGCATAGTAATTTTGACCTATAATTTTATGTAATCAGTTATATAGACTAGTATATATTTCTATTTCAATAAAAAGTATTCTAACAATGTTTATCTTGTCTTCTGTTATTTAAAATGGGATATTTAGATGAATAATATTTTTAAAGATAGCATATTTATTATTATCTTTTATATCCATATATTTCTATATATTATAGTTCTTACTGATATTACTATTTTTCTTATTAATTACAAAAAAGTTCAATTTGATATATATATTATACATAAATTTTTGTTTTAAATATTTTTAAAAAATAATTTAGAATTTTTAAAGAAATCAAATTTGTTTAATATTATTAATTGATTTTATTTTTATCTTTGGATTACTCCATAAACAAGTTATTTTTACAAAAAAAATTTCATTTATTAAAATCGAAGTCGGTATTATTTTGATTTTTTCAGTTATAAATAATATTAATTGTCCGAAACCAATATTTATTTATCTTATAACTTATGTTTTTGCTTATTTTAAGTTAAATGTGTTAATTTTTAAAGTAATTTGTATAATTATATTTATCTAGTTATAATCATCTGTTTATTTAAGCAGTCATAATTAACGTTCAAATGTTAAGACGGTAACTTATACTTTTAATTAGAAAAGAACTATTATATAATTTATTATTAATCAATGAAGCAAACCTTTTCTTCTTAATTTTAAAATATAATGTTAAAAAATTTTATTACTCGAAGAACACGTTTAAATTAATATTCGGTGTGTATAGTAATCATATATGCATATTATTATTGTTTAGTTTTTTTTTTTAATTAAAAGATTAATAATAAAGATAATTTTAATATACTACATCAAGGCAATTAAAAGAATATGCGTATGCAGATCATGACAACACAATATTACATCAACATTTTGAATAAGGTATTAAATTATTTCGCCAATTCAATATAATTTCACAAGATAATTTAAAAAATGATCATTATGAAATAAGTCAATAAAGTCTAAAAAACATCCTATTTACGGTTTCATAGTGATATATTACCTAATACCATAGATATAACTTACAAATAGCTACTATGTTCAATATAGGGAAAACAAACTTTATAATTATAGTCATAGACGGTAAAAATTAAAAACGATAAAAACCACAAATAAAAAGAATTAAAATTGTAACCACTTCAAATAGTGGTAAAAGACACGATAAGATTTTTGAAGATTGAAGTTTTAAAAGTTTAATATAATTTAAACTTTTCATACTTATTCAATTTTATTAAATTTAATTTGTCACGATTATATATAAGGAAATATTAAATAAGTAGTTAAACAATACTAATAGAAAAACATTCCTCAATGTTGATGATGATATTTATCAGGCTGAATTCATATTTTTCACGCTTTCAATCAAAATCAAAATTAAGATTTCTATTTTGTTTATTTATTTATTATTTATTTAATTATGTTTTATATTATTAATTTTTTAATTCTAGTAAAAAATATTCCATTAACATGAACCTTTATTTTTCAGGCATACGAACTATCAACTTTAACAGGTACGCAAGTAATGCTATTGGTAGCTAGTGAAACAGGGCATGTGTACACATTTGCAACTCGCAAACTACAACCAATGATTACTAGTGAAGCTGGAAAAGCTCTTATCCAGACCTGTTTAAACAGTCCAGATCCTCCTCCGTCTGGATCATCAGGAGATCAACGAATGTCAGCAACTGGTTTTGAGGAAACTGAATTAACATATAACATTGCAGAGGACGAGCAGAAAGTAAGACAACTGGTGTACGGCTCGCCACACGGGGGCGGTTTGCACGTTGGCTATTCAAGTACTGGTGGTCCGCAAAATACTCAGCACACTCCACCTTCACATGCTCAACATACGCATCTTATAGCGCATGCGCATGCAGGACCACCAAATTCGCATTTAGTACCTTGCTCAAGTCCAAATCCAATGCTTGCTGGTAGCCCTTATGTTCAGTCCTGTCCTTCACCGCTTCCTCCTCCACATGCATCTTACCATCCTCATATGACTCATTCTCACAATCAACGGTAGTAAAAATTAAATGTTTGTGAGGTGTTATTGATAGAATATAGTATTTATAGTATTTAAGAATGAATATACTTTTTTATCACTAATGTGCAATATTTACTTCCTATTAAGGCCAAAAATAAACATTAGAAATTTATTTAATTAAAGGCCTATTTTTTGTAATTATTAATTGTTAAATTATATGTGTAAGTTTAATAATCTATAAATTAGAAGCTATTATAATGCATTTAATTTGGCTTGCAAAGATTATTTGTACTTTTATGTACTTAGAAATTTTTGTAGAAAAATTTAAAATGTATTAAAATATGGTATACAATTTTTAATATTATAGTTGTAATGATATGCTGTAAATCGAATAAATTAATGTTATGAGCTACTGATCATAATAGTAATTTAATAGGAAAAATGTTGAACTGTTACAACAGAGATATTACAAAAATTATCCTAATTAATAGAAGTACTTTAATATCATAACCTATACATGATTAAATTGTTTTTTATTAATTATCCATTTAAGAATCAATTATAAATAATGCCAATTCATTAAAATTGATATTTCTATAAATTATTATTGTGCTTATAAATGCACAAAATGTATTTAATAAACATTTTCTGCTTATGGCTCATAATTTTAAAATACATGTTTAAAAAAAAAATCATTTTTTTACTGATTGAGTTCGGTTGAGAAATATTTAAAAATATAATTTCAATGTTTATTTTTAATATTTAAAAAATGTGTAAGTAATGAATGGTTTTTCTTAACATTTATTTAAATAAAGTATTTTTAATAAATATTCTAAATAAAACTGTATTATTTTTTATTATATGTGCAACAATGTTATCAATCATAATTAACTAATATCAGATTATAATCTTGAATCATCTTACGTTGTATTAAAAAATCATAAATTATCGGAAAAATAAACACAATGAAAAATAATACTTGCTATCGCTTTTTATTTATAAATTAAGCGAAGAATAATGGACAGATAAGTAGTTGATAACAATTTTATAAAAATATTATTTAGTACAATATAATATTAGTAAAAAAAATATAGAAGGAAAAAAGTCAATAAGTATCTCTTTTATAATAAAAAGGGAAAATATAATCATGTATATAAATTCAAGACAAGAAAAAAAGAAACAGATTTAAAAATAGTATTTATATATTTTTTATATAGATATACAGTAAATGTATAGTATTATAGCATTGCAATTTTTCTTAATAAAATAAATTGGTTTACAATTCTTAAGATATCATTCTCCAATTATCAAGTGAATTATTAAGTGCATTCTTAATTAAATAAATTAATTCAAAATATAATATTTCAAAGAAAACATTAGATAAAATAAAACTAAATAATTTTTATTATAATTCATTTTTACGTTTATAATTAAAGATATTAAAAACAAAGGGCAACTGGAATTGAAATTAATTTGTAAATTAATAGAGTAATATTAATAATAATAGTAAAATATTTCCAAATATATAAATATATATAAATGGTTTTGTACATTAAATGTAAGTTACATTTTAATATTTTATTAAAAATTTTGTTGTATAGATATGTTCATATTAGATTTTGACAATTTTTTGTAAATATTTTTATAGAATAAAGAAATTGATATAACTAAATAATATATTAGCTTTAGAATGAATTCTGCTGTTTTAGTGTCCTTATAAATTCATAAAAAACACACTTGAAAATAAGTATATATTAAGTATTAACAAGACTGATTTTTTTATTTTATAGAATGAAAAAATTTATTTTGAAACATATATTTTAAAATACATTGTAAAAAAAATAAGTACTGATAAACTTTTATAACATATAAATTAATATAGGTTTTAATTACTCATACCAAATGATGACTATGATAATCACGTTAATGAATATTAACGTCTCTACATGTACCAAAATACTAAATTCTAAATCAATTTAAAAAATAATTTTTAGAATAGCAATATTCATTAGCTTTTCAAATTAAAATAAAATTTGTATAAAATTCTATTGCTTTCATATTAAAATATTTATATCTATTAATGGAATAAAATAATTTATTTTTCATATCTATCTCATTTAAAAATACGCATACAGAAATAAGTTGTTTTGAAAGAATAATATTTTATAATATTTTTTAAATTAATAAGGTTATCAGGAAAAATAAACTTTTTAAAATTTTTATCAAACGTTAAAAACGAATTAAAATCAACTATTATATTTAAAAAATTATAGGATAATCTAAAATTTTATATTTTTATTAAATAAAAATTTCTAGTTCTTTATTTAAAAGTTTATATTTTAATTTATTTCTTTAATTTTACAATTTATCAGTAGACTTTTTTCTTTCATATAAACCTAACTTTTAAAAAAAATATTCACTAAAGTAATATTCTGTAAAGTTAAACAATTAAAAACTAATGAGAATCTGTCATAAATCGTTTTAATTTTGTAATTTTATCTCAAATTTTAAACAACGTTGGTCACTACAAAATTTTAAAAATATTTTTTAAAAGTGCCACAAGAATAGACAATTCGGTAAAATGAATATAAATTTTTTTGTATAAATAATTAAAATGTCCACTATTCTAAATAAGATTTTTCAATTTCATTATTTTCTTGATTTTTAACTTCATATAATCTTTAAATAATTCTTTTCGATAATTTTAAAAGTTTTATGATATTAATTATTTTAATATAATAGTACAATATAATATATTTTAATATAATTGAATTTTATTTTAATTATCCATAATTAAAAAGAAAAAAAGAAAAATCTCGTATTGGTTTCATTATTGATGATTAATGGATTTAAATTATTTATTATTATATTTGGCGAACTAATAAAAATCAATTTTAAGGTAATAAAATAAAATTTGCAAAATCTTTATTTTTAGAAAATTATGTATTTTTTTAATAATATTAAGTATAGTAAATATATATAAATTAAATATATTTTTTAAACATTAATGGACAAGGCAATATTTAGATTTATATGAAAAAATATTTACATAAATTTATTCTTTTGTATTTACATGTATTTACAATATTCAATAAATATTTTAAAGCGTTATTTTTATGAAAATATTGTAATATTTTTATTTAAATTAACTTAAAATGTTATATATATATATATATATCTATATATATATAAATTTTAATATTGACTTCGAAAACAGATGTAAATTATAAAAGATACCACTAAATTTAGATTAATTACCATATTTTTATGCAAATATAAAAATTCAAACAAATTTTTAAAATAATCTACATTATTGTTATTATTATAATACATATTTTTAAGTAATGCTTAAAAAAGAAAACTACGCGTGGTAAACAATAATATACAATACAAGGTGTCAAAATAAATTTTGTGTCAATACATAAAAGTTAGTACACATTTTATATACAAAGTCACGTATTAAAAATTCCATTATAAATTTTTTGTTGAACACTTGGTAACCTAAATGAATATTATTAAAATAGGAAACTATCAAACAAACTTCTAATAAATTTTAACAATGTTTTACCACTTTTAATTAGATATCTATATAATATATTAATATATTTTAAAAAATATATATATAATACAAATTTCACGAAATAAATATATATATTTTTTTAATTAAAAAAATTTTATTTACAATATTTCTCATTTGTTATCTAAAGTATTTGAAGCAGTTTTATTATTAAATAAACTTCAATGCATAGATTTTTATTTATTCATCGCATTATTTTTGTAGATTAACTTATATTTCTCAAACAGTAGTATGATATAGAATTTGCTACCCACTGAAATAATCGTCGATTCGTTCTAAGTCAGTTTTCTCTCGTTGCTAACAGAACAGAAGGTATCTGATGATAATAGAATGTCACAAAATATTTACAATGAAAGAAAATTATATTTTATCTTAAATTTTGAATTTTTTCTAGCATTACAAAGTTTTACAACTTTAAATACATTTTCTAATTTATTGAAGTAATAAATTGTAACATAATATTTTCATTCATTTATTTAAAATCTTCTCTAAAATTTCAAAATTGTATTAATTTTGAGAATTAATATACATATTTTTATATTTTTATTTGACATCAATAATTATTGAAAAGGTTTTTTCCAAAAAATGTGTTTGATCGTATAAATAATATTTTTTTAAATAACACTGAAATTTTGTCTTCAACGCCTATTGCTAAAAATATTTTATTATTTTAATTTTGATATTTTAGTAAAAAAAATTTAGTTACGATAAAATTACTAATTGATTAATTATTGTATAATTAATACTACAATTCTTATAAAATTGATTCATTTTTAAATGCATTATGAATATAAGAAGACTAGTTTTTTTTTTAATGAAAAATTTACAAATTTTAACAAATTAGTTTCTACTATAATTATCATGTAAAAATTTAAAATTTGGATATGATGATATGTACAAAAAATTTCAAATACTCAACAAAATAATAATATATTAAAGTCATTAAAATTAAGTAAAAATTTCTTACCTATTTTTATGCTAATTAATCACTTTATATATCAGTATACAATAATTGATAAGTTAAATTAGAATCTAGCTGGGTTTAGAGTCAAGAATAGAATATAAATATTAAATGCGGTTTCTAGAACAGTGACGAAGTTGCAACTTACTGGTATGTTTCTTTTTTTAGTACCTAGGAAAGCAAGTCACAAGGTCGCCTCATATAGTCTTATTGACATTTTTCATAGCTTGAAAGAAAATACAAGTATCTACATTTTGTTGTTGCTGAGATTGAATTAATAGTTGAATTCATATTAAATATTTTGATCTTGACATTTACATTATTATTTTTTATTGTACTAAATATAAATCATTTTTTAAACTTTATAAATATATAATCAAGGTATTTTCGATGTCATATTTCACTTCTGAAATAGAATCTAAGAAGATAATAATAAGAAAATAATACTTTTTAAAAAGTAATTTTATAATAATTCTAATTAGATAATGAAAAGTAATTAAAAGAAAAAATTTTTCTTAAAAAATGATTGATTTATACAAAGAGTTAATATTTCAAAAAGTATAATGTATGTAAAATTTTTTTGTATAAAGCTAATTAATTACACTATTTTTCTAATTATTTTTCTAATAATGTCTTTCATCGTAAATAAATATAATATATTACATTTGTATAGAATCAAGGGATTTTTATACATATATCTATTATATATAAATAGATAGAATGTAATACTGGTAATTAAAGTTAAAAAATTATTTTTATTATTATATAGCAGTGTTGAATATATAAATATTATTTTAGTGGGTTTACGATAAAAAATATAATATATTATGTAATCTTATTTGAAGGTATGCCTACAGTACTTGCCGTTTTAATGTACTAATTAGGTTTAATTTCCTACGTTTAAATATGCTCACTTTTACATTAAAATTATATTTATCATTGAAATTAAAATACGAACTACATTGTTTTATGGTAAATAAAGTATTTTTGAATAATGATTTTGATTACAAATAATACACAAAGGTAAGCTTAATATTTTATACGTAGAAAATAAATTTTAATAAATTTATCTTTATCTACTATATATATTTTAAAAAATTTTATCCGTTACCGAATTTATTAATTTTTTTGTAAATTAAATCTATAAGTATAACTAAGAACTTAATAAAATTAAAAAGACAAAACAATATCTAATGAAATCTTAAGACATTTTCAAATCTTTATTATTATAAAGAAAACTGAAGAATCTAAGAATTATTATAGTAACTCAATATTGAATATTTGTTCTCTACATTATCAAATTTTTATGAAATTATATTTTAAATAATTTGAATTTTTAACGATAATTTTATTACTTATACCATTTTTTAAATTATAAAACCTCTACTTTTTAATAAATATATGCAATTTTTATTAATAATAGTTTAAATATAATAATAGCAGACACAACAACAACAGCCAGAACAATAGTGGTAATAAATTTGGTTAGTTGCAAATAATTAATAATTAGATATTTTAATGTGATATTTGTTTAATATAGTATATAGTTGTAAAAAATATATAAGAAATTTACATTTTCCACACGATTAAAATCAATTATTATTATTATTATTATTATTATTATTATTCACCAGATACATAAATTAATCTACAACGATAATTAATTTGAATTGCTAAAATGTTCAAGCATCAAAATTTAGTATTTAACTCATCTAAAAAAGTTAGTTTATATATTTTCTATAATTATCTTGTTAAATTTAATATAGTTAAATTTATTTATAATAAAACTAAGAAGTTGAGTATAAAATACTATTATCGTAATAACTTAATACTTGCAGTTATAATATAAATATCAACAGTTTCAATTTGATATATACTTTGACTATATTAAAATTACAATACAAATAGTAATTATTTATTAAATATTTTCAAACTATTATAATCACTTTTGTGTACAAATTTTTTAATTATATATAAATCTTTTTTTTATTTAACGTTAAACAAAATCGGTTTAAAGAAGGTTTCTAAAAACAAATATTATAGGAGCCATATTATACGATATAAAATATCAAAAAATAAATAAATATTAGTCGCATCGTGAGTCTCTTCATTTTAGTTTTTTCAACTTTAAATAAAGTAATATATCATAAAAAAGCGTATCATTTATACATTATAATTATATATGCATCTATAAAAAATATTTTTTACATTTGTTTATATTTTTCTGTCTTCAAAATCAGCTCATTTAACAAAGTATTATTTTTCTTCATATTATGTTACTTTTACAAAGTTAAATAGAATGTGAAGTGTGAAGTGTGAAAATTCAATGCACAGATAAGCTTTTCTTAATAAAAATAATTTTCATTTAATATGACAATAAATATTGTTATTTATCTCGCTATTGCAAACTAAAATAAAATTATTAAAATTTATTTAATTTCTTCTACATTAAATATATATTACTAATAAAAAATTTAATATTGTTATTTAGAATTAACATATAAATAATTTAAATTCCTTAAGAGTGATACTAATTTTTAATATTGCTGTTTATTTGTATGAATTTATTATTTTAAATAAGATTTTAGTATTAAGTAACATCTATTACATATATTTTTATTATATATAAAAGGTAGATTTTGTATTTTATATTTTCTTTTATGTAAATAAGTATATATCTATACAAAAAAATTAGATTTATTCATAAATTACTTCTAACTCGATAACTATTCCTATTGAGTATGTTTGATTTTTTTTTAAATCGATAAACAAAGAAAAATATTGATATCATAATTCACTTGTTTTTTTTCAATGAAAAAGTGTGAAGAAATAAAAGTAAAATTGAATGATACTCATGGGACGTGTTCACTATTTATTAAAACTATAAGGTATTTTTAATAGATTAATAGTGAACGTATATATTTATTTTGCAAAGAAAAAATGCTGTTCCACCACAACAACATATCAGCTTCTCTATCTAATAGGATTTTCTACAGTTCTAAAGAGTTTGATAGGTTTTGTATTTTTTAGAGGGTTTAAAAAATGATGATTTAAAAACAATGACCAATGACAATGAGAATAGTGTATCACTTTTAAAAGAAATTACATTGAACAATAATAAAATCTTTTGTAAAAAAGTTGCATCTTCATTTGTAATATGAATACTTATTGATTCATCATAAATATAAACTTAATTTAATCTTAAAATAATATTGCTTTATATATATACAAATAATAAGATTTCGAACATGTAACATTAAACTGAACAAAAGCTTAATTGATTACATTAAATTAAAACTTAGAAATAAAATTAAAAATTAAATAAGAAATAACGGATATTTATGTAAATCTATTATTCAAATATAATACAGAAATAATTTCATTTATAAATAATATTTCATTTATAAATACATATTAGTTAAAAAAGTATATTTCTAAACATAATTATTGAATTAATTAAAAAATGTTAATAAAAATAAAGATTACAAAATAAACAATGCTTCATACGAGTTGAAACAGGAAACTTGGTACTGGTACAAAATATTAAAAAAAAAAACATTTTCTCCGCGCAAACTCAGGGAAGATGGTCGCCTCGGGCTGGCAGACATAACCAGATTCATCAAATATACCAGCGGATTATCGCTACGGTGTTTCTCGACAAAAACCCTAACGGTAACGGGACTTTGCGGCCGGCCATATATCGGGCTGGAAGATGCAAGAAAAACACAGTGCAAATGTACGTGCAAAACCCACGCACGTACCAAATCACAATAAAAAAAGAATCCTCGAATTTTTTTTCCTACGCGCTGTTTTTTACCCTAGTTTTACAACCGCATTCGTCACAGTGATCACTTAACTATGCTTATAAATTATAAATAATTGTAGCATTTTGAACCATATTTACTTAGTATTTTTTTAACCTACTGCGCTTCCTATGAATTATTAAAAAAAATTAATTTTCATATTCATTAGACATAACTACTACGTAAGTTCCTTTGAAAAACAAAAGAATTAAAAAAAAATACGACTAAAAATAAAATTTTTTAGTTTCTTATTAATACATAATTATCCATATAATTTTATCTCATAAATATTAATAGTCGGTAATTATAGTATTTTTTTATTTCAAGTATTATTTCAAGTATTTAAGGGTTATATTTATTTTATAAAATAGTAATGTTAAACTCGAGCTGATTCCGAATTTTTGCATTAAATATTTTTTTGTTATTTTTTAAGACATATGATTATGGTATAAAACATATATTATAATGTAAATTTCAAGAATTAAAATTCTATACTTTTGCGTTAATTTGAATTTTGAAAATAAAAATTATGTACATATATAAAAAATAATACTAAGAATGCTTTTTAGAATAACAAAAGACATACTTTTTATTTATTTGAGAAACATTTGCTAAGTTTCTTACAATAACTATATGTACATTATTAAAGTACACTTAAAGTTTGAAAATGCACTGAAAAATATTGGGCGAAAAGGCTATTTTGATTGCTATGACATTTCACACAACTGATGTGGGACTGAAAACTTGGTATTGCTAGATTCTAAAATTCTTATATACAAAGCTAATAATAAAATCGTCGTACTAGTTGAGATCTTATTATATCAAACCGAGTACAGTTTAGAATGTATATATTTCTAAATAGTTCACTTTTCTATATATATATAGAATATAGAACTTCTTATAAATTTGACAGTTCGTAATAGATTTATATTTGTAATTATTTTGTTAAATTTTTTTTGCGTTTCAACTTTCTTCTCTAATTTTTCTGAATTTATTGTGTATTTTTCTACTATTTTCCCTCTGCATAAAGGTATTTGACCTTTTTAACACTTTTAATCAATAACTTCGTTCCCTTTTGCTTATATTTGTTTTTCATAATTTTTTGATTTTTATTTTTTTTTTACACTATACTTCTACACACTCTTTTTTTGTCTTTATTTTCTACATTTTTATGTTCACGTCTACCTCCACTCTCTTTTAAAATCTCCTTTACATTTTAACCGACATTCCCCTTCCTATTTCTGCTTCTTTTATTATTATATTCTTAATTCTGTTTTTTCTTTACTTATCTTCCACTATCTATTATAACTTTTTCCTTTTCTCCATCTTTTCTCTTATATTTATTGTCATAGTGTTGTTATTGCCGTTCTATTTTTCACTTGTGATTTTATCTCCCATCTGTATCTTTCTACTAGTTCTAATACATTTTTTCTTGTTTTCTTCTGTAAATTCTTTTATTTTTAACTTTCTCTTACGCTTCTTTACAACCCCATACAACTGCTTTCAATCTCTATTCTTATAATCTTCGCACATTTTTTATAAATATTTTTTTCATTTTCTGAGTTTAGTTTTGCTATCTTTTTTCCGGGTTTGAATTCGTCCTCCTCTACTCTCCTTTATTTATTACGTTGTGGATACCTTTATTTTTATTCATTTTTTAACTTCTGTGTTCTATATTTCTCTTTTAAATTCAAACTTTTAAATCTGTATGCGTTTTGCGCTTTAAACTGATGTTACTGACGCTTTCCGTTCTAGCGTTACTATACCTCTTTTTCTGTTCGTAATAAAAATTTCCCTCTCTCTCTATTTACTATGCCACTACTTAATCTCACTATGGAAATATCTGTTTATTTAAATTGTTTTTCTATAATTTTACTTTATTTTTTCGTTTTTTTTGTACCTGTTTATTTTGCTCTTTTCTCTTCACTCTTTATTTTTATAATTCTTTAGCCACTTATTTACTCTTCTTTTTACTGTTATCATTCATTACGCGCCCCCCTCATGCCTTCTTCAACTTTTACTCTTGGTAAATAATAAAATTAAAAATTTTAAACTGTAAAATGTATGAAGCAACTAATTTAATTTTTTCTATCTAATATTAATAATTTACATTACTTATTAATTGTAATTAAGGGAATATGTATATACAATATATGTATATAATGAGAAATTAGACGATCATTTTCTTTCCAAAAAAGCTGGACAATGTATTACAAGCTCAGTTAAATTTGTTTTAAGAGATTCTAAAATTACATGAACCACCTGCAAGTAATCTTGACTAATTATATATATATATGGCTAATAAAATTAGGATAAATAAAAACTGTTAAACTTAAAAGATCATGAGTTTATAATATATTGTAAAAAATTAAATAATAAATTACTGGTAACAATTTATTGAGTGTTTGTTAGTAACTTACATAAACAAAGTCAGAAACGTATTTTGTGAAAATATTTAATACCGTTTACCTAAATAAACTTTTTATAATTCTGAAATAAAAAATATTTTTAATGTAACGACGTAATATTTTAATGTTTGTAATAAATGTATCTAATTCAAACTAAAGTAGAATTAATTTTCGTCATTTATAAATTACAATATCATTAATTAAATAAACATTATAATATATAATAAAAATATTAATAAAAAAACGAATTAAAAAATAAAACCTATTTTTATTTATATGCAAAATATTCTATTGTACAATTTTTTAACGCCGTTAAGTTTTAAAAGTACTAGTTACTTTTATTGCATTGCGTTGTATTTATACTATAAAATAAAGAAAATACATAAACACACAAATCGCATTTTTTCAATTTATTTTCATTTTGAATTAAATTAAATATTTTCCTAATCTATGAAAAAATGTTCGATAAAATATCATTGAACATTTTATTTTTTATTACTCTCTCCTAAACGTAAATTTGTACATAGAACAACGAGTGTGTAACAATGCATATGATAGGCATAAGTTGCAAGTTTGATCCTGCCGAGTGTGAAACAATGTACTCTTGATGAGTAACCTGTGTAATTAAAAATAATATTTCTATTCAAATATATAAAAAGATTAAATTCAAATACAAAATTCAAGAAAGAAATTGCTGGACTTAATGAATGTGAAAACAAATGTAAATTAACTCACCTGCACTAACATTATAAATGTTATGAATACATTATAGTGCTAATAATCATATTTACACAAAATTCGAAACAGAAAAAAAGTTATTTAAAGAAAGTCATTTAAAATTAATTTTGAAGAATGTGGAATACGATGAATGTTCGCTTTTCTGATAAGGCATTTTTTTATAAATTGTTGATGTTTATACCATATTTTCTACTTAATTAAATCAGAATAAATTCTTTTGAATAATATGAATGTTCGTAAATATTATTAACGCACTCTTTTTTGTAAAAGATAAATTTTTAAGTTTTATTATGCTTATTTATTATTTAAAATAACTATTGTCATATATGTATTTATATTTTCACTAATTGGCAACAAAATAATGATGTATAACAATTTTCACTAATAGATAAATAATAACGTTTCAAGTATTCAACAACATAGGTTTAAGAATACATCCGTATAAAATTATATAAAATTGTTAACTATTATAACCGTCATTACATAATTATTTATTAATCTATGTATTGATAATTTTTGTAGTGATATATTTTTATTGTAATTTAATAAATCTAATGAATATTAATAACAAATTTTTTATTTAAAATGTTACATATTATAAATTTAAATAATGTGTACTTACCATCAAATTATTACTATAACGATATATTTATTTTTCGTTCTTTAACATTATATTATTATAAAATTAAAATATTATTAAAAAAAGAAATAAATTTACTATATTATATTCTTATTAATTATTATGAACTTTATTTTTCAGATTGAAAGGCATAATGAAAATAATAGTTATAATTTTGAAAACAATGATACAAATAAAAAAATAAATAATTGTGATACATGATGTAAAAAAAATTTTTAAATTACCTCTTATAGTTTAAAAATTAATTCCTAAAATTTGTTGGAAAATAAAAGAGGTAATATTAAAATATAAAAGATAGGTATACTTAATAGGTTTTACAATTATGAGCTAATATAAATAAATTTAATGCTTTTTTTAATTTTTAGAAATAATTGAATAAGAAGTATATCACAAATAGCTATTTTAGTAATATTATATAATGCATTATATCTTATATAAATTCTCTAATATGAAAATATAGTGCAATTCTCTAATATGAAAGCATGTAATGTAATGTGTTATATACACAATTTCTCAACTAAATGTCTCAGATGAATTTTAGGCAGAAAAAGTTTTATAAGTAGAATATAAATTATATATGTAAGCTATGTAATAAATAATATGGGATCAATTAAGTCATTTTCATACATTTAGTACACATATACAAGAAATAGTGGTACATCAAAAACGAGTGTTTTTTCAAACAAGTGATAGAAATTGAAAGACACTGATATAGCTAGTAAGATCAATTATGGTGAATTTGATCACGGTTGTTGACAGTGCTGTCGGTGTTAATAATATTGTGGCTGATGTGAAGTAAAAAAAGCCTCACTCGGTAGAAGTTCAGAGGATAAATATCCCATTTTGGACACCGTGTGTCACTTCACTCATGAGGTCTATAAGGGAATTAATTTGCTTTAATTTGTTTGCACCATGCGACTAAAGTATTGCTTCATCAATTATTTGTATCTATTGGTAGATGTTATCGATTAACTTTGTATTTTCGTTCCGCACACGAGTTTAAAACCATCTTGATTGCGGATAAATTGATCTATCAATGTCAATATCATTTAAACTGTTATGTTCAATTTTTTATAATTATATTAACTATTTATTTATGTATTGCTTATAAAAATATGAAATATTATTATAACTATATATATATATATATTTGAAAATTTTTTATCTCCTATATCTTTTCTAAAAAAATGCAAACTATGATATATAAAAATCTTTTTTTTTCAATTAATATTTATAACTTTATGATTGTTATTAATAAGTTTGAAAATTACTATAATTAATTCGAATAAAAATTAAAATGTAATTTTAAACATAAAATTCTGATTGAAGTATATTCTATATATATATTGGAAAAAACATTACGACATCAAACAATTGCGAATAACACCATTTCAGCACTATAATAATTATATTGGACAACAAGAAAAATTTTAGACTGCACTCACTGGCATGTTATCTTGAAATCACTTTACATAGATGCTTAGTTCATGACGACTTAAATTGCCACCTGGTGTATCTACTCATAATGAATAAATGTAAAAAATTTTAATCAATACGGAAATTTATCCGTAAGTTGTAATGTTTCTCATTTTTTATTACTGTAATTAAACATAAGTATTTATTAAGCTAACTTCACATGCAATTGTAAGAATGTAATTTTTAAAGATAAAATAATCTTAATTTATGCGCTTATATTATTTTGTTTTATTTTGTATAAATATTAAATTTTTTTTAAATATTTTATTGTATACATATTAAAAAATAAATGTAAGCGTTGCATTTTCAATACAATTATTCGATTTTATACTATAAGTTACTATGTAATTACTATGTAATTTAAGTCTTAATACAATAACTGTTGTTTGGATACAAACCTTTATTACACATGGCTAAAACATTAAGACTCTCAGTATCATTGAAACTTAATTTAAACTAATTCCTTAAATCAAATTAAGTGTTTAAGTTAAATTAAAACTACCTTAAATTTTTCTTTAAAAATTTTATAGCGTATAATGCAATGCATAGAAATTTGCTTAGAAATCTGCACTCGCGATAATAAAAAATTAATATGTTTTAGAATTCATCCCGACGCTTAATCAAAGAGAATACACTACTGGATGAAATATTTATTTTAAAATTTCTATTGTTTAATAATTGTTTACATAACAATATGAAAATTTTTTAAGCTGAAATATAATCAACAAACTGAGCTATTATAGTTTTTATTTCAAGACTAATATTTAAGAACTATATAACATATGGAGATAAGTTGCGCTTGTACTTTAAATTGTTTTGAACAAATGGATCAAATTTAATAAGCTTTAAATCTATTTCGCAATTTATACATTATTTCTAAATTACTATATCAGAACAAGTATATTTTTTTAAGTTTCTTATTTATTTTATTTATATCACTATTTATAAAGAATTAATTTTGACATCTTGTATATAATAAAATAAATGTTTGTTTTACTTAAAATCAGGATAATTATTTACATTGCAATGCTCACTCTTTTAAAATATAAATACTGTTGTTTCATCAAACACGAGAACAGTATCTTTGTTACATTTTAGAAAATAAAGGAAAATTATTCCAATATCTATTTATAAAGTTCAAGTTAAATAAAATAGTTTACGTCTTATCATAAAACTTTGATTTGTTAATTAAGTTGCTAATAAAATAATATAAAAAATTGCTATTTTTATAATTTTTAACATTTTTTCTACTGGTTTTAAAATTTTTTTTATTAAATGTAAATCTTTTAGTATTTCTAAGATCTTTGTGTTTTCCTTAAATAATAATTAGAATTATTTTTTTTCAATAATGTTTTGAAAAAACTGTAATCTTTAAATGTAATATTTATTGTTGATAGTTTATTAAATTTTAGTTTATATGATACAAACAATATTTTAATATTTTTTATAGTATTTTATACATATACGCACTTTAAAAAAAATAAGTAATCATAAAATTTTTAATAAATAAAAATGATAAACATGTCGAGATCGCACATAACATTGTTGAACGATCATATTTAAAATATAAATAAAATTTATATTTTAAAATTGTTTTTTTATTAAACTAATTTTTACGATTATTACCACTTGAAATATTTTTGAATAATTAGACAAGTAAAAAAATATAAGTAATAATAATAAATCATAACTTACTATTAAAAAAATAGACATCATTTTATAATCATGAGTATATATAATATAACTTGAAAATGATATTATGATTTTTAAAATAAAATCTTGATTGTTAATTGTTATTTACAATACGAGTTAAATTTCTATCAAATTATATGTTTTCATTATTCAATTTGGTTAAATATGTATAAAAATTATGGATGTCTATTTTGAAAAATAAATACATAAGAAATTATGATTAAAATATAATTAAAACACAATATTATCTATAACTTTAGACAATAATTCTGTACAATAAATATCTCCAAAAGAAGATACTTTCCTGAGTGTTATGTATTTGAGTATATGACTTCTGAATTTACATTTAAAAATTACACTGTAGATGGCAGATTTTTAAATTTATCCGATGATGCATTGATCAATCTCTTCTGTTAGAGCAACATTATATAACCTACAATATTTAGAAGCCCTTTTTTGTAGATGTATTTCAACATTCAGAAGTTCTTTATTTGTTGATGTATTTCACATAATACGGTAAAGATGAAGTAATCTGCTCCACGCTCCAGTACTGTGTTCTAAAAAATGTATGTAACCGTATAACAATTGAGTAAGTTGGTTATAATATAGTTTATATTAATATTTGTAATAAAATTATAATTATCATATGAAAATAATATATACTAATTTTTATATGTAAAAATATATAAAAAATTTATTATACTTTTTTGTAAATTACTAACCGAATAATAATAGCTGAAATGTTAATTAAATTAGTTATAAAAAATATTCAGAAATAATTTTCACCTTCCGTAGCAACAATAAAAAATGATATTTTTAATTTTGAAAAAAGTTCAAAATATTGTTTTACGATCATGTATAAGTTCTATATAAATTGTCTTGTACTCAACGCGATAGGAACAGCAAAAATAAGAAAGATATTTATTTTCTTAAAATGACATTTCTAATTATTATATTAACTAGTTATTAAAGACTGATTATATTTCATATGTAGTCTCTTTTTGTTATATGAACTTTAAAATTTTTGTCACTGCTTTTACGTCAAGTTATTCCCTATATTTGCTTTAATTTTTTTTTAGTGGAATATATCTAACAAAGGTATTTTTCATGGTTTTCTTATATAAAGATAAAAGAGAATAAAAGAAAAGGTCGTATAACATGCTGTTCAATAAATAATTATTTTGATAAATAGGTCTTAGACAAAAACTTTTCAAAACATTAAAATTCTGCGATAAATTGCAAAATTTTATCTTCTTTATCTTTTCCAGAAAAAATAATATGTATATATATATATATATATATTCATAAAATCCTTTTTTTTGTCAATTAATATTTATAATTTCATGATTGTCATTAATAAGTGAAAATTATAGTAATTCACTCAAATAAAAATTAAAATATAATTTTAAATATTAAATTCTGATTGAAGTATATTGATCAAATACAGTACACACTGTTATTTATTATTTTTTAATAAAAAAATTAGAAGCATAAATAACAGTATAATACTAATTTGGTGTTATAAAAAGATTAAATAGATGCATAATAGAAGGAAGTAAAATTCAAACTGATAATGAAAACCTGAAGTTTTAAGTCACTATAACAAGATAATTTTATTTAGAATTAAAAAGGTGAGTTTTATTATAGAGTATCAGCACTCAAAAAATAATAATTACAATCACAATAAAGTACTCGAAGAATTTCATCATGTGATGTAAACCGATTATAAGAGTTATGAATTCTTTGGATGAGTAGTCTCTAATTAAAAAGATATATTAACGAAAATTTTACTGAAAATTAACAAGGTGTTTTTAAATATTTTAAATATATTTGAACATGTCCAATGTAATAATATGTTTTATCAATTATTGCAATTATTTTACATAATGATTTTATTCTTAAAGTTGTATTAATTTTACAGTCATTACAATCACTAACATTTATTTTTTTGAATATTATATTATGTTAAAACTACATTATATTTATATATTAAATTTAATTTGATAGAAAACTAATCTTATACATGCACAGTTTACAAATTGTATTTTTAAAATTACGTTTTTTAAAATTAATTTATTTGATAGAAGAAATAATTAATTTATAAATTTGGTAAATAAAATTACGTGATTTTGGTTTAATTAGACTAAATAACTAATAAGTTCATAGCTAAGAAAAATTCTAATTAATTGATACTGATCTATGCTACCCGAAAAGTTTGTTTCATTGTTAGTTCAAAGTTAATTTTAATTAAAAAAATTATTTTATGTAACAAAAAAAAGATTATTATTGAGCTTTATTTATCGAACAAACACCAATCAATAATATATGGTACTGTTGTTCATAATATTAAATTATAATAATGTAAAAACATAATTTAAAGTAATTTGGAAAAAAACATAAAATTGCTTATAGCAAAAAATTACAATGATTTCTACAAAATTTAAATGATTCTATATTTACTGGATTACAAAAATATAAATAGTTTAGAATACTTATTAAATTTTATTACAAAGTAACAATATCAATAAGGCGAAATTTTTTCTATCAGAGAAATTGTGTACTAAACACTCATTAAGGAAAGATAAAATTTTATAAGAAAAATAGACCCAACGCGAAATTTTCTTGTTTATGTGTTTCTTATTCAAAATTAAGGTACAATGAAAGATCAATATGTCTTGCAGTATTAAACACCATATGAAAGACAGAGGATTGGAGTATCTTGCAAATCCATTGTAGCTATAAGTATCTTATCATATCTAGCAACCACGAATGAGGCATAAGCATACAAAAATTAGACGATGCATTTAGCCTACTAGCGTCATAATAGTTCTCGAAAATATTTGAAAAACACATATAATTATTATTAAACGATGATATAGTTTTTTTTAATATTTCTAATAATTTCAGACAATCCATCAGCTTCATAAAATAAAAAATAGAATCAATATTTTAATTAAAGAAATTAATAATTAATAATATAGGTAAAACACTAACGTGCTTGATTTAATTACGTATCGTTTTGCAAAGCAAATAAGAACTATACATGTTTTTTAGTAAATTTTTATAGTAAACTTTTATAATATTAACGCAAGGTTGTATAAATATTTAGAAAAAATGTATGCATATTTTATTTAATTTAAATTATTTCATATCAATAATAAACTAAGATACTAAGGAACTACGTAACAGTATAATTAAATATTTTCTTTATTAATATTTAAATCAATTATTTACTAAAGAGAAATTTTGAAGTTGTAAACTAATATTTTTAAGCTCGTTCAAGATATAAATATATTTTGATATATTTTGATATATTCATGTCTTGAATGAGCTCAAAAATATTAGTTTTCTATATTAAGAATTTTTTATTACGTAAGAATTAATATAAATTAACACTATTGCTTAAATGTATTGAAATTAATTGAATGTTTAAAATACAAAAGCTGAATTGTCTAATATACTTCAAATTTCTAATTCACTTTGCATAAGTTATGTTTAAGATTGTTGTGATAGGAGAATAGCACTAATAGGAACAAATATTTATCTAATAATAATACTTATTTATTAATCAACAATCATCAAAAAGTACAATATTACGGGCAAAATGCGCAATAAGTGAAGATCATAAATTCATGTTTACATATAAATGATAATATATAAAATGCCCTTTTTCTGTTGTTACAACTCTGAAGACGATATATAATATGCATCAAATATAGCCCGAATGTCTGTTACTAATTTTTATTGTTGACTTACGGAAACAACTAATGGAAGTTTTCACCTAATTATTTTATTATAAGTTCCGAATCCAATTGTTCTGATATGAATTAGAGGGTTCAACTGCAGACAAATTTTAGTTTAAGCGCTTGAAATTTACCTGCCTTGCTAGAAAATAAAAGAAAATTATATGATTTTATAATCAAAGATTACTACAATTTATATATTAGTTAAGGAGTCTTATTTAGAATTGTTTACAAATTTAGTTACATATGAAACGATTATACTCTCTGGTACACAATGATAAAAGTCTTAATGCTTTATTGAGTACTTGAGAAGTAAACACTTACAGCACCAGAGAAAGGAAATAAATGAAGTGAATGCCTCAGTTTATAAAAGCGAACCATGTGAGATTTAAGTATGATTTTAAAATCTCTTACGTAATATATAATAAATAAATATTTAGACATGGAATGCTAATCGATAAGGAATTATGCTTTAATAAATAAGTTAGTTTTAAGGTTTGTTTCCTTTTGGTATCTTTTAAGTGAAGTATAAAAGTTTTGTGTAAAGTTAATTCTTATATTGACCACTAAGTGTTTCTGTAAAGCTGGCAAATCAGCCCAATCTGTAATCACAGTTTAAAGCTGCGTTTATATTTGGATATATTTTTCTCATGAATTCAATTTTTTGTTCTTTTCTTAGTTCAATTGCATTTTATATGAATGGTACAGATGTATTTTTCTTGATTTTTATAGAAATTCCTTAGCGGTAACTAATATTCAATATGGGGATAAGTCTTTATCATTTTTCTTTTTATGGTTGGTCTAATTATTCGGTTATTCTAGGTATACTTGGTTGTTCATTCAAGTTATTTTAAATTACTTATATAGTAATTTCATTCAGTCTAAAAAAAGCTTTCCATAATATTCCCGGCAGCAGAGATTCATATACAATAAAATTTCTGATCTTTTAACTCAATAAATTCCTAAGCTTTAATAAAATTCCTATTTCTTATTATCCTCAAATTATTCCTTATTTTTTCATAAAATGTGAACTTTTTTAAAGTGTTAAATTTGAGAGTCAAAACAAGTAACAAATTCGAATGGACGATGCCTCTAAAGTAAAGTGAATGACTTAAAATTTATTACTTCAATCTTTCAAGGTAATATTCAGACCTTTTATAATATCAGATTTAGCATTATTTAGTAGTAGAATCAATCATTCATATACATTGTTGCACTTTCGTCTTTTTTTAAAAGTTTCTTTTTTATCTGAGGTTTTAATTCATTAAAAAGTAGTTTCAACAAAAAAAATTTATAAAAAATTTATCGATATTTCTCCCTCCCCATACTTTATGTTTTTTTTATATATTTTAAAAATAGTTTTAGTATATAAGATTAGACAATTCAACTATTCCTTGGTATTATCGAATCTTTGACTTTTCTTTCTTTATTCTGTTTTAAACCTAAAGAATATTTTTCAAGTAAATTTTAGTCTATTATTATTTGAAATATAAACAAATATCTTTTGCATTGGATTTGACTTATAATCCAGTAATATCAGTTAACTTATTAATACTTAAAAATCTACGCGTAAACAGTTATCTCGCATGATTTTCACTCTATTTTCATTCTATTTTCTCTTCTATAATGCACTTCACTGTTTTTTTTTTATTATATAACCTACAGATTTTTGTTACTTCCGTCAATCAAGCTAAATTTTCCCATTTCTCACTTTTTTACAATAATGATTTTTTAAATAACATTTTTTAATTCTTTGGTATTATTTGTTTTTTTTTATATCATTTTTTTATAATTACTATTTTATATCTATAATCACACATCATTTCTTCATTTTGTAATTTCCTCTCTAAATGCAACTTCAAAATCCGATATTTCGTCAGAATTTTTTTCTTTTTGCTCCATAATTTTCTCTCTCTTTTACTTCTACAGTTTTCATATACTCTTCTTTCTTCTATTTATAATCTTCTATATTCTTTTAGTATTTCTATATCTTCACTATTTATTCTTTGTTTTCATATCAAACTGCTTTCATTGCTGCTTTTATCAATATCCTATTTCTTTTTATTTCTATTATCACTCCGCTTTATAAATCTTTTTTGTTTACTTCACAGGTTTTTCATTTTGCATTTTCCATTAAAGTACAGAATAATTTCAATTTTTATCTGAAATCTTTCTTAGTTTATCTTTCCTCAATGCTCCATCTTTTTCTAAAACCATATTTCTCTTTTGACCATTTATTTTAACTACAATATACTTATATAAATAATGTTTCTTTTATATAGATTCTTGTGAATTTTCTTATTAAGTAATGTTCATAACTAGGGTATACTATAAAATGATAAATATAATTTATAAGTCACCAAGACCTTTTCATAATATTTTGTAGTTTTTATTTATTAAGAAATTTAGCATAGTGTTTTTTTATTAGTTGAAACTTATAAATTATAAGCTAAATTATATATTTAAATAAGATTATAATTAAAATGTATGCTATTCCTAAAAATTTTTTAAATATACGTTATATTTTTTTACGTTATTGTTTTTAGAATTAAACATAGTTTTTCATTTAAGTTAATAATTAAATTATGCAACAGTGGAATTATTTTAAAAATTTGAAAGATATATTTTCTTCTATTACCTTGTTTTTAAGCAATTATTGAGATATAACTCTTTAATTTTTATTAGGTATGTTGTATGTGAATTTAAATTATAAAATTTATAGGAGCCTCATAAAATTATTATGCTGAGATATACATAGTTATCTTTTAACTAAAGATAAAATTATTTTACAGAGAAAGTAAATTGGGTATTTAATCATATTTAGTGAGAAAACTGTTTAAGAGAGATCAAACTAATTTATTTTATTTTCTTGAAGTTTTAAAAAATTTAATACACTTTTTTGTATAAATGAAAAAGTTTTCGTTGAATTTAAATTAATTTATAATAAAGTAAATGATAAAAAAATCTTAAAATATTGTTGTTTTAGACGATTAATCACGAAACCTATACAAATTTTTTTATGTGAAAATTTTTTTAAATAATTTTAGTTAATTAATAATTAGTTAATTAATATTAATTTACTTAAATTAATAAGTTGAATATAAATATGAATAATAACTTATAATTCTATATAGTTGTCTGTAGTTGAGGAGAGTCATATATTATTTACTTGTAAGTTTGTTAGTACGTAAAAAGATATGTTGGTGACAATTAAAGACCTACACTTGCAAATTAATAATTTTTTTTCTTAAACGAATTATTAGTTCTTTTTTGCATACATGTAAATCATTGTAATTCCTAAAATTGTAAACTTCTGATAGTGTTTTAATTTTTTAAATTAACATAATTTAAGACAATTTATAATAACTTTCTCTAGTTTTATCCATAGTTAATTTATTGATTATATTAGTAATGTTTATATAATATCGTTAAAAATTATATTTTTATATGTTTATATATTCTTTTAAATAAAATAATAAAACCGAATATCGAGTCGCAGTCATTAAGAACATCTCAATTTCGGTTTTTCATGAATTAAATTCATTAAATTAGATATTAAAATGTCATAAAAAAACTCTCAGTAACAATTTATTAATTGGGTTTTATATAATAGGTACACACATATATACATATATATAATAATAAACGAATGTGTTATAAATTTTGAAAATAATGTTTTAATTGTTTATTTATTGGGTTTTATATTGATTCATTTATTTCCTATTTTTTAATAAATAAACAATATGGTATTAGATATTTTGAACGTTCGTGATACGAGTTGCTTAATCTTAACTATTAAAAAATGATAAAATATAATTTAAAATAGTAATATATTTATAATATATAATTAAAAAAATATAATGAAAATTGTTTTTTTACAAATAAAATTATTTTGCAATATTTCTCTCATTTAGTGTTTACAATTTGTTTTTAAATTCACTATAATATTTTTAAACGCATTTCTTTTAACTTATAAAAGTGGGCAATGTTATAAGTACTTAAATATTTGTATCTAATTTATTTTTAAACACATATTTGGTAATGTAATTATAATTTAAATATGTTTATGTATACATACCGCCTTTGAATAGAAAATACAGATAAATGTGGTAGCAGACAGACGCATTGTCAATATTGAATAATATCATCTACTACTGCGAAACCACAAGCTCCAAGTCCAATGCTTGACATAAGACGAACGAGTTCTTTAGCATGAGAAACTGCTACTTCAAGCGGTGGAAGGCGTGGTAAATTACTAGATTCTAATTCAAAAGCAACAATAAGATTAGAAATAATTAATTAATAATAATTATTATTTTTCAAATTGAATGATATTAATTGATAAAAAATTATCAATAGCATTATTATATAAAAAGATATAAAAATAATCGACTTGCTTAATTATAATAGAAAATTATATTTTTATAAAATAAATTTATATACATAAAAAAAATTATAAGAAAAAATTAAATATAAAAAAAGTTTAAACGAATTGAAGAAATGGTAAAAATATGACAATATATCGACGGGTTTTATAAAATAAATATAATTATTCGATTTTAACGAATATAAATGGTTTTTTATATATTAAATCTGGCTAAAAGAGATAGTATACAAATTTTTATAATTTTGCATCAGCATAGCTAGTCTGATAACCCATTTTGTTTATGATAAGGAATATGAAAATTAAAATGGATTAGATATTAATGTGGGATCAGGCGAGGAATGGAATAATAGAAATACAAATAAATTATTATGTATTAATCCTTTAACTAACTAACTAGTTCCCAATAGAATGTAAGCACGATATTTATAATATAATTATCGATGTTCTAGTCAGGGAGGCCTCCCCTAGACTGACTGGCCCGCCAGGGGTTACCTAGCTGGGGGGGGGGGGGTGTCCTTCCGCTCCCCGCCGCGTTACCGCCGTGCGTACGCATACGCCTCTCCTACTCTCTAACACATCTCTCCTCTCACTCCCCCATTAATTAGGTTTTCTTTTAAGAATTTAGACTTTATTGTGACTATATTACACTGTCCAATATTTAGGTATAATGTTAAAACTTATACTATTCGGAACATCTTAATAGATATTTAGTACTAATCAGTTTTTTGTACTATATCAATTTTCTTGTTACTTAATATGATTAAAAAATATTGTAAAAATAATACATTCAATAATTTTAATGATATTATTTAATCATATCTTCGGAAATATAATTTTTTTTATTAAGTATTATTGACTATTATTATTTAATTGAACAATATTATTGTTATAATACATTAAAATTTTCTCTGATTCATTTTTATTTTCAAAATTTTCTTTTTACATAATTGTTTTAACATATTTCAACGCATCTTAAAAATTACGTATGAATAGTTAATAAACTCTTTCTCTTTTACTTTTGACTTGTTTATATCCTTTGGTAACAGATTTAATAACAAAACATAAATTTCTCTTACTATAATTTAATTTTACAGTTGACTTGTTTCACTTTGGATTATGCACTTTTTTCTTTCTATGTTTCACTATTTTTAATAACGCAATTCTCGCTCTTTCCACTTTTCTATTCGATACTACTGATTTTTTCTTTCGATATATACCCATATTCTCGCCATATTCTTACGTAGTACCAATCACCTCCCTCCTCCTTGAACACTTTGTATATATTCATTATATTCTTCTAATTTCTCTTTCTTTGAATGTTTCATCACTGTTAATATAAAATTTTGTGCCTTTCATTTTGTTTTTTATTATGTGTTTCTTATAAGCTTCGGTTTCAAGAGTAGTCTCTCACCAGCATGTCACTTCTGCCACCCGTCCACAGTTTTCTCACCTTCACGTTGATCCCACTTTCTTCTTTCTCCATACGCGAAGACCCTCTTTTGAAAATTTAGCACCTGATTTTAAATTTATAATGACGATATTATGTTTTCTTTTATCTCTGTCCATTTCTTGGAACACCCATTCTAATTGTTCGTAATTATTTTCATCATGTTTCATCATTCTACTTTTACTTCTACCTTTATTCAACGCATTATTTTTCTCCAGTATAATTATATTTTTCTTGAACTCTTACAGTTCTTATTCTATTTTTTCTATATTTTTATGTTTAATTATTTCCTCATTTATTATATATTTATTTTCTCATTAATTTTTTTTTGTAAATTTCCTCATAGATTTTCTATATTCTTTCACAAAATTATCAATAAAATCCCTTACTGTATTAAGTATACCTTAAAATTCTTGTTTTCGTACTTCCTTTAATTCTCTAACCTCTTTATCTTTCCTTATTAGTGCTTTCTCTATCCTTTCGAGAATTTTTTTATTACACTGTTCTGTGGTGCAATTTTTTTTCTACTCCCTTTTGTAGATTTCTGTGTATCTACCAAGTAATCATCCATCTATTTTGATTTTTTTGTACTTTTACTCATTTTGCCTTTGTAAAGAGTTTTATCATACCTTTTTTAAATTGTTTTTATCACGCGCTTGCGCAAAACTTTTCTCTCTTTTTTGCCACGTGGCCACATAACCACACGCTTATGCCTTTAACTATTTTACTGTTTTCTTATTTACAACGTTTTGATCGTCTTTATTCCGGCTAATTTAACACTTTCACTCTTTTTTAATTCATTTTTCCAATTTTATTATTTTCTTTATTTTTCACTAATTCAATTTTCCTTTCACTGTCTGCTCATGCTATGTGTTTTTCGCAATTTTACACAACAAACCATTTTTATTAAGTATACGAAAATTATAATTACAGGTATAAAGAATTTTGAAAATAACTTAGATTATCTAAGAGTTTAAGATTATTTAAATCACCTATAACCGACTACAAAATGAAATAAATTTTTCTACTTTTGACTTTGACTTTGATACAAAAGCTTTTCTTATTTTCATTTTTATAAAAATTTTAAATTTATAAATAAAATTATCAAAATAGGTAAAGAATGAAAAAGCGCAACACATTTATGCTGTAAAATTTTTTTAATAGGTGATATATATGTTTTCAAACGAACATTTTGTTCTTTCTTATATATATATATACTCTAATGCATAATAATTTGAATAAATCTATTTGAGTATAAAAACAATAAATTAATTTTTAAGTTTATTTATTTTGATTTTGGAAATCGTCTTAAGGTAAATAAATCATAACGATCATTTTATATTTAAATTCTATAATAATTAACAAAACTTTATTTATATTATAAAATTTATAAATTTGCACATGTACAAAATATTTTTTTAAACAGAATCTTCTATTTACTAATTAAGATCTTGCAAAATATAATAAATTTTGATTTATGCAGTAGTAGTAGTTAGTTATTGAACAATATATAAATTGTTATAATATAATAATCATTTTGCTTAACCTAGATTACATAAGATTTAAGATTTATTCGAGGACAATAGTAGTTTCTTATTTATGTCTAATATAATCTTATGTACTGATTTTCATATAACAGTAATTTTCATCACTTAATTAATTTAAACTATAATTATTATATCTCTCTGTGTTATTTACTTCTTTTTATTGTGTTCGTCTATATTCTTCAACATCTTCTCATCCTTTCCGACTTTTTCTCTTTATTTTCACTCTAATTCCTTGTTCCGTTGAATTTTGTATGGTCTGTTTCTCTTTCACATATCTCTATTTACTTTCTTGTATTGAATCTTGTCTGGTCTGATTATATCTTTTCTTACACTTTTCTACGTCAGTAAACCATATGTCCTTTTTTCCTTTAAACGTTAAACATTTTTATGCTTGATTTATCTTATCTCCATATTTTTTCTTCTTTCTTATCCTCTTTTTCTTTTATCTTATACTCCTTTCCACCTTTTCTCTTTAATTTAAATCTATTCCCTTTTTTCACTGATTCTTGTAAGATCTGCTCACATCTTTTCTTGCTCTTTTTTATGTTAGTAAGCCTATATGTTCTTTTACTCTTTAAACTTTAGATTTTAAACGTTATACCTTTCTATTTTTATGTTTGGTTTGTTTCTCCTTTGTAATTCTTTTTTTCTTTCTTCCTTTGGTTCGTTTGATTCGGGTATACTCTTGTATGATCTGGTTTTAATTTTTAAATATTATACTATTATTCATCTTCTGTATAAATTTATTTATTAATTCTAGCATCTCTCTTTTTAAACTTTTTTATTTTATGCATTTCCTCTTTACTGTACGAATCTTACATCTCTGTTCTTTTTTTCTTAAACTGTTGTCTCTTCTTTTTATTATATATCCAGAATTCATCGTCTTCAATGATTTTTTTCTCTAAATAGTACCAATTTCCTCTATCTTCTCTCAGCTCTCTGCATTTTAACTTTAGCATTCTCTTTTACCCCTCTCTCCTTATAAGTCCTGTTGTAGTTTGTATAGTAATTGTAACCCTTGAATTCAGCTTTTTTCAATATAATTTTATTCTTTTATTCTTTGCTTTCTATTTCTGTACCTCACCACCTATGATCCCTTTTTCCCCAAGATTATACTTTCTTTATATTTATCGTTACCCCTACTTTTTCACTTAACCATTGACTTACACCTTGTTCTGTATACTTTTCTTCTTCATTATACCCTACGATAGTGATGTTCTTTTTCCTTTTTCTTATTATTATTATTATTGTTTTTTCTTATATTCTTCTAATACCGCTTCTAACTTTTCAATTTTTTCCCATATTTCTATTTTCACCTTTTCAGACATTTTTGGAGCATTTTTTTTTTGCGTCACTAACTTGTGGTAAGATTTTTTTTCTAGCATTTCTTATAGCTTTCTGATTGTCTATCAGATATTTTTTTATCTTTCTCTCTTATCCTGACATTTTTTTCATTTGATTCATTTTGTTTTATTTGAATCTTATCTTTTTTCCAGGTATTTTGTGATGCGCGTGCCCACAGCTTTTTATTATTTTTACTTTGTCTATACTTAAGCATACTTTTGTCCTTTAAACTAAGTTTTCTATTTTTTCAATTATAACCTTTCACTTTTGCTCGTCTTTATTATCCTGTTTGATTTATGACTTTTTGATCTTTTTAACTCATTTTATCTAAATTTATACCTTCATTATCTTCTCCATTTCTAAGTTTCTTTTAACAATTCATACCTATGACATGTATCTTATGCGATCTTTTCTAGCAGAATCTTCAATGATTTATGTATTAGAACATAGATTTTGAAAATTATTATATCATCGCATACCAAAGCAATAAAATAAATTACATTTTTATTGTACGCAATATTATTTTTTTTAATGATTTATACATAACATTACATAGTTTTTTGCCAACAAATACTAGAATAAGGGTTAAAACTAATAATGTAGACGATAAGACTGATACTAATGTTAAGTAGTATATACTACAATACTTGTTTTAATTCACCTTCTCCAATAGATTTGAAAATCATACAAAAGATGATCAAATAACACTTTGTCGTCAACTTTACGCAATGAATTATTTTCATTGTATTTATATTGCACCTTCATTGTCTTACTCGCGATTCTATAACCTACATAAATAACTGCGAATATTCAGTTTTCATCACTGCTGATAAAAACTGAAGTTTGATCTGCGTGATGGAACCTATTTTTTATTACAGCAATCAGTTCTATTTACCATTAAAGCACCGTTCACCATTCTATACATAAGAATATCCATCTATTACTTGACGCTTTTCCATAAATACGTAATACCAACATTCTTCGTCCAATATTCGACATCTCTAGTTTTACAAATTTGTCTATTCCATAATTCAGATACATACATATATTAATCTTTATTGTCTATTATTATTATTATTATACTATTATTATCTAATATTTATAATTGAATACAAATATGATTTACATACCTTTCTCTTGTAGTTATTATAGAAGATAATAAATATATACGTATACATAAAATGCAAAATTCGATCACTATTCAGAAAAACTACCGAAAAAACAATAAAAGTTAAACGTGAAAGGGTATAGAATATTAAGAAATCAAGAAAAACATAACGAATATTTATAGAATTTGGATGATGCACGATAATAAAGAGGAAGGGGCAACAAATATTGAAAAGATCATAGTATACAGAAAAGAAAAAAAGACAAAAAAGAAGAAACAGAAAAGGCAAGAAGAGATAGATCATGAAAAGCATTCTGAAAATTTATCAAGAGAAGAAGAAAAAGAGAAGAAAAATAGATAAAAAAATAACTAAAGAAGAATGATGAAACCATTTTAAGAATATTTACAATGTAAAAAACATAAAAGAAAAGAAGAACGAGGAAATATGTTTAATTAAGACACACTCACAAATAAGAAGAAGCGAGAGAAGTGAAGACAGAGAAGATAGTGGAAATAGTAAAAAAAATGAAATGGAGAAAGTGGCCTGGAAAAGGACTTCGGCCATCTAAAGACAACATTTAATAACATCAATAGGCAAGAAATGTGGTAAAATATGGAAGAAGCAAATATAAACAAATATTAAATAACCTGTATAAACAAATGTATAAAATCACGAACATAAAAGTTAGAATTAATACAGAGATAATTGGGGAGTTCAAAATTGAGGTTTAAAGCAAGAGTGCTTATTGAGTTCAACTTTATTTAACATTACTTTCACTGATTTAGAGAAGGAACTTAAAATACGAAGCAACTCGGGTATAAAAATTGGTAAGGTAAACATAAAATCGACCATATATGCAAATAACATACTAATATTAGCTTAGAATGAAATAGAATGAGAGTTACTTAGAATATTCAAAAATTTTTTGACGAGAAAAGGTTTGAAATTGAACAGAGATAATTAATAAAATAATGAGATTTAGAATAGCTGTCGTTAATAGGAAAAAAGTATAGTTTTCATGGAATAATAAAAATATTGGAATTGTTAAACACTTCTTATATCATGAATAAACATTTATAAAAAACAATAGTGACGATTTATATAAAAAATTATTAGGAAAGAGAACAAAATATTATTCGACAAAGTAAAAAGTATTTAAGAAAGTTTAATTAAGAATTTCTAAATTAAAATAAAATTATTTGACTATCTAATAAAAAATATTTTATTGTGTAGTGCAAAAATATGGGCAATAGGTAACGAAAGTTACCAAAAAATTTATGAAATTGAATCTGAAACTTGATAGAAATATACTAATCAGTGATCTAATGTTATGAACTAAAAGAAACAGGATCAAAATTAAAGCATCAAAAAGAACAATTAGTTTAAAATTAAAAACAGTACAGGGATGAAAACAACGAAAGAATACGTGAAAGCAAGAATAGAAGTAAGGATATTACTAGAAAATAGTAGAGTTAATGGCAGAAAAGAAAAAAATTATGTTGTAGAAAGAATGTGTTTCTGACAGTGCTTACGATAGTCTTGAAGTAAGTGGAAGCGAAAATTTAAAAACTTCAATATGTTATGGGATGAGGTAATAAATATATAAATAGAGCAGCAAATGCGATTGTAAATTAATTGTATCGTAAAATCAAAATATACCAATGAATTTAATCATATAATACTAGAAAACATAAAAAACAAGGAATGTGTATATGAAAAAAGGGGAAGAAAAAAGATTTGCTACAGAAATCATAGCAAAATTTAGAATGGGAAATGAAATTAAAGCAAATACTGAAGGTCGGAAGAAAAAGTGTGTAGAATATGTAAAAATTAGAAAGTCATTAAAACACATCGAAGAAGAATATAAAGAAATAGAAATCAAAATAAACAAATAAATAATATTAAATTTACAGAATAATATAGGACAATAACGTAAAATTAAAATAAATACTAAAATAAAAGAGCCACAACCATAAATGTATTACTTTACTTAGAATTAGTCTAGGTAATAATAATGATAAATATTTGTATTTTTATCTATAATAAGAGTTATATTATGTAAATATATTTACTTTTTCCGTGAAAAAATTTTCCATAAATTAATAAATACTAAATATTTATTACAAATAATTTTACGGATTAATGTTATTATTAAAAAATAATATTAATCGAATGAGAAAATCACCGTATTTCCATATACCTATTTTAAATTACTATATAGATAATGTAACAAATCAAAAATGTTAGTTACCCATAATATATGTAGATATGTATATATATTATACTGTTATATGAATGAACACAATAAAAAAGGAGATACATGATATACGAATTCTATGAAAATACAATGAAAAGATAAAATTTTTAAAGATTATCTCTTATTAAACACAAGTTTTATAGATTAATATTATAAGGACACTGTCGTTTCAAACTATAAATTTTTACTGCAGACTATTAGAAAATGATTATCAATGTTATATAATTGATTTAAAAAACAATTGATATAATTTTGATATAAAACTTAATTATATTATAATTTTTTTTAAGTATCTAATTTTCATAACTACATGTAATCCGCGAAGTACTTAAATTTTACAAAAAGTGTTAAATAATTTTATAGTAGATGAAGGATAACGAAACTAGTTACATTGTATATACATATATTTATAAAATTAAATACTAAATAGTTTTCCCTTAAAATACTTGAATGTTATCATTATTTTCATATAAAATAATTAACTGTAAAAAAATACTTTTTAATGATTCCCGTAACTTTATTACTTAACTTTCACATTAAGTTAATATATGAAAATTATTTACTGTAATTTATGAACATAATAATGAAAATTATAATTAGTACTAATTTTTTTTTTATAATTTCTTACCTAAAATAGCAGAATTAAGCCGAGCACAAACGGTTTCTCTTTGCTGCGGATCTAATTGCCATCCTACTGGAGAATTCCATGGATTCGAGTAAGCTAGCAAACTAAATGCATCCCGTAACATTTTTTTATTATTTTCGTTTTTTCCATTTTGTTGTCTCAACTGCATTGATTGTGCATATAACTGTCTTCCAAAATCTAACATTTTTTCAATTGCTTGTTTATTTCCACCGCAAAGTTGTCTCTTACAATTTTTATTAGAAAAATATTCTGATGCATTAAGACGCTTATTTTGTTGACTTTGATTTGCAATATCGACTTCTAAATAGAGAAATAAAAACATAAATTATAAATAAATTAAAAATTAAAAATTTATTTCAATACGAATAAATATATAAAAATTAACTTTAATTTTAATTATTTTCTATGAATAACTAAATTGTTTCTGTTTTTAAAAGTATAAGTTATACTGTGTCATTGGACATTTTTTTAAAGGGATTTATTTTAGATAAAAGTTACTACACTCTAAAGGTACACCCAATATTATTACTTTTTTTTTTAATTCATGGTTACTTTACTGTTCTTTATTTGACTTTGAAAAATAAAAAGTATTATTAATTTAAGCAGTCAAAATAAGGAATGACCATTGCTGATGGAAGAAATAACTCAGTCTCAGCTTTTTGCACAACTCGCAAGTTGGAAAATAAAACAATAAAGATTTTAAACTAATAATTTTTCTTGTCTTTATTTATCTCTTGAAAGGCTTTACATATTAAAAAATATCTTGGAACATTTCAATTTTTCAAAGAAAAAATTCACTATTTTTCAGAAAATTAATTAATATCATTATTAATTAATAATCTCTGAAACACTTTATTTTATTGATGTTATTACATGTTACAGTTGTAAATTTATTAAAATATAGTTTATAATTATTTTAATTTACAAAAAATAAGTATTTATTCAACAAAAAATACAATAACTTTCAGACAATCATTCATTTTGTAAGATCTTGCATTGCAAACGTAACTAAAATTTATATTATATAAATCTAGAAAAATTATTTAATATATAGTATATTAAATTTCATAAAAACAACTGCATAATTTAGAAATCATGTCCACCAAGACTTATTACACTATATATTTAAAATTTGAGTAAAATATTAAATTTCATAAAAAATTTTCAACTTTTATTATTCTGTAATCTTTATTATTATTTTAAAACGTATAGATTTTTTGTATCGTTTAAAGGTTTTTTTTTATAAATTTATTAAAAGCACTATTATTGTATATTGCTATATGCAAATTAGTAAAAGCAGCATTCGGAAAAATAGATAGAGAAGATATCTTGATAAAAATAAATTTATGGAATCCAAGGGAAAAATCAAGATAGAAGGTGTAATAATTGCAAAAAGGGAATCGCAAAACAGATAGTGTGAGACAAGAATATCTGATAAACAAATACGCTATTTAACATGATGTTAGGTTAGATAAATAAGACAATTTTCTATTTTCTATTTTTATGTTAAAAATATTTAGTTATATCACATTTTTATTTGCAATAAAAAGTTTTAAAAAGTTCATAAATGTTTAAATTTAACATTCTACTGAATCTGTTTAAATAAGTATATAATATACATTAATTAAATATATTGCTTATGTAAATATTAGATTATTTCTTTTATTTTAAATAATACAAAACTTTCTTAAGTATACTTAAATCGATTCAAAAATAATAGAAAATACTCTATATATTCTTGAAGAGTCTTCTAGAGCTTAACATGTAAACATAATTATATTAATTAAATGTATTATTAATTTGAAACAAGTTAAATCTTTAATAAGAGTTAAAATATCGTATTAACTTTGATATTTTGACTTTTGAAGAAAAATAAATGTTCAGCTTTTTTATATTTTAAAGTAACTAATTATAATACGATAATTTTTCTACTCTAACTTTTAAAATTAAAGATAGACTGAAAATTGTCAAATAATTACTGAAAATGTATAAAATCATGATTCGTTAATATTTTAGGGTTATTATTAATTTCAAGTATTTGAAACGAGGTAAATTTGGAAAATTTCAAATAAGATTGCTTTAAATGTTTAATTTTATAGTATGAGCTTTAATGAGTTAATTATATGTAAATTTTATATATTATTTGTTATAAATTATTGACAACATTTCTTTTAGATAGAACTATATAAAAATATCTTAAAACATACCCATTTCAACATCATCTCCATTTGTTTGTTTAAAACCATTAGAATTTGAAACAGTTTTTTGTTGAGCAATATTTTTTGTATTGTTTAATATACCTAAAGTAGTATCTTCCATATCAACATCATCTTCTATTTGACCATTTATAAAATGTTGATCGTTGCATCCATTCATAGTATTATTATGATTTAATTCTTCTAAATTACAATTTATAGCTGTTTTAATTAGTAATTTAGTTGATTGAATGACACTTGTTTGATTTTCTGTATTACTACGATAAATTTCGGAGTCAGTACCGTTCACCATTTCAACAAATTGTCGACATTTTAGAGCAAACATTAAATTAGTATCTTTTTCAAGTAAACCAGGATATAATTTGGTTGTTAAGTCAATTGCTTTTCCCATTCGGCCTGCTAGAATTAGTTTAAGTATTTCTAAAAAGATAAAGCGCTACATTAATTTAAATATTTTTTTATATAATGTGATAGTTAATATATATACATATATACTTATATATATATATCGATAAAAAATGTGTGTGTGTGTGTGTGTGTGTGTATTTGAGTGTGCCTGTGTGTAACGAAGATTATTTAAATAAATTTAGTGTTTTAAATATTCACAGGATTATATAATTAATATAAAAATTTATAATCAAAATTTGAAAGTCGAATATTTAATTCATTGTAATATGTATTGTTACACGTAACTTTATTTATATTAATTTTATTACTTCTGTACAAAATTCTAATAGAATACATAAAAAATTAAGAATATTTTTAATTTTTTTGATACAAAACATTTTAATTTTATTATTTATGTTAAATGTATATTTTTTTATTATGAAAGTTAACGAAATGTCACTAAGTTAAAACTCTTGCATAACCCTTATTTTAGATCATAATGAAATTAAAAATATGATTGAAGTTTGGAAGATAATTGTCTCAAACACATAAAGTAAATTTGTAATGACTCAAAAAAATCTCTAAGAGAAAAAATATTTTCATTAGTTCTAATTATTTAGGTTATCGATAATACTATCTTTCTACTATTTTTGAGTTTTTTAAATAAAGCTGCATTTTTGCTTAAGTGTATAAAATGCGTATGTATTTTATTATTCTAATATTCCTAGTTTTAATTTTTGTCAATTATATATATTTAATGATTATCAAATGAAATATAAAAAAAAAAGTTTCATTTATTATGAATTATTATGTTGGACTTATTACACATTGTGATTATTATACACACATAACTATGTTATATACGCTTTTTGCAATCTCTTAACGTCTTATTTGTTTTACAAACATTTTTTAAGGTCTATAAATTGTATTATTTTATAATTTATATTTAATCTATTGAATAAGTATCCCGTTGATAAATATTTATGGGTTATAATCAATTTTCATTATTAGATAATTATTTTTCGTTATATGCAATCTAATTATATAATTTTTTTTTCTTCCTCTGTTCTTCCTTTGATCTTTATATGCTATTTCCATATTTTTTTACATGTACATTCTCGGTACATTTACTATTGTAGTATCAATTATAAAATGTATATGTATGTTTTTTTATCTATTCAATAATAAATAATTTCTTACAAGTGTGAATGTTGTACAGTTTATCTAACCGCGTTTGTATCTGTTGAAATTTTCTTTATTTTTTCTGACTCGTACCAAATCCTCAGTAATAATATGACTATTTTTCGCTTTACCATTATTTTATTTGTTTCTATTCATAAATATTTTTCACGAGAACTCTCTTCGTAGTATTTGTAATTTCTTTGTGACAGCTAATTTATTCTTAAGTAATTTTTTAAGTAGTTTATATTCTTATAATATTTTTTAAATATTTTATTCATATTTGATTGCTCTTTTTACAGCTATTTCTATTTATCTCTTTATCTTCATATTTAAAATTTATGTTTTTATATTTTCTTTGAATTGTTTCTATTTCTCATAAATCTTTCATCTCTAAATTTATATTTTATAGAACAAAAAACTTTAATAAAACGTGTGCGATAATTTCATAAGATTTTCTTGTACAATCTTCACTCTAAAAATTCTTTTTAAAACCAAATTTTAATAAGCCTCTTCTCAATACTTCTTTTTTCATTTGAATTCTTTCTTCCAGTGGCATATCAACCATCCTATACTTGCTCAGATTTTTATACTTTACTTTTTATAGCTTTCTTTCATTGTCTTATTTCACTTTTACATTAATAAATTAAATTCTTACGACTATCGAATTATATTTAAAGTATTATTTTTATCTCTTATTTTGTACCTATATACCATTGCTCATTCCGCTAATTTAAATCTATCCTATTTTTTGTTTGTCTCCATGATAATATTAATATTCTAATTATTACTCTTAATACCCAGGATTAATTTTATTTATTTTCTTTGAATTTTTTTCATCTTTTCCATTTTCAGAATTTTGCTTTATATACTCCCTTTCGATAAGCCCGAAAAATTATTTAAATGTAACTCTTAAGTTTTTCTTGAATAATTTCTCTACGATACTACAAACTCTTTTTAATACCATGTTAGCTCTTTTTGTGTCATCAGTTTTGCTATATTTTCTTCGGTATTATGCTTATTGAATCCTGAACATAGACAATACTCTGCGTTCTTTTTGGATCCATATTAGATCTTTAAATTCATACCCTAAGTGAATATGCTATTTCCAGTTTATTTTCTTGAACAAATGAACTTTATTTTTTACTTTTACCCTAATTTCTTATTAAGCACACGTCCTTTTGTTTTTCTGTATTTAAGTTGTAAGGTCTCGTAATCACAAAAAATTCATAAAATTAAAAGTCTTTCAATAATTTTTTATATTGTTGATTCAGTTAAATATTAGCTTTACAGAATCCAAGATAAATTACATAAAACAAAGCTGTGCATCTGAAGCGTACTTTTGTCCGTCGATATGTCGAAATTATTTTTATATTGTTTATTCTTATTTTTCCAATTTTGAAAATTGATACTAAATCTTGCTCTATCATGCTACCTTTTACTACTTTCCTTTCTACATATTTTCACGTCTCATTTGAATTTCCTCCGACATGTTTTAATTATTAATCATTTATTGTATTCCTTCTATTTTTATCTTTTTTATAATTTTTCTACCCTACGTTTCATATTCTCGTTTTTTCTCCTTTCGATTTTATCCTTTTCCTATTACCATCTGGCTATTTCGTAACAAATGTTTATAATAAAAAAATGTTCTTAATTTTAACTTAATTTGCTTTCTATTTTTTTTTACTATTTTTCTCCTTCTTTGTTTATTAAAATGTACATGTATTCCTATCTTTTCCTGGTGTATTTTATTTATTCTCTGCAACTTCATATTTTCAAATACTTTTTTAAACCTTTTTTTGTATCTATATACCACAATTATTAACCATCATCTATCACTATCAACCCTATCATTAATCTACTTTTTTAATCTTCTCTCAATATCTTCTATCGTGTTATCTAAAACTTAGCTAGTTAATCTTTTATTTCCCAATTCTTGAAACATAGTGCACTATTTATGAAGATCATGATATTTTTTCAATCATACTTACTACCCATAATTTTGACCTTTTCCGCCTCATTATCAGAAGTCACCTCCCACCAGAACCTGTCATCTATTTTTTTTTTTTTGTCCATAATCTCGTGATGTTCACTGTTCTAACTATTTTCACACCAAGGTATGTATTTCCTTTTCTTTGTATATCTTTTCTTGATTTACTTGTTTTTTTATTTTATTCTTGGCTGTTGTAAAGTTTATTTGCGTTTTCGTAAAATTCTGCTTCTTTTTTCTCACTATTAGATTTTATAGCCAATTTATTCTCTAAACTTTATATGCTATTTAAAATAAATTTCTTAATTTCTGAAAGGTCTTATTCTAATTCCAAATGCAATAAAAATTATACTAATTGCTAAATTATTTTATATACCTCTTTTAATAATTTAGTTCATTCTTTTCTTTTTTCATGATAATTTGAAACACTCAGCAGTGTATTTATTCTATTTTATTACGAAATTATCTCTTTTTTCAGTGTTTTATAAAATGTAAAATGGATAAATAAAATTATGATCATATTGATATATACTTAATAAAACAGTATTATTCAGAATTTTTTATCTTAATGATCTCATTTAGAGTATACAAATGTTTACATAAATTTATTTTTCGTCTGCATCTTGTGACTTTTTATAATCTCACCAACTATTACTAACATAACTAACAAGGCAGATAATGATTGTGTAATTCGTAAGCAGTCTGTACATGCGTATCGTTATTCTTTCTCAAATACACTTTTATTATACATGATACATAAAATCAAATGTCATCAATTGAAATCAATATTTAAAATTTTTTAAATATTTTTTTTTTTATATATTTATTATTTAGTTCGATACTATATTTATATACAACATAAAAAATTTTGTAATAAAAATTATTATTTTCTTTGACAACGTAAAATTATACAGAAATTAAAATTAATCAGTTGAGCTGTAAGAGAATTAATTAGATTAAACAATTGTTTTAACATATAGTTTAAATTTAAAAATATGAAGTTTTTTTTAATTTAAACGCAAGTACAACTGTTCAAGATTGCGCAATTTGACTACCTCTAGCACCAGCTTATGGTAATCAATAATCAAGTGATTATCGATAATGACTACTCACCCCATGGAAAAAAGAGGGCGCTACTCAACTCGAGCACGTCAATAATCAATCAGCGCAGAGCATAACAACAACTTTACACTGCTCATTTAAAAAGCTATTACTCATTTCATTTGACAATGAGTATGAAGTGTCGTATTATTGGCTCATCGATCGCCTATCAATGATTAGGTATTATGATCAATGAAAAAGTCGCGCGTCTACTCATGTCGTACTTCTGACTATGTTCAATACTGCTCGTTAGGTCGTTGCTCACTCGTGCAAAGCTTTGCTAAAAAATTGTTAAGTCTGCTCACCTCGTTCAGTTATATTAATAATTGTTAAATATCATAAGAATATCAACATCACATACCAGTATATCAACATCTGCTCACTATAATTAATAATTATTAATATTCAAAAAAATTACTCACACTCACAAATTATTATATTTACACTTATAGTTACTCGTACTGAAAATTATACTATGCTTATAAGCACTGTACATACAAGACTACTCTCAATTTTGATATATTTTAATTTATAAGTGCGTTATATAATAGTTTAAGTTCAATATTTTCGTGTAAATTTAAGTGTTAAATATAAAGTTTTCTCTTGTTTTTTGTGTGTTTACCTTACTTAAATTACCACTACAAGCCCTTTGTCTCCCTTGAAACACAAGGGGTTGAATCAATGAGAAAACTCTTAAACAACTACTATTGATAATTTCGTTATTATTAAAAATTAACGAGTTATTTGATTTCATTTATACTAATTTGATATGTTATATTTTATATTTATATGTATACACATATTATAATTTATAATGTACATTTTTTTAAATCATTCTTTCATGATATAAAAAAAAATTTGTACTAAATAATTAATATTGATATTTAATATTGCTTACTTTGTCTGTTTTTTATGGAATTTAAATCTTCTTCAAAAATTTGACCTGTACCATTAGCAAAAGCTTCAGCAGTTGCACAATAACCATGATGAACTAAGTAGGTGGATACCATTCTATAGAAAAAGATATTTCAATTATTTTTTAAAAAATTTCAATTAAAACGATAATTATGTATAACAATACGCAATTTTAGCTAAGCAGTAATTTAAAATTTTCTATGCATTTTCATAGATGTAAAAATGTTTTTTCAATTCAATTAAATATTGCTTAATACAAACAACAAATATAAAATTAAATAATTAAATCAAAATAATTAATTAATTACATATTTTTTAGTGTGATTACTTCTGCAAGAAATTTTTATGAAAAATGTAAATTCGTAATGGTTAATATCATTTATTAATATTATTAATATTTCATTTGAGATATAGTAAATATAGGATAATAAAATATTTAAAAAATTATTTTTATTGAATAAAGAGTTATTTATAAACTTAATAATAGATAAGACAGCATCAGATTATAATTCAATAATATATGTTTTAATTTTAAAGAAAAAAATAGATTATTTTAAAACTGTTTATAAATTTTTTTAATAAGTATAAAACTGTAATATTTTTATGATATTTATGTTTATACAATTTAAATATCGTTTTAGATAATTCGTTATATTATTTTCTACAAAAACTAAGTATTAAAACTTAAAATTAAAACGATATTCATTGTCCTATATAACTTTCTGTGATAGAAGTACTACCTGGGAAATTATGTCTTAACCAAAAACAAGTAACAAAGTTATAGACAATTTTTCCTTTAAAATTTTATATTTGATAACGGGAAACTGTTTCACGTAAGAAATTCGTTTGATTTTAGGAATATCGTTAAAATCTATAGTCAAAACTTTATAGTAAATAATAAGTAATTAATAAGTTCAACTTAGAATATTATATGTAAAACTAGAATATTAAGGATTATTACTTTCGGAATATATTTGTTCGAGTATTAGCATCCTTAGTTTAACAAATAGTTGTCGAGTGATTAAATATTACAATAATCTATTCATATAATAGAAGTAAATATGCGTACTTTCTTAAATATGGAATTTAATTAAATATGTAATTTCTAATATATGAAATTTTAATTATATAAAATATTTATAAACAATTATCTCAATTTTTTACTCGTTGCAGTAACAATGTTAAACAAACATTAATGTAATTTTTTTTACCAAAAATTATTTGCACCTGATCAACTTGTTCTTGATCAAGTACATCAATTTTCTTCCTATTCTATGAATAGATTATTGTAGTACTTAAACACTCGACTTATACATAATGATAAAGACAGGGTTTTAATTTCATAAACTACAATAATCGCACTCTTAAAATAAAAATTTTTTAACAGAAATTATTTACAAATTGACATGCTAATACGAAATACAATTGCAAAGTAAATGATCATAAAAATTAAATCATGAGGTATAATAAATTTTGATGACATATATTAGCTAGTATCTTACATGAAACGGATAATTTTGCTAATGAGAAGAATACGTAAAATAAAAATAAGACTCAAAAAATTTTAAAGAAAATGAAAAAATTGTAAAAGTCTGGCACCAGAAAAACTTTTTGATTGGTAACCGAATTTTTGAATAACAATCGATCTTAATATTTCATCTGGTCAGGATTGATCTTGTGTACTAACTTCTTGAACATGTAAAAATGCCGATACTGATGGTTGATTCTAACTCAATCAAGATATCGACAGTGATCGATGGAACATGAAGTAAAAAAAGTTACGCAGAGAGCTTGGGCAATGTATAAGTTAACTATATAGGTGGCGCGACTAAGGACTCGCAGAAGCGAATCGTCGATCGCTACATATATACTATCTTTCTTTGCAAGAAATAAATTAATAATTAAACGGTATTTTACTACAATTAAGTTTTCTTCTATAATTTAACAATCACTGGGAAAATCATTATATTACTATTAATTTATTATTATATATATATACTATGTTATTTCAAAATGATCGTGGAAACTGTTACAAACTATTTCTTCTGCATACTTTCACATTTCGTTTTGTTATACTGTCCTCCTCCGGAGCCTTCTTATCTTTCATTCTGGTTGATATCATTATAACCTCTGTATTTGTGAATTTCTATTTTCTAATTTCTATTTATCTCTATATCCCTTCTTACTTCTCCCAAGTCATATTCTTCCATCGGTTTTCTTCATATAATTAACTGAAGTGATTTAGCCATTCATTGTTCGCTATGCTCCCTTCTATATTATTTCTAATTTTCCTGTCTCTGTTTATTATTTTTCAGAAAGTCTTACCTGTTTTATCATTGTATGCTCGTTAATTTCTATTTCTTTGAATCTTATTATTTTTATTTTAATCAATTCTCTATATGATTTTCTCTTTTTTAAGTATGCATGTTATGCGCAATTGCTTTCTTCATAGTTTCTTTTAGATCTTTCCATTTTGTTATTTATTCTTTTACCTTCAGCTTTTTCTTGCATAATTCTATTGTATCTTCATCCCACATTACTTTTGTTATTTTTTCTTTATTTTTTCATTAATCCATTCTATTTTGAAAGATTGTTAATCTGAATATATATTATTTAGAATTTTCATTTTTTCTATCATACCATCCGCCTCTTCGTTTATAAGCATATAATCTATTGAGATCAGATGAGCCTATCTTATTATTGAAAGTATAGTAGTCGCTGTCTATCCTCACCCCTTTGCCCGTTTAGACAGAAAAAAACCCTTTTCTTACATCTGTTCTAACAATTTAACACCTTCCGCGTCTAATATTTTATCCATTGATATTCTATGTTCTCTACCCCAATTATCCATCCAAACCCCCTTCTGTAGCCCTGGCCTAAAAATTGCCATATACAACACACGCTTCCCCTTTATATTTTTCACAAAATTCAAATTGTTTTTCCAAAAAATTAAAGTTCTTTTTCCTTTTTCTTTCTATATACACTACCGCTATATTAACGTATTTTCCCTCAATTTTTATTTTTGCAGATAATATGTCATCATTCTCACTATTTACTTTTCTTCATTTTTACTTTTCTTTTATTACGAATAAAATTTCTCGCCTGGCTCTTCCTTTTTTTTAATTCTTTTGAGGTATAGATTAATTTATATTCGTAATTTTTTAATTTATTCCTGTTACATTTACTTTTTTTTTCTTCTACCCAAATCTCTGTCAGTCCTATAATGTTCCAATTCTGTATTACCTCCCATCTCTTTTTATCCAAATTTTTTAAACGTACGATGTTCCAACAACCTAAACTCATACTAACTACTTCTACTACTAAACACCTAACTACTTCTGTCTTTTCTTGTGCTTTCTTTTTTTTTATTGAGTTCTTCATTCTCTATCTATTTCTCTACGAGATCAGTTTTTCTTTATTTCATTATATGTCCATATCTCCTTTATTCTATTATTTTATTGATATTATAAAAATAACTTTTACCTCCTTCTCTTAGCTCTTTACATTTTTCTTTTACTTTTCGTCTTGTTTCTCACTCTAAAAAGATTTCGTCATTGTTGATATATATGGACGATCCTTTTAACATCGATTTTTTTCCATTATCCTCTTTTTATTTTTGATTCCATGCAAATCTACTCTCCACCACCCTATATTCTCGTTATCCATCTGCCATATTTGCTTCCCTTTTATATTAATGTTTAAATTCTTACTTACCCATTCAATGATCCCCTCTTCTTTGTAGATTGCCCTTTTCTTAACCCTAAAATGACTATGTTATTTTCTCTCTCTCTCTCTCTCTCTCTGTCTTTCTTCTATCATCCATTCTAGTTTTTCTTTTTTATCTTCTTCAATATTCATCATTTTCTTATCCTGCTCTTTCTCCTTTTCCGTATCTCTATTTTCTATTACCTTTGTTTATTTTTAATCTCTTCTAATTCTAAATCCAAGTTATCTACCTTTTTGGTATTCTCTCCTCTCCTCTTCATTGCTTTTTATTTATTCATTTATTTTTCTTTTGAGTTAATTCTATCCTGCAAATTATTTATATTTTTCTCTTATACTTTCTCTTTTTTACTGTGTTCTCTGTTATTTTTCTTTATCGTTCTCATCGTTTTTCATACTTTCTATTAATTATTTATTAGTTATTATTAATTATTTTCTCTTTTTCTGTCTCGTGCCAAATATCCTTCACTGATTCCCTAACTCTCTTTTTTATTATATCATTCATATTATTTTCCCATTTTTTCCGCATGTCTTACATATATTAATATTGTTTCCCTAGTTTTCTTCTGATACTTTTTCTGAGATAAGTTTTTCTTATTTTTTTCTGTCTGATTCCGTTTTTCGATACTGTTTTTTTCTTGTTTTCACCTCTTGTTTTCCTTTGGTTGTTCATTACAAAATTTCTTATGTCTGAATTTCTTGATTTTTTATTCATTATTATTTTCTTTCTTTTTTCTTAATTAGATTAATCTTTCTTCACTTTTTCTTTTCTATAGTTTTTACTAGCGCATGTGCCGATCCTAATGTTTTTACTTATCCATGTGCTTACATAACCGCACTTTCCTTTATATTTAATTTCTGTGTTATCTCTTTTAATGTATTACACTTCTATTTTACTCCAATGTTGTTACTTCTTCACTACTTTGTCTCTCTTTTTTATCACTTTTTATTGATAATTCTTTTTTTACACTCCTTATTTTATCACTTACTTTTCACTATTTTACTAATCTTGCTTCTCATATCAATCCTGAAAACCATTCCTAAGCTCTATTATATATTATATATAATAATCTCTAAATTTAGGCTATAATTATATTCTCCGTCTTATTATCTCTCTCTCTCTCTCTCTCTCTCTCTCTCATATGTAAAAAAGTTCTTTATAAATATTTTCTAATACAAACAGTATAATATAATATAAGTTGCAAGCTTTTGAAAAAGTTCTTTTTATTTTTTACTTAATCCTTTTTTTTAATAATGTATTTTTATTAACAATCGTTTATTTTATTAAATCTTTATACATTTAGTAGTGAACTGTTATTTCACTTTCTTTATTCAAAATGTTCATGGGAATTATTCACAATAATTATGCACAAACTTCACAAAAACGTATCCATAATCTTTCTAATTAAAAAACCAAATTTTTTCAAAAAATCCATTTTTTTAAATGGATCTAATTTAATCAATGAGAATTTCACTTACAAAATGTAAATATAACTATAAAATAAATATTGGATCCATGTATTAGTTAAACCAACAAGCACAGCAACCATAGAACAAGGAAATTTATTAATTATAATTTATGTCAAATATTTATTCACTATGAGTATGATTAGTCTAATGGCTTTGCTCTTTTGTGCATTTTTACTGTCATTAAGAATCATGTTCTTTGCTTGTTTAATGTTTTGCTTGATAACCACATCTGTTACACGATTTAGAAGCTTCTTAAAAATTAAATCATATGTAAATAAGTCTTAAATCGGATCAACTACTTAATATATCACAGGAATGTCCAAATAGATCCAACCAATATTTCATGGCTAATATCTATCTTAAATTAATAAGTCACATATGTTTAATATAAATAACTATCAATCAAAAGTAATTAATAGATAAATTAAAAATTTTTATAGCATCTTTAAAAGACAGTAAAATGGCATAGATAATTACTTATCGATCTATCTCTGTATTTTACAAGACAGTATAAGAAGGTTTGGGTTAAAATTAAATGCATTTTATAATTTTTATTAAAAAACAAATTGAATATTTATCCATATAATAGTTATGAAGAATGATAATTTAAACGATTATATAAATGAAAAAAATTGATTAATTAGAAAATAAAATATTATTAACTATTAGTTATAAAATCACAGATTATTAGGTTAAAATTAAATATATGGGTAGTCATTCTAAAACATAATATGTAGTTCAATTTTAAAATAATAGACTATATAATAAAAATTAATATCTTCTAAAAATTGTTAATAAATTTGATATCTGTTATGAATCAAATTATTGTAAAAATTTTATTATAATTATTTTGTAATATTATATAAGTACTTAGAGTACTTAAAGTATACCAGAAGACTTAACATTTTTAATGCTTTATTCACTTTTCATTTCATTTTAATACTATAAATTCATTCAAATTAAAAAAAGGAATGAAAAACAATATTTTATAAATTTGTATATTACAATTGTTATATTACTTAAAAATAATTTAGTGCTTACTTATGTAAAATATTTTGCCATTGTCCTTGACCATGATCAGGCATGGGATAATTTATAATTTGTAATCTAGTACGAACTCGTAATTCACTTATCATGTCAGCTATATCAAATACAAATGGAGCTTGACCAAAATTAGCATCTACTACTTCACCAGGTGTTTGTAACCCAACCGTTGGATATAAATTTGGCTGAAAAAAAGACAAAATAATTATTGGTTTATTATATAGAAAATGCGCAAGCCAAATGCTTTAAGGTTTTCCCTAATCTTACCGTTAGCAATACAGTTCTATATTATATTATTTTATATTTCAATCTCGTGATAGATATCTTTCTGTAAACAAGTACCTTACTATTTAAAATATTAAATACTACATTCTACAAATATAATTCTATTGTTTACAATTATTATTAAACAAGTATTCTCTGTAACCACCCGTCCAATAATTATAAATGTATATGTAATTATAATATAAATGACAAGCTATATAGTGAAATAGTGCAAGAATCTGACAGGCAGTATGGATAAAATAAAAATAAAGCTATAAATTGTAAAAAAAATAGTTTGTATAAAAGATGAAAGGTTAAAAATTTCAAATACAATACTAGATAAGTTAAAACAGAAAATTTAGTAAAATGCAATAATATGTATAATATCACGTAATTATATATAATTAGCTAATATAATATTATCAAACATATAAAATAAGAAATAAATATTAATATAATAATTAAATAATTTAGTAATTAACAATAATGTAAATAATTAATGTAATAATTTATGTAATTGGTACATAAGAAAAGAAGAATGTAAACAGACATAAGATCTACATAAAAAGAATAAAAATGATATAAGACGAAAAATTGGTATAACATGTATAAAATTATGAGAAACCTTGTTAAAGTAATTTTCACGTAACCAATATATAAACGTAAATGCGTAAATAGTTAAATAAGAACAGAAAAGTAGATTGTTATATAAAATGTAAAATAAAATACTGTGATACAAAATAACAATGTAATATATTGTTTAATAAAATACTACACTATACTAGAATACAACTTTATTTAAATGTACAATACTGCTGTAGGATGTAAAATATTAATTATATTATTTTTAAAAAGTTTTATTCCATGTAAGCTGCAGTAACTAATTATTATCAAATAAATTAATTGTAATTGTTAAGAATATGTTATTTCTGTGTGAATTTTGTTTGAGTCTCTCTAAGTTATGTATTTAATTATTGTTAATAAATGAACGAAGCTCTTCATATAGTTTTCGGTAGTTATTTTAGATAATCTATCGACAATCGTTAATGAATTTTCTTACCTATTCAAAGAAGTAAAAAAATTGATAAATGCGTAAATATTGTTAAAGTTTTTCGTATATATTAAAATAAGAACTAACTATATATTATATCATTACAATTAAAATTCAACACAATATTATTCTTTAAGTGTCCAACTTACTCGAGTTGAAACACGTTAGCGTTGTTACATGCATTATTATAACATATCCGAAAGATGCTGTCGATTTGTTAATGCGATGAAGACATCGATCCGTTTGAGTAGATACCGGTTAAGTAATAACGGCCTCATCAGATTACGTGTATGTATGCTGCAGCGACTACTCATTTTTATACTCCATGGCGAGTAACATGAGTTGCTGCCTTCACCATTATTAGCAGAATGAATGAATCAAAGTTGACTAACTAGCACAGAGAATCGTGGAGAGAAATCAAACCAAGCAATAATTCTTAAAAAAGCTTAACTTTCTATAAAAATTCCAATAATGTCAAAAGAAAAAAACGTCAACCTCAAATAGCAGCCTCGTAATTATTTGCCTTGTCCACCGTTGACTTTCTTATTCCCTTCACTTACTAAAACTAAAATATCACCACTTGTTCTATTATTTGTTCAATTATAATAATATAATTAATTTTCATCTTGTAACTTTATATTTGAATCGAAAAAATAGTGAATTTACTTATAATAGCATTTCGGTAATTAATTTATAGTTTTAAATAAGCACTAATTTACTGACAAAAAGAAAATTGTAAGTAAATCTAATAAAAAAGGTTAAAGTATAAAATAAAGAAATAAAGTAAAGTTATAAAAAGTCTCAGAAACAAAAATTCAATAGAAACTGTTAAATAACTTAGAAATTAATGTTATTATTAAAATAGAAAATTAGTCTGGAATTGTAAAAATCTAAAAATAAACAAAAGAGATATAATATGGTATTGTAAAAAACATAGAGAAACACATATGTAAATAACATATACAACAAATGGGAAAAAATAAAAAAATTAAATATATTATAGCGTACGTATACAGCTACCACATTTCGACAACCACAACGAACGCATTCCGCTCTTACATAAAATTACTTACTGTGTTAAGTAACGCAACGCGAGCATCCAACTTTACGCGTTCAGGTAAAATCTGCTTAAAACGCACCTAGTACTGCACTGATTGATGCAACGTATGCATATAACTCATCACATTTTCAATAGTTCATTCCTATTTTGTAATATGACATACTTTACTCTATAAAAAAACACCTGTTTTATGTACTCACTCTCATTCTCATTCATTTCTTATTGTTACTCTTATGAAAGCTCTTATTCATATTTCGACTTTGACTTTATTATTGTGACATGTACCAGACATCGGCGATTGGCCACAACACGGATATTTAAACAAACCTTTCTTTGATAGCACGCGTGCGTAAACAATTTGGCCAACGGTTTTATTAAGTTACAATAAAATGACCGTTGAAGATTTGGAGAAATAACCAACGGCCGTCCATTATAAATTGACATAGCGAAATTAAAAAGCGGCAGACAAATGCCAAATTTACTATAAACAGAAAAGCAGAGCATTTGAAGCTCTTGATCGACGAAGTTCGCCGACGGGCGGATGCCCTCGGCGTAGCTGCAGAAGTTTCTTCACGAAATGTTTATCATTATGCAGCATCTATTTACTTCATCAACCCACCAACTTCTTGACACCGGCTCCAGGAGAAGAACACCATATCAATTACTTTCCATTTTTCAACTCTACCCCATATCTATCGAAATCAATGTCCACATATAAAAAAATATTATAGTAACAAACGCAAACACCAGTGAAAAAAAGTGTGAGAAATATAGTTGATCTTTATGCAAAGAAAAGTTCAAGCTCAGTAAATTCCAAACCTTTGTCCTGACTCCTTTAAAAAAAAAAAATGAATAAATAAATGAATAAGTAAATAAATAAATGCATATATATATAGTGAGAGAGAGAGAAGAGAGAAATATAGCAAGATAGCAATTATAAAGATTAACGGAAGGAAGGTAAACAAAACAAAATAAGAAAAAATATTTAAGAAAATATTAAAACAAAATTAAAAAAGTATAAAGAGTACTCGAAATATTTTACAGATGATATAGAACGATATAGTAAAAGTAACTAAGGTAAAAAAAACATGCTTGTAAATTTTAAGTATTAATACAGAAATTGAAAAAAAGAGTTACAAAAAAAGGATTATTTAAAAGTACGAATACAACGAAAAGTAAAGAGAAAATTATATATTATATAAAATTAAAAATTTTTGTTGTGTAAAATTCAACACATAATATTAAAAACATTATTAAAAGAAGAAATTCAACCAGAAGACTAAAAAGTAGTTATAGTTATATCTTTAAACGAAAAAGAAAAGAGAAAAGTAATAAAAATTAATGGAATAACACCCTTATAGACACTAATTACAAGATTTTTACAAAAGTACTGAAAAAAATAGACAAATACTTGAAAAATAAAAGAATGTGTACGTTTCTCATAGGTGATGAAATGCACTTGGAATATTTCTCAAGGCTAATTAAATTTCGAAGTTGAAAGAAATTTTTCTTCCAGCGATCTTCGAAGAGCATCGGTCAAGTGTCTTATTTTATCATTGATCGTAGGTTTACTGGATTCGCGTCCACGATCGGTTGTTGCCGAGTTACTCTATTTCGATATTTGGAATAGGAATTTGTATTAAAAGTAAGTGACATCAGAAGTATCAAAGAGTAAAAAGATAGACTGCTCCGGCTCACTGGATGTAACACCTTTTAATACAACTGTTACCAGCAGAGATGACTCATCGAATAAAAGTAAAAAACAGATTCAACACTAAATCTTTCTCATCGTTCTCATCGTTGGTTATAAGTTGATTTAAGCGTGCTTTGTTTCTTTGATACTATGTTGTATTTCTGTTGCGTAAAAGATTTTTCTTCCTACATGCAGTCACACGAGACTTATGTATCAAGTTAAATAAACTATATATTTATAATAGAAAAAAATTATAATTACTTTGATTTTATCAATGCCTTTATTTCAAATAGCCTAGCCAAAGATATTATAATAATATAATTTTAATAAGACATTCAATTAACATAAATATAATATAACAATGTATATATTATTTGCAGTTCAAGAAGAAACACATAAACATTCTTATGTCATAGTACCTAATTATTTGTATTATTAAAAGTAATTTTATTCATTTAATTTTATATGTACTAAGCTATAATTCAGCTAGATGCTCCCCAAGTTCCAAAATAATTTGTTTGAAAAGTCTCTACAGTAAAATCAAGAAGGATATTATAATTTTTTTTATTATTTGAATAACAATAAATGATTTTTTATCGCAAAAATCCGAATAGATATTATTATATTATAATTACAATTTTTATTTTTCTATATAATATATAAAATATAAAAGTTTATTTATAATGATTCTACTTACAGGAAGATCTGTGAAAGCAATTCCTAAATGATGTCCATTTTTTGTATAAAATGCCGTATTGTCAACTAAATTAACACCACAGCCAATGATATCACCTGTAGTGAAGGTTGGACCATAAGGTTGACCAGTACCGGATGAACAAAAACTGTGACCATCATCACCATGATAACCATAAGAATTTTTATCCCATCCTGGAAGTCTATTAACATTTACTCCATGTGCTGAAAGTCCAATACCCATATAACCATCTCGACCTTTGCTAACAATTTTTACTTCAAAATAATATAATCCACAGGCAGCTGGTATACAATTTGTTGTACGAACGCTAGCAGCATCTTTATGGGTTTTTCCATATCCTAAAAAATTATTACTATTATTTTATTTTTGCAGAGATTTAAAATTATTATAATGCAATTTAACGTTATTTAAAGCAATTCTTTTTTACAATTTTCTAATATTACGTAATAAAATTATTAGACGACTGAAAGTATTTGGATTTGTATTGGATGCCTTGTAGGATAGACGAACATACAAATAAAACAAAACACAGTATAATATATTTTGTATATAATTATCCTTTAGTTTATTGTAGTGAATAAGGAATGAATTTTTATTAAACAGAGAGCTGTCAAAAGAGGCGTCCTGTATATAGCTATACAAATAGTAGAACTGTACTGTCATGGCACCGTCCAAGACACGACACGCGTGCACACACACACGTAACTGCTCGTGCGTGTGACGTCGCATCTGTGCACTGGCAATAGCTTACGCCAAAGCACAATACACAGATTTCAACACTCCCTCTCTTTGATGTTGGCTATTGCAATTTATCACAGTTGCCAGGTCTTCCTTATTTTGGGGATGATAGTTGGCAACCCAACATTTATTGCTATGGAGCTGGGAAAACCTCAAAGCAAAATCTAGCTCAGGTTACTAATTAATTTTCTTTGCCTGTAAAAGAAAATTAATATTACACATCGTAATTTTAGAAATAAATAGAGATAAACAAATTCAACATCGTTAAACATCATTTAGAATTTGTCCTCTCAAATCCTTGTGGAGAGCTAGAGGTAAGGGCTTCGTCATAATGTCAGCTATGTTAAGTTTCGAGGGTAATCAGCTGACAGTCACCTTACCCAGTTGCACATATTCTTTTACAAAGTCTCCGTGTGTTTTGGTCATAGAACTTCGTACGCCGGTCTTTTCTCGCTTCTTTAGTTCTTCTTTTATTGCGTCGATAGTGTCATCGATCATCTTTAGTTTGTGATAGCCTTCCATCTGGGTACAGTCACCTGCGGCTTTGTTGTCACACCATACTATGCAAGGCAGAAGGGTTCTGCCAAGAATGTACCGTGTGGCTCTGTCCAAACTGATGACTTCTTTGAATGCATCGCTCATTGCCATCTGTATGTATCTTTATGCATCGCTATACATCTGTTTGTGACTGTTCCACGATACGGTGTCTCCTAAGAGTTTGACCACGTATCCTGCTGTCGAAGTGGAGTCTTCACAGTCTCTAAAGCTGGCATCAGAGAATGCTTCGAGACTATTTGAAGCAGACTTGTATGTGAGTCCTATCGATGTCGAGCCTCGCAAGTATTTAAAAATCCTCTTAACTTCCATCCAGTTGTCTGGTGTTGGCAGGTGCTGATTTTGTGAGAGTATGTTCACTGCAAATGCGATATCTGGCGTAGTTGCATTTGCAAGGTACATGAGACTTCCTATAGCCTCACAAAAAGAAATGTTGTGTTCGATGTCTTCTTCGTTGGTTCGACTTTTATCTTGGGTTAACTTGTTTTATACTTGTCTTGTCACCATTGGAGCATCATGAGGTTTACACTCTACCATGTTGAACCTGCTCAGGATACTTTTAGTGTACTCGTCTTGAGACAGCTTCATAATTTTTCTTTCTTTATTCCAGGTGATATGGATTCCAAGAAAGCATCGTGGCTCTCCTAAGTCTTTTATTTGGAAGACTCTGTGCAATTGAGACTTGAATCGTTGATGGATTCGATCGTTTGTAACCAGTAGAATGTCGTCTATGTATAGGAGAAGAGCCGTCATTCTCCCCCCTTCCACCAAGTGTAAAGACAGGGCTCGTTTTTATCATTATCGAGTCCCATCTTTCTTATCTCTTCTCAAAAGCAATGATTCCGTCTCTAGACTGATCTCTAGTCCGTAAAGAGACTTCTTTGATCAGCAGACTTGGTTTTTCTTCTGCTGCTGTAAATTTTCAACGCCTTCAGGTATCTCCATGCATATTTGTTCGTCCAGAGTACTGTCGAGGAAGGCTGTCTTCACGTCGAGTTGACTGACGTGTAAGCTGTATTTGTTTGTTATTGCTAGCAACGTTCTAACTAATGGTAAACTTGCGACTGGGGCGTACGTATCTTTTAACTCATAGGTTGTCTGGTCTTTAAACCCTCCGACAACCAGACGTGCTTTATATTTTGTTGACCCATCTGACTCCGTTTTCTTCTTAAAAACCCATCTGAAGTCTACGATGTTGGGTCTTTGTCCGTTTTTAGATTGAGGTCTTAGAACGATGCTCCATGCATCGTTTTGGGCCATCGAGTCTAGTTCATCCTGTACCGCTAGTTTCTAGTCCTTACTGTCTGGTGATGCCATTGCCTATACATATGTTGTTGGGTCTTTGTTGATAGATGCCAACAAGCACTATGCTTTTTCTTCGTATTCTTGCTCCTGGATTAGGATTTGTTTTGCTGGCTTTTCTTCATCGTTCGTTTTTATTTTTAATCTGACAATCCAGTTAGGCCGTTTATATGTGCCTTCTAGGATCGTCTGATTTCTGTTTTTATTGAATACTCTTAGAGTTTCTGAATCTAAGAGTATTTCCAGTCCTGCGTCTGTAAGTTGCCTAAGTGATAGCAAATTATTGCTGATGTTTCCGGCAGTCACAACGTTTGTCAATTAATAATGGATAGTTATTCATATCCAGGTTTGGGTTGAGCCACTTCGTGAAGATTTCGTTTTCAGTTATTCTGGGGAAACGGCTGATTATTTCCCTTTGAAAAGCGGTCTTCTTCTCCATTTCTGTTAATGAGATGGCATCCAGACAGGCTTAGTATTCCTGTATCAGTCCTTCGAATACCTCACAAAACTGCGCTACGGACTGATTTGAACCGATCCTCAAATTGATTCGGTTTCTTACCGCTTGGTGAGATTGATTTTTCTCAGTCCTCTTGAGCTCGGTGACCTGTCGGAGTATTTCCTTTGCATCTTTTAGGTGGAGGGTCATTTTCCTATATGATTCATCGAGTCTGTGTGCTATGGTGGACCGGACTTCCTCGATGTCATACTCTTCTTCGCTCTGCGTCAAGTTTCGAGGATGGGGGTAGGTAACGCCGTCCAACACATAACGGCGGCCTTCTCGACGTAACTCTTCAAATAAGTTCGCCCAGAATACGTTGATATCCGACTCCTTCGTTCTTTCCGGCGCCATCTTATTACTGGAGATTTCCCATAGCATCTGCTCAGTGCAGACGCCTTTCGGGTAATGAACTCCTCGAACGCTCATTTCCTGTCTCGGACTTTGATCTAGTTCCAAGTCGGGAGTGGACTGGGCGAGGCCTCCTTTCCTTGTTTTCAAGCTGGGGCAGATTAAAATTTACCCCTCGCTTGTCGATTCCTCCTTCGCTGGTATCCGGAGATTGAATGGTGCTTGCCAATGTATTGGCTTGAAATAGCCCACTTACGTGAGGCAATACAGCATTCACCATATTTACTACAGCTTTTATCATCTCGTTCTGCTGTTCATTTGCCTTGGCTTGAGACTCGAAGAAGTGTGGCATTTTTTTCGACATCACCTTCATCGCTTGGTTGTTGTCGGTCTCGTTTTTCTTCGACATCTACAAATACTTTTAGGTAAATACTTTGATGATGTAAGTATTATCAACTATAACTGCCACCTCCAATGTTGAGATCTTCATTACTCAGTTTGTTACCTAGACACTAGTCTCGGAAAAGACTAAAAGACTAAAAAAAAAAAAGAAACTGCCAGCGTTACTGTTGAAGGACTTCACATCTTACAGCTCTTCTCAGTTCCTTCGCGACCAAAGAATCCCATAGTACGTGGTATATAAGACCAAGATTAGACCAGGCATTTCCAACATGTAATACCTAGATGAGAGAGTGTAGGCCTGCATATGAAAAAACAGACTATGAGTATGTCCGATCTCCTAATGCAAACCTAGAGAGAGACTTTTGATGCAGACTATGTAGACTAAATAGTAAGTCCACATAGTCTACATTTTGAATGGGGACGTATTGCATGGGAAAAAAAATTAATTCAGTAGAATAATTACTTTACAATAAAAAATTTCATATGTATATATCCATCCTAATAACACATATATGATCATCATATAGTTTATCATACAACAAAGTTGTATGAACATCTTATTTCAAGCATCATAGAAAAGAAAAACATCATAATTGTTAGCATCATTAATAAAAATAACCACCAAAAAAATAAAATAAACATCATAAATCTTATCATCGTATCTCTATATTGTATATATTATATAACTTCATCATTTCTATATATAAAACTCCATGCTTCTTTTAATAACATGATCATGTTCTTTTGACATGCTTCTTTTTAAAAAAAAAATTATTGTATTCACCATATAAACGAGCATGCCCCTTTAACTAATTGCAGTGGAAAAAACACACATATATACATATTTACATAATAATGAAAAATGTGCATGTAATTCAAATCTTAATATTACATGCACTATCCGAATTTATTTTACAACAGTAAAAAAAACTTTTAAATACACATATGTTTTACAAAAAATATATAAATCTCATATGCGTCAAATCTTATAGCACACGTGACTTAAGAAATATTTCATCTTAAATAAAAATTATTTAATTTTTCAAAACATAAGTAAAGTATACAAGTATGCAACAAATATAAAGCTCTTGTAAGATGAGAGGACCCATATGCGTGTTGACGTCTCAACAGCACACATAAGCCTCCCAACAAAAAAGCTTATATATATTTGATCAACAAAAAAAAATTTTCATTACAAAACGCTTATAGAGTGACAGAACTCACATGCATGTTGACGTCTTAACAGTACACATAAGTTCCTCACAAAAAGCTTGATTAAATTTATTTAAAAATAATAAATACAAATACTCATAAAATGAGAAAAATCATGTGTGCGCTGACATCTCAACAGCACACATAAGCTCTCCCAAAAAAAGAAAAACATGTATAATTGTAAAAAAACTGAAATGTTCATCGGACAACTATTTCCACTGACCTCAATATGAATTTATAATCGCATGCTTATTTGCATTTGGTTTGAATACTTTAATTTTTATTATATTGCCACACGTCACTCTTGTCCAGTCGAACACACCTACCAGCTTTCCCATTACTGGCAAATGCTTCCCTCGACAAGTCCCATTCTACTTTTTGGAATTTTGTTTCAGAATGAGTATTTTCAGTCTACATATGTCATGCTGAAAAAACTTTCCATCACCTTGTCTTGTATGCACAGCTCTTCCTCGTTTATTTAGAATAAATTCTTATTGAGAAAAAAAAGAAACTGTGCACCTCCTCCAAAGGCGACTGGAGACATCCATAGTGAACTGAGTTTGCACAATATTAGGCTCACCCAGCTCAATATGAATTAGATGTGAAAAAAAGTCTCATCTCCCTTCGGACGAGATAACATCTCTTACTCGCATCACCCAAAAAGTATAATTATAATTGGAGAAAATAGTGTAAACTACTCAGGCTTATCTACTACGCCTAGGTATTAGCTTTCCCATCTACATTATTTACTTTGTTTAGTATTTTAATAGAATAATTTACTTACATTATTCCTTGCACTCACTCGACACTCAAGAAAAAAAAACAAGGATTTGTGTATCTAGATATAATATAATATTATATTTACATACACCGCTTAACTTTCACTTAGTTTTGTAGATTGTTTAAAGTTCAATGCACCTCCTTGTAGACAATTTACTAGTTTAGCAGTGGAAGCTTGCTGAGACCCATAACCTATTAGACGACTGAAAATGTTTGGATTTGTATTGGATGCCTTGTAGGATATAGGAACACACAAATAACATACAACACAAGTATAATATAATTTTTATATAATTATCCTTTAGTTTATTGTAGTGAATAAAGAATGAATCTTTATTAGAGAGCTGTCAAAAGAGGCGTCCTGTATATAGCTATACAAATAGTAGAACTGTACTGTCATGGCACCGTCCAAGACACGACACGCGTGCACACACACACGTAACTGCTCGTGCGTGTGACGTCGCATCTGTATACTGCGCAATAGCTTACGCCAAATCACAATACACAGATTCCAACAAAAATATTATTTAATCAATTTGTATAAGCTAAAACATTTATTAAAATAAAATAAATATTAATTAATTTCTTTCATTTAATTTTTTATTAATTAATAAACTAATTAACTTCAACTAAATTTTTAATACTATTAAGTTGACGTGCCCCGGCCGACAATAATCGACTGACCCATAGAAATTTAAATCCTCCGTGCGAAAATAAAAAAAATAAGAATTATGACGATTATATCGAAGAATACGATAAGTTTTGAGAACCTCGTCGCCGTTTAAATTTGAGGAACCTCGATTTCTGTTGGGATTTTTGGAACCACAGCGACACAAAAAGTGGCTTTACAAAATATTCAACGGCCGTCGGAATTTTTAGGAAGAGTATTGGGAATCCAAGTTATAAAAGCAAGATAGAAATTCACCACAGCAGCATTAGCTCATCAACACCTAATGTCGACGGCGGGCAGTGGTCCTATGGAAAAGCAGCTGAAAATATTTCGTAACAGCAGAAGTTAGCCAACGAGGAGAAACCTCAGCATTACCATGAGAGCCCTCGACGCGGCACTCGCTCGTAAATCCAGAAACTCAACGACAGGCAGGAGTCCTCAACGAGTAGAAGTACCAGGAAGGACCCTCAGCGCGAGAAAACGAAAGCTTCTCAGTAACGCGACGGTGATAGAAGCCCGCCGAAGAACTGTAGATTCGCCGCGGCATATGAGATCTTCCACCAGAATAACTTTGGCGACGTGACGTATACCATGCCATATAAAAAATCCTGCTCATATTTGTTTTGGTTTTCACCGTATCGCTCTTACTTCCTTTAATAATGGCTCCTGGAAAAGCCGATCATATCATCATCTCAATATAAATAATTTCAAATGTTAAAATCACGAACTTCTAAATGATTTCACTATAATTTAATAAAACATTCGTATCTTATACTCTATTATCTCTATTATCTTATTTCTAATTATAGAAACATATCTGGTAATTTTATAAAAATAAAATATAATAAGTATGACAATATTTTTCATAAATTAAATACATGGAAATTTTATGCAACTACTTTAAAATTATGTAATACACATGAAAAATTATATTATAATAAAATGAATTAATTAGTAAAAATAAAATAATATTAATTAAAGTATTGCTATCTAAGTAAAAATATAGATTTTGTAAGGATTCAAACTGCTCTAAAATTTTAAGTAAGTAAATTTACGATTTTTTACAATTTCGTTCATAAATAAGTGAATTAATGGAAGATCTAAAAACTTAAGGAACATATGGTGAAGAGGTTAGTTTATTAGATTAAAAAATTTCAGAGAAATTTAAAAAATGTTTATCTTACGTTCAAAAATGTTCATGAATTCAAACGATCGAAAATCAACAAGAGTATTATGATTTATCAAGCTATTCTCAAATATAAAGAGTTACAATCTTTTAAAGGTCATTGAAATTGCAAAACACTCTTGAAATCATCTATGAATGGAATTCAGGAAGAGATGAACTCTCAATGCTATAATGCTATATATACACAAATTTGTTTGATAATACTTTTTACTATTAATATCTACTTTAATACGTTTCTATAAACTAACTTATATATTTTATAAACATATAAATAATTATATATATATTTTTTATAAATATAGATTAAAACCAAATTCAATAGAAAATTATTATACAATTCAGTTATAAAATGGCTACATAAATGATTATAGGCTCTATTTTCTTTATTTTTTTCTTATTAACTTTTAAAATTTTCATAGCACATATAAAAATAGGTATTAGGTATTGCGATTTTATTATAAGAATTCAAATTTGAACTGTTTTTAAATCTAAATTTTTTATCGAATCAATTTAATACTATCTTCTTTGTTTGTACGCTCACACTCACCATTGTTTCCACTTACATTCACTAACACTTAATTTATAATTATATTATCGTGCGTTATTAAATAGAATAAATGATTTAATATTAGTAATAAGTGCAATTATGTATAAGTTGCGTTCACTTCAATTTTGTTAGCTCATTAAGTTATTATCATAGGTAAGGTAAAATCATATTATTTTAAATGCGTTAGCGTATAAGTTTATTGAAGTTACATTTGTGTTAGTTATAAGTTTTGACCTATTTATTGTAAATTCAGTTTATAAATATAAGTTTATTTATTCATTTTAATTTTGTGTGTTGTTAAGAAAATTACCACTATAAGCCCTTAGTCTCTCTTGACCACAAGGAAAAAAATCAAAAGTGATATTTCTCAATAATTTCACTAATTCACTCTTCTATTTTACTAATTTTATCACAACTCTTAGCATACTTTTTATTAAAACTTTTCTTTTTTTACCTTTATTCTCTCTCATAACTTCTTTCTCTTCATGTTTGTAATTATTTTTAATTATTTGTTTTTTCTCTCTTTCACCTCTACTATTTCTTCTTGTTTTCCTGATTTTCTTATTATCTTGTTTTCCGTATCCTTGTCATATCTCTAAATTTTCTCTTCATATATATCAAAAAGGTGCATCTTCCACTTTTCTTTTAAAATATTTTTCTATATTTCTAATTTTATTCTATTTTATATATTCTATCTTTTTCAATTCAATTGATCAATTGTTTCTCATAATTATTTTGATTATATTATTTTGATTAATTTCTCTGTTCCTTTTTTAATCTATCACCACTCGCCCCTGTTCTTACATTGAAATTTCCCAAGATTATTGCTTCACCTTTTCCCAAATTTTCTTTTTTTTCCTTTATATGTATACTACGGATACAGTTATCGCTATTTTTTTAAATATGAAGTTTACAGTGATAAGTTTCTCTATTTTTTCTTCGCTTATTTCTACTTTGATATTTTCAAATTTTTAAAATAAATTAATACCACCTAATCTTACTTTCTCGCTCTTATTTTTTACGACAAAAAAATAGTATTACCTATTATCAGTTCGATCTCATTTCCAAGTATCACCTTCTGTTAACAAAAATATTCTATGTTCTTTAATAGATATTTAAAATATCCATAAAAATATACAATTCAACAAAATTATATTTAAAAAAATAAACTTAGAAATAATTTTTCTTATTTGTTCAATAAAAATAATTTTTTTCATAGATGTAAAACATAAAAATAAGATGTAATATATAAAACATATTCTGTTCTATTTCATTTGCAAATACGATAATTGCCTTTTTCTTTTATAATTATTAAAATAAAATTGTTTATTTAAAAATAATTTAACGACAACTCTACGTGTGCCGAACATGCGTAAATGGTCATAAGCGAGCTTTTCCCGGGGGATTCACTAAGGGTTTTCTCTTTGTTATAGCACGTAGAGGATTTTTACGCCAGGCCTTAGTTTAGGTAAATAAATAAATAAAACGGAAAGAAATACGATAACGTTGAAAGATAATGCATCAAGCAACAGATGTTTCTACTTAACAGGAAGTGTTAACCAAAGGAGGAAAGAAGCAAAAGGCAAAACACATAAAAACCCAAGCTTGGGCCAAAAATGCGGATTCAGAGACAGAGTATGAGTTCGGCAGATTTCAATTAGACTTTCGAATTCTCGAGCTTGGCATTAGTGGGCGTTTTAGTTTAACTCCCTTTCTTTGTGCAAATACATATGTTTTCGGAAATTAAAGTACTATTAAATAATAAATAAATTAATGTAAAAGTAAATATTGGAAATTAACAATAAAAAAAAAAAAAAAATTTCAATTAAAAACATATATTTATAATAAAAATTAATTAAAATTCTGCGAGTTATAAAGTTATTTAAAAAATTGATTAAAATACTTAATTTATACGTATTCAATATTAACCAGAAGAATATATTATATATATATATATATGTTAACGCGTTAATATATTAAAAATATTGAATATGTTTAAATTAAAATAGAATTGCTAAAATCGAATACAGTCAATTTTTATTTTTGTCTTTAATTGTCTCCTTTTATCTTTTTTTTCTTTCAAGATAATGAACTTTTTTTACAGTCGATATTATATATTTTAAGCTCTTTAAAGCTATAAGAAATAAAATCTTTCATTATAGAATATAAAATAATTCATACCAAAATTTAAGATTTATTTTTTGTAACTGTTAATTCAGATAAGCAATAGGTGTACTTTTTTCTAAAAATGTTATAGCAAATTCTTGTTATTAAATAATAAATTTCCACTCATTAGGAAAATAATAAAAAATGTTATGAAGATACTAGATATCAACATCAATAAATTGTGCAATCTTCTGTATTCATTATTATTTCAGATGAGATTTCATTTTTATTTAGAAATAGAAACTTATTCAACTAGCCCTAAATGAAAAAAAAATTATTGTTCTTAATATATCCCAGGCCTGTCAATAATCTACGAGGCGCAAAAATAATAATTCTGGATCTACAGGCGACCAACCGTACTACAAAATAAAAAACAAAAGAACAAATGTCAGGAGCGCTCACATCATCGCTAACTCACGTCAATATCGCTGATTTGACCGGCCAATTGTCCCCTTGCAAATATCAATAAGTGGTATTATTATCATTGCTAGGGGATTGTACACGATTCACCAAGTTAAGTTATATGTTTGAGACTTATCGTTTTTCTAATATACTTATGTACCATAGCGATTAATAAATACTAGTATTTATGTTAAAAACTAATTCTAAAATTCTAAATTAATTCCATAGTATTTAAATTAGTTATACTTTGGTTTGAAATACATTACCATAAAGAACCTACTTTGTTAAAATAAACTTCTATAAACTTTATCTTTAATATTTTGTTTATTTATTTATGAAGTTAGTTAAATAGTAAGAATATATGCGAAATATAATATTTAACCTTTAATTTTACGTTATTTTACACAATGCGAATTGTAAGCATGCAGTTGTAAGGTAAGCAAAGAGATAAGTGCGAAAAGATTCTAACAATAGTACGCATTTAGTTAATAACAAATCTGCACAGTATTTCTACTAGTTTTAATTTGAAACAAATATGAAACGGACTTATTTCAGCTTAATCGTAAAACACATTTCAAATTAGTTCAGTATAGATTATAATAAGCGCATATCATGTTAGCTTAGTTAAATTTGAAAAAGTACACATTTTATTAGTTTTAGTGTGAATTGTAAGAGCACGCATTGTATTTAAATTAAATTACAAGTGCGCGGTACCAGAGAATTTACATTAGAAATATTAGGTTTACTTTAGATTAGAAAAAAGAAAATTTACGACTGCGGAAATGCACACAGAGGGGCAAAGAAGGGCACGTAGATAAAAATCATGGTGCGAAGCAATCGGGTAGCTTTTTTGCCTCAATACTCGTATCAAGACAGATCGTTTATACCGCCGTTTGACTTTTCGTAAAATCGAGATATACCGTTTTTATATCACCGATTTGTGTTTGTAAAATTCTCAAATCTGATTAAATCTGAGTATACGAAAATATAAGAACTGTTATAAAATTATTCCTCCATTCCTTCTAACATCTAAACAATAACGCGACGCGGTCAGTAATAGGGGTCAAGCATCACAAAGAACAGTTCTTTGCGCCACTATCCAGTGGGTTCAAACGCTGTTTAGAAATGGTATATGTATCTGAAACACCACACGTGGTCGATCTGGCGTCAAAACAAAACAAGGTAGCTCCAGCCATCACAACCAAAGGGGCACAACAGTTGACCAAAGAGACTTTTAAGTTCAAAAAACCAGGCATAACATAAAAACTAAACAAATACTAGAATATAATCCAAAAACAAGAAAAAGTTTGTGAACATTAAAATAGAAAAAGAAGATATACTCCTTCACCAAAATAACAACAAAATTATAATAATAAATAATGTAATAGCTATCGAACATCAAACATAAGAATCAATTTATTATCTCTGAGACAACTAGATGAGGCAAGTTTAGGAATAGAACTAGATGTTAATTACTTAAAAATATATAACAAGGAAACCTCGATAATAATTCTGGAAGGTACGCAACAAAAAATCAAACTGCATTGTCAGAGTAAAATTAATACAGGATTAAACAGATGAATCAAAAAGTACATACTTACTGCTGCACTACTGTGCGAATTATTGAGAGAGACGACAATTACTTGACATCATTGGTTGGTTTTGAGGGGAAAAAATGAAGAGAACTAGATGAGGTCGATTCACAAAAAACTTAGTGAAGGAATGCTTTAGCACATCCCCAGCTGTGACATAATCACTGAACTATTTAAAAAAACTTAGTTCCAAAGAAGAACCTTTGAAGCAATTTAAGTTTAAAAAAGACATCAAGAACTGCAAGGTATGTATAACGTCACAAATGGACAAACTTCCATTTAATTTGGATTAAGATCAGATGAACAAGATTATTGACATACCATACACACTGATAGAACGGGACCAATATCATCGAATTCCTATCCAGGTCAGAAGAAATATATAAATATATATATATTGATGATTACTCAAAATGGGTGAAAATATACACAATAAAAAGCAACGATGAAGAATTCAAAATATTTAAAAGTTTCCTGAGGACGGCCAGAAACTTGCTTGAGAAAAAATGGAATGATTTGCTTCGTAAAATCTGATCAGGCCTCGGAATATATAGGTGGTGAATTAAAAAATGTATTGGAACAAAAACTCGAATTTAAAATATCACCACCATAAATTTCTAAACACAACAAACTGGCGGAAAAATTTAATCAGATCCTGTAAAAGAAAATAAGATTGATGATGCTGGATTCCGGGCTGCCAAAAACCATGTGAATTCTGGTCACAAAATCAACCTTCTACATTTACAACCTTTTGCCACATAGGAATATCGAGTATGATACTCCACTGAGCACATTCAATGAAACGGTGAATAACTATCTTAAAAGTCTAAGGATATTCTGTTGCATTGAGTATGCAAAAATGCACGCAGTCAAAAATAAATTTTCCCGAGGACAACCAAGATGGTTCTGGTAAATTTCAAATCAACCTGATACCTACTATGGAATCTCACTAATAAAATATAGGAAAGCTACTATTATATAAAGACCTGCAGGAGTCGAAAAAAAACTACAATACCAAATAAAAAGTAACAAGAACCTGAATTCAGAAAACATACCTTTTAAAAAACAAGAAGGGCAAAGCTTAAAACTATTATTCCTGTAACCATGAACATAATCAGAAGTAGAAGCGAAAAACTTCGAACTGCAAGAAGCTACACCAACCTGCAAAATGTAACAGCATAAGAGAAAAAATGCATATTGTTTGTTAGTGTCACTCAAAAAGATTCCTCAATATATGCACAAGGTATAAAAACATTTGAAAAACACAAATGGCAACAATGTATAAAAGAAAAGCTTAATTCAATCATTCAAAACAAGGTGTCTATAAAAATCTCAGGGAAATACAAAAATCTTGAAGCCGAACATTGTAGACTCTAGATGGGTCTTCAAGAAAAAATCCGAAGCAAACGGATAATCCAAATATTCAACCCGTCTAGTAGTCTAAGACTTTAAGCACAGGACAACACATGATCTCAAATAGACATACACTCCTGTGTTAAAGTTACCACTGTTAGAGCACTAACATCTATTGTCAATAAATATCAGTTCCAACTGAATATGAAGACAACCTTCCTCAATGGCACCAAGGAAGGCTACATGCTTTCTATGGATTGAAGGTAAATCCATAAAAGTGGAATCAATGATTTAGAAAAGAGGTCTGAAAACGACCTTCATGAACAGTGTCTCTATATCTAGAGAAATGAGAAAAAGGTGACTGTTTTCCTTCTTTCTGTAAGTATTTTTCTGGTAGGTAAAAATTTGCCTCATCTTGAAGAAATAAAACACAAATTGAAGAACATCTTAAAATGGAGAACCAAAGTATCTCTTAGGAATGATGATAAACTGGGATAAAGACAATAACGGGATTATGCACTTGTTGCAAAAGGGATAACACCAAAAACATAATTTTAAAATAATATAATTTACATAAGTCGCTCAATTTTTAATGAATTTGAATCTAATAGTTATAAGCTTATCAAAAAATTAAATAACCATCTTATTATTTTTAATTAATTATATTCCATTTATATTAATTGGATAATTTAATATATATAACTAAATACTAAATGATACTAATAAAAAGATAAAAACAATGCAATAAATTATAAAATAACTTTTTATTTACACATTTAAATAAAATAGATGCGATTTTTGATTGTTAGAAAATGTATAAGGCAAAGCAAAAATACTAAATTTGTTATTTTTTTCTTATTACCATAACTGATATTAATCTTAATAATGATACTCAAAATCAATTTCTAAAAATCAAAAAATGTTTTCGCTTTTATTTTAACCTAAAAAATGAAGTAATTAGGATTTTATTATAAAAATGTAGTGAATGATTACAATTCCATAAAAAAAAATTTCAATGTATATCTCAAAAATCTTTATTATTATTAATAAAGATTATTATTAACTATTATTTATTATTAATAAAACAATATAAAAAATCAATGAATAAAACAGCTTTACGAAAAGCTATAATTTCTAGGTAGCCTATTTATGTATATTTCTAGCTAGCCTCATTTTTAAATAATTTCTTTTAGAACAAAATAAAACTTACACATTAATGCAGATGATGGAAAAATATAAAAGCTATTTTTAAATAAATAAATAAAATATATAAAATGATATATAAAATGATAAAAATATATAAAATAAATAAAATAATAATTTTAAATAATCCAATTGTATTTAATTACTGTTTGTTTATGCAAAAAAAAATTTTATACATCAAGCTTTATAATACAAATATAAACTTTTTAATAACAATTAAACTTAAATATTAAATATATTTTAGACCAGAGGATCAGATCCTTTGTTTAATCATTACATCGATCATCTAAATTTGGTATAATTTTGCCTCCAGTAATAGATTTTTCGGAATATATTTATTTAAGGTGATTTTCATAGTGATATAATAAGTATAGTATTAATAGATTATTAATAGAGATAATCTTAAATAATAAATATTAAGACAAAAATAAAATATAATAAAAATTATATCTTACAATTAGAGAATTTTATTAATTAGTAAATTTTTATTTATGTAAACCATATATCTATGAAAATTATGTTTTCATTTTTCAGAAAATAATTTTTTATAATTACATAAATGACTGTTTTCACTTAATAAATTATAGTTTCAAAAATCTGAAATTAAATATTCAAGAAACCCTATTAAAATTTAGAAAATATAAATTTCATAATCATTATTAATAATTAATAATTACTTTTATATTATGACCTAGTTTTTTACGTACTTACATAAAATTGTAAACTTTCAGCTAATTGAACTTTTCATCAATAATTTAACATTTTTTTAGATTTTTTACTTTATTTTTATATACTTAAATTAAAGTATAAAATTTATGTTGTAAATTTTTAATCCGTAAGTTGAAAGTTGAAATTATATAGAGAAAGTGATTCAAAAACCAATGATGCAATTAGATTTCTGGATAATTAAAAAAATGTATTAAAGATAATATATGTTGTAACTAATACAAAAACTGAAATTAAATGCGAATATTATCAAAATAATTCAAAAGTATCTAATAATTCAAGAACTAAATATTCTTGAAAATATTCACAATATTTTTTTTTTGTTCAGATCAAAGATTATTAAATTTTTATACTCTTAAATGAATATTATAATCTAATTACTCTTGAAACTGAAATTTCAATAAGAATCTATAAATAATATAAATTTATGACATTTAAAATAAAAGAAGCAGCACAAACAAGATTAACCAATAATTTTAACAATATTTTTAATTCTGCAGCAATATTTACATGCACTTCTTTATTCTAAATATTTTTATAAAGTATTTAGCACCACATTGGTAAAATCATATTTAATTGATTAATATCCTACTCAACACTATATGTTAGTATAAGAACTTGTTATTATCTTAAAATTAGTCTTACACTTAAAATTTCTATGTTATAAGCTATCAGAAGCAATAAAAATGAATTAATAATAGTATTGAGTTATAAATTAGTTTCCAACATCTCAAATATATCAATTTTATTTTTAGTCAAATTTATTTTTAATATTATATTATAAATAATATAAATTAAATGAATTACAATTATTATTGTAAATATTATACAATTGTATTTTCCACTAACGTAAAATAAAACAGTGAATTAATGATAAAACGAATCAACAAATTTAAGTATAAATAATGTATAAGTAGAAAAAATATATGCAAATATAAGAAATTCTGATCAAATGTTAAATATAAGTTAAAAAATAAAATTTTTATGTAAAAATTTATAAAAACTTCATATGAACATAGTATGTAACATAATATCAAATGAAAAATATAAGTGTTTACAGAAGTAAAATATAAATGTTAAAATGTACAAACTAATCCTGTATTGTATCAAACAATGTAATATTTTGTTAAATAAATTAACTAACTGGCTAACAAAATGAATCGAAGTATATAAAAATATTAGTAGAAAACATAATGTTTTATAAATATTTGAATTTTTAGCGTCAATATAGACTAATGAATAATTTATTATTCTAAGTGTAATATTTTCGTTCGAATAAAACATCATAACACCACTTATATGTGGGTTTTAACTTGAAAACAAAAAAAAGTTATTGCATGTTTAATTATGCTTCGGCTTCATACTTAATTACAATATGAATAAATGAATCATTCTAACTTTTTTGAATAAGAGTACTGTAATTCACCTTTCATATATCTTTCATTATTAAATATTTATTTACATGTTGAAATATCTATTTAAATCTAACAAACTATGTAAAAAAACTTATATATAAATATATATATATATATATATACATATTTTTTGTTAGTATTAATTAAAAAATTTTTTTTTTCATTTTAATAGTTTAAAATTTAGCATTTTTACCTTGAAATTAAAATGTAATAAATAGTAATTTCTAAAAATTTATATCCAGTAAGACATTAAATAATTTTTTTCTTTTTATTTTGTTTTTAACCTATAAACATTAATATATTTTCTTTTATTAGAAAAATAACTGTACTATAAATGTTCAAGAAATCTTCAACTTCTCATTGAAGAAAAACTGTCGAAAAGACAAATAATGGGAAAAACTGGAAACTCAAAAAATGTGATATGATTTCGATAACATCTAATATATTGATATGATCTACATTATAACTCTCAATTTAGATATAGTAATTAGAAGATAAGTAAACTTAAAAAATTTATTAAAAAAAATTTCAAGAACTTTGATATTATTGACTGAATAATACAATTAACATTCAAATAATATAATAGTGATGACTAGGCATGATGAGGAAAGAGACAATATACAATTATAAAAGATTTAATATTACTATGCATCCCAAATTAACAGATTTCAAACACATACAATCTGTATTTATTACTGAGAAAAACAAGTAGGATTTTATTTAAATGATATAATATATATTTTAAATACTTCTAATTTTGAATAAAATTCAATGGTTAGACAATTATAAATCTAGTACTGATAAGGTAATTGAGAATATTAAATTTAAATGTGTTATAATCTTTGCTAATAATAAAGTACAAACACAAAATTAATACATATACTTCACTGATAAGCATAAATTATTACAAAAGCATTTTATTTTTTTTAGAAGAATTTCACTTTTCTAGATAATGGAATTGTTATCAATAATTTTGTAGTAAATTCTTCAACTCAAAATATTAAACTATAATTTTTGTAGTTTAAAAACTAGATCATTGAAGTCTAATAAATAATTAAAAAATAGCAATATAAATATCTTGGTACATAAAAAAAAGTAATTCTGGTATAAAAAACCATCAATTACATTAAAAAATATATTTATATCAATATCTTCATAAATTATATGTAAATATAACATTAGTTTGCAAATAATATCTATAGTGTAAACAGAAAAAACTGTTTGGAAAATAATTAAAATTTAAAAGGCTAATTTTTTAATTATAAAACTATATATATAATTTATCTTATCTATAGTTAAATTACTCTGAATATTAATTTAGCTCTACTTTAATGTTTTAGCTTATGAAAATTGTAACAATCAATTTTTTTATTATCATAAATAATCTTTTATGGAAATAATATTCTTCTGTCCATAAAAGTTATAAGTTATATGTTAATAATAGATATTTTTTCTTAAATAAATATAAATTATTGAACAATTAAATTTCTAAATTTAAATAAAACTTTCTATCCACAATGAAGTTTAATTTTTAGTGGCTGTAAAATTGATATACAATATTTCTGTGTGATAATAAGTATTACACACAACTACTCTTAAAGTAAAAAATAGTTTTAACTGTGAAACCACTTCTATTTTATCTATATGTATATAGATAATAATTGATCATATTATTTATTAGAATAATGTTAAGATTCAATTTAATAATATCATTAACTAGTTCATGCATATATATATCGGAATAAATTGTTTTAGTCTATGCATCAATAAGTATTTAATACAATAATGATAATAATAGTTATAATAATAATAATAATAATAAATAGATTGTTGATAATTTGTATAAAAAACCCTAATTAAAAATAATTTCATAAATTAAATTTTGTCTGTGTAACAGCAATTACTTATATTTATATATTAGAAATATATTTAACTTTAAAACTTAAATGGAAAATTTTAATGTAAATAACATTGTGAAAAGATTACACAACTATTACCTTATCAGTACTAAGATTTATAATTGTCTAACCATTGAATTTTATTCAAAATTAGAAATATTTAAAATATATATTATATCATTTAAATAAAATCCTACTTGTTTTTTTTTATATTAAATAATTCTTAAGTTTTACAAATAATTGTATTGATAAAGACAATATTTTCAAATAGGATTTATGTGAATAAAACATAAATTAACATAAAAGTCCTTAAATATATATTTTTAATTATATGTTTATCCATCATAGTTAATGCATTAATTACACAAGCAATAAATGAAAAATCAGTATATTCTTTTGTTTAGATTGAAACAGTGATTCATGTAGTATTATATTAAATTATATTTTAGTATAAAAATAAAAAACAGTTATTCTCTATATTTATTATTTTATAGAAAAGATTCTTTCAATTTATTGAATATTAAAAGACATCTTTAATGAATTAAAAGATTAAAATAATAAATACCTTTATAATGAACACGAAGATTATTCTGAGAAAGACCTATGTAATTATATTTATCTTTCGGACTCCATGATCTTGGTAAAGGAGTTTCTTCTTCATTTACCATTGGATATAGTAATTTTAAACGATCAATGGATTGATTTTGTAATGAATTTGTTTGCGATGAATCCATAACCGTGCGTTCATCATTAGTATCCGCCATCATTGTCATCTGTATTCACTTCACTTTGCAGACACTTGTAAAGTATTTTTATAATGCTTTTAATATTTTTACCCAAAATTGTTTAATCAAACAGATTATTAACTAATTTAAAAATAAACATAGAGAACTAAGAATTTTATTCTTATATGTAATATATTGCATTCGTAAACTGTATTATTTATGAAATTGATTTCTGCTATTCATATTAATAATTAATCTGTATAGTTCCTGTTTATGAAGGTCTTTTCACGTTGGGAATTTATAGAACTGATTTAGAAATATAGAATATTGAACACAAAATTATTTGTATGCAGCTGACATACGTGAATATAATATTCTACAAATCTAAAACATGGCCCGCGAATAGTAACGATTTCAAAATTATAAACAAAAAATATAATATATATTAAATATTTAATTAAAAAATAGATACATAATTAATGCTTGGAAGTATTTATTTCAAAATAAATTTCACTAGCAATCGAAATCGTAAAATTAATATATATATAAAATAATTCTAAGTTTTATAGCAATTTATCAAAAAAAAAAAATACTTTACTGTTTTTTAATTAATTTCAAAAATTTACAGAATTAGTTGTCATTAACTTTTACGATATCAATCTTAGAATTAGATAATAAACATGGAATAAAATACTATTTCGAAACACCCTGTTACTTTTTATTCAATAGACCAGATGAATCAATTATATAACAGTAGGTGTTTGGAAAATAAATTTTACTTTTTCAAATGTTAATATATCAAATCTAATTATTCAAACTTCTTATTATTATATATGTATTATATATATGTATATATACACACATACATGCACTGTATACTATATATAAATTCTTATCATATAAAAAATAGAATGCACGTAAGAAAACAGTAAGTTAAATATAAAATTATTGACAACCTGAATTCATAGTTGCAAATAAATTTTAGTTTTATAATTTTATCAAGCTAAACATACAAACTGTAACTTAATATATCAAACATAAAATGTGACGCGGCATATATTTCATCATATAAGTAAGCCAATAAAATTCAAACTGTAGTTTCTATCAAACAAATATAAAACCTTGACATGACATAAATTATAATAATTTTTTTTTTTAACATCATTATGAGTTATTATCCGTGAAAAAGGTTTCGTACATATCTATAAACATAAATAATAATAACTTATTATAAATATATACAATGGTTTCAATGAAAATAATAATGAAAACTGTAATAAATTTTTTTAAAAAGAGTGTCTCTAAAAAATGCATTAAAAGAGATAATAAATTATTGCAAACAAAACCAAATATGTATATTTAAACTTAGTATTTTATCGAAGTTACGTATTTATCGATGTATTTTATATAATCTAATAAAAACTATCTCAAATTTATATATATATATATATATATATCTATCAAGAAGTATTATAAGTAACAAATAATGAAAGTTGATAGTACTCACGACAAGGTGTTGAAAAAGCCCTATTATCGTCAACAGCAAATTAATATTTTAATAACAAAAAAATAATATAGACGAGCAGTTAGAATAAATAAGTTTATAGAAGTCAAGTGCATCTTTTTAAAATTACATTTTCCCAAAATGTTATTGTTATTCTGTACCAATTTAATTTATTATAATAAAAATTTTTTATGTTTATGGTAATTATTATCATAACATTTATTTACTATTAAATTATTTTTATAAAAAAATATAATATTAATATCTTGTATTTATATTTCTTTATGTTTTTTATATCTCACTTATATTTTTCACATATTTAAATTACTTAATATTATATACTGTGGGGATAAGGGTTTTTTTTGACACTCATGAAATAAACAAACTATTAATTAAAGTGTAAGATAACCGATTTATTCACAATATATATCTATATGCACATGCAAGTAATGCACATGTATACCTATCTAGTAGGTATACATGTATATAAACCTCTGTACTGCTCGCCCGAGATTGTGTTCAGCAGCGCGGCGCCCACGCCGCTTGTGGCATGTTACTTGCAAGCAGTAACATGCCACACGCACTTACAAGCAGTGCGCGTAACCGGTATGTTAGGATATTGCCTTGCCCCCCACGATACTTTTGTATTATTTATTTATCTCTCTTTGTTCTTTATTTTCACTCCTGTTAATATCATATATCGATAGTTTAATTAAACTTTGCTGTTTTCTTTTTCTCTCTACTATATAGAATATTTTTCCTCTAGATTGCTTTAGATCCCGTAATATTGTACTCCTTTATATTGCGTTTCCTTGTTTTTCTTTGATTATTGCAAAATCTATATATTCTTTCCTCTTTTATTAAACAAAATTTGTGATTTTTCGTTTCATTACTCATTCTAAATCTCACTAATAATTTTATTCAATGTTTTCTTTTTTTATCCTTCTTTTTATGTATACATTTTTTTGTACATTTTCTACTATGATATGCTTAACTTCTACATTTTGAAGGATTTTCGCTTTTTCACTATTTATTAATTTGTTTTCAAACTTGATTGCTCCCTTGACTGTTTTTCTTTTTATTCTGTTTCTTTTCTTTTCCAATATCAGAATATGATCTAGTGTATTTTTTTTTAAGGTGAAATATTCATTTATGCATTTTTCTGTATCTTTTCTGTTTTCTAGTAACTTTTCTATCTCCAGATGTTTGCTTCATACAGTAACACATTTTTTTAAAGCAAATAAAATATTTTCATCTTTATACTAAAATCTTTCTTAAAACACCTTTCTACAAAACTTTAAATTTGCCCTAATACAATGTTCACTCGTTTGACCATAAATTATTTATTTTTTATTTATTTTTCACATTTATTGGTGAATTGTTTTTACGGATGAACTTTCAAAATGCTTTCCTTGAAATATTCTTCACTAACTCTTTTATTCGTTTTCTATTTCTTTTCAATTTTTTTAAAAGCGTTTTTCTACATTTATTCATTTTTCTATTCTAACTTCCTCTATTTTCTTTTTTATCTGATTTTTTATACTACAATTATATTCTTATAACCTTTTTTTGTCTTTTCCACTAGATTTCGATTTCTATACTCCTGCAGGTCATTCAATTGTGGTCATCCTCTTTTTTAATTTGTCCTAAGTTCCTATTTTAACCCATTTTGTCATTTTTTTTTGTACGTATCTGTTTTCATTTTGGACATTTCCACTCTGCACGCTACTTTCATACGATCTATATGAAATACGTTTTTTTCTTTCTCCTGTCTTCTTGAACTTATTTTTGTCTTTTTCGTGTTTAATTCCAGATTTTGTCTGTCTAAATAATTTCTAAATATTCTAAGTATCTCAATTAATTTTCCCTGGCTCTTTGTCTTAATTATATATTCTTTGCATATGTTAGAGGCCTAAACCTCTTTTCTTTTTTATGTATGAACTTTTACATTCCTTCTATTCCTCTTTAAAATATATCAACATTATATTAAATAGTCTTAGGCTTATAACTAGTCTTACCTCATTTCTAGGTTTTGTATTTTCACAATTATCTCGTCTTCTAATTTTATTTTTACATTGGAATAATAAATCTTCTTAAAATTAATTAAGTATCTTTCTGTCTGTTTTTTCGATAATTATTTTTTCAAATCTTCTTTTTATTTATTTTATCAAATTCCCTTTTCATATCACAAAATTAAATAAATATTTCTTCCTTCTCTTTTTTCAAAATTATATCTATTGCTGTTTTCAGCATATAATTACATCAATTGTGCATCTTTTTCCTCCGAATCTGAATCGTGTTGTATTTTTCTTAAACTTTGATTGTATTTTCTATTTCTTTATAAAGTTTCTTTAAAAAATTTTTATTGATACAAGAATAATGATCAACATAATGAAATTTTTATTTCTGAAGATAAAGAAAAATTTTCACTTTATTTAGCTAACGTTTTTCAAATCCTGATCACCATCAAGTTCGTATTTATAGCTCTATTCTTCGAATATGTACATGAAAAAGCTTCAAAAAAATTTATGAGTAATCTTGTCTCTGTGGCTGCTTAGGGTTGAGCTAATAAAGCTTCGTCTAGACATCTATAAATACTGATTTTTTTATAAAAAACTGAATTTTTGCTACTGACTTTCTTTTATTTTAAATGTTTTTATTGTTATTACTAATTTTTAATTATATTTACCCAGCTATTGTTGCTAAACTTTTTTTAATTTTATAATGAGTTAATAAATTTAAATAAATTTTGTTAATGTTTCAAGCTAGTTTGTTTATAATTAGTAATCGATAATTAAGCACGACTTATATTTATGGTCACACCTGTCACGATTTTTTCTCTAGTTAATATAATAACAGTATAATCTTATTATTACAATTTTTCGTTCTTGATTATCATTTTAGATAACATCAAAAGAACAAAAGATAAATATCTTTTCAAGTTTATCAATACTACTTTCAAACGAAAAGCCGTTGTAAATGAAATATTTTTTAAGTATTGATTCCAATTATCTTTCATTGATCATTATTAATCAAAATGTTTAAATATTAATTTTTGGTTCATTAATTACAAAAGTTATTATTTTCAGCTAGTATTTTTATATTTATTATTATGTTAAAAAATAATTGTATTAACACTAGCAGATGGTTTTTAAAGAAACAAAATTAAAATTTTCTTCCATCAAATTACAGATTATTTTTGAGTATGAAAGCTCTCCAGTTGCTCGGTAGTATTAGAAAAAATAAAATATTATTGTTTTTATAAATAAATTTTATGGTTTATTAGCCGCATTATGAATATATTCAAAAGAAATTAAGTGGTTTGAAAACAATTAGGTCTAGATGAAATTATAGAAATATAAATTAATGGCATATGACAATAGACGTGCATCCAGACGGAAAAATTGCTGTCTAGGAAAATAAATCTCGCTCGTTTTTCTTTCTCGTTTCCTTTATACCCTTATCCATAATCCTTCTTTTTCCAAATTATCAGCGCTACGTAATTTTAAGGATAAAACATAGAATTTTAAAAGACTTTCTTTCTGCTGGTGACACACAGGGGTTTTTATGATAGTAAAGAGGAGTTTGCGCAAAATAGAAACGAACGAGATTTGAAGAAAAAATGTAAAATAATAGGAGAGAGGTAAAGGAGAAAAAAGATTATAAAAATTCGTGTATTAACTCCTCAGGAGTTTTTTGGCTCTTACTTTCGATTGAAATAACAGTATAATAAATATAGTTAATATTTAATTACAGAAACATTCTATCTAATTATTTTCCAATACCTTAATAATTATTATCCCGTTTGTGACGTGAAAAAACTGAAAAAAACTTTTAAATATGGTTTGAACGCATTCTCAAATTCCTAATCTTATAAATTTTAGAACTTACGCAATTATCTGAAAGGTAAAACATTGGATAAATTTTGCTCTTTCTTTTTTATTAAATAACTTATTTACTTCGTAAAGCATTGTGCCAACCACGTAATGATTATTGTGTATGATTCATACTTCAAATAACAACCTTCTATACATCCTTTAAACATTTCCAAGAGATCTACTACTTTTCTCAAGAAGTTAATTATTTATTTACGAGAATAAATGAATCTATTCAATTGTCCTCAGCCACTGGTGGAGTATTTACAAAATATATTTAGGCGTAAGCCGTTATACTGTATATTTATCTCGCTCTAAAGTGCAACGCATAATTGCTGTATTGTTTTATAATACAGAAATGTACGTGACGCATGTTTATGTTTATGTTTAGGCTAGTTTTCCTATGTAAGAACCTTATGCAACGCGGTCTATTGTCTACGTACTTTTTAGTCACTGTTACGGTTCCTTACTGCATACAGATATAGTGAACTTCATTGTCTATACTCATATGTTGTATTAAGAGAATATTCTAAGTGTACAATTCAGATGTTAAAATTATTATATTTTACTTTAAATATTATTATTAAACTTATTATTTATACATAAATACGCTCTGTCATCACCCACCCTAAAATTACTTGTATTAAAATACACTTATTTTTCTGCAAGAAAAAATCATGCTTAAAGAAAAATAGAAAGACTAGAAAGTATACGGCTGTAAAAATTTTCGTGCATAATGTTTTGATTAGTGTGTTTATATAACCAACTGATTCACGAAAAGTGCAAGCATGTAAGATTTTTCTATGAAACAGTATTGAAATGACAACAATGAATCTTCAAAAGTAATTTGTCTGGCAATGATCTAATCTCAACATAAATTCATTAAATATCCACGAATACTTTTATAAAATCCTAGATAAATGACTTATGCCTCACCAGAAACAATATCTATTTTAGCTGGTCATGAAAAATCTTTGACGATTTTTGCAATGATGAGGAAAACAGAAAATTTATATTAACCTTAGCACAGATTCATAGCACAAAAAACAAATGATGTAGGAAAATATGAAAAAAATACGGTTAACTTTACCTTAATAATTTACTGTTGACATTTGCGAAGAATAATGTCGATGTTATCAGTCTAAGCATATCCAAGTATCATAAATAGCATAATTTATTTAATATTTAACTAATTTGATATGTATATAAATCTGTACATAAATATAAGCGACTTGACAATTATTTATCTGTTTTTTATTATATAAAATAAATTGCTTAAATTTTAAATATATAAAATTTTTATTGAATATCGGCGTTTTAGATTACCTTTTATGTTTTCTCTTCCGAATGTACCGAGATAAATTAAGTCGTTGTAACCCTACCGAGGTACTCTTACGCCACTCATATATATATATATATATATATATATATATATATATACGGCTGTGCTAGCGCTCTCGCCGAGTAAGCTTCTTAGGCCTGTGCATACCTACTCTATGGCATGCATTTGACTACAAAACATCGACTGTCCTTCACTGATCACAAAAACGCACATAATTGAAATAGCTACAAGCAATAAAACTATGACTCTAGGAAAAAGCATAAATACGGTTACTACACCACGAACGCCTAAATCTGTTTATCAATATATTCATTTGTTCCGGAAGTTAGTCCACTAATTTTATACATACAGCTATTACGTTATGAATGCATACTTTCATATCAAAATCTGCTTAACGCATCTTACCGGAGATTCGTTTTACTAATTTCGTGAATGAACAGCTATCATGCCATGACCACTTTATTCATTATGCGCCCTATCAAAACATCTAGATTTTATACGTACCGAAAAGTTATGTGAGATCCTATAAATCTTACATTCTCAAATCTATTTTATTACCGTTCTAGGAAAGAATATGTAACTACGTAATCCGAAATTTTGTCAATATAATTAAATCTTATAAAAACCCCTAACTACCTTACTGGAGCAGCATTCAGCATTAATCATTTCGATATTACGCATTTAACCTGTAACTTTTGGAGTAAAAAATTTAATATTTGTAAATTCTATTTCAATTGAACAAATTTTTATATTAGATTGAAAAAAATTAAACTTATAACTTTTTTAAATAAATAAGTTTTTAAATTTTAATACATAAAAAAGCAATTTTGATAACCTTCACGTCCTGACTCCTTTACATCATCATTAAAAAAAACAGCGTTTTAAAATTCTTTTTACCTCGTAATTTAAATTCAATCTTGATAAATTACAGAATATTAATAATTTCTTATGAATAATTTCTGAATAATAAAATTTGTATTAAATTAAATAGTGTAAAAGATACTAAGTAAATTGAAACAACGTGTTTTTTTTAAATGCGTATAAAAAATTCAATATTCGGATATAATATTTTATTACTAACATAATAGTATTATATACATATATATATAGATATTATATTAATATTATAATATCTTTGTCCGTAATACATGAATTAAAATTTTCTATAAAGAATTTCTTTTTTACATACTGCATAAATAACTTGAAAATCTTTGATAACTGAACTTTAAAAACATTATAAAAATCGGATCAATCTTTTAAAAAAAATATTTTTTAGTCTATAATTTTTTTTAACATAATATTTAAATAATTAATTATAATTTATCTATTCAAAAATGTATTTGGAATACGTAATAATTTAGTCTGTATTAAGATTATTAGATACTTACGTAAATGCGCGTTAAGTAAAAAATTGATTTAAATTGTTTTTAAAATTTTCAAGTAGAAGATATGTTATTTCAACACTTAAATAAACAAAAAATACAAAAATTAAAAATTAGATTTTTAGCTGATATACTGGATTTATTATAGGTTATTTATTGGGAAAGAATTCTATTGTAATATAATAATCATTGTATTATAAAAATATATTTATTTATAATTGCACTCATTAAGATGTAATTACATTCTATTAATTTAATAAAAAAGAAATATTATATGTTGAATAATTAATATCTTGATTTAGCCATGATGAATAATAATTTTTATTATCTTCGGTTTGTGCAAATTTCATGATTGTTTATAGTTTTTTCTCTAATAAAGAATGAGAAATTTTCCTTTTAAAAAGCAAAATATGAGGTTCTGAAAAAAATTATTTCAATTTAGTATATGTGTTTTTTTAAATTAAGAAAACAATTATTATACAAAATACAAACAATGTGTTATATAAAATGTTAAGTGTAAGTTTCAGTATTTTTAAAACTTTATTTCTTTGAGAGAATAAAATTACTAATGCAAATTTTGGTTATAATTAATTGTATATAGATTCTTTCATGTCTTTTTATTTGTGTTTTATGCCTATATTTGATCATTTAAAATATTTTTGAATCTTAGTAAATTATTTTTACTTTTGATGAAATTTATGATTTTATAAAGAAATAATGTATTGTAAAATTTGTTCAATAAAGTTAAAGATATGAAAGAAAAATACATAAATGAAATTATATTATAATTGTATAAAAAGCATAGTTTAATAATTTAATAACACCAGTAATAGATATGAGTACACAGAAATTTTTTGTCATAAATATAAACTAGAATTATTATTTGATCATTTAACAAAACTTACTTAAATTTTAATAGTAGAAACTGGATCAAGGAAAGACTATTAAGAAGTTCGTAAAGTTGAGGATTTTTGAATAGGAAAATATCCTAGGAGCTTGAAAAAGTAGTATTTTGACTATGATTGTCAATAAACAAAGATATAGAACTATAGTGGTATTGTATAAATTAATTCAGGGCACAAAATATAAACAGAAATTTCTAAAAGTAATATAGAAAACATGTTGAATAAATATAAGAATTTTGACAAAACACAATTTGAATTTAAAAATAAATAGTAGTAAATGACATTTGTGTACTGAAGATTGCGATAGAGGAGCAACTGAAAAAAGGAAACATACTCTACTCGTTGACCTTGTGAAAATAAAAGTTGACTCTAAAAACATTAAAAATGAAGATATTGAAAAAAAAAGAAGAACAAAGGCATAGATTATTTAAATAAATATATTACACAATAATAATATTATAGAGTAAGAAGCGTACATAAAGTTCAAAATAAAAATAAAAATAGAGATACGTTTATGGAAGGATGTAATAAGTAGCATTATTGCGAATAGAGGATTAAAACAAAGATTCTCATTAAATTGTATGCTTTCTAATATCAGCTTAGCTAAATTATAAGAACCAAAAACATTAATATTAATAAGAAAAAAATTAAATCAAAATAATATATTCTATAAGAAGAAGAAATAGTTCTTACACCTATAACATGGTAATTCTAGCCAAAATCAAAGAAATTAAGAGAACTTCTAAAAATCTACAAAAAGTTCATAGAGTGAAAATTAATTGATTTGAACACAGAAGATACAATTCATGTATTTTAGAAGAATGGAAAATGGAAGAGATTGATGAAGATTGAGTAAACTAGAGATAGTAAACAAATTTCTTTATCTATTCTAAATTGAAAAAACATAACTGAGAAAAAATCTATCAAAGCTGATGGCAAAGAAAGCTAACATCGTACTAAAAAGTTTGTAGTATTGCAGAAAGAATATTCATGGAAAACTTAAGATTTAATTTAAATTATTTAACGAGCTCTTCAAAAGAGCTTTACTATAGATCAGAAATCTGAGAATGAAAAAGTTACAAGATAGAAAAAATTAAAAAAAAAAATAATTTCTGAGTGTTGACCGTAATATACCAGAATATTAATATTGTCATCCTGGAGATAAAAAAAAGTCTAGATATTGAAGCAATGGAAAGAGCAATAGTATATAAGATACAAAATAAAAGATAGAAACAAAACTTTTTAATTACATTTTACTTCAAGGGAAGATAAGAATATGAAATATAGTTATATAGAGTTAAAAATAAAATTCTGAGAAAGTGAAGGGAGAATAGAAATACCAGCAGATACAATCCTGACTAGGCAACCTAGAAACATGTAACCTTTCATACTAGAGGCAAAAAATTTAAGACTTAAAGGATTGAAGGATGTAACTTTGTGTATGGAATTGAGAAAAAAATGAAGACACAACATTCTATTTAGAATAAGAAATGAAACAATAGAAAACAGACACTGGCTATCAGACATCGGAAGAGAAGAAAATATACTGATTCAATTGTAAAGATTCAATTATATTAAATTATTTGGAAAAAAAAAAAGATGCAAAAGTAAAGACTAAAAACAGAAGGATAATAAACAAAAAAGAGGATGGAAATAAAAAAGATCTAACAAACATTCAGGAAGAGAATAAGGTGCAAAAGCAGTGACAAAATAAAAAAAATATTCCGATAACATGTATATAATTCATGAAGATTGTAGACTTACGTTAAAATGCAATTATTTTTCAAGATTCTATATGTAACAATATAACATAAACATGTAAATTTTATATGTATATTTTTAAGTATAAACTTGTGCATGTGTAAATTTGTAATATAAATTAATGTTTTATATATTATAACAATGAATAATATTATTCAATAAATAGTAACGTAATTTTGTAATCAATAATTGTAATCGTTCAATAAACTAAACTATTCTAAACTAATTTCATGTGATTAAAACTTTACCATTTAATGTAATTATTCAAAATTTAAAAAATTTAAAAATTGTCTATTTTCATATTATTTTTATACAAGTATAAGAAATAACGATGGTCTCATGGCCGGTGTAGTGAAAGAGTGATGTAACGAACGTTTATATAAAACCTACGTGTTCCACTCTACAATAGTAGCCGCTGTACGTTAAACTAAAAATATTTTGAGTTGGAGAGTAAGGATCTACCTTACTACTATAAGTTGGCATTAAATTTCACAAGAGTATTAGAGTGGAGCGAGGATAAAGTTGCAAATGAAACTCCCTCGTACCCTTCATATGTTAAAGCACACGCATAGTCGTCAAGTCCTTCACATGCTGAACTACTCACGGTATGCAATGTACACACATGTATCAATACATAGTATACTTTAGTCATTTAGATCAGTATTGGGTCCTATATGACTTAACAAGAAATCTTGTATACTCGAATACGTATATAGCACACTATGTATAGTATATTTACACCAACATATACAGACTCTTTATGCTTACATATGTTGTAACATTTAAACGCCGAAGGGAGGGAGCATTGAGATTATAGTATGAGCTTTGGCTTGAGCCATTGCATTGCATTCATTAATTATTTATTGATTAATATATTTTATATGAAGTTATCTATTACTATGTTATTTTCTGTTATGTCATGTTTACATATTTTAATATATTGCATTTTATATATTTATAATTAATTGCTTTTATGCTTTTACTTTGTAAACATTAATAAATATTGTTCTTATACTATATCAAAGAATTATAAAATCTTTTATTAATTAATATTAAAACTTTGTTATTCCATTACAATACATATTTTAAAAAAAAAATAGAAATTATCATTTTTTATCAAACCATTTACATTTTAATTGATACAAAAAAAATTTATGAAAAGTATGTTTGTTAATTTAAGAAAAAAATTTAAAAAATTAAAAACGAATTCACATAAATTATATTTATTCTTCGTTTGATATATTTTGTATGCATAACAATTATAATTAAATTATATAATTAATGATATTCTATTGTAAATTGCTCAGAAACCTGGTAGACAAAAAATGTGCATATTGATAACAATTTTATATTTTTATAACATCAAATTTTTTTAATATACACACCTTAATGTTTATTTTATTTGAATTTTTATCATAACATGTATAATCTTTTATTATGTAATAATAAAGCACTACCTATTAATAAGACTAAAATTATTTTTAAATAAATGCATGTGTCATAATGAGATATGTTCACTCAGTAACATTTAGGTCTTCAACTTAAAATAAAATTTGTTTGTTGTAAAAATAAAAAACAAGTTAGTATTAATGTTCAAGGTGTTAGTTCATCATTAAATATACATTTTTTTAAATTTACAATGTTATAATCCATTCTAACAATAAAATAAATTCTTTTAATTCAGTCTTTAAGATGCATGCATCTGTGCATTTTCTACAGATGTAAATTATTTTCCTTTTAAATTATATATACATATATCTTTAATACACTCATTCTAAATGCAAGTGTAATATAAATCTTATAATGATGTAATCTGTAATATAAAAGAAATCGATGTAAATTTTTTTTTTTACATTCCTACCAATTGTGAATGAAAAGAGGCAACATTAACATTTAGCGTATTAAGTGCAATAATGATTTAATAGTCTGCTATTAGTAGTTAGTACTTAAAAATAGTGATCTTGAATATTGTTATTGCCAGATTTTGATTTTTTAAAATATTTCTTGAATTATATATAATATAAATATTAACACCTTCACTTTACTATTTAACCCTTCTTTTTATAATTTAAATTTGTTAATTTAATAAACTAATTTAATAGTAATGCATTGCTTTAAAAATTAGATATAATAAATTTAATATCGTTATAGTTTCTAAAAATTGTATGAAATAATTTTTTAATGTGCTTGAAAATAATTACTTTTCACTACATGTTTTTTTATATACTACATGATACAAAAATTAAAATTTGTGTAAAAAATTAAAATTAAACTGTTCTTATAAATACTTTTGTTCATATTTTTTTCCATAAATTTTTTTATAAATATTTTAAATATATTGCAAATCATAGTATTATAAACAATTTAGAAGTTCTTCATTACAACTATTTTCATTAATATCAAAATTTTAATTATTTAATTATTTATATTTAAAATTTAAAATATGCTTAAAAATAATTGTGTGCTAAAAAATAAATGTTGTTAGAACAATAAAAATAGAAAACACATCCATTAATAGCTGATACAGTGATTGCTATTACATACATTCTTATATAACCATCAACACCTTGGTGATGTATTATAACAATTAAAACAATAACGACTTCACTAAAATAATAAGTATATTGCAATAAATATTTCATAATTAACAGACAAGAACATTAGCTAGGACATTTGTTAAAAAATATCTGAGTTAATATTTATTTAAAAAGGTGTTCATATTTATATATAATATCCAAAATTATTTTAATTATCAGCTTAAGCTAGTTTTTATTAGAATTTATTGGAAGCAAACACCATGTTTTAGATATAAGTAATTTCAATTAAAAATTCTATGGTTACATCATAAATAATTCAATTTTTTATAATGTAAGTTTTAAAAAATATGTAACTTGAAGTAATTAAAATATATGCATATATATTAAAATTTTATATTTAATTATTAAACATCACTGTTTATTTTGTGAAAGAATTCAATGTAAACAATGGAATATAAATGGAGGTAATTTATAGATTAAATACCTGTTATATATAATAATTAATTGAAACAAACTAATGAATAATAATGTAGACTAAGAATAGACTGATTTTTATATTACTCTAGAAATAATGATTAATTTTTCAACAAGAAATATAAAAATTATTTTATATTCTTTTATTTTTTTACGTTTATTACGTTTTTTTTTTTTTTTTTAATTAATTTAACAGAAACTTAATTTTTTGTAATTTTATCGATTAATTTTTATAAAAGAAAAAAATGTTTCTAAAATGATAAAAATAATTTATAATTATAGAATCTAATTCAATTTCTATCAGTTTTTAAACAGCATAAAAAAAATTACAAACTTACTAGAAATGCATGTTTGTCAGAATATATAAATTAAAAATAAATTCTTTCAAACAAAGAAGTAATTTACAATGTTAGGTTTAGTTATATATTGATTTTTACAATATTATAATACTGTAGTCTTGTATCAGAAAAAATAAATACAATAATGTATTATACCTCCAAGTATTCATCTCTTCATTGCAAATTAATTAACCGCATTAATAAGCTTGTTGTTCTTTTATCTTCTTTTCCCTTAGACTTCTTTTATTAGAAACATTGGTGTCAATTTTCCTGTGAAATAATTAAATTCTTAATAAGCGATAGTATTGTTTATAAAAGCTTTTTCATTTTTCATAATAATGTATAAATACTGAATACATTAATAAGATTAACAAAAAAAGTTCATTGAAAATCTAATGGTAATGCAATTATTGTTTTTTATTTTTTTAATAATATTTTTGCTTGTAACAATCAATATTTCAAAATTTTATACTTTTTTTTTTTAAGAACTTGTGATAAAATATTCTGAATTAGAAAACTTACACCATATATAAATTTTGTAGTTGCAATTTAAATATTTAGAATAACAGATTTAATAACTATATTTTTTATCTATTTTTATTTTTACCTAAGATTTTTTAAAGCTTAAACTAAATGTGATTATAAAGTAACGTTAACACATTGGATAACATGTACAAATATTATAACTATAGTATTTTTAAAGCAATGCATTAAAATAAATAAATGATAACTAATTAATAATAATTTATTTAATTTACATAATAAATCTATTTATTTAAAAATGGATTTATTAATATGATTCAAAATAAACGATTTTTTCAAATAATAAACTATTTATAAAAAATACACTAGGATTCTTTAATATTTGACATCAATAAAATATTATAATAAAGAAATTACACACTCTCAAAATCAATACATAAAAAATAAAATCTTAATAATAAAAAACAATTATAATGGCAATATGATATTAAAAAATGATATTTAATCAAAATTATATATAAATATAATTACATATTCGAGTAAACAAATATAAATTAAGAAAAAATGAAAACTAATTTTAACACAGATAAAAAACATGAAAGTTCTGATTTAAAAATATACATACACACTGATACATCCATAAAACTTAATTCAAGTAAAAAAATATAAATTAAAAAAAATGAAAACTAATTTCAACACAGATAAAAAACATGAAAGTTCTGATTTAAAAATATCCATACACACTGATATATTCATAAAACTTAAATACCATGCAATAGTAATTTATATTATAACAAAAAATATCTTTTAAAAATATAAAAATATTATGGATTATTAACTTTTTAATTTTATACTCTATTAAATTTTAAAGTTTATACTCAATTAAAATTTTATTATGAAAATTGTTTTAAATTTTTTTCAATATAAATAATTAATTGATTTATTTATCAAAAAGGAAAGTCATTAAATCCAAGTTTAATAAATTAAAAAAATTTAATAAATTACGTACATTGTAAAAACGTAAAATTTTATTTTTATAAAAATAAAGTACATAAATAATAGTTTAAATACAAGTATCCACTTATATCTAATACTTTTGAATTAAATATTTCGAATATTTAATTCAAAATTTTAATATTTTAACTCTAATTTTCTAAGCGAATATAAATTTTATATACCTTCAGTTTTAACGATAACTAGTAATTTCAACATTTACAAATTTATGATTCAGATAGTATTTGTAATATTTTATTTATATAAGATTAAAATGAATAGTTGAAAAATTAATGTTAAGAAAAATGCAATTGATATTATGATTTTATATTATTTTTATGCAAAATTTATTGGTCATGTATTCTTTTAGAGCAGGTTATTCCGAATCATCATTTTATCAAATTAAAAATCTAATTTTAAATCAAAATAAATATTTTTATTTGTATAACCTAAAACTTTTCTCTTATATCTGTAGCATAAGCAAAGGTTGTTTTTTTTATTTTTTCCTCTATTTACATGGTAACTGTTAAGAATCAAACTAAATTATTATTTTAATTAAATAGAATTTGTTAAATAAAATTCAAATTTAATAATGAAGTTTCAGAAAATAATATACAAAATGTTTAAAGCAAGAATAAATTAATTTCTATATAAAGTATTACCATTAAAATAATAAAATGATGAATATGAAGGTCAAAAGTCTCAATACATATCTGCTATATGTTTCTTATATTCTTATAATCATAAGTCGATAAATGAAAAAATTTTGATTTTCAAAGTTAAAACTAAATAAACTGTTTCTCAAATTTATTCTTAATAATTTAATTCAATAAACTAATTTTTCTGTTAAAAATCTTAAAATATTATATTAAATTTTTTTATTATAGATAATTTACGTAATAAATTCTTAGTTTCATAAAATAAATTTTAACTTGCTTTTTTTTTAATTTTATTTAAAATTTACATTATATTTTTTAATTTGATAAATAAATAATATTATTTCTTAATTATGCATATTAATTAAATTCCATTTTAAAAAACATTTACTAATATAAATCACATAATAGTGACAGTTCTAATTTGATATAATTTATCAATTGTACAGATCAATATCTAATAACATCACAATGTTTTTATCATATTTTGATACTATAACAAACTAGTTATAAAGTTTAGATTTGCTGTAAATAAGCAAAAGAATAAATGATATGTAAGTTATATCATTAAATTAATATATAAATAAGGTAAAGAAACTGCAATAATATAATTATAACGTACAAAAATTATAAATAATTTTGAACAATTTTATTATATAATAATAGGTAATAATGAATATTTAATCATACTATATCTCTTTAAAATTAAAATAAATTTTCATCAAACACATTTTAAGATTACTATTCAATAATTCAATAAATATTATGTATTAAGTAATATGAATTAATTTTTAATTTCATTATTTTAAGCCAATAATAGCTAATTCTTTAAATAATTTAATTTGCTTTATTAATATTACTACAAACATTGTAAGTGTCAATTTTTAGTTAACTAAAATGCATCACTAATTTACTTGAATAAACAAATAAGCATGATGTATTTCAATATATATTTAGATTGTTTGTCCAGTTGAATAATATATTCAAAAGTTTCTTTAAAAATTTATATTAAAAAATACAAAATAAATGACATAAAGATTTTTATAATATCCAAATTTTATAAAATATAAAATTCAATTATCCTTATTTTAGTACAGCATCTTAAAAAATTTTTGTAAAACTTTCATTTTAATACAAATTAAAAATGTTATACAAATTTAATAAATAACCTTCAGAAAAGAATTAAGCACATGTGTAGCCTATTTTATTCTCTTGAACTTTCTGATCCCTCCAATAAATTTATAACTGACTTGCCTTGGTTCACTTGTTCTAGTTGTGGTCATTTTTTAGGTGAGAGCACTTTGCTAATTTACAAAATGGCTTAAGTTTCAGTATTTACAAAGAAGCCACTAATTAATATTATTATAATATATAATAATATAATAATTAATAGTACACATCTTGTTCAATTCAAATTCAGATTTTTGAGTGTAGGAAAAATGAAATTGCATTTTAAAGTGACAAGAACAAAATTCTAATGCATTAATGTATATTAAATTGCAATAGTTAATTATATTTCTGCACTTGTTAATTGCAAACTTCTCACTGGTAAAGTTTTTTTGCTTCAAAAATATGAGGACTTTGTTTCAAAATTACAATAGTGTATATTTTATGGAGTATACAAATAATGATATAAAAACAAGCTTTATTATTTATTTTCATAAATATCTTGATATCATAATAAATATCTTATTACAAAATTGTTAAACTTTAGCTATATTAATAACATTAACAATATATAAACAAGTTGTTTCAACTAGGAAAACAACTACTTTTTTCTGTTTATTTATCATATAATATTATCTATGTGGTGATGACTTTTTTATATCAAAATTCTATAAAGCTATCATTTTCATTGTAATAATAATAGTATTAAATTTAACTAACAATTTAGAAAAAATAATTTTTATGGTAATTTATACACTTTGATTGCACATTATTAAATATATTATTAAATGTGATATTATAAAATAAACATTTCATCTTAATATCTGGAATAAGTAATAATATAATGATAATACTTTAAAAACAATTATATTACCCTGAAAATATTTTTTAGAGTTATAAGATAATTCAATATAAGAAAACTAAATTTAACATGCTGTACAATGAAATTTAATTTGTAACCTAATTTATTTTATAGATTTTTCAAAAATTTTAAATTTATATTATTTTTATTATTTTAAAAAATAATATATTTAAATAAACAAGTTACTAAGTACTTTTAAATGTATTTAGCTAATATATGATCAATAAAATTCAACTATTCTTTTCATTTTGTATTATTATTTATATTGTATTGTTATATTATTTTTTATTTATAAATTTTAATAAAACAATTAAATTACTTTTACATTATTTTAAAAAATGTATTTAATTAGCAAAGGAAATATAAATATTTAAGTTTCTCATTATAAATAATTTTAATTAAATAATTATAAATTAAAAATTTAAATACCAGGTTGATGAGTCATATAATGTACCCATCCTTCACTCTGTTGAACTCCAATTGCCCTCCATTCTCTTTCAGACATAAGATGAGTTTTTGGCACCAGTTTTTCAAGTTCCTTTGGTAATACCACATGTCTAGTAAATATAATAAAAAATGTATAACTCATATACAAATATTTAAGTTTTTTAATTTAAGAAGTTTCCTAATTTTTTTCTTGTATTAATGAAGTAATACTTTATAAATTTTTCATTTATACAAATAAAACTTTATTTAATTGCAAAGAGTACAAAATATTCATAATGATAAAAATAAATAATCAACAATTATACTTATTTTATTTTTTGTCTTCATTGTAATAAATATTATAATCAATAATATAAGGATACTATGAGCCTTTTCTTACATTATTAACGTGAACAAAAATAATTTTTTTATTATTTTGATAAAATAAAAAGATAGATTTTTTTATACACAGTCTATAGTTTACTTTATATTGCTTATATTGCTATTTTAACTCATACAATTTTTTACTCTATGGAAATTAAGATTGTATATTTATATGCTAAAATTTTTTTTATGTATATATACACATACAGCTAGCATGTAATAACTAAACATGTGTATTTATTGTAGAGATAGAAAAATTTTAATTTTCATTTACAAAAATAATTGATATTAATATTAAAATTCAACTGAAATCCGATAATATCATCAAAAAACTAATTTAAGAACAAATAACAAATTATAAAAACTAAGAAATAACATATTACTAAAAATAATAGGTAAATATAAATTAGCAATTTCCCATAGTAACATAATTTAAAGTTGATTTTTTGTCAATAATATTTATAAAATGACTAATAATTAGTTTCATAATATATTTTCTAACATTAATCTCATATATATTATAAACAATTAAAAACTAACAAAGGATTTAAAATATTGTTAAAACTATTCTATCAATTGCTAAGTCAAATATTTTGTAAAAAAATATATATAAGTACATTAAAAGTATTAAAAATACAGAAACTAACCTATATTCGTAAATATCATCATAATATTTATCCGAATAATAAATATTATTAGGCATTGTTGAAATAACTTTGAAAAATAATTTTACTGCTAATTAATTATGTCAGAATTATTAGTCAAATTCGTAACGTATATTAATTCAGATTTTTCAGGTTGGTAATAAAAATTATATATTATGTAATATAATTAAATAAAAAAAGAATTGCGCCTGATAAAGCAATAAATATATTCAAAGTATTTCTTATGCTGTTTATATTAGAAAAATATATATGAATATAATAAAAATTATGCGCGTAACGAATACTTTTTAATACTCTTTTTTATGAGTATTTCTTATCAATTTATTATTATACATAGATTCTATGACATTAGTATTACTTCAAAAAAGATTTATAAAGTTATTATACACAATAAACAAAAAAATGTTTGTTTCAAATAGACACAAAATACATATTTTTAAATTATAATTAAATAGATAATGATTAAAATTAAAAAATATTAATTATCACATCAGATTTTTAAGTGAGCCTTTCTGACTATGATTTTTTAACATTCCATTGAAGTAACTAGATAACACCTCTATAATCGAATGCTTTTGTATTTTATCGGCTATTTGTAGCAAAAAAATGTTTAAATAGAGCACCAATTTTAGAAATAAGAAAATTTTTACAAGAAATAATTTTTTTATTAATTTTTGTATAATTAAGAAAGCTAGTTAAATTTGCAATTAACTTTAATATTCTTATAAAAAAAGACAATGCGATAAAAGCGGACACAATTTTATAAATAATTGCAAAGATTTAAACAATATTAAAAATTAGTATTTATAACAAAAAATTCAGAAAACAATTGTAACGTCTAACAAATATTTCCCTTTTTAAAATAAATATATTAAACTAGTAAAACAGATCCTATAATTTAAAAAAAAATCAATAGTATTAATTGTTAACGATGGAATCGCGCGAGGGAGGTAGGATTGGTAGGTAAAATAATTAACGCTGGTTTAATCAATGAATTTTATTTGCCCAGCATTGTTTCACAGTATGTATTAAAAGGATATAATATAAACAGAAATATATTTGAAGTTTTTTTCTTATTACTCGACCACCCATTCTTCTTGACGATGAATGTATTCAATAGTAATAAATACGAAAGTATTATAATTTATTAATTATGTACAATTTTAATATCTATCTAAGCATTTAAAATGCAAGATTTTATTTATTAATTAATTATTAATAAATAAACAAAATGTATGAAAAATAATTTATGTACATATCTTATAAATATTATGTAAGATAATGTAAATAATTATAATTCATCATTTTATGATATTGTTACTATTATTCTATGCATAAATAATATATTTGTTGATTTTAATCTTTTTTAATATATTTCTTTAATCCCTATTTCACTTTTCTACTATGTTTTTTTTGTTTTCGCTATTTCCATTTCTTTCCACTTCAATAGTAATAATAATAATAATAATAATAATAATAATAATAATTTATTGAACAATAATAATTGTTATATAAAGATTTACTTAGTACTACTTATATAATATTGATATCTCTAAATATTTACATTTTGTCGTTGAACATTCTGTCTCTAAATTATATTTTTACATTTTATTTTCTTTCTCAACCCATAATTCAATTCCAAACTTATACTTATATTATGCTTATATTTATAAACTTTTTTTTTTAAAAAACTTTTATTCTTCTCATATCATTTTTATTTATTTTTATATAATTATTGTTTTTCTAACGATTATTTTATGTACAGCTTTACAATTTTCGTTTATATATATCTTTATTTTAATTATTTTAACACCTTTACACTTCGTTTATAACCATATTCACACTTTTTTACACTTTTATTTACGATCAAAGTCACTTTTTCTTATCTCCACTATTTCTTTATTTTCTTCTGTATTTCCTTATCTCTCCTTCCTCTTTCTTGTTCTCGCCCAATGTATTTTATATAGTCTGCTCAGATCCTTTTTATTATTCTTGAGGCATTCTTTTTTGCATGATTTTATTCCTAAAACCTTGCACTCCTCAAATATATGCTTAATGTCTCTTCTTTTTTTCCACATAATCTGCAACTTTTTTTTTCTTATTTTAACCATGCTTTGTTTGCGTAGTTCTCGTTGCCCATCCTGAATCTTGCTAAAATTTTTACTCTTGCTCTTATTTTCTCCCTTCACTTTTATCATATATAAAAACCCCTTTTTCCATGTTCTCTAAAATAATATTTTTTATTTCCCTTATGTAATTTGGATCCTTCTATATGAGTAATCCATTTTTGTTTTTCCTGTCCAATCCTTATATCCATTACTTCTTCTATTAGTTGTTCTATACTTGTCGTTTTTTCTCCTCATACTATTCCTGACCATTCTATATTGTTCTAAAATTTTATCCTTATCGCTGTTAATTTTTAATGTTTTTTGCTTATTGTTTTGCAGTTCGCCATTATTCTTCCTTCGTCAATCTTATATTTTATACATTCCTTTACTGTTATGTTTCTTTCTCCATTCAGAATTTTGTTTTTGTATTTCATTGCTGTCTTTGCCGTCCTCCACTCGATTTTGCATCTATTTTTTCTAAATATTTTTATACTATCTGGGGTATTTTTGTTAAGTTCCAAGCACCACTTAATATATTTTTTTTATTTATTTCTATCCTTTCCACCCTCATTTCTCTGATCTATATAGCAATACGCTTTCTATCATGGTATCAAAAATTTTTATTCTTATTTTAAAATCATCCTTGTAGTAACTTTCTTCTATGCTCCATAATTGCCCTAACAATAAGTTTACTTTTTTCATTAAACTTTTTTTATGGATTGTATCTTCGTTATTTTCCAATATAGCGTATCCCAGGTAGGAATATTGTTTCACTATTTCTATTTTTTATTATTCCATATAAATGTTTCGTTACTTCTACTTCTTATGTTCGTTGTTTTTTTTAATTTCATTATTTTGCTCTTTTGTACATTTATATGTAGTCCTTTTCTCTTTAGAAATTCTTTAAATAATCTTAATAATTCTCTTAGTTCCATTCCACTCTTACCTAGTATCGCTATATCATCTGCATATTATATACTTCTAGTTTTGCTATTGTGATAACTGACTTCTTGATTTCTTTAGGCATTCCTTTAAGTCCGACATACCTATGTTGAATAGGATCGGGCTCAGAGGACATCCCAGTATCCCTCCTTTTCTTGATCTTATGTTTCCTATAACCTCTTTTATTTTAATTTTATTATACTTGCTTTCATATATATTTTTGTAACAATCAATTAAATATTCTTTTAGCTTTACTTGTTCCATCCTTTCCGTATTGCTTTTTTATCAATCAAGTCGAAGGCTAGTTTAAGATCAATGAAAGAGATCCATATTTCACCATCTGTTTTTCCCAGTTGTACGTCGATCGCAGCTTTTAGTGTATATATGGCATTTGTTGTGCCTCTACCACTCCTAAATCCGAATTGCGTATCGATATACTTGTTATTTCCTTCCATATGTTGTCTTATTTTGGTTTTTAGAAGCTGAATATAGATTTTGTATCCTATATTGTGATACCGCGATAATTTTTTTACTTCCTCCTTGTTTCCTTTTTTGTGAATCAGAATTATGATTCCACTTTTCCATTCTTCTGGTATTACTTTTTCTTTTGTTATTTTATTTAGGATGTTTGTTAGGCTTCTCCATACCATTTTCCCTGCGTTTTTCCACATTTCGTTATTAAATCTTCTTAGGGCTTCTTATCTTTTACATCCTTTATTACACTCCTAATTTCTGTTATTGTGAATCCTTTTATTTTTTCTTCATTTCTATTTTTCTCTATCTTCTTTCTCTCTTCTTCTCCTTCATTTTCTTCTAAAGGACTTTCTTCATATAGCTGTCTAAAGTGATTTATCCAAACTTCTATTTTTATATTTTCTTCTGTATTATTTTTACTTTTACTCTCTTTGTTTATTATTTTCCAGAAGGTTTTGCGATTTTTGTCGTTATATGCTTTCTTGACTTCTATTTTTTTGTGTCTTATTTTTTTGTTTTAATCAATATTCTATATTCTTTTCTTTTTTTAAATAAGTCTCTGTCTTTCTCAACCGCCCTTTTCTCCATTTTTAATATACGTCTGTAAGATTTAATTTTTTTCTTCCAGCATTCTTTATCCCACGATGGCTCCCTTCTGTTACTTTTTCTGTTATATTCCTTTGTAATGATTGCCTCCTTTAATGTTTCTTTTAGTTCCATTCATTTTGTGATTTCTTCTTTTCCTTTTAGTTTTTCTTTACTTTTTTTATCCAGAGTAATATTCCTACTCTTGCTGTTCCTTTTTTGAATTCCTTCGTTGTAATTTATTTTATATTCAAAGTTTTTTTATTTTCCTTAATCCGTTTACTTTTTTTCTTCTATACAAGTTTTTACCAGTCCTATCATTTCCCAATTTTGTATCTCTTCCCGAGTTTTTTTCTCTATATTTTATAGCCCTGATATGTTCCAGCAATCTATACTCATTTTATTCTGTTCTTTCTTTTTCTTACTTCTCGTTTTTTCTAGCTTATCTTTCCCTTTATCTGTATGTTTCTCTTCAAAACCACTGTTTTTTTATTCACTCTATGTCCAGGATTCCTCTTTTACTATTATTTTGTTGGCATTATAATGATAATTTTTTCCCCCTTTCCTTAAATTTCTACATTTCTCTCTTACTTTCCTTCTTGTTTCCTTTTCTATGTATGTTTCGTAGTTATTGATGTAAATTTTTGTTCCTTTTAGCTTTTTTTTCTTCACTATTGTTCTTTTGTCTTCTTCTCCAGCCAATTCTCCCTCCACTATCCTTTATTTTCTTTTCCTATTTGTCATACTTTTTTATGTTAATTTCTACATTTTTTCTAATCCATTCGTGTATTTCTTCTGTTTTGTATCTTATTTCTTTTTTCAGTCCCTCTATTACTATGTTGTTTTTTCTTTTATCTCTCTTTCTTTCTTCTAATAACCATTCTAGTTACTCAATGTGCTTGTCTTCTAGATTATTCGTTTTCTTTTCACTCTCTCTGTTTTGTTCCACTTCTCTTTCTTCTCTTGCTTTTTCTAATTTTTGTATCTTTTCAATTTCTGTATCTATGTTACTTACCTTATTTTTATATTCTATCCTTTCCTCTTCGTTGCTTTTTATTCATCTCTTTTTTTTAAATTTATCCTATCCTATAATTTACTTATATTTTTCTCATATGTTTTCTCTTTCCTTTCTGTTATTTCTCTTACTTTTTCTACTTTTTTTACCATTCTTTTTATTTCTTCTAAATTTTTCTTTGTACTTTCTTAGACTTTATTTAATTTTTCATTTTTTGTTTCACTCTCTTCTTTCTTTATGTCTTCTTTTGTTTTTTCGTTTATTACCTGCTTAAAATTTTCCGTTATGGCTAACTTCTCTTTTTCTTTTATTAGCTCTTGTATACTATTTCCCCGTTAATTTATCATCACTTCAACCATATTTTTTCATCTGTTTTCTATATCTTGATTATCCTTAGCTTTCGATTTTTCTGAAGTGAATCTATTTGACTGCGCTGTCTTTTTTTATCATTTCTCGAAATATTTCTAATATCAGCGTTTTTGCTCATTGTGTGCCACCGTTTATATCCGAAGCTCTAACAATATGTAAATTTGTCTCTCTCCTTTCTATGGTTTGCCACGTTTGTTCTGTTACTAGCTGGCCACATGTATTCTTAATCTCACTGTGCTTTTCCTGCCTTTTCTTTTTTACTACTTTTTTTTACCTTATATTCCAATCTTGCAAGCTGTCTATCTTTTCTTCTCTCTGTTCCAAGTTCACTTTTTTTACAATCTATTTCTTTTTTCTTCTTTCTAGCTTAATATAATCTTCCACTATATTATTTTGTTTTCTCACTTCCAAGGTTCAACGACCAATCCCAATTTTGAATATTATTTAGTTATTAATTTTCACAAGTTTAATAAATAGTCTTGTAATGTATAGTTCCAATTTCTTTATGCGTACTATTAAAATAAGCATAAAAAATAGATGTAACAATGATTATTCGAAAAATTGTGGTAGACACAATAGTATTTTTAATTAATTCCTCTCTACTTCAATAAATGTTGTACAATATATTTAAAATTTTAATTTTTTCTTTCATAGTTTTCTTATATTGTTTTTTTTAAATATTATTTTATTGATTCTGTATCAGTATGCACGATTTACATTTATCTTTCTCTATTAATCAGTGATTATTCTCTTTCGTTTCATTACTCATGCATAGCTTGCTAATATTTTCATTATTATTTTTTATTTCTTGTATTCTTTCTTTTAACATGTATATTATTTTATATATTTAAAATATATAATTTTTTTAATTAATTTAATTATTTATACATATTTTGATTGTCTAAATTTTCTCTTTTAGCCATATATTTTGTACATTCCTAGTCCTCATTATTTATTTTTTAATTTATACCTTTGATAAGTGAATTTATTAATTGTTCATATTTTATTTCTTCGCATTTAAATTTAAACCTTTTTAATATCTCCTGCTTTTCTAAATTTTATTGATTTTTATTTTCTATATTAAGCTTTAAATATTTATATATATATATATATATTTCTGTGTAATTTCTGAATAATTCAAACAATTTTGTTTAATTCACTCTTATTTTTTCCTTTTTTTTATTATTAATTATTATTTTAATACGTTATTTATATATGTCATAAATATTTTACTTTTCCCCTTGATTTTTATATTATTCCTGAGATTTTGGATTTTTTTAAATTTCTTCTCTACATCTGTTATTACTATATTAAATAACGATAAATACATTGGACAACTGCCTCACTTCTCTTTTTATTTCCATTTCCAAATTATCTCATTATGTATTTTAACCTTGAATTCGATCTATATATATTTTTTGAATAATTGATATATTTTTATTTATGTTTTTCACATATACTTCCAATTTTTCTCTCTTTTTATGTTGTTAAATACTATTTTAATTTTTTTGAAACATGCGTTTCCCTTTTCTTTCTTTAGTCATTCATCTATCACTTTTTAATTTGTAAATTATATCTGCTCAGCCTATTTTTCTTGTTAACTCAAATTATATATAATTAAATTTCTTATTTTCTTTCAGTGTTTTTTATCCTGATTTTCTTACTTTTCATATATTTATTATAGCTTGAATCAATTTTCGAATGAATCTTTATTTTTTGTATTCCTATTTCTATTTATTTTTTATTTTTTTCCACTGAATGAATCCTTTTCACTTTTATAATTCACTTTTGTTTTATCAGACTTCTTTGTTTCATTTAACTTTTTATTCCCCTTTTGAACTTTTTCTTTACCCGTAAGGTTTTTTTCATCTACTTTTTTAACTTCTGTATTTATGTATTGTTTAATTCTTATAATTATATAAATTTAATGCGTAAATCTATGCATTTATTAATGCTTATGTAACTTCTTTTCTCTGTCCTACTATACTCCTCCTTTTCTTCATTTTTCTCCTTTTCTACCTCCTCAATGAAATTTATTTTAACTTTCTTATTAATCCAATTTCAATTATTACTACTATTACTACTAATATGATATATTTAATATTGTAACTTATTCTATGTATCCACATGTGAAACAATAAATTAATAGTTGTTCATATAAAAAATGTTTATAATAAGCTTAACAATATTTAAAATTTTAGTTAGATAATTTTTAAATTAATAATAAAGTTGTTTATGGTTTTAATATTTTACTATATTAACATTATTTAATACGAATTAATCATTTTTCTAATTCTATGCTTTAAATGGTGGAAATGGTATAATATGATCTAAGTCAAATCATCATTTCATGTTTCTACGAACACAACATTTTTTTATTAAAAAACTATTAAATTATTTGTTTCATCAACATATTTAAAAAATTTCACATTTATTATAAAAAACATTTTTTTAGAATTATAGATTTTTTGTCGTTGAAAGAAATATTAATATTAATTATTCATTATCAATTAAGACTCCGCATTTTTAAGTTCATTTGAATGTAAAAACTGAACTAGATTAATTAAAATCCTTCTTTTAAATTATAGAGATGTTATGATAGTCGCAGGGAAAGGAAAATGGTTAATTATTCAATCTCTGTCTTTCCCGATCCACGATTCTATCTTTAATAGTTAGTTAGTGTACAATCTACACTTTTATTCCCTTTCTATAAACCATTGTTTATTGATTCTCGTTTCGTGTCCATTGTAAATCTCTCGTATATCTTCACGCCGAATTTTTTTATTTACTCTTTTTTTCTTTTAAATTTTCAGCTCTAATGTGTTTAATTTCTCTTGCATATTTATTTTATATTATTTTTTCAGACTCATCTAAACTCGAGAATGCAGGTATACGTTTTGTCTCTATTTTCTTCTAAATCATCTACTGTTTAAAATTTTTCTTTTTTTAATAGTAACTTTACCATTCGATATTAGTGTTCATCGGTATTGGCGCAATCGTTTCGAAATCGGGTCGATCTCTTGGATTATAATCATTCTTGGACGTCTCGATTTCACTGCTTTTCAGCCATTGTGGGGGCTGGTTTAATTAAACTGGTTTTAGTATTTAAATTAGTAATTTAGTACAAAGTGATTTTAGTAAGTTTTAGTTTTTCTTACAATATTTTCAGCTTTAAATATCAGTTCTATATTTGATATATTAGCTCATCAAATATTTTAATTTTTATATTGAAGTCTTCTCAATTTTATGCAAGTTATAAAGATATCAATATTTAGACGATTTAAATTTTTATCCTAATAAATTTTATGTATAAATTAGTATGACTTAAATTATTTTAATGTTTAATTAGTTCGAAATTTTTGTATAATTATGAAATTATAAAGATTTTTTATTTAAAAATTTTGATTTATTTAATTTATTTAAGTATTTGATATGATATAAGCTGTTTAGAAAAATAAAAATACATTTTTATATAGAATAATTATGAAGGGAAAAATGTGATAAAAAATTACAATAAAGAATATAAAGCAATTATTTTTCAAAAAATATTATTAAGAAATGGTGTCTTCATCAGAATTAAAATCTACATATTGAATTAAATACACATTTTCTGTTTTAAATAATTTCCAAAAAGCTTTATCAGATTTATCATTCACCGCATATTCTACTTCTTATCTAATTTTTCCTCTTTTTGTGTTTTTTTATTATTATTTTTTTTTATTTACATTTCTCTTTCTTGCTCTATATTTAGATTCATTCGCTGTCTATATTTTTATATAAACTCAGATATTTAAAGAAGAAGACTGGCAAGTGATAGAATATTAGAGAATACAAAGTTAAATGTAACGGAATAAGGAGTTCTGGGAAAGTAAAAAGGGTAATGATACAGGTTAAAAAGGTATATCCAGCGGAAAAAGCTAAATAGAAAAGAAACAGAAGGCAATGTGCATAATTAAATACTATAAATACAAAATACATGCATACAAATGTAAGATAAATTTGCATTGATCTTGAAATACGATATAATAAATTATTAAGATATCAAACGAAGTCATCGCTTTACTATTCTTTTTGTTTATTTTAAAATGATTAGTCGTCAATCACTGGAAAAAGTTTTTTTATCATTCCTCTTGTTTTTCATTAATATTACCATCCATTCCCTTCCATAGATGTTTCACGATTTACAATAAAGAATTTAATAATAAGAATTATTATTATAATACTGTAAACAAGTCTAATATACTTACGTGCATTCAAAATGATATTACGTTTTTTAAAAGAAAGTACTCTAATCAAATAAGTGGTTTATAATTTATTTTATTCTTTTACCTATTCTGAATTGGCATAGACTAATTACTTGGACGTATTTAGTAGGAAAAACCGTGTTTTGATATATTCTATAAAAGATAGTGGTAAAAGTGTGAAAGTTTTTAAAACAAAAAATCAAGTTTTTTTTTATTAATATAATAACCAGATAATAATCAATTTTTTAATTTGAATCTTAAGCTTAATTAAATTTTAATTAGCATACTAAAACCTGTTTATTACTTAAATTTTAACTTGTATAATTCTCTATAAAAAAAAGAAAAATGTAATATATAGCTAAAAATCGTTTATAAGATCATCTTTAATTAATCTAACGCACTAACATATTTTTAGGCTACTCACTCATGCAATACGTACGCATCTATTCTATTGCGTGCATCCAGCTACTAGGCACAAGACTATTTTCCCTTCTACCGAGAGTAAACTTCTCATACCTGAAATATTTACGCGCAATAAAATACGCATCTAGGAAATGCGTTAATGCAACTATTATATCGTAAACGCGCACTGATATCTAGCATTCATCCAAATTTGTTCACCGCCTTATTTATTTGATTCAAAACTCAATTATCTCTGTTCCTACGCACCGATTAATCACTATACGAAAAATATTACCGAAATACTATTTTCCAGCAATTCCCGTTTACTTTTCACACCTGTTTATAAATGACTATTTTTATCTTACCAAAAGTTAATTGATCGCACATTATTGTAAATCCGAACGTATAAAAAAATTCTCTATTTCCAAGATTAATAAATGAGACCTAGACTCAAGTTCAACCTTAGACAAGATCATACACAGACTGTCGCAACATTTATTTTCTAAACTGAATTTTGTCAATAATTAAAAGTTTCGTAAAATTATTGTAAACTTATAATAATATCAAATATTAAATAAATTCTAAAAAATTTTATAAGTGCAATAAGTCATTTCGAGAAACCTCAGCCAAGTCCACGTACTCCTTACAGTAATTTAAAAATCAATTACATTTGGTTATACTTCTTATCTGAAGTATTTTAAAATTTTTGTTTATCATTTTAAGGCAAATAATTTGCTGTAATTATCATTCCTAAATTTTGAACATAGAACAGTACTTTGTTGTTTATTAATGGGAAAATTTGACTCATATAATAACATATTCGTAATAATAAAAATATCCTTAACCCATCTGTAGTCTCAAAGAAATAAGGAAGAAAAAAATAATTAAATAATAATATAATAGTATATAAAAAATTAGGATAGCTATTCAGTGAATATTAGTAGTTTAAAAAAAAAATAATGTATGACGAATACTTTGCTTTAATTAATGAAAAAAATAATAATGAGGTTGGATTGTGAAATTTTTTAATTGCTGCTAATATTTAAATGGTACTAATAAAATAAGATGTCTAATTATAGATTACTAATTTAAAATGACATCTACACCTTTTTATATTTCACATGAAAGTGCATGCATTTGTAGTCTCTGAGACGATATATTTCTTATATGTCAGTTATTTATATTGCTGACAAGATCATTATGGTAACATGAACACCAACAAATAAATACGTACAAACTCATAGCAATAGCATACTATAATTTACAGCTTTTATATAATACTTCTGATAAAATATCAAAACTTATATCTTAATAATACCTTAAGTACCAGTAAATATGTTATATAACATGTTAATAACAAAAAATACTATAATTTTGATTTAATAATGCTTTTTTATTTCCTTTAAAAGAATTACATTGTTATGTAAAAAATATTGTATACAAAACTTATAAAAATATGTTATATTTGAAGTAAATTAGAATATTGTTCCAATGTTTTATCCTTTTAAGCAATTTTTTAAGGAATTACTTTTTTTATTTATATATATATTAATATATTTTTATCTAAAGTTCACTATTTATACCAAATATGTTGTTTCCAATAGTGGTATTATTAGATATAATAGTTATCATAATTGCTTTTAAATAAATATTTTATTTAAATTTTGTTGCAAGTTTATAAACATGTATTTTTTAAATAAAAGCAATCCTTTTTGTTGAAATTTATTATTCATTTGTGAGACTCAAAAATTTTTTTATTCAATGCTTTAATATAATTATATAAAAAAGAAATTTTTTTGTTTTTATTTTTTTTTATTTTTAGATAAAATTTATGATACATCATATAGTATTAAAAAAATTTATTCAGAATTAATAATTAATTAAATTAGTTATTGAAGATTATTAGTTTTATAAATATGTAGAATCTTATAGTATTTTAACAACATTAAAATAATATTATCAACAAATCTTTTACATATTTTAAGGAAACAAAAAATTTAATTAATTTTTTTTATAAAAATTTTAAAGATATATAATTTCACTTTTTTAATGCATTAATCAAATTATTTTAAACTACAAGAAAAAACTTTTAATTAGTTTATTATCAAATCTAATAATAATTTCACGGTTTTTTTTTTTATTTTAATAAACTTTTCTTTAAATCAAATCACGTTTTTTAAATTATATTTGAAATAATATTTATACTATTATTATACATAACTTAAATTAAATTTTTTATAATAAACATTTATTTATAATTGATTTATTCTACGCACTATATAAAAATTTTAATACAAATAATAAGCAATATTAATTAATATTTTTATTAAAACTCATCCGAATATTATCATATCCATTTAAGGTTAATTTCGACCTTACTTTGACAGGTCTAAACATGTAGTTAATGTGTTGATTTATTTATAATATTAAAATTTCAAAAAAATATAATATGTCATTTAGTTATATACCCAAAAAATTGATATCATTTTATAATGGAAATAAGAAAATAAAAAACAAGTGAACCATGCTTTAGTAATAATCTTAATATTAAATATCTTATGTGTATCATCGAGGAACGTTAGTGCGCATGGTGAGCAGCGTAAGAGTCATGACAAAAAGGAACTGAATTCATGTATCGATCAGTATATTGTAAAAGTAATACTGGATAGGTTGCTTAAAATTTTCGTGTCTGTATACGCCACATATAATATTATTTATTTTCTCTAATTTTATCATACACAGCAGGAATAATATTTAAATTACTGAATAAAAATATAAATTTACTAATTGAAAATATTTTATTAAACCACTATATTCGATTATTTCTTACGCTTTATTTACGCCGTATTACTGCATCAATTAATAAAGAGGTGGGCCTCTATTTTAAAAGCGTTTTGATTATTTTAACATATTCATTATTATGTTTGAAAAAAAATTAATCTGCAATTGGAATGGATGGACTATGTAAACTTTAAATTTGCTTAACATTAAATAAGTTTTTGATTAAGATAAGGTAGTTATAGTATTTTTATAGAATAATTTGTTAATGTATTATTTTAGAAAACAGAAATCTAGAGATTAGTTGATATTTTTGAATTAAGATTTTTAATATTATTCTCATAAATACTTATTTTATCATTTTAACCAACTATATATACATATATATATGTATGTATGTGTGTATGTATATATTATATGTAATAATTTAATTCAATCAATATTCTTATTTTATAGAATATTTTTTAAAGCAAATTATTAAATTTTATGTATATAAAACTGAAATAATCTGATCTATTTTATCATGTAAAAAATGGGCTCTTTTTAATAATTAGCCTTTTAGTTTATAATATTTTTAAATATTTGTATATACATCAATTGAAATAATATTTAGTTTTATATATTTATAAATTTTAATCATAACTCTAAAACTATAAAAAGTTTGGAATAAAGATTGTTCTAGATACATAATATTTAAGAATGTATAATATTGTTTAATTACATGTTATTCAATATACTCTGCTTTTAGAACAATACCAATAATTTTTGCTTTCTTACTTTATAAAATAGATATTGTTCATCAAAAATATATGTAATGTTATAATTGATAAAATTTAAAAATTTTATAAATATTAAAAAAATAAAATAAAATATATAATTTGATAAATATGTTTTTAACATTATTAAAATACTCTAAGTATTAAAATTTATATAAGAATATAATCATAAACCTTAATTAGACTTTTAATTTGATTAGATTAAAAATGTTATTTTACGTATATTTTAATTATGTATATAAATATTAAATTTTAATAAAAATTCTATTAAAATATTTAATCTATTATATTATGGCGGAAAATTCATTAGGACTTAAAATTTATAAATTTTAATTCTAATTTTTCACATACAATTTAATACACATTAAAAATTATTATTAATATTTAAATACTGTAACTATATATATCTATATATATATATATATATATATAAATTTCTGTATTTTAATATATTTAACCAATACAAAGTTAAAATGTAAATAAACAAACAATGAAAGATGAATGGTATGTACAAAAAATTAAAATCATTATTTAATGTCAATTTTTGAGACAAAACAATTTATATATGTTGAATTTCCATAAAAAATACATGTGTGAGTTCTGCTATGTAAGAAACAAATTTTAGTTTCAATATAATTGGAGAAAAGTATCATCAATAATGAAGTTTTACCATCTTGTAAAAAATGTACATAAAAGAATATTTTATGTAGATATAAAATTTGTTTACAAAATTAGTGCAATGAAAAATCTAAGAATACTTTTTTATATGTAACATAATTTGTGGATGGATAATACATAAAGTATCTAGATCAATTTTATAAAATGATAATGTGATAATAATTACGTATGTAAAATTTATTACAAATTAAGATCATTTACATATATTTATATAAATTTAACACAAGGATTTTTTGAAAGACATTCTTTAAGTTTATGAAGGTATTGAAGTTTATATATTTTTTATAATTATGTCCATCAATAAAAAATACTTTAACGAATATATTTATAAATGCATGAATTTATTTAATTCAAGTTTGTAATGAAAAATATAATGGAGAATTTTAAATATTATTTAACGATTAAATATTTTATTTTTAAAATTTTAAATATTTTTAAATAAAACTAGATCAAAAAAGATTTTTTAATAATCCTTCAATGTAATAGTTTTAAGACTTATCCGAATATTTAAAATTTTTACCTTTTCTAAATTTATTAAAAATATTTATAAATATTCATTTCTAATATATGTAAATTACAATTTAATAAATAATTTCAAAGTTTCTAAATTATGCAATTATTGTTATTTAAATTTAATATTTTTATTATTAAATTATATAAAAGAAAATTAAAAAAAAATTTTTAAATTATAATAAATTTACATTATTTTAATTTATATTTTGTAAAGCAAACTATTTGCTTTAATAAATAAAATAAAATAATAACGTAAAAGAAAATAAAATAGTTCTATTTTCAGTCTATTTTCAAAATTTACAATAACTTTATATTTTATCATTTATAAATAATCTTTAATTTTACAATAGCATTTTATATCTGTTGTGATTAATATATTAATAAAAAAATCAAAGATCCAATATTAACTGTTAATAACAAATCAAACTGAATAAATAATAACAATTTAATTAGTTTTTCACTTTGAAAAAATATTTATTGTTTATAAAATTTTTTAAAGTTATGTCACATAAGAAAAGTTGAAAATTTATCTGGATTTATATAAAAATTTATTATATTTTTTGTATATTTTATTAATTATTTTATATTTTTTCTTTAAGGTAATATATTTAACTATATATATATATATATATAGTTTTTAGTTAGGCAAGTGATATAAAAAGCATCTCAATATTTATAATTCTTTAATATCCTACAAAGACAAGATAGAATACATAATATAGCTTTGTGACAATAGATGGCTGTTCTAAGTATTAAATTAAAAATAAATATAGGAACTTTATTTCTCAAAAATTGTTTACATGTATTTGTACTTTTCATCTAAGGAAAAAAGTTAGTAAAAACATCAAGCAAATTTTGATCAGATAATACAATTTTACTATATTTTTAATAGTTACAATGAAAGTGAATATACTTTTTTTATGAATTAGAGTATTTCATATTTCAAAATTATTTTTTATACTTAAATTAAATACCAAATATTTTGTAAATTAATTTATAAATTTATTATAACACCATACTGTGATACTAATCATACTTAATTTATTACAATATTTTATTATCAAATTTAATATTAATATTTTAACCTTATGTTAGACATTTTATTATACTTATTCAAAGTTGAAGCTGTAAGCAAATTTAATGACTATATTAGAAGAATATTAATTTTAATTTAATTCAATTGTAAAGATATTTATTAATAGAAAATTATTTTTTATGATTTTATAAATAAATTAAAAATTTTAACTTTAATATCTAAAAATCAAATTTTATAATCATGAAAAAAATTTATTTAATATATTGGTTTGTCTACTTTAAATACACTTCGACTAAAATACATTTTAAATTTTAACAATATATGCTATTTGTGCACATAGTTTTATTTTCATAAATCAATTTTAACAATATAAATTTAATAATCAATGTTTTGATTACATTTTTTCTTTTAAAATAATGATTCTTAAGTTATTTTGATAAATTTTTGGTAATAAAAAAACTTTAATTTTTTTGTTTTTCAGATTTTTTCAACAGTTTTTACAAGTGATCTAAAAACTTATTCCTAGTCAATACTATGGCTTTTGCAGGACTAAAGAAACAAATAAATAAAGCAAATCAGGTATGCTAAATATTATTTTAATTTATTTGAAGATATTTTTATCAATCGTTATGTTAGAGTGCCTACTTTTGATTGAGGAGGATGGTGTTATTGATACACAATATATAAATGTGGGATCCACTGAGGGAAAATAGGTATAGAAATCCAATGTTAATGTAGTTATTACAAGAATATAATTATGTTAATTTTACTAATCAGTTATAAAGGTTTGTTAGAATCATTTGTCACATATATAAGTGAGGGAAGCCTCCCTTAGACTGACGGGCTCGCTGGGGTCAGCCTGCTAGGCGGAGTTCTTTCGCTCGCACCACCGCTTATTCCTGCCGCTCATTAGGCATCCATAATCACGCGTTCTCACACTCTCTCTCACTCACTAATATGCATCTATATATACTCAGGCATACACGCCAAACGCCTACTACTTCGCACACTACCCACACACCCACAAATATAATTATAACACTATATAGCGTACCTTAAACAGTATTAATCTTTATTACTTTAATGTATGATCTGAAACCTTTTTTGTAATGATAGCTGCCGTGTATAGTAAGGCAGTAAGACTGTATACAACAAACAGATTGACGCTAAGTTGCTACGGAGACACCACACTATGCATACAAACATGTCTTCGCACGTGTAGCGTTATAGCTGTGAGCAAAGGGGGTAGCATATACATGCAATGACTGACGCCGAAGCTTTGCATGCTCTCGCTCACAGTTCCTCCCTTCGGTGTCACTCGTATCCAGGGAGGTCATCAAATACGGCCATCACTTTAATTTTTTTTTTTGTCTGAAACAAAAGAATGAGAATTTAACTAAAAATTTGTTTCCCTAGGTGTCCATGGAGGTCAAAAGGATAGGTTTAATCATGTTGTTTAGTCAAGAGGAATAGGTGTAAGGAGAGTGCGGACTTGGAGGTTTTATTTGAATAAATTTGTTTCCACTTGTATTTTGTAAAATTGATTTAATTTTTCATTACAATGACTTATTTTCTTGTTTGTATTCGGTTTTGTATTTTTTGTGGAAGTAGAAATAGTAGTGGAGTGTCGTGGTAGAAGAAGAGATAAGTAGAGAGAGGTTCCGTTTGCCGATAGTTCCTTTTATATAATTCGAGAGTTCGGTTTTTGTCATAAAAATTGTTTATTTAATGTTCTATATAAAACGAAATGTGTATCGAATATGATATTCAACTGATTAGTCCCTTTTTTAAATAAAGAGTTTATTACTATTTGGAAATTCAATAATTCATGAACAATGTAAAAATTGAAAACAAGATATTCGAGTGCTTAGCAGTGGAAAGTGTGGGAATGTGTCAATTTTACAATTTTCTGATATTTCTGAATGCTGTCGTGTTATTTGAGAAAGTACAGAATATGTATGAGTGACGCGTATGTATGTAAGGACATTACACCTCTCCCCTAAGTTTAAAGATATAATTTTAATATGTATCTTTAATTTTTTACAATGATTCGATATCTGGCCTTGTTAGACTTGTGTCTTGTTGTGCCTCCTGAAGATTTTCTTTTAGATTTCCGTTGGGGGCTTTCATAATTGATTTTTGATTTAAAAAGATGCAATTGTTCGTCTAGATTATGTTTGGCTTTCTTAATTTTTTGTAACATTTATAGAGTTTTAATATTATGTATAATATTATGATTAGTATAATGAAATAAACCGTGTCAGAATAATATGAGATTTCTTGTTCTTTCTTATTGTTGTATAGTACGTCGTCTGTTAATTTGGATAAATTATCAAGTTTATGGCTTGCGATATCTAAACCTTCTAGATTAATATGTGCGGTATTTATTTATTTGAATTTAGGTAATTTATTAAGGTTTGTAATTTTTTCCGTACAACATTCGTCTTCTAGGATTTGAATTTTAGGTACATATGATGAATAATTGCTTTCGAAATAATTTTCTCTCGTTAAAATGGTTATTGGTATGTACGTTTACATCCTTGTTGTAATTAGAAAATACCGGAGTTTTGTAATTGTATGTCATTTAGCGATTTCGGATTTATACAATTTATTGTTACATCTATGAGTCTAGGCAAAATATATAATCATTAGTTTTTGTTTACTAATTTGTTCCATATAGTTTCGTCGAGTTTTACAATTTGAATGTCGCAGTTTTCAGGTATTTTAGAGTTTGAAAGTAGTAATTGTACTTCGCACGGTAGTTTGTTATTTACAGTAAATATCGGAGTTAATTATTTACAAATGTGAGATTTTAGCATTGTTAATTTACAACCGAATAAGTTGTCAAGCAATGAATATTTGTTTTTTATCGAGGATATGACTAAATATTTTATTGTTGGTTTGATAAAAACGTATGTATCGTTTTGCTGTTTAACAGGTAGAGGTAACAGTTTGTATAATTTATAGGTTGCTTCAGATACTAATGGATTTTCTATAATAAATATTAAATTTTTATTTTTGTAAAAGGCTTGTAATTTAGTAGATTCTTGAGTTCGTGCGTATTATGTACGTCCAAGGTAAAGTGATAGTGTAGTCCAGTGGGTACGCTATTTGAGGTTTTTTGTAATTCTTTTATAAATTGATTTGGTAATATAATTTTATAAAAAAGTAGATGTTTTTGTATGTTTACTTAAATTTTTATATTAAAAACGCGTGTGGTTGTCGATTGAGTGAAATTTTCAATTGCTTTTATATTTTTGTTAAATGTAATTTCGGCTTTATACAAATTTGTAATCGATTCATAAAATTTGTGATGATTGCTTTGATAATTTGAATTTGGTCTCTTCATAATCTAGTGTTTCTGTTTCGTCAGTCTTTATTTTTATTTTTATTGCTTTGTTAAAATATACCACGTCATTATTATCTAGGTTAACTGTGATAACTTTAAATATGCTTCCGATTGAGTCGGGCCATCCTCTTTTGACTCTTTTGTGTCCGACTAGGTTTTTGAAGTTATTTTCTTTAGTTTTCATTTCCGGTATTACACGTTCGAGAATTCGCATCGAATTTATGCATGATAGTGCTATGGTAATAATGTTATTGCTACAACAATAAATTTGTGTTTTTTCAAAGGTATTGTAAACTAATTTTATTTTATCGTCGATGTGAGTCGTGTCTAGATATGTTACTAATTTCCAATTGTTATCATAGAACTTTAAATTTCCGAGATAATCGTAATAAATTCTTGACGAGTGCTGTAATTCTGTAACTTTGTAACTCTGTAATTTTCGCTCATCGTAAGGGTAAACAGTAGCGTTAGGCTTTAGTAGATAACAAGAGGACCGTACTAATTAAGACGAGAGAAAAATTTAATTAACAAGTATTTTATTTTTTTTACAAAATTTTATTGAAATTTCTTTCTATTTCTTATTTGTTCAGACAGTTTGTTTTATAAGTATTTATTTATTTGTTTATTAGTTATTAATTTATTATTTATTTGTTTATTAACCTAATTGTTAAATCTTATATCCTTTATTTGTCATTTGTTTATGTACTTGTTTATCAATATTATTTATGTATATATATTTATATGTAAAAATATATTTTTTTTTTATTCAGGTTTTTCTTCCGGTAATTCATATAATTTCCAAGTCTAATTTTTCCCTCTTCTTTTTTCTTTCTCTTCCTCGTTGTTTAATATTGCGTATCTTACATTTTGTGCATCATTCGTTGGCACCCATGCACAATCATGCTGGTTTTCGTCGTTGTCTTCTTGCAGCAGTTGTCGTGCTATTCTTTTCATTACACTGACTTCACAAACTAACAAGCGGATTGCTGTTCTAAACCCTTCAGAGTGTCGGTACATGATTTCTATGATAAACTCTATTTTCTCTTTAAGAGGTCTATGGTATCCTGGAATTTTTAGTCTCTTTTTCGACAGCCTTTTCTCTTCTTGCATGAATTGGAAACCGTATCCATTACTTTGTGAATCAATTCGTTTTTTCTATATTATTGGAAGAAGAAAAAGGAAATTGAACTTTATTTATCTCTTGGAGTACGCTGGTTTTATATTGTCTACGTGCACTTGTATCTTTTAACGTTTTTTTCTTATGATAACGTTAGAAGGAGAAATTATATTAATTATTTCGTACGGACCGTATAATGAGGAGTTAATTTTTTTAATTTAGGAAATTTTTGGGTTTTTAAATAAATTTTATTATCGATATTATCATTTGTAGATTTTGCGTTCCTGTCGTAATAAGGTTTATTTTGTTTTTTAGATTTTATGATATTGTTTATTCTTATTTCTGATGTTTTTCTTAATTTCTGTAATAAATTTATTAGATAATCTTCGTATGACTAGTTAATTTCAACGGGTTTCATGATAGTAGAGAGAAGAATTGGTTTTATGTCAAATATTAATTCGTATGGAATATATTGTGTAGAACTATTATTATTTTGATTAGGCTCATTTGGTGATATTGTAGATTCGATAGGATTTATTTTCCAAGAAATTTCTTTAAATTTTGTAGATTTTGTAGATTTAGAATTTTTTTTATTTGAATTTTTAATATTTATATATAGATTATTTATGCCAATTTTAAATAGGTCTTTAGACTCTAATATTTGTTGAATTCTGCTAAATGTGTCGGCGTTGCAGTTAATTTTTCCAATTTTATATTCTACGGAAAATTCGTACTCTTCCAATTTTAATCTCTATTGAAAAAATCTTGAACTTGGATTCTTTAAATTGAATAACCAAAACAATGGTTTATGATCGATTATAAATTTAAATTTTCTCCCGTACAAATATGTTTGGAAATATTTTACTGCAGCAAGTAGCTCTCTGTCAATAGTAGAGTAGTTCGACTCGGCACGATTTAGTGTTCTACTAGCGTATGCTATAGGTAAATCTTGTTTTCCGTTCTTCTGTGATAAGACAGAACCTAAATCAAATTTACTCACATTGTTAGTTAATATAAACTCTTTTTAAAAGTCCGGATACTGTAAAATAAGGGCAGAAGTTAATTGCGATTTTAAATTTTCAAATGATTTTTGTTACAAACTAGTCCAATTGAATTTTACGTTTTTCTTTAAGAAAGAAGTTAATGGTTTTGGGATTTCGCTGTAGTTTTTTATAAACCTTCAATAATATCCCGATAATCCGAGAAAATATTTTATGCCTTTTTGATTAAGATTAGAGCTGAGTAGTTTGTTACTGCTTTAATTTTTCCCGGATAAGGTTTTACACCTTCTTGTGTTATATAATGGCATAAATACATTACTTCTCATTTTAAAAATTCACATTTGTCAGGTTGTAATTTAAGTTTATGTTCCTGTAATTTTTGAAAAATTTCTCTTAATTTTTTATTATGAGTTTCTAACGAGTCTGCATAACAAATAATATCGTCTAAGTACAGTAAACATCAAATTCCTTTAATTCCAGCAAATTCTGTTTACTTTAATCGAGAAAAACAAGCAGGAGAATTTTTTAAACCGAAATATAGACGATTGAATTTATAATGTCCGAAATTTATTGAAAAAACCAGTTTTATCTTTATCACGAGGATCCACCTTTATTTGGTAAAATCGTGATGCTTAGTCTAATTTTGTAAAATACTTTAAATTTCCTAATTGATTTAAAATTTCGAAAATATTTTGAATGAGGTAAGAATCTCCGTTTGTTATGTCGTTTAGTTTTTAGTAATCTATTACAGTGCGCCATTTTTTATTTTCTGAACCATCGAGTTTTTTTAGGAACAACCCAAAGGAGTGAATTCCAAGGTGACACTTAGGTTGAATAATATCATTTTTAAGCATTTTATCTATTTGTTTTTTAAACTCTTTATGATATTCCGGATATCTATAAATTTTTGAAGTTATTGGTTTATCGGTAATAGTTTAGATTCTATAAGCTACTGTATCTATGCAGCTGAGAGTATCGTCTTTGAGAAAAAAGATATTAAAATCTTTGCAAATTTTTAATATTTGTGGACTTTCCTCTTCGTTTAAATGGTTTAATCTCAGTTGATTTTCTAAGATTTTTTTCCTTTTTGACGAATAATTATTTACATTATATGTCTTTAATTTCATAATTTTACAATCGGGCGCGATTTCTTGGATTTCGACACAGGGACGTATATTTCTATATCGTATTCGTTTGTATTTAATACTGACGTAATTGCTTCACCGTTTTTATCGACTTTAATTATGCTTTGGCAGATATGAATACCTTTTTGTATTAATTTTTGTTTATTATGTCTTCTACTAATTTTGTGTTTAGGATATTTACTTTGACGAATGTCTCAGATCTAGCGGGAATTTTAGTTAATTTATTACATTCATTCTTAATTTGAGAAGTTTCTTTAAGATTCTTTAAATATTCATAGGTATTTTTTCGTAATTCAATTTAATGATTTGTTGCTGATTATTTATAATTATACATAAATTTGTTATTACATCAATTCTTAAAATTTCCTGATAAGGTATTGGAAAATCATCGTTTACGATATGAAAAATAGTTTTATAAGTATTATTGTTAATTTTTATATTCACAAAGCAGTATCCTATTGTTTTAATTTTTTCTGCAGATATTCCGCTGATGTTTACCTTAATATTATTGTAATATTCGGTGTTTTTTTGAAAAATATTAATATTTTATTAAAGATATTCCTGCACCGATATCGACTAGTAATTCTATGTTTGAGTTTAATTCTTAAATATCAAGATTTACGGTAGATTTAGCGGGTGTTAATTGTAGTGAGTTATTTAATTTGTTAGTTAAATTTGCGTTTTGTGTTATTATTTTGCCTTCAATGGGTTGAGCATTTTTGGTTTGGCAGAAACCAAAGAATGATTTGAGCTTAAATTACATGTTTAAACTGTGTTTGTGTTTAGTGTTTGTTGGTATGTATTCGGATTTCGTCTTTTATTATCATTATATTGTTTTTTCCTGCATTCTTGCATCTTATGACCGTTATTTTTACAATAATTACAAAATTTTGCATTTTTTCTGGACCCATTTACATTTTGATTATTACTTACATTATACGCTCTTATGTTAGATTTTTTCAGGCATTCAAACTCTAAATATCCAAATCTTTTGCAAAAGTTGCATTGTGTAGAATAATTCAAATTATTTTGAAATTTATTGTAATTTGTATTATTAAAGTTATGACGAAATTAAGATTCTGAATTACCTGCTTTGTTACAAATTTTACAAAAAATGTGCGTTCTATAGGTTTTTTTGTTCTTCTGCTACTTCCGAATGTTTTCGTATCGTTGTAGCTTGAGTCGCGACTTGTATTGCTTCTTCTAAACTTTCAGGTTTTCGAATTATTACGAGCATCGAAATTTCCGGCTTTAATCTTTCTATGAAAACGTTTAATGTTTGTTTTTTTAATTGCTTAATATTAATTTTTTGTTCATTTTCTTTGAGATCATCGTCTAGATTACTGGTTATTTCTGAATAATATTTGTTTACTCTTTGGGAGTATGTCTTATATACGTGTTCATCGTATCTTTGTTCGCACGAAAATAATTCAAGCAACCGTTGGTTCGCTGATTTTTTATCGGTATAAATTTGCTTTAAATATGTTTTTAAACCGTTACAATTTTCAAATTCTCGATTATTAATTACATTTTGATTTCTCATAACTTTTGATTATAGCATTGAAAATAATATTTCTTTATCTTCTTCTTTGGTTATTAATTTAAACGCATTTAATATCGCAACAATTATAAAATCGGCGTAGTTTTCTTTTATTTCCGTTAAATTCTGGTATTAAATTAAAAGCCGTACATGCGATTGTCGATATTTTTGTTATTTAAATTAAAATTTCTGCATGAATTTACCGATTTCGAATTTTATTTTATATTATGTATAGGTAAAACTTACGATAAAATTGATACGCTTTTCATTATAAGTGTAGATTTAGTAAAGGCAGCGATGATATTGTATTTCAATTGGGAATAGCGATGATGTTGTTTGTTGATAAAACTTTTTCTCCTCTCTCGAATAATTAGACTTTAAGCCCCTCAAAATTTTTTGCGTTTTCTCAGAATTCCAATAAGTTTGTAGTATTTTTCGGAAAATTTTTTGAAAATCCCACTTCTGCATCAATTATAAGAAGAATGCGAACTTGGAGGTTTTATTTGAATAAATTTGTTTCCACTTGTATTTTGTAAAATTGATTTAATTTTTCATTACAATGACTTATTTTCTTGTTTGTATTCGGTTTTGTATTTTTTGTGGAAGTAGAAATAGTAGTGGAGTGTCGTGGTAGAAGAAGAGATGAGTAGAGAGAGCTCCCGTTTGCCGGTAGTTCCTTTTATATAATTCGAGAGTTCGGATTTTGTCATAAAAATTGCTTATTTAATGTTCTAGATAAAACGCAATGTGTATCGAATATGATATTCAGCTGATTAGTGCCTTTTTTAAATAAAGAGTTTATTACTATTGTATTATATTCAATAGTTTATTACTATCGAAATTAAATACTTCATGAGAAATGTAAAAATTGAGAACATGATATTCGAATACTTAGCAGTGGGAATTGTGGGAATGTGTCAATTTTACAATGTTCTGACATTTCAATGCTGTCGTGTTATTTGAGAAAGTGCAGAGTGTGTATGAGTCGTATGTATGTTTGTAAGTACATTAAATAGGTTTAGTAATTATCTTGACTAGATATTCTTTTAACTATAACCACTAGACTATGATTCTTCTCTGCTTAACGCATTCTTTAATACATTTTTCGTGTATGACTGCCACGTGCTTTCGAGATCCAGTCTCTTCTTGTAATTTTATATTTTGAGCAATTATATCGACTGAATCATCCAGTATTTTTAACCTGTAGTGCCAATTTATCTGAATGTGTTTGCAGCTAATTTTTTGCCATAGTAGAGGTTGCAGAAAAACGCGTTTTCTTAAGGATGCTTCTGGTGGCGTATTTGAGTGATATTACTACCTAGCACGATTCACCTTTTTCCCTTATCCATCAACAGGTCTGCGTTTGCACAAGTCTTAAGAGTATTATGATACGAACTTTTCTAACTTCTCATAGAATTAATTGACAGTTTCAGTCGGTTTCTTTTCCAGCTGTCAAAGTAAGTGTTAGATTCATATGATTTAAATTCTTTTCCGTCGTCTTGATCTCTGCAATTCGTCTAAGGATTTTCTATGAGTTAGTTACCCTGAATACCATTTCGTGGTAAATCAGGTTCAATGAGCTGACTATTACGGATTATACTCCTTCGAATCATCTTTGATTTCTTTGGTTATTTGATTGAGTCAGGAATTTTTCATTGAGGACATAGTATAACTTGTAGCGTTTGAGCTCTGGTCACAGCTTATTTAACCAGATATTAATATTGACTGTTCTGTTAATTTATAATTTGTCTGCATCGTTGACTTCTTGAGTGCATTATCTGGAATTTAGCTCAAATTTGTAGTCATATTGATCTCGCTTAGGCTCCTTTCTTGTTCAGCGTTTCTTTCTTGACTTTAGCTTGTTACTGACTTAGAGTTCCTAAGAAACAAAATGTACATTAATTTTCTCCTGTCTTAGTATTCTTTTCCCCTGATTAAGATGGCATCCTCGAGAATTGCGTTTCATCCAATCTCTTTATCCCAAATTTTAATAGATCTTGGTTAACAGCTATGACACTATTGAGCACAGACACTAGACAAGCACCACAGTAATGATCTTCATTATTTATCGATTGTCAGTAAATAAGGCCTTTAAAATTATCATACTTATTAAAAAATTAAAAAATTATGTAGATAACTAATTTCATTTTTATTTAAGACGATACTAAGATTGGATCATGTATCATGATTCAATCATAAAATATCTATCTATTCAATGTATATTCAAATTTTTATTCAGCTTTATTTATGTATCTATGTAATCTGTATATTGTTTATAAAAAAACTTGTATATATTTATAAACTAATTTGTAATTGTGAAGTTAATTATATCAATAAAATATTTTACAATTCTTAAATAGAATATTTATACATATTATTTCTTGAATTATATTAGATGTTATATTACATTTAATATTTTGGAAATATTTTAATACTTAATGTAGGAATTATTACATAAATATTTCATTTTATTTATTACTTATTATTAATTTTCGTTTTAAAAAATATTCACAGCAGTCACAGCCAGTTCGCGAGGGGTGTATCGAAACTAATTACTTTTATTTTAATCGTGACCTTTAATTTTGTAATTGCTAACTGTAGCTAACTGAAATACCACAGTTTGTATACACATTTAGAATCACTACACAAATTTACTAGATAAGCAAAAAAATTATGCGTGATAAATTTGAATTTAAGAGATTAAAAAACTCTTAATTAAATTTGTAAAAAATCTATTTCATTTAAATAAACAGGACTCCGGGAAGAATATTTTTAGAATTAGGTAAAACCTATCTTAATAACAAAAAAAATGCTTGATCAATATTTCCTGCATATAACTATCTATTTTTAAAAACAATTTAATTTCTCTACTTCTGTAAAAACTTTTAACCAAGAAAATTTGAAGATCCTATTTGATTTCTTTTAACTTGCTAATTGGTTGAAAATTATTGATTTATTTAATACATAATTTAAATTTAGAGAAAAAATAAATCTTGTGGATTTTTGTAGATATCAACAAGTACAATTTACTGTTAAATAATTATAGTATTATTAACATAAACTTCAATAAAGTGGTGTGATAATTAATACATTATTAATTTTTATGTATAATTTTTAAATCATCCTAAAACAAATAATTCTGTGCAAATCAAGAGATTAATAAAAATGCACAATTTATGATGGCTATGTAAGATAAAGTTGGTAAATTAAAAAAATTACATATACTTAACATCACATAAATACAACCTAATAAGAATAGAGAGTCAATATACATTAGAAGTTATACTCATTAGAAGACTTTTTTAATGCAAGATGAGAAATAACATTTGTAAATAAACTTATGACTGAGTAGCAATGTCTAATTAGTAAATGAACATGAGGTAAAATCCACTACATGCAATAGTAATACTCTACTTATAAATTCAGTAGAATTTCAACTTTATAATAAAATTAACCAATATTCAAATTAAATTTAACATTGTCATGACAAATTCGTATTCTTCTAGTGGGTGTATCAGCTTATCAGATACATCTTGTATTTTAATGGTAAAGAGTAAATGGTTACTTTTAAGTAATTTTTATAAGAAGTTTACTATAAACGAGAATAAAAAGTAGAAAAGAAAAAAATAATTATAAATGAATAAAAAAATTAAATTAGATATTAGCAGTTGTTAACAATAGTTTTTCTTAGTATTTGTGTTAATATACGGTTCAATTGTTAAGTTCCGACCCGTGTAGTCTCCGTCTACACAGCGGTCCTCATTTTCACCCTCATTAACGAGAAATAAATCTACTTGCTAGGTCAGAGAAATAGTTATTCTCTAATATAATCTAAGCAATAAACCTAATTTTCGGTCGGTTATTGGGTTAGTTATCGAGAAGCGTTCGATTTATTTTTACGACGGTCATCCCGACTGCTCACAAGTGTAGGGGCGCACGCTGAGAGGTTTCGAGGATTTCTCTACCACGAACATCAATAAATCAGTAATTATACACCAGTAACAGAAAATATATAATATTTGTAATTTAGTATGATAGCTGATCTTACCTACAAGTTACGTTAGACTCGCTGATAAGATTGAAATTAATTTTATTTTTCATACTTATGAATTAACCGTGGTTCTGTCTTGCTCTAATATTACTATAATTTGCTGAACTGCATACTGAAATTAAGAAATACTTAGTAAAATACCGTTTGAATGCCAGCTTTAGGTTTAATTGCATATATTCAGAAAAGCATAACAGTGAGCTAAAGAAAGATTTAGAAAGGAAGGTAGATGAAAGAAGTTGGTGAATATTATTACTAGAAGATGAAAATGATGAAATGACGATTATGTTGTGAAAAAAACTTGTAAAAGGAACGAAAGTGTATATAAACAATAACTTAACATTTTTAGAAAGGTAAAACAGAAAGATAGTAGTTATAAACATAAAAATTACAGGAGAAACCTGTAAAAAGGTACTAAAGAGACAAAAAAATAGTGGAAGAAGAGATTACTTGGATTTCATTCCAAAGAAGAGTAAGTAGCTTTATAGCTACTAGGGTTAAAACAGAAAAATTATTTGAAGTATAGACCAAAACAAAATGAAATAGATAAAAGTCAGGGATAATATACAATCACAAATAAATAAAATGTGAAAATATGAAGATAAAGAGATTTCAGTATGTATGTCGAGAATAGAGAATAGGCTTACAAATATGTAAAGAATATCGAAAGAATGCAGAAGCGGAATTGTGTCAGTTTTTAAAAAATTGGTAAGAAAAATACGAAACAGTTCAGAGGAATAACCTCAGTAGACACTGGTTACAAAATATATATACAGAGGTACTAAAAAATAAAGTAAAAGATTTTTAAAAAAGTACATTAGTGCTCAATTTGGATTCAGGATAAACATAGGAACAATTAAAGCGATATACGTGTTGAAATATGCCTCAAACGTAAAACTGAAAAAGTAAACGGGATAAGGCATCGTATATATTAAAAATATAAAGACGACATTTGATAGTATTAAAAGAGAGGAAATTTGGAAACGTATGATACAAGTATATATAAAATTTAATAGATCGTATAAAAAAGAATCAATTATTGAAGATATAATTGGGGAAATGAAAACGAAAGTAAGATAAGGTTGTCTTATAAATACAATTCTGTTCGATATAAAGGTCGCAGACTCAGTGGAAGATCTAAAAAAATCAAGAAGTTCAGGGATTCAAATACAGATGTAAAAATAAAAGTTATTGCGTGCGCAGATGACACTGTAATAATAGTAAAAACTGAAGCAAAATAAAGAAAAATGATAAGAATATTTATATATTATTTACAGAGAAAAAAATTGGAATTAAACACATTTAAAATCAAAATAATGAAGTTTAGAAAAGCAGGGGTCAGAAAGAAAAATAAGATTTTTATGGAAGGAGAAAGAACTGATAATAACAATCAATTTACAGAGTATAAATTAAAAGAAGGTAATAAGTAATTTTTACAAAAAATTAATAACCGTAAAATCAAATGTAGCGTGAAAAAATGTCTTACAGAAAGACTGATTAAGGTAAATTTAAAAATAAAAATGTAATTATTTGTTGTTTCAACAGAAATTGTTTTCTATATGGTACATAAATTTGGGAATGGAAGAGTCATGACGAGATTCACAAAAAGAAGTATAAATTCAAACAAAATACACTTAATAGTGATATGACGATCGAAACAAAATTATAAGATAGAGATTAATGGTGCTAGAAGAGCAATTAGATTTTAAAGCAAAATAATAAATAATGAAGATATGGAAATTATAAAAGAGTGTGTAAAAGAAAGGATAGAAGAAGGAAGGTTGTACGAAAACAAAAGATTTAAAAATAAGAGATAAAGCATGAAAATATGAATCTGTAGAATAAACATATCATAATAGAAAATGTGAACGTGAAAGAAAAAACGTGCATATTTAAAAGAAGCGGGGAAAGAATATACGAAATGAAAATTTTAGCAAGCTTAAAGATGGTTAATAATCATATGAAAAACAAGTGTACAAATGGGTTTCGAAATTTATCATTACTATATACTACATTGTTGAATAAACTCTCTAACTTATATTTAGAAAAAGTTACAAGAAAAGACTTCATAGGATGTTGATCACCTTATTCATTTTATGCATAACATATTAACGTTGAGTAAGTTGACTACATCAATAAATTTATTAGATTATTGTGATATATTACAAGGTCAATTTCTATCAGAAAATTATCAAAAGAGAATAGAATATATCATCAGCAAATGTTTCTTTTGTTGACTTATTGTCACATGCTAGTCGTACACTGGTAGTTCTGTCTCTTTTTACTTTACCTTTTTTGCTTGCTTGTCTGATTTTTCAATCAAAATTTTCTAATAAAACGCCAATTGAACAGGTTTGAAAAAATAAAATACTGTAGATTTCAAATTTTTATATAAAAAAAGTTTTTTATATTTATTAAATTTTTATATCACTTAAAAATATATCCTTTTTTGAACCAAGATATAGAACTTCATTTTATTTTTTATATGTACTTACAAACTTTTTTTAAATTCGATAAATCATCCGGAAAAATTCTTGTCTAGTGAATAATTATTCAATGTAGAAATAAATATTTAGTTTGTTCAACTCAAAGCTAATACGATGTATAAGTTATTGTATACATGGAAAGAGAAAGATGAATATATAGAGGTACTGTGATATTAGAGAAAAGGAATAAAACCGACTAATCCAATGTAAAATAGAATGATAAAAAGCTAAAACATAAAAAAGAGAAAGAAAATTACACAACATAAGGATGGTCATGGTGCACATGGAGAGAAAAAGAAAGAAGATGAAAATATGGAGGCTTTGTGGAAGAAGTCAGAGAAAGTAAAAGTTGCACGACAAAAGAAATTAAGGATAAGCTATTAGAAAGATCTTAATACACGAAGGAATGTAGAAATATCATAACAGAAGGCATGAAAGATAAGAAATGAATGTACGCAAAGAATAGAGAAAATAGAAGAATGGAAATTTTTGTAAGATTTATGATAGGGAACCTAGGCAAAAGCGAATAAACACTGGTTATCTGAAGAAGGCAAAAGTGTTGAATGTGTAAATTTAAAACTATGAGACATATCATGGAAGAGTGTAGTAAAATAGAATAAAATATAAGTAACTGAAAAAATAGTTTGAAAGAGAGAAAAAGAGAATTGTTTTCTGTATAAAATACGCTGGAATAATGTGTAAATCTAATTTATTGGAACAGGAGGTGTAAAAAGCAAAGTGTAAGTCAAGTATATGATTAGATATTATAAATGAACAAATCTATATTGAATTGTTTCTATATTGAATCTATATAAAATTGTTTCTAAACGTTAATAATAAATATTGGCGATAGAAAACCCGGGCGTCGATTCCGTAGAACAGTCAAGTTAGATCAACTCCACAAACCGCCGTAGCGCGAAAAGGTAACAGCTGTAGTCGCGTAACGAATAATAACAGTCGAACAGCAGCTTTATAGATAAGCAATTATAATGTCAATTTCTGCTATCTTATCCCGTAAAAAGGGTTTTTGATTCCTAGATCGATACTGGACAAATAATTATGTATAAAACGCGGGAGAAAAGAAGACATATAACAATGAGGCAACGGACAACGATTAGGATTTAGCTTTTGCTTCTGGTGCATTATAAAGAGTTAATTCGAGTAGCCTTGCCTCTTTCCTTTTATTATAAAAATTGTGAGTATTGAAGAAAATAAATAATCTAAAACTATTAAAAAATTCTATTCAAATTTAACTAAACCTGAATCCTATCCCTCACCATGAATCGTGAGTTAACAATAAGTAGAAAGTGATTAAATTTTAATTGAAAAAGTATAAAAATCTTTAAATGTATATTATTTAAGATTTGATTATTTTAAGTTCAATACGTGAATAAATGTATAAATATTCAAATATTTAACGTAAAAATATTTATTTTTCAATTAACCTGCTTATAAATATTTATATTGTTTATAGTATATGACAGAAAAAATGGGTGGTGCCGAAGGAACAAAGCTTGACGTTGATTTTGTGGATATGGAAAGGGTAAGTTTAATTTTTAGAGTTTAATTTAAAAATTGCTGTTTAGAAATTTTTATTCTTTTATGCATAATAATTTTACATATATATATATAATTATCTAGGCTAAAAAAATAAGCTAATATATTAAATCTATATAATATAAAATTAAACAGAATCATAATTTTTTTATTAAATTAAATCATTTCATTATATAATAAATATGCCCCATTAATATTTTTCTAAATATATTATTTATTATTGGTACATTATAAAAATAAAAGAATTATATTGTAATGCATTATTATGCAATTAACATAATAAAATAAGGTATTCTTTACAAAAATTTCCTTTAAAAATTACTATTAAATGATTAAATGTATGTGCCAAATTATTTTAGGATAGATTTATTTTCAGTTTAGAATTTTTAAAGTAAGGTAAATGTAAGTGGTTGAAATTAAGTCAAAAATTCAATAATTTGTTTAAAATAAGAAAAAATACTTTTAATATATGTTAATTGTTTTAGTTCTTAACAATTAGGTTTATAAATTGTGGAATTAATTTATTAAACTAACAAAAAACTTATAATTAAAAATTTAATTTTAATACCAATTTAATAAAAAAAATTTTTTTTTTAATTTATTTTGACAAGTTTTTAACATAATTGAAAGAAAACGCTTTTATAGTTTTTAAAACAAATTCTTTTTATAAATAAAATTTTTAGAAATACAAATTTAAAAATTTGAAATTAATTACTAGTAATTTTCAATACGAGAAATAAAATATCTTTGCACAATTCATATCTGAAATTCATTCTTTATTTTTTCCAATGATTACGTATAATATAATTCTTACGTAGTACGGATAAGTGAAAAATTATGTAGATAAGTTTTCAATATATTAGATTGTGTGGTATAATTGAAACATTTTATTACAATATGTAATCCTTAACAGTTTATAATTTACATGTTTCAATTATTCTATTATTTGAAAAATATTCTCATTCTATATTATGTACCGTTGTATTGAATATCTTATTACTAGTTCGTATTTAATTAATTATAGAATGATAAGGTAATTCTTAATATATTTAATCTTTACCGTTAGATTTAATAAAATTAAATATTTTAATGAAATGTTATAATAATTTTTTATTGTGTATTTTACTAGATTTATTCTTAATTAATGATAAATTAATACATATCATATTTATGACTTTTTTAAACCTGAATGAATAACGTAGTCCAAATATATTTTTTTACTAAAAACAATTTAAATTTTACATTACAAGTTAATCTATCATGATAAGATACGTTGAAAATTTTCTACATTAAATGATAAACTAAATTTCTAAGAATTATAAAAAAACTACAATTCGAAAACTCTTTCAGATATGTGTAGAATTAAAATCAATAAAAATAAAATATAATACAAATTGAAAAAATTTACCATTTTTAAAACCATTTAAAATAATTTTAAAACATAAAATCAGGAGGGCCTTATTTCATAATGCGTGGAGGCGTTTTTTACGTAGTTTGATTTTGATAAGAAATTTTTCGACAAATAACAGTTTGAAGCTAATAATTTGATTCATTATTGTATATAAATAACAAAATAAAAGTAATCAGCTTTACGTCACCCTATGTACTATGACGGTGTTGAACTTCTCCGTTTTCAGCACATATTTCTTTCAAATATTATTGTTAAGAAGGTGAGAACGATGGTTAGGATGCAGTAAAAGGAAACAAATTTAATGTGTAATTTATGTTTATTCTTGGCACTTATAACTTGAAAAATAAGGGAGGAGAAAGTAGCTTGCAATCTAGTAACAAAACGAAAGCTAAGTGAGCCAAGCTCGTACCGGACGCGTCCTTTTATAACTTCCTTCTTCTCCCTTTTACATAATGTTCATGCCCAGTGTACGATCAAACTAGTTGCGCAGCTAATTCGCAAAAATTTGCTTATTTGTTTTACTTAAGGCGCCGTCCAGCCGTTATTTAGTCATCGCACGACTACGGCTGTTGTTTACTTTCGCTGCGGCGTTTTAATGGGATTTACCCAACTCGACTGTCACGCGAAAAATTAACAATCTAGTTTCTATCGGCAACAATTATATTTTATTTATTAGTAATATATTATATTTTATTAATTAATATTTATTATTAATAATATTATTGGTAACAGTAAGTGCATTAAGATTACATTGAAATCGTGTATGAGAATATTGAATTTACAATAGATATGACTGAATCATCTATTGTAATTTTATTTAACATTGAAGCTATTTTCTATTTTTAATACATTTAAATAGTCTTTATATCATCAGAAAATAACATATATTAATTACATAGTTATGGAAATGTTAAACCTTTTACATTCAAACTTTATAATAGAATACTTGATATTATTTTTTATATATATCATTTTATATATAAAACATACTCATGAGTCTATTTCTTTTTTAATCAATTTCAAATATAAAAATCTATTTATAATAATTATAATAAAATAAAAAATTCATTCTATATATAGAATTTCATTCAAGAAATGGTTATTTTATCTGAATTGTGTATTTCCAATAGAGTAAAATATTGATCAAAGTATTATGAATAAATTGTTATTCATTAAGAATATTTTTTTTAAATGGCAAATATTTTTCGTGATTTTTTCTCACATTTATCAATATCATATTTTTAAGTGTATAAATTCTATAAAATAAGCGCTTCACAGATAATTATTTTCAAAATATCAGTCATAATATTATAACAATTTTAAATTAAAATTATAATAATTCATATGATTTTTACAAAGAAAACTGATGTGACCTTCGAATTAGTAGAGGAACTTCAAATGAAAACTAAAGAATTTTTGCAACCAAATCCAACAGCACGGGCCAAAATGGCAGCTGTAAAAGGTATTAGTAAGTTGAGCGGACAAGCTAAGGCATCAACATATCCACAACCTGAAGGTGTCTTGGCAGATTGTATGCTGCACTATGGAAAAAAAATGGGTGATGATAGTATTTTTGGTAACCAATTTATTTTTATATAATGTATTTAATTATTTTTACTTATAAATTTTTAAAATGTATTTAATCTGCATTTATTTATATTTAAAATAGATAAGAAAAAAAATTAATAATTTTCTGCTTGCTAATAAAAATGATAACACATTTTCTAATACAATTTTACTTATTACGCAGTAATAGTTATAAAATATCACGTAAATAAAATATTAATAATACTTTTTAATCTGATATCAATAAAATATTACAAATATTTTATATCTGTATGTATATATTATTTATTCACTCCATAGCATGAATTTTATTTTATTTCCTTTTTCATTATATTAACCATCCTAGATATCACTAGAATCTTCTTTCTAAATCTTTTCCTTACTTTTTAATAAATATTATATATAATATAAATGAAATATTATATTTTTAATATAAGATATTTAAATTCTGCTGTAAATTTTCATCTTCCGAATTATGTATACAAAATTATACATCTATTTCTATTTCTTCATCAATTTCATCATATTATTTCTTCTCTCCCAAAATTCTCTTCTTTTTTTTTACATACAAAATTATAGTTTTAAATAATATTCAAGTATGAACAAAATTATAAATTAAGGTAAAAGAAGACGCGAAAAATGAGATTTGATGAGTCTGACTCTTAGAAAAGTAAAAAAGGTGTCGGAATATCACTGTATATTATACTAAAGAAACCAAAAGTAAGAACGAAAATGCATTAAAATAGAAAAAATTTAACGATAGTTGAAAGACAAAAAAAAAACAGTTGATTAAAGAAAATAATAATTATATAGAAATATAACTAGAAAAAAAGCGTAAATACTGTTAAGATATATACAATTTTATTAAATTATAAAAGGGAAGGAAATTATAATTTCCTCTCACATCTGTGAGAGTGGAAGAAGCATACCAAATAGTAAATAATATGAAGTGAAAATAGATCCATGAGCAGACGAAGTGAAGAACAAAATTTGGAACTATGAGTGTTTAGACAAGATAACCGAAGACAAAAATGGAATAAAATAAGGCAGGAAGTGATGAATGCAAAGAATAATAATCAAAAGGAGACAGAAACATAAAATACAGATGAATTGAAGGAAAAAAACTAAAATGTTGATCTGAAATCTGGCTGAATTATAGAAAATGAAAGTTTTAGGCTAAAAATTTATTCATAATTAAAAAATAATGGAATTAATGAGAACGTCAATGGTGAAAAAATTAAAAAGAAAAAAATAGAAGAAAACTAAAAAATACTAATAACGCAAAAAGGAAAATTAAAGGATTTCAATAAAAATCGAAAATACGAAAAATTTATACGTAGAAGAATTTAAGATGGTAAAAAATTATTATATTGGAGTAATTAATGTGCGTGAAAAACCACAGAAAATTATGGAAAATATATTATTTGGAAAAGAAAGGAAAAATTAAAGTTTTTGAGAGATTTTAAAAGTCTAAAGAAAAGACAGATCACAATTAACTACATTGATGAGGGAAAGAGAGCCAATTATTTAGAATAAATAGAGCAGAAAAATTTATGCATAAAAACAAAAGAGGATCATCTATGATTACTTATGTGATTAAACGGGCTAAATAAAAGAGAGAGACGAGAAAAAGAAGAAAGTTACATAGTCATATCGTAAGACGAGGGGTAGAACTAATATAAAAAGCGAAATGAAGTGCAATTAAGAATTCTGAAAAAGGCAATTAAATAGTTATGAGAAAGTACAAGTAGTATAAAGAATCAAATAAAGAAGAGGATAGAGAAAACTAAACGGAAAAATGGAAAAAGTGTAGTAAAATTATTTTTCTTGGAATATACCAAATTTATAGTTAAAAAATTAAACATTGTATTAGAAAAAATATAAAATATTAAGGAAACATAGTTCAAGGAGCACTTCAGAATAATTATGATTAATTGAAAATGTCTTTCTATATGGAGTCGGAAATGCTACAAGAAAACCAAAAAATTGCAGAAGAATACATAATAAAAAAAAGGTGATTCGTTCGAGAGAGAAATACGCGGAAAGTAGTGAAATTTAGTGTTGTGATATATAAAGTAGTGATTAAATAAAATTGAAGTGTGAAAAAAGTAAATAAAAGAAAGGTGTAGGAAAAGTATTGGATCAACAATATGTAGAAAAATAAAAGTATGTGAAAAGTGAGGTTAGAAAAGTTTCAAGAATGTATAAAATAGTGGAAAAGAGAAGGATAAGTAACGTCACCTAAATGGAAACAGTCTGAAGTAAAGAAAAGCAAGAGTAAAAATAGTCAAGCACAATCGCAAATAAAGTGAAATGGTCTATGCGCTTAGAGAAACAGAGTCATAGCAAAGAAAAACAAGTTGTGGGAAAGAAATAAGCGTGATAATGGATAAATATTGCATTCTAACTAGTCTAACAATCAATAAAAGAAAAGAGATCTCACCGAATGAAATTGAAAACAAAGAGAAGAGCAAAAAAGGGTGTGATGTGCAAAAAACTATTCGAAAAGGAAACAAATAATAAGAGCGAGAACGAACAAAAAATGGAAAAATTATTGAAAGAAGTAAATGAAAAATTGAAAAAGGCTGAGTGTGTATTTGATTGTGATGCGTAATCATAGGAAGGCTGGAGGGTTGATGGAAAAATGTATTGTCAAATTAATACTGCTCAATTTTATTTAAGTCAGAAGTTTTGTAAGTGTCGGTGATACAGGCGGACCTGTCACGATGTACGTATTGTGCAGAAAAAGGCTGCTCATTCGACACGAACCACTACATTTATACTCTTCTTCTACGCACTTATTTTCATTTATTTTTTATTTCGCTAAACATAACATTTTTTTTAATAAGCGTATTCGATATGAATTATAATATAAATCAAATACACGTATACAATAATAAAACTAAATTTACAAACAAAGCCGATTCTATAGAAATAAATATTACGCGTATTTAAATGAAATTAAGACTAAATCTATGTATATTTATGTTAAATTATCAAAGAAACCGAAATTACGCATATTTTATATAAAATTACATATATATATATATATATATATATAGATATATATATATAAGTTAGATAATTTTATATTCAAATAATAATTATAATGAAAGGAGCAAGTTTATATTATAAATAAAATATAAACTTATAAGCATAGTAGATAAAATAAAATAAAATAATTATAAATAGAAAATAGGTAAATATAACAACAAAATATAATATAATATATAAAAGTTAATATTAAAGATATGTGAAATAACACGAATAGAATGTGAAAGATATTGAAGATTGTACAAATAATAAATAAGTTATACTGGAAGTAAATAAATTAGAATTAAAACGGAAACAGAACATAAATAATTAATTTCATAAAATACTATAAAATATAATATATAAGCACAGTATTTAATTAAATAGTTAAGATAAAAATTTACCATAATTCATAATAATGATAATACATGGACAGTTAAATATAATATAAACACAAATTTATTATACAGACATAAATATAGTTTAAAAATATAAAATGATAATGTTAAAAATTTAGAAGCTTTAGATAAATAATAATTATATAAATAATAATCATAAAATAAATAGCTAGAAAACATAAGAACATAAAAATTGTGATCAAGATTAAATAGATGTTAAGATAATAAATTTATAATATGTAAATTGTAAAAATTTTGAATGTACATAAAGAAAGAGGAAAATGAAAATGGTAATAAGATTCAAATTGTGTATGCAATGCATAAGAAAAATATTAAGATATTTTTCAATTAAATAATATAGAAATGTAAATGCACAAGATAAAATTGAGAATAGATAAGATATAGATTATTATGAAAAACAGAATATAAGTAAATAAATATATATACAACATTTCAAAAAATTTTGAAATTAACTATGTAAGAGATCAAATGTAAAATATATATAATCAAAGGTAAAAATGAATTATGTTAAATGCAAGAACAATGTAAAATATTGTTCAATAAAAACTACTACATAATAAAAAATGAATCTAAAAAATACACACTGGATCGTATTTTGATATTGGAAATAAAAAGAAAACAAGAAAAAATAAAGTCACCTAAAAGAGCAATCAAATTTAAAAAAAAAAAATAGATGTGGTAATCTTAAGAGTCCTTAAAAGTAAGAAGAAAAAGTGTTATAAGCCATAAAAATAAGAACAAAAAGAAAAAAGATGAAAGTAAACTATGGAATAAAAAATATAAATTAATGGTATAGCACTGAGTAATAAGTTACTTTTATACAGAAAAAATACAGATTATAGAGAAAAAAAACTTGATTAATAATTTGGGAATATCAAAATATGCACGGAAACTTAAATATATTAAAGTGTAAAACCAAAAAATACGGAAAGAAAGATAACAAAAAATAGACTGAAGATACTGAAAAGATTCATTCATATTTGGAAGTTGATAAAATAGATATAAATTTATTATACAAGATTCATTGGAGCAGAGGCGACAAAGGGATGACGGCAACACGTTTTCGTACGTCAGTGAATATCATTTAATCACATTCTTACTGTACATCTATTACGCGCTATATTCTGAATACCAAGAATACTTCCGCATATGGATTCTATTCATCACTTAACAAACTGTTTTATCTCAGGACTATTTTCTTGAACCTTCCAATATCTATTTTCTCCTAATTAAGGTTAAACATTATTATAATTACATTTGAATTGTCCAGCATAAAAAAGCTTTGTTTTCACAGATAAGCATTTACACTTAAACTGAGTTCCAGTTCAGTTCCAGTTCTACTCAGTTATAGTCATATTTATTATTAGTCATTTTAACAAGTTTTTTCTATATCAATAAATAATCGCTTCTACAAATTGTTATAAGTTTTTATTGCAATTTTTCGAATAAAATAAACTAATTATCATTATAAATTATTATAAACATCTAAAAACAATAAATAATTTTTTTAATTATTAAGAAAGAGATAAATTTGTTAAAAACCAAAACTTCAACGTTCTGACCCTTGCACTTACGAATGCTCACAAGTGATGTTAGTGATAGGTTTAGACATTGCACTCATAAGCTACTAGCTATTAGAGTAACTTAGAATAAGAATAAGTAATTTGAAATTAGTTTTTCTCTTCTTTAAGACATAAACGATGATTTTTACCTTGGCAGTATAAACAAATGTATAAAATTTTTTAACGAAAAAGAGTTAAATATCGAGTTACTACAAGTTTTTCTTAATGCTGTAAACTCTCCTTTAAATTGAATTAAAATAATAAACAAATCAATACTTTTTTCTTTTCCACGTCTATAAATAATTAGGTTCTTTTTATTTTTTAAAACTATTTTAATTTAATAAATTGCTTTTAACATCAACTTAGTTTTATAACTTAAATAAAAATTTTGTTATTATGTATAACTTAACTAATTAATATTATACTTGAAAGTTTTATAAAATTTAGATTTAATCATATTAATTATATATTTCTTATTTTAAAAAAATACATGTAATATACACAAAATATTACTACAAAATATTATTCACAATGAATCATCCATTATAGTTGTAATATGATTTTTATATATTATCCCACTTTATTTTCGATGTAAATAATTTACGTTTTAAAATCATTTATTACTAAATATATAGAATTATAATATTTTCACTCTCATTGATAATCTCGTTATAATGGAAATTTGAAGCTCAGAATAAGAAGAAGTCCATTAATAACAAATTAAAATTTAATCAATTTCGTTCTTTGTTGTGAGAAATTTTAGAGATCTTAAAGTTCATTGTAAAAATATATGTAGATATAGAAATATTGGAGATACAAGTGCGATTTATTAGGGTTGTCTGTTTAAAAATGAGTTGTAACTACTTTAATGGATTGACAAAATCTTCTAAAATTGGAAATACTAATAAATAATATATTCATATAATATACTTATTAACACTTTATTATATAGTATTGATAAGTCTACTTAAATCATATTTTCCGATGGTTAATTTCACATGAATACTAATCTCGTCGTTGTATGAGATTATTTGTATAATTTTTTAATAATTTATTTTTATTATGAATGATTATCTTGAAATCATCTCAATAAATGTGATATTAATTTTATAATATAAAATGTATATTTAAATTTTATTTGTATCATCATATACATTTTTTTGTCCAACTGATATAGTTATCGTACCTGTTGTGGGCCTAATCGCCGTACACATAATCTGAGCACCAAGTATTTGTACGCAATAATGTACGTAAAGGTGATTAATACGTCATGTTAAAAAAAAATACAGCTTGTCAATACTTTATAAGAGGAAGTGATAAACAAATAAGTTCGAATATGCAATTAGAGTTATACTCGAATATTAAATTATTAATTGGATAAATTCATGAAAATACCATTATTAAAAATTTGTAAAAAATACATTTCTTAGAAAAAATAAAGACCTAATTTGAAAATATTGATAATCATTTTTTATAACAAAACTATTACGATTTTAAGAAATAATATGTGATATTAATAATATTAAAAAATAAATAGTTACAGATTTTCCAATATAATTTGTTTATAGGTCAAGCCTTAGTAGAAACTGGAGATTCTATGAAACAGATGGCTGACGTAAAATATTCGCTGGATGACAATATCAAACAAAATTTTTTAGAACCATTGCATCATTTACAAACTAAAGATTTAAAAGAAGTAATGGTATGACTAGTTCGAATCAATTTTAATTTTAAATTTAATTAAATATATTATTCAATAATATAAAAAAAATTATTTTAGCATCATAGAAAAAAATTACAAGGCCGTAGATTAGATTTTGATTGTAAACGTAGACGACAAGCTAAAGGTAAATAAAGTATATATATATTTTTAAATATTATATTTTATATATTACATTAGCTTATATTTTAATGGCATAAAATATATTTTGTTTTATAAAACTTTTACATTTAATGCGATACTCTATAAAGTATTCTTAATGAATTAATAAAATGTGAAACTTATTTTTTAAGAAGAACGTGTTTTATTTCTAAATAGTAATAAAATCAAGATATATAAATAATGAAACTTTGTTACCGTGTATTATTATTATGAATTAAATATAATATCAATATATTTTATAAAAAGTTTCCTATCCTTTTTTAATTTTAATATTATCAACAGATATATAATCAAACATATTATATATTTTAATTTAATAACATTTTTTATAATAACTTCTTTACACTTGTAGATCATTTTAAATAATTAAATTAATAAAATATGAAAACCCTTCACATAAACTTCAAAAAATATATTACATTTTTTTAAAAAATTCATAGTTATAAGGAGGAAAATTCTGTTTTACCGATAGATTTAATTTTCCTAATTTTTTTCAATAATAATATAAAAATAAATGATATATATAAATCAGTATATGTAGTATTTATATATTATTTACATTTTTGTATACATTAAATTTGAATTTGAAAAGTCGTAATTTATATTACGACGTCGATTTAAAAAAAAATTATATTAGTCCGTTTTTCTTTGAGTTTTCTCCTTTCACATTTTCCTTCCAATTCTACCATCCCATCTTTTCAGGAAAAGTGAGAACAAATATTTAGGAAAATAATTCATCTGGATAAGTGAAAGTGAATAATAGGAAATACGTGTTTTTCTAAGGATGAGGACAAATAAATATTAGAAAAAATCCTTCCTTCAAGCAACATGTTTTAAAAATAAAGTAGTGCCACCATTTGAAGCTTCCAAATCTCGAGCTGCTTTTGTTATTATAAAAAATTAATAAATTATAGTTCGTTTTTAATAAAATAAATACGGATTATTAAAAATACTAGCGTACTTTTTGTGTTCTCTTACATAAAACTAAATTAAATCGTTTTTTTTTTTTTAATTTGAAAAATAGAAAATGATGACTTTAAATATTAAAAATTGTTCATAAAAATTATACATAAACCATTAAATATTAACCATAATTAATTTTTAATTAAGTAATTTATGAGTTTAAATGTTTCTAATGAAATATATAATAATATTTATAGTTTTGAAAACAATGATGCAAATTAATTAACAGTAATTGTAATTTTAATGCATAACAATTAATATGTATTATTATAAAATTTAAATTTGAATAATGTTTACATTTAAATCTAAATATGTTAATATAATAAAAATGTTATAAATAAAAATAAATAGGAAGTTGTTGAAAGAGAAAACAACTTTTATAAAATAAAATTTAAACGATTAATTTTTATCTAGAAGTTTAAAATATCTAGAATATTTTAGGTTAGTTAGTATACGAGAGTGTACTATACTTACCAGATATTAACAAAAAATTTTCTTTAACATTATTTTACTATTAAATGTTTGAAATACCAATACAATTATTTCCTAATATAAGTCAGATAGTTAAAGTATTGTCAATATATTTATTTATTTTGTGTTTTGTTAAGAATCAAGCCTCAAAATTAACAAATTAAGTATTCATTTTATGTATTTTCGTTATAACTTTCGATTTCTTCACATATCTACGAGCTCAATAAATATTTTTATTTGCCTTTTTATTAACGTAATCCTACTATAATTTGTTTTTCTTGATTTGTCCTTTTTTAAAAATTGATTTTATACCACTTTTCAATTCAATTTAGTAATTTTCAATATTGTTAAATTTTTTTTTCGCCTAATTAATTTGATTATAATTTTAAGTATGTCTTGTATTCAAGTTTTTCTTCTATACTTTTAATTTAAATCGTGATTTTATTTTCTTGTTAAATTAGTTAATTAACAATAGATTATATATATACGAGTAACTTTATTTATAAAAAAAAATGCCAAGCAATAAAGTATTACATTAGTCATATGCTAAGCGTTGGCAGTATCCAGTATCACCGTTCATGGTAGTGTCGAATAATAGACTGCAAGTCATTAAGAAAGTCGCATTTATTTCTAAGTTAGCTAAAAGAAAAAAGAGCCATATCACTGTCTTTGAAAAAAAAATAAAAACAGTTACAAACAAGACGAAGATATCATAAATAACCATTTTTCCTTCTTATTTCGCCGACTCAAATTCAGTTAGAATGCTTTAAAATAAACATTTTAAAATACACATATAGAATTATACGGAAATTTAAGAGTTTTATATATTTTTCATTTTCATGTTATTTATTATCTATTTAATGTTTCTATTAATTTTTTATCTAAATTTTCTTCTTTCGTTGATTAGTTTCTGGAAGGTCTTTCACTATTTATTGATGTTTACTTATTTATTTTCTGCTCTTTTTTTAATTTCTTAGTATTTCTCTGTAATCTTTCTTTCTTTGATGTATTCTTATCTTCCATATTGTACTTTTGTTCAATTTTTTTTTATTTCATACGTCTTTTATGTTAACAAATTCGTCCATTTTATTCTATTCATTATATTCTTCTTATTTTCTTTTACTCCTATTTCTTCTAAAAAATTTTAATTAACTTATTTTTTATTTGGTAACAAAACTATTCTTTTATTACCACTTTGAATTTTTTATTCGCCACTAGCTTCTGAATTCGCTAACACATAATGTACTACAAATACTTTCACTACAAATATTTTTCCATTCAATATAAATATGTTCTTTTTCTATTTAATTTATCAACTCTTTTTATTTATTTTCTTCAAATTTATAGAAAGTTATCAGTTTCCTTTGCATATATTATAAATATATTTTTATAATACTAACTTTTATTTTTTTTGTATTTATGAATAATTTTACTTTTATAAAATCTGTTCCTATTATTATTTATATTAGTTATATATTTATTGATCTCAATCTCGTTACGGTTAACTTTAAATACACTTACATATAATCAATATCTATACCATGTTTCTTTTTAAGAAGGCAGGAAATTCTTGTAAAAAATATATAATGGAATATTTGTAAGCATGTTTATATCAGAATGCACCATACGGATACCCGTTTTCAGTAAGTATATACATACAGTTGTTATTTTATGCAACTTTTTCTTTTAACAATTGTAAAGAATTAAAAGTATATAAATTGCTAAAAACGATAAATTTTGTTGAACTAATAAATCTAAATAATAGTCAATTCCTAGATATTAATATTTTATTAAACTGCTACATTTTTAACGTTTTATTTAAACTTAATCATTATTTTAAGTATTATAAAATATTATATTCAATGATAATAAACCTTAAGAAAAATATAAAATTAAAATAAAATCTTAATATAATAAATAAAAATTAACATCTTTTCTAAGTCAACAAATAAATACAATTAAAGATGTATTAAAAAAAACTTTAGTTAAAACTTTAAAACAATAAATTTCTTAAATATATCCAACATTCTGATTTTTTTGAAATTTAATTTATTGTTTTAATCACGTATTGGTTTTAATATTAAAACTTTTAAATATACATTGTATTCTTGTGATACTATTATGGTATACGATTTTAAATTTACTTATATAATTTATAAACTAATTCTTAGCTCTAAATAAAATGCAAGATTTTTTTACAATTATACAATAGATTGATTTGCATAGAACCAGTCGGAAAACGTACGCCCAGTCAATTGCCATACCGACAGTTTGAGTTTGACTAAGGAAAAGCAGTCAATCATTAGTATAGAATGTCTACCTTTCCAATAAATTCAAAATAATTTGAATTTTTTATTTATTTATTTTTATTATATTTATTCATTTTTTTATGTAACATAACTTTTTTTATCTACAGGGTTTTTAATATTTAATTGCAACAGTAATTATGATTTAGTATATATCAATTTAATTATACAAACATTTTCAAAAATCGTATTTTAATATATTTTATATTTGTTTTTCTCGTGTCATGTAATTTATTAATGATGTTTATGAAATAATTAAATGTTTCCAATAGAAATTACAAATTGGACGTACTAATCCACATTAAAAAAGTTACTCGACAATGTTCGCATTAAATATATACTTGCAAAACATAAAATAAATTAAAGTCTTTAACTGAATTGATCCGAATGAAACCCGAATAGTATCAAATCTACCTAAGTGCTCATCAAAACTAAAATCTAAATTGGGGAAATATAAAGCACAATAGTATATATTATTTCAATAAAAAGAAAAATAGAGGAATAATGAAAATAATAAGTATGGGAGGTTATTGAAACATTATTTCATACCATCTATTATTAAGCAAATCTAGAAGTTCAAACCGATGAAGTAGAAAGGAGTTCTAGTAACCCTATCAAAATATATCTTGCAGGTGAAATAAGCAGTATTGATAGATGAGTTAGGGTAATCTATAATTGAAGTACAAAAATGGATGGTCAATTTCGCCGTGTTTTTGAGAAATGCTGACTCGCAAATTTTGAAAAAAGAAACTAAGATTTTTACGAAGATATATATAGTTCCGAGATAGTAAAAAGGTCTACTTTACCGTAAATAAGAGAAGTGTGTGAAGTATAAGAAGACTAATGTATATGAGTAGCCTTAGAAGCCCCGAGTTTAACGTAAGAGAATATTTATTTGATGAAAAATATTTTAGTGAAGACGTGTAGCCAACAGAATTGTTTTTTAGTTGCTAGAAAATGGTTTGACCATAGTTCTTTTTAATACATTTTTAATATATGCTCTTTCTAAGACGACATCTTGGATATTACGTTGAGTAATTCTAAGGAATACAATTAAATACAATTTAAGAAAATAGTTTCTATTGAAGAAAAAAATAGCTTTCGATTTGTTTTGATTATGGTCTATCCTCCGTAACCAAGTGAAAAGGGGGACTAGAAATTTTTTAAGTGAGTTTTATGAGAAAATTTATATTTAACGTCCGAAATAAAACAAGACTAGTTTATAATCATGTTGCCTTCCTTGTGAATATCACTCATGTAGATATTAAACATAAAATGGTAAAGTTTAGATTTTTATTACACTCGTAGTATGGAAGTCTTGAAAAAACATTATCAACTTTATCTGGATGAAATATCAAGAGAGAAAACTTCTAATGATATTGTGTCAATAGTGAGGAAAGTTAAGGCAAATAAATTTAAAACTAAATCAATAAATAAGTTAATGTTACCGATAATCCAATCCTCGAGACACGGATATTTCTAAAGGCCATGTTGAATCTGAAGGAAAAGGAGATTTTTCTCATCGTCATACGACAGATAATAGATTTGAAAATTTTCAAATATTAATGTAAAAATTATTTATATAATAAGAATATACTGTGATTAAAAAAAAAAGATATTAGTGTATTAACATTCTTGTTAACATAGTATGTTTTTAATTTTAAGAAATATTTGTAATCTGTGTATTATATGTGTAAGTAAAAATCTTTAAAAATTGTGTTGTTTTTATAGATTTCAAAAAAATCCATAGCACCCACATATTAAATATTTTAATACAATACTATATTAAAGTTAAATCATTGTTTAATTTAAGAATTTAGATTTTTATTGAAATATTTTTCTAGTTTATAACAAAACTATTTTTTGAATATGGTATAGATAAGTAAAAGATAATGGTTTAAATCGTTAGTAAACAAGATATTCGTGATATTTTGTTTGTATATCATTATGCTACGTATAAAAAAAAAATTTAGAATATTTTACTATATTATTTTCAAATCATAGTTTCTTATTAAAACGAATTACATTCTAAACAGAATGTGTATATAATTAAGATGTTTCTTAAGTAAAAATAAATAAATTGATTTATTATATTTATTATTTATTAGTTTAATTATTAAGAACTAAAATATTTGTGTATCAAATTCAAGGAATAAATTTTTTAAAGAAAAAAATTACTTAATTTTTCTTTTAGTACAGTATGAAATCATTCAAAATATCATACATAAATTTTAATATTTCTATAACGCAACATTTGCGAACAGGTTCTCATGTTTCAGACGATGAAATACGTCAGGCCGAGGAAAAGTTTGCTGAAAGTCTTCATTTAGCACAAATGGGAATGTTCAACTTGTTAGAAAATGATGTAAGTTTAAAAAATTTTAGTTTTAAAATATATCATAATTTATTTCCCATTATAAATGTTATTTTTTTTCAGATTGAACAAGTTGCTCAATTAGCAACATTTAGTGAAGCTCTTCTAGATTATCATCAACAATGCACTGAAATTTTAAGGGTACTATGTGAAAAGTTAATTGAAAAGTATGTGTAAGAATAATATTTATTTTTAAAAATATATTATATTTTTTCACTAATTGCGTATTCTAATTAATGTAGTATTCTTTATAAATGTTGTATATACTCAGCATGCATAATAGATTGAATCAATTAAATTAAATTTAATTAAAAAAAGGTCAATTTCTGAAAAGGGTTATATTATATTTTTATATACATTTTACTTCTACTATTTGCATTATTGATCTTTCTTTGATTAACAATAGAAATTTTAGCTACGTATATAATCATTATATTTTACGACATCCTTTATTGATATGAAATATTAATAAACCTTACAATATTAAAAATTTTATAAAAATATAAAATGTACTAACAATTGGAAAAAATATACTTAAATTAAATTATTAATTATATAAAGCTTTTTATTTATTACAAACTTATTTATTAGAATAATTATTTAACGTAAAAGACGATATATTTTTAAATTTAAGTAACCATTTTTAGACAAAATTAAGTTAATTTTGAATTTTTTATTCAGAAAATGTATGTATTTTTAAATGAAAAGTAGTGTAATAATTCAAAATAATTTATTTGTAAATCAAGTTACATTATTTTCAGGCAACTTTCAACAAAATTGTTAATTATGATATTAATTTCAAAATAAAAGACTTATATGATATAATATACTCATATACATTGATGCTTATTAGACTAAAGACTTTTTATTAAATGATAATAAGTGTATAATATACATATATATATATATATAATAGATAAATAGTGCATCACTACTATTATTCGATACAAATATTTATCATAAATACATCTACAGTGACACAATCAATAATTAATTATATTCTTCTACTTGTTACTAAACGAGTTATTACAATAAAAATTCATAAAGTAATTTTTAAGAAAATTTTGTATTGTATTAATGAAGTATACAGTGAAATAAATTCTATTTAAAAAATGAGAGTTTTCTAAGAAAACAAAAATACGATGTAATTTTATTTCAGCCTTGACTATTAAGACAAACAACAAATCTCATTATACTCATGTAACACTTTAACAAAAAAATATACCTCTTTATAAATTTTAAAAGAAAACATAAATTCAAGTTTCAATTAAAAAAAATTTAGAAAAATTTTTTCATACATTGTTAATATTAACTTCAAAATAGTGTGTTGAATGTCTGCAAGATCATTCGTCACTTTACTATTTATAATTTCAATATTGTTGTATTCTTGTTCAATTTTTTTCTTCTGTACATACATCATAAAATATATACATCAACAAGACATGATTATCAAAGTAAATAAAAGTTTGATATAAACATAGAATGATAGAACTTACAATATAAGATATATGTACCTTAGGTTCGATTATCATATTTGAACATTTACTTAAATATTTTTCTACTTGTTGGTATAAAATTGTAAGTAGTACATTCATAGTCACATATTTTTTTGAGTTTTACATACTAAATTAAATATCTTTGTGAGTAAGATTATTCCTTTATTTTTTTATGTTGTATCTTACGATTAAAGTTGTTTTAGTATTAATAATATATCAATTTTGCACGTGCAAGCAATTTTTTATAGTGTTTTATACTATGCGCATGAATTAGTCTTTTTTATTTTTATCTGGCTAATATATATTAATCTGTAGAAATATGTTTGTTTTTTCCAATGACACGGGCTCAAAATAAGTATCAATAATTTAATTTTGTATTCCGCACTTAATTGTCATTTTCATATCTACTCGGAGTATAATATATATACTTTGGTATATTTTAAACTAATTTATTATATAGATTTAGTCTTATTTAAATATATGAAAAATATTTTTGTATAGCTTCAAGATAATGCCCTATTACGCTGGGCATAATTATATTATCAATATGCGTGAGTGAATGTTGCGTGTGAATATTATATATATTATAATATTTGTAACTACGTTTTGACTAATTGATTTTAAACATTTTAAACAATTTTGCAGTTATTTATGTTATACAACCGATAAAATCTTTTCTTCAAATCAAAGTTAAGTTATTATACTCTATGAAATTAGAAATATTTAACGAGAATGTGAAATAAAAAGAACTCTAAAGGATCTATAATATTTTTTTCTTATTTTGACAGATTTTTAATTTACATTATAAATTATTTCAATTTACCCTCAAATTATTTGAAATGTACGTAAGAAACAAAAACAAGTGAATCGAAATTAAGGTAAAGAAATCCAAAAATAAAAAAAATTTTTTAATTACTTCGTCTAAAATTTATTAAATTATAATTAATTTTAATGATATTAAAATTTTTCGGATATTTACTGAATATAGAATATTAGAGCAATGGTAAAAAAAATCAATAACCAAAAAGAGTAAAATAGCAGCTCATTGCTAACAAGATGATTGAATTAAGTTTGACATGTTTATTCAGTATAGATTTTATTTTTAAGAGGTATAAATTTCTTGTCTATATGCAAAATTAAAAAACTCTCTTTATGATTGTATTGTTGAATATAAAATTTAAACTTACTAACAGTTTATTATTACATAAAAATCTTAATACTTTCCTTATATAAAATCTTTGACATCTAACATTGGATTATTTATCTAGCGTAAAAAGTTAGCTCTAAAAATCTTCGAGAGTTTTAGAAGAAGTTAGCTTCACCACTAATGGCCAATCAATAAAGGATATGTTTACTACAAACAAAGTTGAAACCGAGATACAGAAATTAAAATAAAGTTCTGACGTGTCCCGGTGGGTCGGTGAGTGGACGGTGCACAAAAAATAAATAAACGTTCTTTGATCGCCCGTGCAAGCTGAGTAAAGAAAACATTGATAACGATTTTCTATTTAGAACAATTGAATGACCGTTGAAGTTAGGTTCTACTCCTCGGCGTAAAACCGAAAGCGCCTCAACGCGAGTCGTATCATCTCGGTAACGCATCGATTGTGAAAGCCCGGCGACAAACAAGGTCTCGGTGCGGTGGTGAAAAGTATTCACTGGTGGAGACTCGACGATACGCAAAATATTATGTGCCACGATTCACGCGGAAATACCTTCTTTTATTAAACCCCATCCTATCGACGGTGACTTCAGGAAGAGCCGTACTTGTCAGTTATGTCCAAAGCGTGTAATATCTTAAAATAAGAATAATCTTAGCTCGCAGATCCCTTTTACTTTTTCAATTTTCTCTTACGAGAATAAGGTACTACACTGCTTATCATACTGCGCCGACTAATATAGAGTGACAAACGTTCTAACAACACTATATGGATCTAATTTATATAATAATTAGTTTGTTACATAGTTTTTGAACAATATAGTAAATTATTGTGATACATTATGAAATTCATTTATAGATTTCTTTTTCATATAATAATTTTACATATATTCAAGTTTTATAACACATTTTTCTTGTGCTGAAAATATGATTTTTTACTTAGTGTTCAAATAAAATTGCTTGCAAATCTTTTTTTAAATAGGCACGTTTTTTCTTTCACGTTCACATTTTCTATTATGATATGTTTATTCTACAGATTCATATTTTTCATTATGATATGTGCATTCCTCTGAATTTCTAAATCTGTCTGTATAAGTTATTCATAATTTCATCTGCTGTTCCACAACGTATCGAAAATTCAATTTTCTCTCGTCACGCAAAAAACTTATTCTTTGTACTATATAATATGCTTTATCTCTTATTTTTAAATCTTTTGTTTTCGTACAACCTTCCTTCTTCTATCCTTTCTTTTACACACTCTTTTATAATTTCCATATCTTCATTAATTATTATTTTGCTTTAAAATCTAATTGCTCTTCTAGCACCATTAATCTCTATCTTATAATTTTGTTTCGATCGTCATATCACTATTAAGTGTATTTTGTTTGAATTTATACTTCTTTTTGTGAATCTCGTCATGACTCTTCCATTCCCAAATTTATGCACCATATAGAAAACAATTTCTGTTGAAACAACAAATAATTACATTTTAATTTTTAAATTTACCTTAATCAGTCTTTCTGTAAGACATTTTTTCACGCTACATTTGATTTTACGGTTATTAATTTTTTGTAAAAATTACTTATTACCTTCTTTTAATTTATACTCTGTAAATTGATTGTTATTATCAGTTCTTTCTCCTTCCATAAAAATCTTATTTTTCTTTCTGACCCCTGCTTTTCTAAACTTCATTATTTTGATTTTAAATGTGTTTAATTCCAATTTTTTTTCTCTGTAAATAATATATAAATATTCTTATCATTTTTCTTTATTTTGCTTCAGTTTTTACTATTATTACAATGTCATCTGCGCACGCAATAACTTTTATTTTTACATCTGTATTTGAATCCCTGAACTTCTTGATTTTTTTAGATCTTCCACTGAGTCTGCGACCTTTATATCGAACAGAATTGTATTTATAAGACAACCTTATCTTACTTTCGTTTTCATTTCCCCAATTATATCTTCAATAATTGATTCTTTTTTATACGATCTATTAAATTTTATATATACTTGTATCATACGTTTCCAAATTTCCTCTCTTTTAATACTATCAAATGTCGTCTTTATATTTTTAATATATACGATGCCTTATCCCGTTTACTTTTTCAGTTTTACGTTTGAGGCATATTTCAACACGTATATCGCTTTAATTGTTCCTATGTTTATCCTGAATCCAAATTGAGCACTAATGTACTTTTTTAAAAATCTTTTACTTTATTTTTTAGTACCTCTGTATATATATTTTGTAACCAGTGTCTACTGAGGTTATTCCTCTGAACTGTTTCGTATTTTTCTTACCAATTTTTTAAAAAGTGACACAATTCCGCTTCTGCATTCTTTCGATATTCTTTATATATTTGTAAGCCTATTCTCTATTCTCGACATACATACTGAAATCTCTTTATCTTCATATTTTCACATTTTATTTATTTGTGATTGTATATTATCTCTGACTTTTATCTATTTCATTTTGTTTTGGTTTATACTTCAAATAATTTTTCTGTTTTAACCCTTTTAATCAATCTATAATTATTAAATTAAATAAATAAATATAATTGCATCATACGTTACCAAATTTTCTCTTTTTTAATACTATCGATTGCCTTCTTTACATCGTCAAAATATGAATATGTTGCAGTTTCCTTTTTTACAGTTGTACACTTCTAAATTTTTTCTAAAAATTAATTAATATAATTAAATTAATATTTGTATTATTATTATGTAATATTATTAATATTATTATAATATATTATTATTTAATTTAATACTTGTATTCTATTAAAATATAAATTCTAATTAGATTTAGAAATCCTCTTCAAAATCTATAACCTGTATGTTGAACAAAGTTGTACTCATAGACAAGGCGGTTTTTTTATTTCCCTTTTCGTTTGTATTTCTCTAATTATATCTTCGTTAATTTTAATTTTCATCCTTGTACCTTTGTAAATTTTCTTGAAACCTATTAAACACTTTTAATACCTACTTGCATCATCACAAGTTTAATTTGAAGGAATAAAAGCTATTTTTAGAAATTGATGAAATTGTATTTCAACAGAAAAAAATATTCGATGAAATAATTACGGAAGACAAAATATTAGTTTTAGATAATATAAAAAATTTAGAATGAGAAAAAAGAGCAGATAAAATGACAATAATCAGAAAGATAATTGTATAAAAAGTTAATTGCAAACAGAGAGACATAAGAATAATATTGAAAATGAATTTGGAAAATTAATAGACAAATGTATACAAGAAGATAAAAAAGGTCAGAAGAATTGAACAGAGAAAATAGCTAAAAATAAAAATACGAAATATGGCTAGATTATAGAGTGGTGACCTTAGGTTGGTAATTCATTCTGGACCATAAAATGATATAATTAATGAACGTATGAATAAAATAAAAAAAGTTATAGAAAATAGAAAAAATATAGAAAGAAAAATGAAGAGCATAAATAATATAAAAGTAAATAAAAATAATAAAAGTAGGTCAATACTCGAAAGCTTGGCTCTATAAAATTAGAAACAAAAATATGGAGAAGTTAAATAATGAAGATACAGATTTTTGTAAAAATTAAATAAAATAAGTGTCAATAGATAACCATTAATACAGGAGGAAAGAATTTTATTAGATTGAACGCAAACATATAGGAGAATATTTGAAAGGTGTTGAATATACATCTAAGCAACAACGCACACACGATGTGATTAAGAAGTGTTTAGTAAAAGATTCTATCTGTATAGATTTATTTTACGCCGAACACTTGTATTATAAGCAACAATTTTTATTATTCGACCCATGAGTTACATTATTTAACTTTTCTGCCTTCTACAAAAAATTTATGGTCGCCGCTAACTAAATATATATTATCTGTAACATAATATTATTTCTACATCTCGACTGCAACACATCGTTTTCGTCTATTTGAAAGTCAGTAGTATACAACCCGTGAAAAGATATAGTTATAGCAGAGACGTATCATATAAAGTTATTTCAATTTGGATTAATAATTCGTGTCGTGTAACCTGTAATTATTCACTATTAACACTACAATCTATGTATTTGTGTTTTACATATTTTTGTATTTTATAAATATATAAAGTATATTATTAAATATGTACAAGTGTATTTTAACCCTTTTATTTATAACAAAAGGTAATAAGAAAGATATAAATATATATTACAACATTCATTGAAGTAGATTGAGAAATGCACGGAGTAAAAAAGAGCTATCAAAGTAAAGCAATAACAAGAAGAAGGAAACAATCAATAATAAAAGCAAAAAGAAGGAATATGAAGTAATAACAAGAATAAAAATGAAGGAAAACGAAAAAAAAATTAATGATAAATATGTATCTGTAACGAACATATATATTTTATTAGTCAATAGGCCTAAATTGTAATTTAGATTTAAGTAATATAAATATATAAATAAAAATACATACATTGTTCTAACATAATAATAATAATAATTCCTATAGACCTCGGGTGCATTTAAATATAAATTATATAAGTAATTTAATTTAGTTTAGTCTCTATTGAATATACTTTATATTATCATACAAATATATTATTTCTATTTCACACATTAATTAGATTAAACACTTAATCTTCAATGAAAACACATTCATTAGCTCTGTATCATATTTTGACATGCCTTTTTTCTAAACAATTTTCTTTCTTAATCACTTTTTACCTTTTTCAATTATCCCCACTTTAGGTTTAGCCTTCAAATTATAAACTTTGTTCCTACTCTTGTTTCTCTCTTCTTTCTTTTTCTCCTATTCTAGACTTCTGTCATTACATCTCTTTCTCTACTCTTTTTTCTAATCCAGTAAATCTTGCATAATTTTTTATATCTTTCCTATCTTCTTTCAATATATATATTTCTATTTACACGATTTTTCACCCTTATTGTACTTCTCCAAAATAAGTTTTATTGTCTCTAGTTCCGTATTACACAATTTGCACAATCTTTTTTCTTCTTTGAGCTATCATATAGTATTACTTGTCTCTTTTCTCACTTTAAATCGCATTAAAATCATGTTCTTTCTTTTTTCCCTTGACCCCTTTTATATACGTATTTATCCTCTTACATTTCCATTACGATGTCTTAACTATAGCTGCATATTTTGATCTCAATAACCCACTTTTCTACTTATGTTGCTGATGCCCTTTTATTATCTCGCCTACCTCCTTCCATATAACTCTTTTTGATTTCATCTTTTTCTTCAAATATCCACTAAACAAACTAATGCTTTACTTTATCACAAGTCCAGTTTTGTCTTTCTATATCGCTCTCTTTTCCGGATACTTCCTCTTGCACTGCTGTAAATTTTTCGATATTTTAAAATTCATATTTCCTACTTTTTACACATAACTTGGTGACTCCCTCTTCTTTACTGCTTAATATTTGAGTACAAATCTGACTGTTCTCTTTGTTGCTTTAATTTCCATTTTATCTCTTTTCGTCTCCAAAATAATTATGTGGTAAGGTGTATTTCATTCTAAATTCAGTACCCATTTAAAATTTTTGGATCTTCTCTATTTCTTTATCTGTTTTACAGCTCCAGAGTTCGGTTCCATAGAGCAAAACATTGTCTGCGAGATCTTCGAACATTTCATTTTCATCTTGAAGTCTTCTTTGAACCATCTCTCGGAAATATTTCACATCTTCCTTAGCAGAAGATTTATTTATCTGATCATGAATTGAGTATGTCCCTCATCCTTGTTATTTTCCTTAAACTTATATTCTAGAAATGTCTAAAATAATTTTGTTTCATTGAGTATTAATTCTTTTACTTTTGCTTTTTAAATCTTATTATCTTTGATTTATCCACATTCAATTCTAACCCTTTTTTCTGTAGGAATTTTTTGGATAACCTTATACTATATGATAATATTTGTGCAAAATAATAATTATGGACTCATTTATAATATTTATTTAATATATGCATTAATCAACGCACAAGAAAATTATAATCATTAATATTGAGTGGGACCACAATAACTTTTTGACTGCACTCAATTTATAAATTATATCAACATTGTAGTATTCGGTTTATTTGATTTACAAATATAACATGTTTTTTAAACTATTAACAAGAACAACTAGTCAAAATTACTTTTTACAATTTGATTTTGACATAAAACAATCTTTCAAAAAAATTTTTATTTATGGTTAAAAACACAAATAAACTAAAATTTATCTGAAATATTATAGTTAACAAAGTTAAGTCTATAGAAATTGAACTGCCAATGTAAATTCTAAAAATATTTTACTTTACACAAAAAATGCTTTCATTTATTTATTATCATTTAATAATTCTGTTCAAAACAATACGAATCGTTTTTTTATAGACTATTATATTATTGTCTTACTGCCAAGTACGCTGTACTTGAAAGAATTAAATTCAGTTTTTAAAAGATTTTAAAATACGACAATTTTGAAATTATTAACATTATTTTTATTATAAAGAACCAAAATTTTCAAGATTCATTATTCCAATACTATTGGAAAAATCTAATTTTGAAGTTTCTATATAAAATAACGCATTTCTATTCAACATTAATAATTTTAAAATCTCATAAAAATGAATGTGTTCTCAAAAATACTTGAGTTCTATAATAAAAAATTAATAAAAACTTTAAAAACCTGAGTAATACTTTTTATATAATTAAAAGTTAGGAATAATGTATTGATTCATATTAAACTAGGAATATATATAATATATATAATAAGGATTAAATACGATTCATAAGGTAATATATTATTTTCTAATATTTTACATTGGTATGTATTTGGATCAAACTTTTCAACGTGTAATTGTAAATCTGATTTATAAATCTTTTATACTTCTTATGTATAAAATTATATAATATATTAAGAACCTCTAGTGAAATATAAAAATTATAAAAGTAAATTCTTTATTTCTTAGAATCGATACCATTGTATACACCTTTTTATACGTTAATTTGTTTAATTAACGTAATATATAACACAATGTAATATATCTGAAATTTAAATGATTTTATACAATAATAAAGAACATTTTTTTCTCAATAATTATTTGTTCAATTTTCAACTATAATTTCGTTTGTTAATTCATTTCTACACTTTCTGATAGTTTTATATTTTTCTAAAATTAATATTGAAAATTTATTATGTATGTATAATTTTATTTCAGGAAAGAAGAAGCAGCAAATCGACCAAAATTAGAATTTATTCCAAAGACATTAGCTGATTTGCACGTAGATGCTTTATCATCGTTGGATACTTTGAATGGTGAGAATTATTTCTAATATTCATAAATATTGTATATTTCATATATTTAATTACACAATTCTATTACTTGTTCATAATAAAAAAATTTATTACCATTTATATATTTACAAAAGAACTGAATTATTGAACTGAAAATTATTGAATTTTATAAAAAATTTAATTGTTAAAATCATTATTACATAATAAATGTTCAGATATATTAGTGAATAACATTAATGCTGTTAATAAATAGTGTTAATATTAAATATTCATATTTTTAAGAATTGAAATATTTAAACAAAAAAAGCTACTATAACTGTTAAAAACATAATATAAAACTTTATAATTATTTTTAAATATATTTCATAAATTTAAATATTTTCAATAAGTATTTTAAAAATAAAACTTTGCACAAATAATTTATTTAAATGTATATCAGTTATGAATAACATTAAATATTCATTATTATTGTCAGATTTTTTACGAAAATTTGGAAGTTATAACATTTTAATTATTTTAAATATGAAATAAATAATTTAAATAATTTACGTAATAAATATACATTAATTGGAGCAAATCAAATTATCTTTCATGAAAACATATTTTTATATGCGATTTTTGAGTGAAAAAATTAAATGAAATGTCTTGAACATTTGAAAACCATACTACTAGAATGCACAGAGAAGTTATGTACATACATTGACGATTCCAGTTACGATTCAGAGCTTGAGGGAGACGCATTAATTGAAATAAGAGCGAAAAATCTAGAGTGCATAAAAATAAGGATAAAAAAAGAAAAAATTTCCGAAAGAAATAGAAATAAAGATAAAAGGGAGAAAGAAAATTATAAGATTTAAAGAATACACCTTTGACATAATATGGGTTGATGATCAATGACTTCTGAAGAGAGCAAATAAAAAGGAAGAAATAAAACAATAACAAGTGTGTATTAAAAAAAAATGGGCATTTCATAATATGCAGAAGAAAATAAATATAACAAAGTATACAAAGAAAAATATGTAGTTTTTAAAACAAAGAAAAAGATAAAAAAATATATAAATTATGGGATTTTAATAGCGTTAAAAATTAATAGAATGCTAATATTTATATTATATTTTCTTAAATTGCGTTTTCTTTACAAGTCTTATTCAATGCTCTTGCATCGAAAGGGAAAAACCGATTTTAAAATGTATAAATAGACTGTATATACAAAAAATAGTTGAAAAATAGTCGAAATAATAGGAAGCTTCTATATCGGGGAAAGTAGAGGAAAAGTTTCGAATTTTTCTGACTTTTTTTCTATTTATGATTTCATACACCAGGTAGCGCTTTGATGGGTTCCGTGGATTGGCATCATAAATATAATAACGTGAAGGCATTTTTGAATTCTTATCTTACTTTCTGTCGCTACAAAAATATTGAAATAAATACTAGAAAAATTTAGAATAAGCAATGAAATTAAAAACAACAAACACTAATTAATAGAAAAAAGGACATATACAGATATTATGCAATAATTAAACAAAAAAAAGGAAGAACATTATGGAGGAGTCCATATTAAATCTATTATGAAAGGTGCTAAGCAAGATATAAACAAAGATATAAATAAAAGTACAAGATTTATTAAAGTAGAGAGAAAATAAACAAGCTAAATGAAAGAGTAAGGCAATTTAATATAAAAGAATATACTTATAAAAATAAAACGATATAGTAAAGTTATATGAATACATATAAAATATAATATAGATACAAAAATGTAAATAATACTGTATAAATTGTTATTAAATAAATAATCTGTTAAAAATTATTTAATAATTTTAATAATAAATGGAAATGTATAATTTTTTATGCATAATGTATTGAGAGAAAAATAAAACGGGCTTATATGGAATTAGTCTATACACAGACAATTTAGCCATAATTAGCAATTAGAAAAACATTTATGTGCTGTACATATATATATATGAACATATTTTGTCTTGAATTAATATTTTAATATACTTCTATTTTTATAAATCTACAAACTACGATACCTGTCCATACATTTTTAATTATATGTTAATATTTATAATGTATTATTAATTATGAATTTTTATTTAACTCAATTGACTTTAGTTTGATTAATTTTTTATCAGATTCTATTAGATTCATAACTTATATGCCCTCTATGTTATTTTCAGTCTCTATGGTCACTCTGTAATCAACTACCAATGTTCCTATTTTACCATTTTAACATGAACTTACTGACAACTCCACCATTTTTTTTTATCAAAAGACAGTCTTTTTTCCTCAATCTATTTTATTAACTGTTCCCTTTTATTTATTTTTAATTATTTTTAATTTTTTGCTAAAATTTTCTGTTTAAAATACTTAATCTCTGCTCTCGAATTATTTTTACAATAAATTTATTTGGAAAAAATTATTTATTTTTTATTCCTTTCACAAATAATTCACATATTTTTTAAATTTTCTCCTTTGCATTCCATTAATAGTATAATAGTTTTTCGTTTTTTTCTCTTTATTATTAAATTTTTACTGACAAGCTCTTTATCGAATATATTTTCATTTCTATTATTTTGATATTATCAACTTTGTTCATCGCCTACAATACTCCTCTTATAATTTTAGATTATCTTAGATTCTTTAAATTTTTCCCTTAACCATCTTTCTGCCAATTTCATTCGAGATCTCGAAAAAATTCTTACCACAGAATTTCCGTTTATTGTTCCCCTATATTTTCAGTTATACATCTTATATTTTGAGCGTATTCTTTACCGTTATTTTATACACCTATTCTATTTCTCTTCGATTACTTTAATTTTTGTGACTATCGTTTTTCATAAAACTATTTCAATTCTCTTCTTACTTTCACTTATACGAGTACCTATCCCCATAATTAAAATGTTTATTTTATCTTTTTTTCTAATCTAGTATTTATATAATTTCTTTCTGTACTTTTTCCTCTTCTATACTTTGCCTTTCTTTATCTTTCTTTATCCTTATACTTTTAATTTTGATCTCTTCTCACATTGACACCTTCATGTTTTGTTTTCTTATAATTTTTTATTCGATCATCATTCATTCTCTGTTAAAATTTTTCAGTTAACTTTTCTATTCTTTTTATGTCTTTTATTAAGTTTTCAAATTTGAGGTATATTTCTTTTTTCCTCTTATCTCTTCACATCTTTTTTTTTACGCAGAAGAAAGGGAAAATAAGAAACAACAAAATGAGAGCTGACCGGGCAGGAAATTTTCATAAGTCGGATGCCACCTTCATGGAAGAAAGGATAGTACGATAGTGAAAGAAGACACTGAAAATTACCAATTCAGCTATTCTGAATTTTGTATTTTAGAAAGAAAAAAGAAAGGAAAAGAAGCGGGAGAAAATTTAGTAAAATAAAAATTGAAATAGAAGAAAGTAAAGAAAGACGCAAGTAAAAATAATTAAAAGTGTAGAGTATAGCAGTGGAGATGGCATGTGGGATCTTGCAACAGGGAATTGTCGTGGTCAGTTTTTTCTGGAGTTATGTGGCATGGCGTAGAAAGATGTTCTTTCTGCTCCCGTGTCGCCTATGAAGGCGTTTCCGCGCCTACGTCGAGAGCATGCGTCCATCGGGGAACTTTAGTTGTTCGTTATTGTTGGTTTGCCGTTCGTATGCTGATGGTCTACCTTTATCGTGTGTGATTTTCTTGCATTTATAGCTTCTGATACTTGAGCTATTCTGAAAATCTCAACGGCTGTTTAAAATTTTGCCAAAAACTCAACCACCGTTAAAATGAAAACTAATCGAAAAAAAACTAAAACAGTTATGCGCGTGTTTTGATTGTTTATTTAACGTGCGACCTACACACGACAGAATTAAGGGTGAAACTAGAATACAGCTATTCGATTATCATACAAAGTTGATACGCGCCGAGGCCGATGGAGCCCGTCTGGCTGGACCGAGCCGGTAATCCGGATTATCCGGCCATAAACCCCCCGATGCGGTTCGAAGCCGAGGATAATCCGATTAGGTCGGAAAGAATCGGGTTCCGTCGGCCGCGCGGACGACAGAGATGGATAAAATTCGTTTGATCAATTCGGCGAAACCGAACTACCAGTTCGGACGCGGTAATTCGGGGAAATTCGCTCGATTTTTCCGCCCGCCAAAAAGCGCCCGGATTGGTGCAGCCACCCAAAATGAACTGATTGGATGAACCACGCGCCAATCAGTTGGCTCGGTTTCTCCTTCGCCGGGGATAAAAGCTGGGCCCACTGGGATAGCTACACAGATTCCTTCGGGAAGTGAAGGAGAGAGTGGAACCTTGACGCCGCCCACTCCAGTCGCCGTTAAAAAAAGAAACCTTGTTTTTCTTTCGACAACCTCGTCTTTTGCGCCCTCATCCGCCCTTCTCAAGGCGATTTTTGGAACGTAGTTCTCGCTGTCCCAAGCGAGCACCGAAAGCCGAAGCGCTCTCGAACGCCGCAATACAATACATTTAGCCCTCTATAGAACACTAGCAGTAATAAGAGAAGAAGTTACATGTTAGAGGTCCATGTCTACCTTTTATAGTGAGATAGGAAAAATAGAAACGAATAAAGGGTCATTATCCACGATCTGATCAAAAATTTGTTTGACATTAATAAGAAACATTATTATATGCTAGAGCTTTTTTATAGTTTCTATCAATAAATTCAGCTACTTAAATAACTTTTTAAGTTGTACTGTGTTAATTGAATAAATCGAGCAGTTTTTGTCGGTATACTTTTTTTATACTATCAAAATCCGAAAATTTTCTATTTGATAAATAATGTGTTATAGTATCCATTTCAGGACAGAAGTTAGGAAGATTTAGTCATGAAATGTATTAACATAATTCATAAATATATAATTTATTTCATAAAAATAAAAAAATGATAAAATAGGGGAATATTAAGGCAAACACTGAACGTGTATAAAAGAACCAAAGACTCTTTCCTCATCAGAGTAAGTTAGTTTTTAAAAGATAGAATGAAAGCCCTTGTCTGTCTTCTAAAATGAACAAAAATCTTACGATTACATATAGAACATAGAATCTTCTAGACATTTTTAGTATTTTTCAATATTTTAATAAAAGAAATTAAAAGATTTGGAATGAAGTTCTGAGCAAGCATTTTGAACTAAAGAAAATTTTGTATCTGCTAATTATTACGAAAAGAAAGTCACTATATCATTAGGAGATATTTTTCTCTCCCTTCTATTCTTCTTCTCTCCCATTTTATCTTGTATAGTCCACTTATATCCTTTCTATTGCAATTTAAACAATTCTTCCAATTAATTATCCCTAAACAAACTGTCTTGCAATTTACCATAATGTGCTCTAAAGTCTCCTCTTCTATACCGCATAATCTGCAATTTTTTCTTCGTTTTTCAGCCTTTTTTTTTTGTTAAATTTTCATTTCCCATTCTAAATCTGCCTAGAATTTTTAGACCCTCTCTTAAATTCCCTGCTTCTTTTCTATAACATAAGTTACCTCCATTTTCTATATTATCCATTACTAAATATTTTATTTCTACCGTATATTTTCAAACTTTCATATGATATATCCAGGTTTGTATGTCTTGACTAACTTTTATGAATAATGCTTCCTCTAATAAAAAATCCATATTTTGCAATTTATCCCTCCACATGGGCTCCGACCACCCTATGCTTTGCCAGAATTTTACTCTGGATATTATGAATCTATTATTTTTTTTATTTAATATCCTGCAGTTCTCTAATCTTCTACAATCTTACATTCTAAATTTTAAACATTCTTTAACTATTTCCTTCTTTTCTTCAATTTGTATTTTATTTTCATACTTAATCTCTTTTTTTAATGCAAACGTTTCTATCTTTTCTCTGTTCGTGTCTAAGATTAAAACGCTGTCTGGGGTGTTTCCCTCCAGACCCAGACACCATTTTATATATTTCTTCTGAACCACCAATATATTATTATTACCCTCCCAACCCCATATCTCTGCTCCATATGTCAGTAGACTATTTACTAATGATTGGAATAACTTCATTCTCAAATTTAAATAATTTTTAAAATATATTTATCCTATCTTCCATACTTTTCCAATTACTAGATTCGCTTTTTTGTTAGGTTTTTCTTATGAAGCGTATCGTCATTTCTTTCCATTATAGCGTATCCTAGGTAAGAGTATTGTTTTACTACTTCAATTATTTTGTTCTTCCAGTGAAACGTTTCTTTGTTTCTAAATAAATTACCCTTTAACTTTTTTTATTTTATTATTTTTTGTTTATCCACGTTAATTTCTTACCCTTTTTTCTTAAGAAACTGATCTAAACATCTTAAAAGTTCCCTCAAATCTACGCCACTTTTACCCAAGATCGCTATATCGTTTGCTTATGTGATGCATCTTATTTTTATCCCAGATATTCTGGATTCTTTCAGGTAATCCTCCAGATCCGACATGTCTATATTAAAAAAGCGTCGGACTCGGAGGATATCCCTTTCTCACTCCTTTATTTGCTGTAAATTTCCCAATTATTTTATTCTTAATCCTAATCCCGTTTTTAGTATTTACACAAATTTTTTTGCAACAGTATAATAATATTTTGTTAATTCCTACACTCTCCATCGTATCCCATATCTCTTTTCTGTCCATTTTATCGAAGGCTGCTTTCAAGTCAACAAAACATACCCAAATCTCTCCATAGACTCTGTCATATCTATGGCCGTTTTTAAAGTGTAAACAGCATCGATAGTTCTCCTGCCTTTTCTAAAGCCAAATTACGTATCGACGTATTTTTCATTTTCCACCATGAAACTATCGATTCTGATCTTCAGTAGCTCTGCATAAGTCTTGTAGCCAGAATCCATTAGAGAGACTCTCCGGTAGTTTTCGACCTTTTCTTTGTTGCCCTTTTTAAAAATAGGAATTATAACTCCACTTTTCCATTCCTTCGGAATACTATTTACTCTCAATGATTTGTTTAAATGTTCATTAGACCATTTATGATTATGTCTGCTCTATGTTTCTACATCTCATTTGTTATTTTATCTTCACCTGGTGCTTTCCCATCCTTCAATTTTTTTATCACATACCAGATGTCTTCTTTCTTGAAATCTTCGTTGTTTTCCTTCCAGTTACTTATCCCTGTGTCTGAACTCTCCATGCCTGACCGATTCTCTTTCTTTAAATCCTTTAAAAAAGATTTTACTAAAGTGATCTATCCAATCTGTGTTTTTTATATTATTCTCGATTTCTTTTCGTTCCTTCCTTTTTTTTTGACTAATTTCCAAAATGCTTTACCCGTTTTATCTGCACATGCCTCTTTGATCTCTCTTTCTTTAATTTTACTTTCTTTAGTCTGATCAACTGTCTATAATTTTTTCTCTTGCTCAAGTATTCCTTTTAATACTCTTCATCTACCCCTACTCATCATTTCTTATATGCACATATAATCGCCAGCTTTTCATCCCAATATGGTTCCCCCTATCTCTCTTTCTATTATATTCTTTTATTGTCACTGTCTTAATCATCGAATCTTTTAAATCCTTCCAATATGTTGCTACTTCATTAATCGTAAGTTTTGTCTTATATTCTGTTATTGACTCTTCATTCCAGATTACTTTCCTAAAATTATCAGTAGATTTCTTTTCATTTTTTATTTCTTTCAACCAAACTAATTTTAAAGGTTGATGATCTGAATTTATGTTGTATAGGATTTCCATTTTTTTAATTAAATTATCAGCCTCTTCGTTTAAAATTATGTAATCTATTACCGATGCCCCCAAATTATTATTAAATGTGAAAGCACCATTTTCTTCTTCCCTTTTCCCATTTAACACAAATAGATCTTTATTCTCAAGCCACTCAATTAGTCTTCTTTCTTCTGTATTTATCGTCTTTTCCATAGAAGTTCTATTTATACTTGTATCCTCCATTCTAATTTTTTAACATAATTTCTTCGTTTACCTTTTTTACCTTAATTACTTTTAAAATTTTTTTTTTTAACTGCGAATACCATCTCTGCCCTACCTCTTCCTTTTGAAAATTCCTTAGTAGTATAATTAAATATATATTGATAATTTTTTAACTTCTCCTTAATGAATTTACTTTTTTTCCTCTATCCAAATTTCCACCAACGCTATCAGATCCCAACTCTGTCTCTCTTCCCATCCTCTTTTATCTAAATTCTGTAAACCAGCAAAATTTCAACAACCTAAACTCATTTTATTGTATTCTTTCTGTATCTTACTTCTCATTGTTTCTTGTTTGTCTTTACCTTTTTCTTTATGTTTCTCTTCAAAACCACTATTTTTTTATTCATTATATGTCCAGGATTCCTAATCTCCTATTATTTTGTTGTTGTTATAATGTTAATTTTTTCCCCTTTCCCTTAGATTTCTACATTTCTCTCTTACTTTCCTTCTTGTTTCTCTTTCTTAACTTTGTTTTTTCTTCATTATTGTTCTTTTGTCTTCTTCGCCAGCCAATTCTATTTTTTTCTGCATATTTTTTGCATATCCTTTGGAATATTTAATTATTTTATGTCATCTTTGTTTGAGCTTTTGAATTTTTGAATTCTTCTTTTAATTCTGCCATTAGTGAATTAAATAACGTTAATTGTCGTTGAATTAATTCTTATTTTTTTATGTGTTTAGAAATCATTAAATGGCATCAGTGGCGCCACCTGCTGAAGTCACCGATGATATTAATCAATTATCGACAGACATTATTGATTGCGCTGTGACTTCGATCGATTTAACTAACCAATCAGCATGCTAGTCAAGGATTTGCCTACCAACTAAAATCATGCGCTTTCCTTTTCTTTTTGGCATCCATCATCTTTGAAAAAAATACAAACGCATGTTAGAAAAACCTCATAATTAAAAATCTAAACCAACGATTATAATTGTTAATTTCATTAAACAAAAAACATCAGGACTCAGTGGTTTACGATCACTGTCTCAAAAATTCATTGGTATGTGGACTTACGACCCACAACCAAACTCACTTAAACACAAACACAGATACTCAACATCCATACATCAATATTATTCAATTTCACAAATTTTCTTATAAACTATATTATCAGTGTCCATTCAAGATCATTGTAATTAGTAATCATTCATAAAATTCAAATAATAAATAAGATTTCATCAGTGAGTGCAGTATATTTGCAAAATTCATTTCCAACCTCTTTCAATACAAAAATCCACTGCCAGCATAATAGTATAAAACCACCATCATATTTATATATTTGAATATAATATTTAACATCAATTTTAAACATTATGAAATATGGAATTTCATATTTATTATATTGTCAAGTAGTGCATTAACATTAACGTACAAATACGTCTCACTTTTCTTTTTTAAGGTTTTCATCTATTAGAATATTCTTTTCAAACATATCCTGGCTTTTTACAATTTCTGTCTATATTTTAATTTGCAAATCCTTTCACATAATATCTTTATATATTTTTTTGTCCTTACAGTTTTTGTTTTTAAACACTGCATCTCGTATTACATCTTGCACTAATGTAGTATTTAATTATACATGCATTATACTTTATAAACGAGCGAGAAGATCCACACATGTTATAGCTACCTTATGCATTTTTTTAAAATAACAATTCTTAAAAACTCTTAATAATTTTGTACGTATTTGATTTTGTTTATATTATTTATATTATTGTATATATTAATACTAATGAAAGTATTGATTATTATATATGATGTTTTGATTTTTATTACAACAATTATCTTTTACTTTCGTTTCTAACTGCTAATATAAAAATTTAATTCTAGTAAACATAGTCTGAAATTTATTTATTATGTTTTATAATCGTGTCAACTGACAATGTGATTTAATAAATATGCTTTGTTTTTATGTCGTAGGAGCAAGTCAAGCTGGATCTCCAATATCTAATGATGGAAAACGCTCTCAGCTTGAATTGTTTCCAGTAAGCAACCTACCACAATCAACTAATGGTATATATAAGCAAAATAATATTAGTAATAATCTCTGTAAAAATAAAATTTATTCCTATTAATATATAACCGTTTTTATTACGTGTTTTATAGAACAATTCAACATATATGTGTAATATACATGATGTAAAGTCATGTGATAAACTGTTGATTTTAATATGCCTTAGTCCGCAATAAAAGAGCTGACCCCAAGTAATATGTCAAAGCTGTGTTATTCGTCTGTCTTTTATAAAATTCCGAATATTCTCTAACTATCATGGATCTCGAATTATATATTTTATACTACCGATGTTAAAAATTAAGTTATTAAATTCATAAAAAGAGTACTAATTGGAGTGTTTATGAAAAGACCTACTCTGTTGATTATTATTAATTATTTACATACAAGTGAATTTTTGCTACTATTCACAGTTTAAAAATTTGATTTTATAAAGATTTATCATCTTAATCTTATTTATGAATTGAAAAAGTAGATCCGTTTTTATCAAAAAAGATCCTTTTAAATATAAAGCCCAGAATGAGTCGGTCTTCAAAACTTACATTAAAACTAGATTTAAATCCCCTCTCTTCTTTTATAATATAAAATAACATGCCCAATCAACTATACAGTTATAAATTATTTATAAATAAATTGATTAATTAGTTAATCGATTACATATTAATTATGCATACATGAATGTTATTCTTCATTTAATTTCTATGTAGGACATAAATAAATAATGATACGTTTACAAGTATTTTTCATGAGAATTACGATTAATAAATAAATGAGTTGTTTCGATATAATTACTAAATATTATTTATTTCATAACTATTGTTTGTCACATAAAATTACATTTTTTTTTGTTGATACATATTGTACCGATGACGGAGCGTAATTGTATTTATGAATAAGGTGCACATGTAGTAGAATACGATTTATGAATAAATAACACTGATATATATATATATATATATATAATTTCAATGTACTATATATTTAATAAGATATATGTAAGAACTTAACGCGGGACAAGCCCGAACACGTAATAATTAGTAATAGGTCACCAGCGCGAATTATAAAGGATTTAAACAACCGTCTTGTACGATTATCGGACTTTTTCGGGGGGTGGGATGTTAAGTGACCATTTGGAGCTTCTAAGAAGCTATAAAACGGCTGTTTAGACCGTCGAGAATTTTCCGCGAAAATCTCGTTAAAAGACCGGGCGAGTATAGTCAGGTACTGCCTGTACCGACATGAATTCGCCTCTAAATGTAACGGTATCAGCAGCGATAGCCCCGTGAATTGTAGCGCCAGGCGCTTCGCAAAAGCAGCAGATTACAACGAGCGAAGGTCCTTAGTATAGTCATAGAAGTTATCGACGGACAGGAACCCTGGATTCTGTTCATGTTTGCAGATCCAGAAGCTCGCCGACGGGCGACCAGACTATCTCGACAAGTAGAAGAAGCAACAGAATAGATAGAGGCCCTTAGCGCGAGAGAGCGGTGGTTTCTTCACAGCTCGACGGTGATAGACGTCCATTGATGAGCCTCACCGCAACAATAGGGGTCAACTGCCGGAACAGCCAACGCGATGCATAGTATATCCCCGTCACCGCCCATCCTTTCATTGACAGCGGCTTCAGAAGGAGCCGACCTCGTCAAATTTTTAATAAAAGCAGTAGTAATACGAAATTCTATACAGCTTAACTGCAAAAAATCAACTAGCGCTTTATGTAATGTTGCACGCATAATGACGCACAACTAGATAAAAATGTCATTGTGCGGTCATTTAGAAAGAGTGGGAAAAGTACGCGTATAAGGGCTTAAGCAAAGTATATGTTGTTCTCTCAACAATACAAAATTCAAGCTCGACAAAAATTAGTGTAATAAATCTACTGAGTATTCAAAATACATATAAGAAAATATACTAAAAATAAAAGATTTTTAAATTTCTACATTTTAAAAATAAATTTTAGTTGTAATATATCTACATTAAATTATAAATTTAAACATTAAAAATTTATATATTTTGTAATAGATAATATTATATACTATCTTGCATTGAATAATATAAATTTTTTTAATTGATAATTCAAACATAATTCATTAATTATTGATAAATATTTATATATAAATTCCATATATTTTTAGCTTCTCCTTTACCATCACCAAGTAAATCACCAGCTAGAACTCCGATGCGATCTCAGAAACAACCATCCTGCACTGCTCTTTATGATTTTGAACCTGAAAACCCAGGAGAACTCGGATTTAAGGTAGGTTAACTACAAATCTAAAAAGTATCAAATTAAAATACTATAAATTCAAAAATTATTTTTAATTGTATTTAAAAACGATTAAATTTTTATATGAATGAAAAATTAAATATTAAATGAAATATTAAAGAGCGAACGTATTAAGTACACGTATAAATATAACTTATTCTGAATTGTATAATATATTTCACAATGATTCGTTATTGCAAGTATATGCTTAAAATTATTATGTGATTTGAAATTAACTATATAAATAATTTTATTGAATAAATTTAGTTTTCTATTTAATTATTTGTATATATAATTCAATAACATTGCAGTAAATTAATTAAATATACTGTTTAAATTTAAACAAGTTATTAAATATATTACATTATTGTTTATATATTATTGTATATTCACAGTATTATACATTATTACATTGTCTTTATTATATAAAATATTTTCTTCACAAACTTCAAAGCTCTTACAGTATGATTAGATCACGGATCTTTTCAATTTAAATAAGTAACAATATAATAAAAGAATCTCCATTAAATTTTATGAAATCAATAAAATTATTGTTAACAATATCCTACCCTAAATTAATTAGTTTAAATTTATATTGTTAATAATTTTTAATCGCTTAATCTTTAAATAATTAATTTTATTACGTTGCCAACGCCAAAATCCCACTAAATCTGGATCTTATGATGTTCCACCAGGTCTAGATTTTTGCAGGGCGGTACTCATTGAAAGACCGCGGTTTTTAGAGCAGGTTTTAAAATAAACCGTAAATCTTCACGGCGTCCGTGATTAACATAGAAAGGGAGATAAATAGAAAAAAGTGAAAAGGAGAGAGAGAGAGAGAGAGACAGAGAGAGAGAGATCGAAAGAGAAAGGTTACAGCAAGAGTACATCTGGAAGCTCGCTTGCGCTCGACGGAGCCAGCCACCTTGGTCAGTTGATCGTTAAACGTAAGGTTCATTCACGTTGAGCAGATAACCTCCATGATTAATTTATTAATTATTTTTTATTCTTAAGATATCAAAAATATTTATTCCTTTATTAATTCATTTTATTGCGGAGAAAGATAATCTCTTTTTCTGAAACTCACTCTGAGTCACTTAATCATGACATTTTCTCATCTTGGTATGAGCTGCATCGCTTTTGAACTGGTTCCTAATTTGTTAAGAAAAATGGTGTAGTTCTAGATGTTTTATAAATTGATTTTCTATATTGTTCTATAAATGGTTTATTTAAGGCTTTAGCTATATTTCACTTTTATAAACTGCAAATAACTTCAATGAAAAACAAGACTATATAACAGATAACAGACTATTTACTGTAAACTGACGCTAACGTTGTGTCACCGAAGCCACACTAAGTATATGCACACAGATAAGTCTGTACATATGTGTAACGTCATGGCTGTGACCTGACAGGAGAGCATGCTTTCCAACGACTAACACCGAATCCTCGCATACTCTCACCACACTCTCTTTGGTATCGCTTGTTGCATCAAGAGAGATCGTCAAAGATCTATTTATTAATATTCATTTTATGAAACAAAAAAACAATAAATTAACTATACTATTCAGATAATTGACTTCAAAACTCTACGAAAATCAAGAGAAAGAGATTTATTCATAATCTCCGTTAAGTTTTCTTTGGACTATAACCAGAAAATTACGACTCTTCTTTAATTTAACACATTTCTTAATGTAGTCTCCATATGTCGCTTTCGAGTCCCTTCTCGTTATTTTAGATTTTGAGTAATTTTGAGCATTACATCGACTAGACTATTTACTACATTTTTTGCCTATGGTGACCATCCATGTGTGTGCAATCTCCTGATTTATTGTCATATCAGATAATAACAGGCAGACGCATTTTTTCAGAGATGTTTTTGGTGGCCTTGTCGAGTTATATTACTTCCTGGCTTCATTCACTCATGGCCAGATTACTCTACCTAATAGATGAACAGGTCTACTTATAATCCCTTTGAGATATGTATCTGCACAGAGTTGTATCTTGTATTCAGCTCTTGATGTAGACTCGTCACAGTCTCTAAAGCTTGCACGAGAAAAAGCTTCGATACTTTCTCACTTGGATTTCTATATCAGGTCTATTAACGCAGATCCTTGCACGTGACTGAATCCGTGTGATATCTCTCCAGTTCTTCTCTGGTGGATGTTATTTCTGTGCCAGAAAATTTACTGTTAATACAATATCCGATCTTGTATTTTCTAGGTACTCCTTCAAACTTTGTGCAGAATTGAATAGCACTTTTGCAGCTGATGTATATGGTGTCGCAATGTTTTGTTTTTGGTTACATTGCATCTTCCTGATCTCGGTGAAGTGGATGAGGACTTTTTTTAAGTTGGTTACTTGGAACATCATTTTGTATTAGGCATGGTTCGTTTGGTCAACTATTAGTAGCCTAGCCTACTTAATTTCATCCTCGTTTTCTTTGACTGTTTAATTATCTGGAGCCGGAAACTACTCATGGAAGATTTAGTGAAAACTATGACGTTAAAGCTTCAATCACAGTTTATCCAACCATGTTCATGTAAGTTGCTCTCGTCGGTTTATATTTCACTTGCACCTTTCGTTTTATCTTTCTCCGATGTTAAGTTTACACTCATGGTCACATTAAAAAAATGTATTTTTTTCATCTATATGTTCTGCTTGTTAGTTTACTTGAAACGTGCTTCTGGACTACTTTCCTCCGGTTGACTTGATATGTTGGAACCCAAGGTTTGCTTGAACTTTCTTTTCTAAAGTTCTATAATGATCCGGTTCGCCTCCAGTAGTCTGTTAAGAGTCATCAGAAATACACTATATTTTCGGTAAAGAGATAGATAGTGAGAGAGAAAAAAATAATTTTGAAATCGCTCTGTCCCAAGGGTTCTAACTCGGCCTATTTTGAGCTATCTTCCCAATTCAACACAATTTCACAAGCTAGTAAACAGTTTAGATAAGATGAAAGAGAGAAAAGCAAATATACATTTGTGCATGCTTGTATGATTATATTTATATATGTGTATATGTACACGTCTGCAATAAAGTTCTTCCTCCCTGCAGCCCATCTTTCTCACTTCTTATTATACCAAGTAATAATAGTCTGCAAATATATTTTCATAACACAGGGAAGCCTAAGAGTAAGCCCTCTATCATGCACAGCTACAGTAAAGAAAGTACGCGCCATCTATACAGCTGACTTACGTGGTACGAAGTTTCAACTCTTATACATACCCAATAATTCAAGGAGCTGAATCAATTCTAACCAATAGAAGATACCGTCATCAGTTTTTATGCAAAATCACTATTACCGATTAAAACAAATTTCGGCGCCAGTATTTGTCAAGCTTTTATACAGACAACACCTGTATTGTATTTGCACCTGAGTTAACACCTTTACAAATATTTTATTATGCTGTACATTCTATTCTCATTGTAAAAATTATCTATTGTGTCTGTGATACTAGCTAGCTTATCACCTGAACGTTCAGCACACATAGTAAACTATTTTTTATCAGCACCTGGTTTGTAATCATATTTTCTATTAAAGCTTTTTTTAAATAATGTTTGTGTTTATAGTATTACAAAAGTGCATTTTTTATAATGCTTCATATAATTCTCAACTTTATCGTTACATATATATAGTAAAAAATTACTATATAAAGCACTAAAAATAACACTAGACCACTCATCCAAAAATCCTCCTTCTAGCAGCAAAGTTTGAATGTATCAGTGGAAAAGGAGTTCCTAAGTTATAAAAAAAGATAGTATGGTTCCAGGTGTTTTGTAATAACTTGAATCATAATGTTCTTCTATAAATGGTTTAATTAATGCTTTAACTAAATTTCATTTTTATAAACTGCAAATAACGTCTGTAAATAACATGACTACTGATTGTACAATATGCAACAGACAATATGCAGCAAATATTATGTAACAATGTATTTATTACAAACTGAAGTTAAGATGTTGTCACTAAAGCGACGTCACAACATTTATATTTGCATTAACTTATAAACTTACAATATTTATTAAACTTTCCTTTGGCATATAATTTCTTAATACAATTTATGTTTTACTCATAGTTGTATTGTTTTTCGTACTTACAATATTTCTTGGGTTACACTAAGTAATTTTATAATTTTTCACTTTTTCTAATATTTTTTTATCACATACCATTTCTAATACTATTATTATTATATATTTATTAGTTAAAAAATTGAAATTAGTATTTAAAATTAATTATATTACGTTCAAACTACTTGGATATCCAGTTTGATGTGCGCCGGTTCGATCGCACAGAAGGTGCTATTGTAACCTCAGTTCGGCTATCCCATTGATCTGACAGGAAGATCAACGCTGATTTCTCAAAAAAACAATGTTCGGAGAAATGAGCTGTAATAGGATAAAAGTTAGTTCCTAAAAGAAAAATAGTTTATTGTCGGACATTCCTATAAACTAAGAACTCCGACGTCGACCATCTTCGATCCCAGCATGCCAAACATTTACTGACGTTATTTGACACCAATGCTCGATTGCACGTCGTTGCTCTTGTTCAAATAAAATTTGCAATCATGTTAATTTATCTCACTTCTATTGTTTCCACTAGCCTAATTGCCTTTGTCAGAATGCAAGAATTTATTCATAGAAAACCACTTGTCTTTGTAAGAGCAAAGACATTCATACGTGGAAAAAGTTTCTCCTCAATTTGTCTCTTTGAATTTCGAAATTCAGTTTTCATTAAGTTAATGTTTTATGTGTTTATGAAAAAATTTTGCTCAAGCTAAAATGGTACTATGTAAAAATAATTAATTTTAGTAATATTCAGTGTACAAATTTTAATAATATAAACTACAAAATGAAAACAAAAAATTATTTATACTTTTCCAGTAATATTTTATGGCTTTAAAACCTTGCTTATATAAAAACATCTTTTCCAAATTGTCTTGTAATATCGTAGACTTTAACCGCTTATTTTTAATTAATTTTTTACCGCTTTTCATTTTATTTTTAAACTTAAAAAAGAGAAAATAAATGATTAGGAAAAATAAGAGATTATCTACCAAACAGGATACGGGAGGAAATTATTCAAATTTTAACTCATTCATTTTAATAACCGTGATATTGGAAATAAATAAAACTATTTTTCCTTAATTTAATCACTTAAATGGTGCAATATATATTATAGATAACGTTAATATTTTCTTCTTTTTCGTAATAATGAATGAAAATTATCCTATTCTTTTGAGAAATATGATTGAACTACTATATCAGCACTCGAATCTGTTTTCACTTTTCATCGTACGGTTTTCGTTACAATTTATTGTATTGATTTATTGTCATAAGTATAAGTAATTAATCCATGTTTTACGTATGGCTATGAATCGATGTAAAAACGTGACCTGCAATTGGTTTAAAAATCGCTAAGCATTTAATTTGAACATTCTCACGACGCTGTTATAAATAAATGCGACATTCGCGTTATAGAAAAATGTTTTATACTCATATTTTAAATCAATGTACAATATATAGAATTTTTAATAATATCTACTATAAATAATTACTTGTAGTTGGTCATCAAATACTATTTTATAAATTCCCTTCGGCATTTATATAGTTGTTATCTTATTTGATCGATTAATCCGATAATGTTTTGGCAGCTTGTACAGCTTTGTTTAAACTCACCTAATATTTTATTATTCTAAATGTAAAAGAGGCTTCTTTAAAGTATACTGTATCTTAACTTTAATATTAGTTGTATTGAAATCTTTTGAATGAAAATATTGTATTACATAAAAATAATTAACTTTTTACTTTTTAATATTTACAAATTCAATAAAAATATTCCTTATATATTGCTATCAATTCAGTACTAAATAACTATCATTTTAAAATGCAAATCTAAAATTTACAAGGTTGGCTACAAGGAACTTTTAAACCATTAATATTATCTGTGTGCTCTCAATTAAATATGTCTTTGGTAACTCATATCAGATGAAATTTAAAAAAAATATATATTCCAAGGTATTGTAAGAGAAAAAAGGGAAAAGAATATAAGAAAGAACATTTTAAGAACATTTTGAAATAGATACAGAATCCTAAATATAAGACAGTGATTCGAAATTTTAATGATATAATATCTTGATCACTATACACGTAAGAAACTTAATATCAGAATGATTTTCTTATCTCTACTTAATTTATTTTTTATTTCCATTTTAAAAGTGTTAGTGATTGCTAATAATACTTTATACATTTAGTTTAATATTTTTCGGTTAATTCAATGAAAGAATTTTAAACGAAAAGTTTAACTATGATAATACATTAAACGAAAAATTTTTCATTCAAATCTACAGTATGATGGACACGTCAACAACGTATATGAGTTTATTTTTTAAGAGATCCACATTGATGAGATTTTCCAAAGTTTTGTTTAAGTTTTTACATGTAGTAAAATAAATACTCAAAGAAATCTCCATACTCTATTATTCTCTACGATTTCTTACGTGACAACACATACCATTTCTTTATTTTTTTTCATAATTATAAATTTATATAAATGAAAAAAATTTAATCTTTTCATATTTGTAAGCAAATGATTATATTAAAAATTAAGTATATATGTTCAAGAATGCTTAGTAATTACGACCATAAGCGCCATCTTGTGGATTAAACTCATTTACTAATAGTTTAACTTATCTATCGATAATCAATATCTTGTCGTGGAGCATCGATCGACCATCAATCAATAGCAGTTACATTATTGGTTAGTCGTATAATGCGCACCAATGGTTTCCGCATTATTATTAATTTGAATTCTCCGCGACAGTTTACTCAGCTATTTTTGAAAAAAAGACGCGTTCTTTAGTAATATCATTTATGTACAAATAATCTAGATTATAAGACATTTTAATTGAAAAAAACATCAGAATAGTATTAATTCTGTGAAGTTAGCATTAACTGACTCAAACTTATAATACATAAGTACTTATCAATTTGAAGTACAATCTCTATAACTCTCAAGCAATCAGTGGCAAGAAGTCAATGGCCTTACAACCCATTGGTTTAAAATACCCTACCAAGTCAATGGTTTTACTAATGATTGGCTTAAATAATTAGAAATTCCACAAGAAATCATCAGTGGATTTATAAACTAATAGCTATCCAATCTAACTATAAAATAAGTGCAATAAAAATACTCAAAGTCTGTAAATCATCAGTGTATCATAACTCATTAATACGCCACGAATTATTAGTATATTATAAATTTAGTGTTATAAATTTCATCAAGCTACGTACTCACAACAAATCAGATCAGTGTATTATATATTATTAGTTCATTTTAACTCATTAATGTATTATAGATCATTTGAATATTACAGTTTAAGTGTATTATAAATTTTATCAAGCATTACCTCACAAAAAATCCAATATAATATAATAGCTAACAATAAATAGTATTATCAATTCTTCAGTGTAACAAAAAAATAGTGTAATTATTCATATTTCTAAAAATAAAAAGCATTCATTTTAAGCCCCTAAATAATTTTCAATGTCCCAAATATTCACCATCCGGTAGATTCAAAAAGTTTAAGAGCCATTTGACTCAATTTTAAACAATATGAAATTGAGTTGCTGTTTCTTATCGACAATATTAAAATCTTCATTTCCAGGTTATAATTTTATTATACATGCTACTGACATTCATATTCCACGTTATTCTACGTACTAACAAATTTGAGATATAAAAACAGACTACAATATTAACACAAGATTTCTAAACTCACGGTACACTCCTGATTATAGTATAGTACAGTATTTTATTGAACAAATACATTTTATTATGTATTATAGTGTTTAATTTTACATTTTGTATAACACATTACTTTTCTATTGTTATTTTATTATTTACGCATTTACATTTCTATATTAATTACATGAAAATTAATTTAGTTTGTTTAACATAGTTTATCATAACATTATACATAGCATTATAATTTTATGTCTTATATTATTTTTATTCTTTCTATGTAAACATATATGTCCGTTTACTTTCTTCTTATTTATATTATTATTACATTAACGCGTTTTCTTGATTATATACATTTTAATATATTATTGCATTTCATTAAATTTTCTGCATATATACTTATTTAATATTCTATTTGTATTTTTAAGCATTTAATCTTTTATAATATATTTTAATCCTGATATTTATAAATACATATTTCACTTATTATTACTTTATTATTATTCTATGTACTGTGTATGTCAGATTCTTGCACCATTTCACAATATAACATGTTTTTAAATTATATTATTATTTTATTATAAAGTCTCTGATATTATTATATTTACATATACATAAATTTATATTTACACTTTCACTACACCTATTTCATATTGATTTCAATCTTATTATTCCAATGTATACTATACATTAAGTCGATATCTATTTTATTTTCTTTCATATAATATTCCCAGCTATTTCTCTTACTTGTAATTTCTTTGCATTATTCCATTACATGTTTTATTGTCTTTCTTTTTCTTTAAAAATTTTATATAATCTCTTTTTTCCGCCAACCAATGTTTATTGACTTTGCATTCATTGCCCATTTGGAACCTTGCTAAAATCTTTATTCCTATTCTTCTTTTTGCTTGCGCTTTCTTTTATATATATATATATATATATATATACTTTTTTCTTTGATGTTTTTTGTAATTATATATTTAAACTTTTCGTAGTATTTCGATTCTTCCATGTTATTCATCCCCATTTACCTCTGATGTCTTGTTTTTATATTTATTGTATTTTCCCGTATCCTTTCTTCGTTATCTGTTTTTCTTTCCATCTACATCATGATCAGCCCTGATCTTGCCAAAAAATCATCTATCCGTTAAATAATTATTTTTTATATTTTCTTCTATTGTTTTTTCATATTCTACTATCTTCTATTGTTGATTTCATGCATTCTTTGATGATTACCATTCCTTCGCTTTTCCATTGCTTTCTCTTCAAAACAAATCGCTGTCTTTACTGCTTTTATGTTTATTCTATTTCTTCTTGTTTCGAGCATTAGTACACTATCTAGTGCATTTTTCTGTATTTCCAATCTTCATTTTAAATATTTTTTTGCAATATTTTTATTGCTTCATGTCTTCTCCACCCTTCTGCTCTATATTGTAGTACATTTTCTACGTGAGCGTTAAATAATTTTATTTTATTTTTAAAATCCTTGACAAGACCCGAGCACCTGGGCATTCGGGGAGGCTCGGCGTCAAGGCGCAAGAACAGGGGAAATATTCCCCTATCTTCCCCTAAGGATTGGCAGTCGCCCTGGAGGAAGTGCAGCGTTTGAAGCATACCCCAGGACGGGGCAAGTAGTTGCTACGAGTGTCCGATACACCTAGTGTACGCGTCGAGTTAGGCCGTACACAGCGTTCGATTCGCTCTGAGAAGGGCGGGTTCAAGTTTCGGAAAGGAAAGAAAAACTCTCGCAAATTTTTCACTCTACCACAGCAAGGGTGGTCGTAGCAAGCACTGCTGTTCGGGGTACCTCTTGATCGAAGCTCCCGAAAAGGTCTGAATTTTTTTTTGGGAGCACCCGGCTTTTATATCTTTTCAATCAGGTGGTAAACCAAGCATAAACGATGACGCTCGATCGGCGTGTCTGAACATGTCAAATCGACATGGTCCCACACGTCCCGAACGCGTCGATACGAGTAGTCATCATTGTCACTGTTCAGCCATCATTGACTTCGGTTTTCCTCCGATAGTCTAGACGTGCCGACTCGTATTATTTCTACGAGCCGACAGTGTGTACAACAGTACACACTGTGTAGTACACTCGTTAGTGGATGACTCATGTCATCAATTACGCACGTCTAAACCCGATCGGCTTAGGATTTTATCGAGGTAATTCCCGGGCCCCGGCGCGCATCATCGTCTTTGAAAATATTCTCAGTTATGTTGCATGTTTTCCCTAATATGATTTTTTCGCTAGTTGTTTTTTGTGTATTTTCTCTCTATTATTATCCGTTAATGTATATTCCAAATATATGTATTGTTTTACTGTATCTATTATATTATTTATTAATGAGAATGTTATGTTTTTCTTTCTTTTATTTTTTTATTTTTTTAATTACTATTCTTGTTTTCGAAACATTTAGCGTTAATTCGTTCCTTTTCATATAATCTCTCACTATTCGAACCAATTCTTTAAGTTCCTGCCATTTTTACCATTATAACTGTTGGAAAACTGCAGAATTTTAGATGTGTTTAATTGTAAAGTTTCACTTATATTTCAGCCATCATAAATAACCAAAATTTGAGTGACCGAAGCAAGGGACTAATAGTTTTGGGTTACTTTTAGAGCGTTACTTTTTATTATAGTTAGCCGATACGAGCCTTTACTGAGATAATATTGAAATAAGTACAACGTGCTTGAGACTTGCAGTATTTTATTCGTCACGAACGCGAAAGGTCATACAGCTAAAGTTTAGCTTATGGCTTATGTAATAGTTTCATATATTTAGAATACAAATAAATAATCTTACAAAATAAACTCTATTATATTTTATTTAAATACTCAAATAAATTGTTTCATTAATTTTAAAACTCATTATCTCACTCATTTTCTCGTTTACCAACTTATTCATATTCTCATTCGTTATTTCATTCGTTATCCTTCTTTATTGTCACCTTTAATTTATTTTCCCATTTATTTCACTTATCTTTTAATTTCTTACATATAAGTTTTTTATAAGTTTTTCCTGATTTTCTTCTATTTATATAATTTTTAAATCAAAATTACTAATCTCTAATTTTTTATAATTTTTTTTTTTTATCTGTCACTTGTTTCTAAACTTTTTGTTGTTGAATCTTTTTTGTCATTTCCTCTTGTGGATCTCTAACTACTCGTTCCGAAATATGTATATCTGCATTTCCTGATTTTTTGTTTATTTTTATTTTTCTCTCTTTATTGTCTAACTTTAATTATTCTTGTTTCTCTTTTTCTTCTTTTATACTTTTTTCAGTTTACAGATGCGCAAGCTTTCTTGCTTTTACCACGTATTTACATAACCGCACTTTCTACCTTTTTATATTTCCACTTGTTTCTCTTTTATTACACTACATTTTTATTCTATTTCTTTCTGTTGGCTTCTTTACGACTTTCTCTTTCTTTTTCCACTTTTTCACTTTACCTAATTTTTTCACTCATTTTTTTACAATTTTTCCTCCACTATTTTTCCTGACATTGCTTCTCTGTCAGATTCACACCGAAAGTTCTCATTTATTGTATTAAATTGTTTATAAACTCCTGATTATTTTATAAAAGATTTATAAATATATTAACATTAGAATTTGGAGATAGACTATTGTAACTCTTATCAAAATTATAAAATACAATAGATTTTCAGTGGATAAATACTTTTTTTGTTTTAAAATTTCTTTCTTTGTCTAAATTTAAACGATACTAATTCAATAAAGTTCCGATTCAAACCTTATAAATAAATGGTTACCTTTTAACTATTTTTTGTAATTTCATAAATTCATCAAATCTTCACCTGTAATTAATTTTATTTAATTGCTTTGATTGATAGTAGACAAAATTTAGACACATGACACTCACTTTTATATATACATATATTTATAAATATTCGCCAAACTTTAATATATAACATTTTTCTGTTGGTAAAAACGTCGAAAATTTAGTTAGTTAAAACAAAATCTCTCTTAATGTCGTTATTATCATAAATAAAAGGCTTGAATTGATGACTTGAAATGAGAGCTTGATGATATTTTATTTGTTATAAATTAATTGTATTATTTTTTTTAATATTAAACTTTCATAACTTCAGTTGTCTATATAATAGTGTAGTTTAACATGATTATGTAGTAATGAAAGCTAAAAAAATTACATAGTAAAATCAAAATTTCCCGTAACAATGTGACTTTTTTTAGTAATTTCTTTTTGTTATTATTTAGAGCAATAAAGTTGCTTAATAATGTAACAAGATTATTTTCTCTACAATGAAATATGTGAAAATTGATATAATTTATTAAATATTAATATTAAATATTGATTAAAAAAGTATTCTTGCATGAAATATCTATTTTAATATTTTTAAGTTTGAGAAATTATTTAAAAATAAAGTTTATATTATTATTAAAATTAATTTTGTTTAAAATTTACTTAATATATATATATATTAATGAAATTTTCATTTAGATTATTTTTGAAGAAAAATTTACCAATATTTTAATTACGTACAGAAATAGATTTAAGATTAATTTACATAAAATTATCTTATTTCTATCCATATTATTTATAAAATTTATCAATATAAAATTTCTTTTATGTTCTAGGAAAATGATACAATAGTTTTAATCCAGAAGATTGATGATAATTGGTTTGAAGGTTGCCTTAATGGACAAACGGGTTATTTTCCTGTATCTTACGTACAGATTGTTGTACCATTACCAAAAAATTGAAGCATGTAGCCAGAATTAAATTCTACTCTTTCAAATAGATTTCAACAGCATCTAATTCTAAATTACCTATAATACTCCTTGTATTCTTCATACCTTAAAAATTAAAATGCTTTTGCATTATGAACGTGATTACATATCTCGTAGCTTTTCTTCTTATAAGTACAAGTTTGAGAATATAATAAAATAAAAGTAATACCAATCTGTAATGGTATTCATATAATATATATCATTAAATATATGCGCGCACATACGCATACTAACCAAATAAGTTGAAATAAAAAATAATAATGATATAAATTTAACATGTTTACAACCAAAATAAAAATATAAAAATAATTTCCGTTTTTTCGAGAAAAATTTGATTAATCCAATTTTGTTAAATTTTTTATTCTGCTATTTAATGATTATATGTGCACTTTAACTATATGGCAATTAAATTATTAGAATATTTAGTTTATAATATAATAAATGAAGAGGTGCATATAAGCATTAATGTATTATAGTAAATGTAACTTTTCAAATTTATAAATTAGAATTTTCTTGTTCTGAAAATTTAATTGAAAATTTAATGCCGATGATAAAAATATTCACTGTTGCATGAGTTAAACATTATATACATTAAAATATGTAAATAAAAGAAGAATTAATGTTAATAAATAATCGTTCCATAACGAATATTTTGAATTTGAAATTGATTTTATTTTTCATATTAATAAAGTTAGGTAAAAAATGAGAGTGGAGATTTTTATAAATAGCTTTTCAAGGATCGCTAAAATTGTCATGTGCAATTGGAAAACCTGTAGATGAGATACTTATAAAGTTGATCGATTTCTTCATTTGCTTTCAGAAAGGCAAATATATATTGAAAGAAGGGTAAAATATGATTAAAAAAATGTAAAAATTGCATGTTTCATTTTATTGGTGATAATAATACTTAAGTATCAGAGTATAATTGTAAGTTCGTGAAGCTATAAGTCTACTATTTATAAAGCGCAATACAATCGAAATGATGGAAAATTTAAAAAAAAAAAATAAGTAGGGCACAGGTACTAGCTTATATTTTAACAAATTTATTAGTCAAATACGTATTCTGATGTTAAATTATATTGTTTTGGTGTTTTACAATCAAGATTAAAAGGTTGTATTTCCTTCATAGTTTGATTCCCCTCGATTTATCTTTTACAAGAAATTATTAAATTATTATCATATTTCAAGTTTTTGGCTATATACGATAAAATTCATAATTTATATAAACTGAATAAATAGTTATGAAAGATCAAAAACAAGAAAAACTTTAATTATTTATTAGCCATTTTATAATAGTAACTAATTCTGATTTTTTCTTTATGTTTATATTCGCCTTCAACTTTTACCATTACTACTCCTATATTTCGCTCTCCTGTGGATGAATTGACAACATAATAATGAAATAAATTATTATAATTGAGATGTACTTGTAAGTCAAAAATTTTTAATTACAAATGTATACAGATATTTCTATCTCCACCTAAAAATACTGATTCTATTTTTGTGCACTATCAATAAGATTAAAGGCGTAGTTCTATTATTATTTTTAGGTTGGTCTTCAAAAAATAATAGACAAGAAAGATAGAGATAATACAAAATATGAATGTATCACTTTAATGGACTTTGTATATAAGATCTATGTTTTTAAGTAATGAAAGATAGGTCACAGAAACAAGAATAGCGGAAAAGATTCGATGTCATTCAGTCATTATAGAGGATATTTATATATATTTGAAAGCTGCAGTAGACGAGTAGTTGATCAGTGGTAAACAAGAAATATTTGTGTGTTTTGTGAATGTGCAGGTGGCCTTTGATATAATATAAAGAAATGAGATTTAGAATAGTATGAAGAATGCAGGAATAAAAGAATTTTTAATGAATTGTGTTAAAGATATATACACAAGATCTAAGTTTAAGATTAAAATAGGTGATGAGTATGAACATTCAAACTAAGAAAAGAGGAAAATAAAATTGCCCCTTAGGCCCTTGTTTAACTTTGTGATAGCAGATCTAAAAGAGGAATTGAAGAAGGCTAGAAGTTCAGGTATAAGAATAGATAAGAAAAGAAAACATACGTAGGCCACGTGGTTTTATTAGTGAAAAGCGAGGGATACTTAAAAGAAATGTTGAGAATATTCAAAAAATTAATTGAAAAAAGAACTAGAACTTAACATTGTAAAAGATTTTGAAAGCTAGAAAGTCAGTCGGAAGAAAAGAAAACAAGTGTGTTCTGGTAGGAAGGTATGAAATTAGAGATATTTAGGAATTTTGCATATTTAGTATATAAAATTAAGAAAACAACGGAGATGAGAAACACGTGAAATTAATAGGGGAAAAAAGGCAAAGTATGGAGTATAGTTGAAAGGTGATTCAAAGAAGATTTTGTAAAATTATATATTTGGACGTTTTACAGAGAGCATATTATTATAGAATAAAAATATAGGAATGGAACTGTAGTAAAGATATAGAAGAAAATTGAAAAAATATATATTAATTTGATATTAAATTTATACAGGAAAAGGCTGGATCACATTCTAATGATTGAAATTAAGATAAATAAGTTAGGGATAAGGGCTACAAAAATCCTTTAGTATTTGAGAACAAAGTATGAAAAAAATGGAAACATAAGAAAAATCGATATGAAGAATCTGGTAAGATATAGAATAGAGATGGATAATAGATATTGTCTGGAAAAGGAAGCAAGAACGTGTAGAATTTGCAATAGAGAAATAGAATTGTTGAAATACATGTTAAAGGAATGTAATTATACAGGAGACGATATAAGCAAATGGGAAAATAAATTAATAGGAAAAAGAAAAGATATTTACAAACTATGTAAAATACACTAGAACAGAAAGAGAAGAAAAAAGAAGAGAAAACGTTATAAAGGAACAGGTCAAGATTATAGAAAGTAAAGAAACAAGATATGAGTGGAATAAAATATTAATTTATAGTTATAAAGTTATGTATAATATTAAATACAAAAAATTTACTGTAAATGAGAGTAAAATGTAAGATACGTATTTATTGTAAATAAATTTAATAATAAATTTAAGTCATTTTATAAGGGCAGCAGGTTTAAAAATATCAATTTGTGATGAGTATGTTAATTGATTATAAGTTGGTAATGATATAGTAATGTTTTCTTTAAAAAAAAGAAAATGTTTAAAAACATTAATAATAACTTTTAACATCATACATATAAAATTAAGTAAAATGAATAAATAAAATGACTTTGATATTTTTTCTAGATAACTAACCTATTTAAAATTTGAATATGATTTTCCACGTTAAAATAGGATTTGATTTCGTTTAATTTGCACTTAGAAAGTTAACTGTTATCTGAATGTAAATGTAATAAAATATGTTTTTACCATCTATAGTGATAATTAATAAATATGTTTTATAAGCAATATTTCCAAGAATTAACGAATTTGTATATATTAAAAAGTCGTATAATGTTTTTGACTACTGCTTTATAAAATTTTATTTTTCTCTAATTAATCTTATGAACTATTTCAAATAAATTTAATTCAAATTTAAATCAAATAAAATAAGTCTAGTTTAAATTTTGATTATATAATACATTAATTTCGGAGTTAATTTTTTGGTTTTTTCTATTATGTTATTTTAGTTAATACTTCCACGAGTTATGTATTTATTTTGAATTATAAATTAATATAAATAATCTAGATTATTAATATTTTTAAAATATTAAAAATTACCTTTTCAGATAAAATATTAATTTTTATTATAAATTTTTGTAAGGAATGAAAATTGAAGGTTTTAATTTTAATTATAAATACCAATGCAATATTTTACCTTGAATCTTTGTTTAATAAGAGACGATGTCCGAAAATCGAATTTTAAATAGTTAATAAACAAAAAATTCTATTACAATGATTAAAGATATGATTCTTTTCTATCTTTTAATTCCATTTAAATTTCTATTTTTATATTTTAATCTATGCAGTCAATTACCGAAGACTAATTTTATATTATAAGTCAATTCATAATTATTTATATTTTTTTATCATTTAATATAAAAATTTTCATTTCTTCCATATAAATTATCATTTTTTACATTTGTTCTTTTTTATTTTTATAATTCTTTAATTTATTTAACATTTAATAACATATCCTCCTGCAGTTGTAAGATATATGTATAAACTTTTATTATTAATGATTTTGCCTTTTTTCTTTGTCAGCATGTTTAATTTTAAGTGATTTACTCTTTTTTTTCGACACTGTTAAGTATTGCCTGAGCTTCCTTTGATTTTGCAAGAAAGACAAGGGAATTGAGGCAGTAATATGAGTTGCGCAAACAAAACATCTTTTATTTCTGTAAATAAAACAAAAAAAAATTATTATTATTTAATAAAAAATAAAATGAATGTTATATTAACCTAACACTAATCGCAATTAGTTTAAACAATAGAATACAGTTAATTAAATTATGAATAATCGCACTTAATAAACTAGTAAATAAATGAAAATAAGCTGACTCTTACGTAGTGTGAATGTCAGCGTGTATGTGTATGTGTGTTTTAATGATGTAATTATATCAATCATTATTTTCTGGTGATTGAATGTTGATGTACTGTTTAACAAAGTACATTTTAATTACTAATATCAATTACATAAGTGAGTAATTGAATATGTTTGCAAAGCCTTGTATAAGTATACTGAACTTATTTGAAAAAGAAAACTCTGAGTGTGCACACGCCGTTGTAATGGTTCTCTCTATTCAATCAATGATAGACAACAAATGCACAGGTGATTAGACGTGCCCTCCTTTTTACACGCACTATGAGTTATTGCATTAGTAAACTAGTGTATTGATTACTGATGCACGATCTACGCACGCGAGATAAGCGGCGCCCTCTTTTTCACTACATGGTGAGTAACCCTTATGGATTATGACGTGGTAGCACCATATGAATCAAAATTGATTAATTTTGAACAAATACCTATGCTTATTTTCTATCCATTTATTTATACATTATTTATTAGAATTTCAAAGATATCTTAATTACAAGTTTATCTTTTTTAATTATCAAAATTTATTTATTAATTAGTTTAGTTGTTAATTTCCTTGTTCTTCTACTCGTCTATTTTACCATTAATGTTTATTAATTTATAATTTTACATTTTTCCCAGTATTTTCTTCTATTTTTATTTCTATAATTCTTATGATTTCATGATGTATTATTAACTTTTATCCTTTATAAGTTTGCAAAGTTAAAAAATATAAGAAAGAAATAGTAAAGGTTGGCCAATTGCACTGCATGATCTAGCTGTATCAATAGCAAGATATAGAAGTCACACAGGGGTTGGCTTGGAAAATTGGCAAAAAGCATTTCAGGGGAGACAAGAGTCCATCTGATTCACTATAAATAGAGTATGGTGGGCTAAATAAGACTAGAAAAATTCTCTAAAAAAATATTAATAACAATGAAAAAAATACTTTTAATGTTTATTCACTTGTCAGCACTATTTTACCAGTTGACAATAGACAATTCATCCTTCATGTTGTCTTAAAGCTACTATAATCGATAGAAAAATGGAAAATTGGTATTATTATGATATATTTATTAAATAAAATATCACATCGTTATAATACATTACAAGATTCTTTTATACCTTTACATGTTATGGTCAATAAATTTAATCGCATCTTATATTTTACACATTTATACTATTTCATTTAAAATTTAATAATATTATTTAATTAAATTTAATAAAATTAACATTTAGTAACAATTTTTTATCATTTAATATAGATTTGCTCGTTATATTACTTAATCCTATCGTTGACTTGTTGTACTTTGATTTTTACACTTAAATTTCAATAAATTAGACTTGCACATTTTTCTAAAGTATTTTGTCCAGAAAAATTAATCTTTACTGCTCTCTTTCATACTATTTTTTCAGTTACTTTTATTTCATTCTATTTTACTACACTCTTCCATGATATGTCTCAGTTTCATTCTAAAATTTACATATTCGACATGTTTTGCCTTCTTCAGATACCAGTTTTTATTCGCTCTTGCCTCATTCTTCATCCTAAATCTTATTAGAATTTTCATTCCAAATCTTTTTTTCACCATTATTTGCGTACACAATTCTTTATCTTTTATGTCTTCTATCATGATGTTTTTACATTTCTCCGTGTATTTTGAACTTTCTAAACAGCTAATCTATAATTACTTTTATTGTGCTAATTTTATTTACTCTTGTTTCCCCACTGTACGGGAATGCTAACTAAGATACCTTTAGCGCCACCTTGATTATCAATAAAGACGGCTCACCACGTGGCGCCATAAAGAGGGCGCACTTAACGCGGGCGCGTCGATCGCGCATCAATAACTAATTGACGCGCTCGATTCCGAAGTATTCTCAGCAACTTCACGCCACTCTTTCAAACTCTATCAATCATCTCATTTGACAATTAACATGACGCGCCATGTGATTGGCTCATTGATCGCCTATCACTGATTAAGCATTTAGATCAATCACTATGACGCGCATAAGCTCACTATGGATTGATAGCGAAGTTCAGTTAGCTAGAAAGCCTCTTCAATACTACAGCTAAGCTATCATAGTTCTCACTCATTTGCACTAATTTTATTAGTTACAATTCATATCTTTACTCAATTATTCACTAGTACATTCTCGCATACCTTCACAAATAGTACATGAACACCATAAGAGAACAAAGATTATAATATTCACACATACAGATACGGTCACACTCACTCATCATTGTTGCCACTCACATACAGTTAATTTCACTAACTCTTATTTTATAATTATATTTAAGTGCGTTAGTGTAACTTCAATATTTAAGTGCGATCATTTATGTTAACCACATATTAGTTTAAGTGCGATCGTTTAAGTTAGGTTCATATTATTATAAATGCGATATAGATTAACATAGTTCATAAATGTATACTGCGTTAGTGTAAGTTCATTTAATTAAAGTTATGTATATCTGCGTTAGTGATATAAGTATTGACAACTCATATAAATTAAGTGTTTGAATATATAAGTTTACTGTTATTTTCTTTTGTGTGTGCTCATTCTCAAAACCTTCACTACTAAATCATCTCACCCGATTAAAGCCTCGACACCCACTGAGCCTTCATATTTTTAGTTTTCTCTGCATATGCACCACAATCATTTTACGCCTTGCCAGAAAATTATTTTGTATGTTGTGTATTTTTTTCTCTTTTACTTTTACTCTATCATTATACTATATTGTATTGTATTATAGTCAGTATTTTAATAAAATGTTTTTTCCTCTATCCTTTCCTTTACGGATACTTTTATCATTTCTGTCCCTTTACTATTTAGTATTTTGTTCTACATCTTAATGCTCTTCTTACAGCTTAGATCTATATTCGGTTTCTTCTTGTTTCTAACATTATACCAATGTCAGGCGTATATTCGTTAACGCCTAAACTCCATTTTATAAATCAATGGCGTAAAATATTTTTATTATAGTTCTATAGTGCTATTAAAATATTATTCCGTACAACTCAAAACCACTTCCAACACTAAATTTGCTATTTTCGCTAATAGTTTTTTATACCAACCATCTCTTATCCTCTTGGACTTTATAGCCTACATAGATAAATTCGTTAACCGTTTCTATTTTTTTCTCCTTTCATAAAAATATCAGTGGCCCATTTTTCTAAATTTCATTATTTTAGTCTTATACACATTAATACTTAATGTTCTTAACAATTCTCTTAATTCTTTTTCACTCTTTGCTAACAATTCTACGTCATGGGCATAAGTAACAGAACTTATCCTTAGCTTCTCAATTTTGATTCCGGCTTTATTTGCTTTTTTTAACTCCTTCTCAAGGTCTGTTATTTCTATGTTAAACAGTGTTGTACTCAGAGTATCGTAGGCCTCATTTCGTTGCAATTTCTCAGATTATATCATTATTAATTTTGATTTTAGACTTTGTTTCTCTGTACATCATTTTTGTGCAATTAATTAAAAATTTTTTATACGTACTTGTTTTATTTCTTTCCATATTTCCTTCTTTTTATTCTATTCCAAGCTTTGTTTAAATCTGCAAAAAAAATAAATCTTCTTATTCATTCTGTAACTGATCAGCTATGGTAGGTGTTAGTAGCTAGATAGTTTCTGCAGTGTATTTTCCCCCCAGAAACCGAGTGGTGTATCTTTAAACTTACTGTTTTCCTCCGTATAATACTCAATAAATCTCGGGTGGAAAAACACTGACAAAAGGAAGGATATAAATACGACCGACGATGGGCAGCGACCAGAATCTTGTAAAACTTCTTTCAATCTTGTCACTACACTGTAAAATTACCAATAAAAAAGAAAGTGCTGGAAAAAGTGCGATAATCATTTTAATCCTTCACCCAAACCTTTCCAACATACTCGCTCGTGATCAATAACACTATATCTGCGAAAATTTTGTAATCAATATCCATTATTTGATATATATGAATTTATTTCCTTTCTTGGTACAGAAATTTTTTTACTTCCATACTACAATCTATGATTTTATTTTAATGTTTATATAAAATTTTAATGTTTTGTTTTTTTAGACAAAAAATAATTTCCTTAATTGTATCAGATCTTTATAAAAAGAGTCGTAATCACTTTAGTACTATTCACCGAATTATATATTAATGAGTCAAAATAACCTATGTTAATTTTGTTTTTATTTCTTTTATTATAGTTGTTACTTACTTATTTAAAAAAAAGAAAAAACCACAAACCGGCACTGTTCGTACGACAATTTAAATCAAGAGAAGAAAGCACTCTCGATATTCAATGTTTCTTTTTTTAACGTAAACCGAAAGTAACGTAAGTATTTCGTGTCTATTCGAAACCGCGTCCTGTTCCTCCCTTCTTTTTTACAATCGTTCAATTATTTTCCATCGTTGCTTATTTTCCTACTTTCAACATAATCTATTTATAGAAAGACCCCGAGAAAGCCTGCTTAAGATCGCTCGTACATGTTCGGCATATATGAAGTGATCGTGAGTCATTTAGTCGCGAACAATTATCTTTTAAGTATTTAAATTTTTTATATTTTTTATAAAAATATATATTAATAATTATACCATAATAATAATACGCAAATAATACCGGAATCCTGTATCCTGTATTCCTTTTATCACCAATTATTATTTCTGATAAACGAATAATCCGCAGTTGTTTCGCACGTATTCAAGCACGCGAACACAACTTGAGACAAGTCAGTCCTATGAACGTCACGGGAAACATGGTAAGTAACTCTGTCAAACTGGGCACGTGAACTGATAATCCTTTGAATAAGGGATTATCTTAAAGAAGTTAGAGGCACTAAATGCAATTGTAAGTTGTAAAATCGACGAAGAGGAACTAAATGACCGGTCACAAAACAACATTTTTAATAACTTTATGATATTAGCAGAAGTCAACCATCTCACGCCAGACAGCCATTGACATTACAGTTCTGTTATTGCCGATATTGGCACAATAAAGCATAAAAATAACTGAATTTTTGTAAACTTTATACATCTGTAAATGAGTAAATAAAGAAAAAATTCGGCGGAATGTAGCAGACCAGCCTTTTTTCATTTAATTTTCAACCACCGAACTAGCAAAAATATCCTCTCATTACTTCTGTAAAACTTGTTTACAGTCGTGAAATGCTGAAATTGAAAAATAAACAATCATTTAAACAAGCAACTCTTTTATTTGTATTATATCTAAGCCACTCCCAAGCAACGTGATCTGCAACTTATAATTAGAAATATCTAAGAATTAGTAATAATTATTTTAATTGTTAAGTGTTGGAATTAGCATGTATTGTACTTTGGTGTCAGCTGTTGCGCTGTATACGGAAGCGACGCTACACGCGCATACATATAGGTCTGTGTGTGTACATGGCGTCTCCTTGACGACTTCATGACAGTTCCAATATAGCTTGTGTATATCTATATACTAGACGTGCTTACCAACAACATTGTATACATACCTTATATATACATATTAATAATAACAAAATTACATATGTACAATAATAAATAATATTAGAAGTGAACAGTGTTTTACAATTATTTGTGCCTTCTACATCTACACCTATAAACTCTGTACAAGCCCAGCAAACTTCCAACATTAAGAAAGTAAAATAAATTTATTAAAACCAAACACTTTACAAATGGTATCAGAAGTACAAGGGTATATTAGTAATTAATTGTTTATCAAACAATATAATTATTATAATACATTATAATATTCTAATACATGTTTATGTTTATTTTCGCAATATATGAGTTTTAGCATATTCAAACTTATCTAAAAACTAATATAAAAGTAACTTAAAAACTACGGATGAATATTTTATGTACTCTTTCATTTATACTTTCATCGCTTTTACTTATTTTTATCATTTGGAAATAATCATTATTGTTAAATATAGATTTGCTTCCACTACTACTTAACATTACATTTTACTTACTGTACCTTGATTTTTACTTTTTTCTAAAATACTTATTGTTCTAATAAATTTGAGTTGCACTTTTTTCCATTTTTAATCATTTATCTTTTTCTTGCTTTTTCCTCTCTTTCTTCAGGTGCATTCTATAAAAAGACTTATATTTTTTTACAACCCTTCATAATATTTTATCAACCAGTTATATTTAAGTTATCAACCTTATGTAAAAGAGCAAGATAGGAGGAAAGGGTAAACAGTTAGATAAAAGTAACAGCGACTATACACCGGTATTTTAGTTACTTGTTCGACTGAAAGAACGTGTGCATACTCTTTCTTGCTTCATTTTTGGTATTTGTAATGTCAACGAGCGATTTTGTATCGAATAAATAGTTTAAAAGAATATTCCAGCTAATACTTTTGAATTAATTTTCTTATCCTTCACTTTTCTCGCGTATAGCGAACACATCCTTTTATGCCTTTTACTATTTTTACTGTTTTTACATTTACAACATTTCACTCTTATTCACCTTCATTCTACTAATTAATTTAAGACTTTTTCTCTTTTTTAATTAATGTTTTTAATTACTCTTTTTTCTATTCTTCATTATATCAAATTTTTCCTTCACAGAATTCCTACGCCATGTGCACTCATGAGCCTAGTAAAACTTAGAAATGAGCAAATGTTTTCCTTTACGCAATTATTAGTAATATCATAAAATGTATATTCGTAAATAATTTAAATTGAAATTTTACGAAAATCCAAGGAGATACAATATGTATTACAACATGTGTTACAACAAATAATAAATGACTAGGAGCCAATTAATCAAGAGGAAAGTACAGCGATTTCGAAAGCATCATCGCTGTTCCCGCCGGATCATGATCGACGTTTTTAATGACAAAACAATGAAGATTTTATCGCTTGTATTGTAAGCGCTCTTTACATCTACGATATACAATAAACTTTTTTTAAATTTTTTGCATAAATAAATTATTTAATACAAAATTCAAATATCGTTATCAGTATCAACAACTTTTAAATTAATAACAAAATTCGAAATTGACAAAACACAATTTTATGAACTTTTTAGTAATCACACGTTTGTATATGTTAAATATGTATTATAGTAATACCGCAATTCCTTTATTAGATAAAGAAGAAGATAAGAGTTTTATTTTTAATAATAGAAAAAACACGGGCTTTTGTCGATAGAAAACTCGATTTTCAATTTTTCACGCGACAGTCGAGTTGGGCAACTCTCATCTAAAAGTCGCGGAAAAATAATAAACAACAGCTGTAGTCGCGTGACGATTAAATAAGGGCTGGACGGTGCCTTATTATCAAACAAATAGGCAAATTTCACAAATTTAGACACGGCTAGTTCGATCGTGCACTGGACACTCAAAACATTATGTAAAGGGAGAAGATAGAATATATATGAGGACGCGACGAGCAGAGCGTTGCTAGAGCTATTTTCTTCTCCCTCATTCTCGTAAACTTATAAGTGCCAAAATAAACTAAAATTCAAATAAAATTTACTCTTTATTACACCCTTTTCATCATCTTCACCTACGATTCGCATTTGAAACACAGGTAAAACATGAAATTTAATTAGAAATAGAATATTTGAAACCTGGGAAAATCTAAAATCTAGTCTAAACAATTATTATTCCAATATAAGTTCATACGAACAATGATAATTAGAACTATCTTCTTGTAAAAAAGGTTACAATGAAAATGTTCTATTCCATTTACAAGAAGTCGACAATTACCTTTTTAAAATCACTAATAGTTTAAATGATACATTTATAGCTATCAAGTGAACTGCTTGCGTAAAAATATTAAAAATTCAATATTTGAATTTTTTCATTATAGGGTTAAAAAAAGCAATTTCTATTATTGTAAAATCATAAAAACCTGAAGACTTCGTAAATGCTATACAATACGCAATCGTAGAAGAAATAGAAAAGAAAATGTTTACTCTTAGCTTCATGAATATTCATTTATGATTTAGGAGCAAGAAAAGATAAAACGATTTAGCTGCTCTTTCGGAACGATACAAAAGCAAAATTCTAGCCGTTACTTATGCACTTTTATCTCTTCCGGTTTTTCTCCTTCCTTGGTCCTTTACAAAACATTGTTGTTTATAATTATTACAGCAGCCCTGCTGCTTACAAATATTCCAGATATGTGAATACGCGACAGCAACGAACTGCCGACGAGGATTCCCTAATTACGGCTAATTTCGGGAAAGACCTAAGGAAGAAAAAATTCCTGGATAAGGTATAGCGAAATACTATACGGAATATGGGCCCTACTATGCTTGGCCTTTAATCGAGCAGATATTTTCCTTGTTACAAGTGCGTTTTCTTGTATTTCAAATTATTTACAAAAATTAATATATTATGCTTGCGTAAAGCACTTGCTCATTTCTAATTCTAGACAATTGTAGGTTCAGATTATTTTTCTTCAACGCTCAGGTTGGGTCCCTTACCTGATTTCTCTTGAACTGGATAATCCATCCCGAGTTCGCAATCTTATATGTGCAATTGCATATATAAAGCATAAATTCATATTACCGCGATTTTCACTTTTTCATCGCTAACACAGACTCTCACTGTTGATATAAGATGAATAAAATTAATCATAACACATTTTAAAATAATTTTAAATCTTTCAAACAATGACATTACTGTAAAAGATTAGGATAGTTTGAGCCTAATCACTGAAGCAAAACTAATGTTAAAACTTTAAATATCCAAAACAAAAAACATGAAAATAATTTTGAGTAAAATTCATTAAAAATTGTAATTATTGCAAAACCCTTGGACACAATATTCATGAGTGTAGAAAACGATAATTTATTTAATAATAATACGAGATAAAATTCTTATTTAAATCCAAACCATAAGCAACAATCACAAAATTCAATACGCATAAACCATTTAAGCTCCAATTATTCTTTGGTTACTGTCGAATAAAATAAAATAAACCCTTTTTTAAGGCAAAACAACAACAGTAGATAAAAAATTAATCAACTTAAATCATTTTAATCATTTACTACTGTTCCAGAATGCGTAGTAATTACGACCGTAAGCGCCATCTTGTAGATTACTCATTTACTAATAGTTTAACTTATCTATCGATAATCAATATCTTGTCTTAGGGCATCGATCGACCATCAATCAACAGCAGGTACGTGATTGATTAGTCATGTAATGCGCACCAATGGTTTCTGCATTGTTATTAATTTGAATTATCCACGACAGTTTACTCAGCCATTTTTGAAAAAAAGACGCGTTCTTTAATAATATCATTCACGTACAAATAATCTAGATTATAAGACATTTTAATTGAAAAAAACATCAGAATAGTATTAATTCTGTGAAGTTAGCATTCACTGACGTAAACTTATAATACATAAGTACTTATAAATTTGAAGCACAATCTCTATAACTCTCAATTTTGATTGACTTAAATAATTAGAAACTTCACAAGAAATCATCAGTGGATTTATAAACTATTAACTATCCAATCTAACTACAATATAAGTGTAATAAAAATACTCAAAGCCTGTAAATCCACAGATGCAACTGAGCAAAACGCTATCGCCAGTACTATAAAAAAATAAATAATTTTAAAAAGTATTACAAGATTCACCTTCGTTTTCACTCTTTCTCCACTCACGATATTCTATAATTAATACAGACATTCTAAAGAATTCAGAATGGCGATTAATTCACTGCAATGCATAATCGGTCGAAATAAAAGAGTAGCAAAAAGAAAAGATAGTGAGAACGAACAATACGACTGTTCATGAATAATACCTGACCACGCACAAGGTGTAAGCATTTTAAACAATGACGAAGAAAAAGAAGAAAACACAGAAGACCTTTCGCATGGAAGTTATACGAACTCCTGGTAGAAAACTTTTAAATTTAAACTCGAACAGAATTAGTAATGATAATAATACATTTTTACATACAAATATAAGTATATAATACTTTATTTAAATAAAACTTTGTAACGTATCGTAATTTATTCTCGCTCTAATAAGTATCCGAAATTACTATAATCTATACAAACTTTTATCATTAACCGTATCATTAACACTTATATTTTTATCCCACCTATAATAAATCATTTAGAAGTATCTTAAGCAAGAATACAATATCACATCTTGATGATCTCAACCATTGTAGATTAAGAATGGTAAAGTTTCATATTTGTAAATTATCAAAACCCATATTCAATATAAATGCCAAACTACTTTGCGAAGTACAATTATTATTTTCTAATTCTCATATTCCTGAATATTATGACAATCGTATTGTAAAACTTGAAAAAGATATACAGAAAAATCCCATAAATAGAGACCAATTGTTAAATATATTACTCACACTTATAGATGTAACTTTTAGTTATAAAAATCCGATATTATTAAATGATATAAGATTAAAAATTTCCGGTATTCTTGAATTACAAATAAATCATTATAATGATTCAGGAAAAGGCACAAAACGTGGAAGAAAATGCTAAAAGAAGAATAAGCGAGTAATATAAAATTATTTTAAAAGACTAAAGAAAAATGAAAGAATAAAAAACAAGAAAAAAACGAAAAGAAAACATCTAAAGAGCATTTGGAAAGAGAACAAAGAACAAAAACAATAGATAAAAGACTGAGGTAGCAAGTACCTGATTCAAAAAAATTCTAAATTTAACTCCATTGAATCAAAGTTATTAATTTTCAGAACTCTAGATATAAGGCAATATATAAATCTTTTGTGTAAATTTTTATGCAAAAATTTTTAAATGTGAATTGATCAATAAATGAAACTGAACCAAATAAAATTAAAATATTAATATTCTATTAGAAGTTTACATTTTGTTGTTTTATTATTATAAATTTCATGCTATTATTTTAAAAATTATCTTAAAAAGTTGTTTTTTTCTCATAACCAAAAATTATTTATTATCACTAATAGAACTTTATTTATAAATATCTTTTACTAACTTTATTTATAAATTATTTACAAATTTTATTTTACAGTTAGAATCAGAGTGTACATTATAATTTTTTCTAAAAATTAAAAAAAATTTTTTGATTAATTAATTATATTTTTTATTAATAATTATTTATATAACTTATATAATCTTTGTATATTAAAACTATTATAGTAAACTTAATTTTAAAAAATTTTATAAATACCTTAATAAATAAAGATATATTATGTTAGAAAATGTTAAAAATATAACAATTGTTATATATTTAAAAAAAAAACTAAAAGAGAAGAAAATGGAAAAATATTTTAAAATACTTTTTTGAATAGTATATTTGAATCAAACAAAATAAAAGGTATGAAAAAAAATCATCAACTCTGATTAATGAAATAGATAAAATAATAATAATTATTTGATATACAATTATATAAAAATGACTTCAATTTAAATGAATACTTTAAAATAAATAATAATATTTATTTTATTTTATAAACAATTGATACATTGTTATTTAGACTATAAATTTTTATGTATCAATAATGTTTTATATATTTGCTTATAATAATTATTTAATTATTATTTAATACTATATAATTATACGTTTTGTTTGTGTTCTATTCATTCATCTTTTCCCTTTTTACTTATATTCTTTTACTTCTGCCTTACTCTGCAGCCTCTTTTTTTTTACTCTAATGAATCTTTTATACTTTTATCTTTCTTATCACATTTCATAATATTATTTCACTTGTCAAATTTCAGATAAAAACATTTACTTTTGAGCATATTGAATAATTTCATCTTTATTCTGAAGTCTTCTTTGAACCAACTTTCTGCAATACCCTGTATTTTTTATAATACATTATTTACTTTTTGATCATAAATTTAATATGTAATTTGTACTTGTTTTCAATAAATCTGTATTAATATGTAAATTATTTAACTATATCTATTTTATCTTTCTACAAAAATTTCATTTTCTTCTGCCCCTTTCTTCCCCATACCATATAATTTTTTTTCTGAATTGCATTCTAGGTACTTTTCAAAGATTCTTAATAGTTCTTTTTCATCACACCTAACTTTTTGCTATTATTGCAGTATTGTATTAACTTAAAACAATAAATTTATTTTTTAATTTTTTTTAAATAGTTACAAATATTTTTTAAATTACTATTGAATAAATCAATCTTATATCGATTCAATATTTAATTTAGGTTTCAACCAATGTAAATTATTTATAATTAAAAATATTACATAAAGTGAAATTGTATATTAATTACAGTAATCTTTTTTTTCCACTAATGTAAAGTAATAAATACTAGACTTAATTCCAACTTAATGCAAAGATAAGTAAAAGTATGAACTAAGGCTATTTATCATAAATTCCTTGTGTATTGTAATATTACAAATATTTTCAGTTATATCTTTTATAAGGTAAAATTTAGATGAAAATAACTGAATTTTTCAATATTACAGTTAAAAAATTAATGATAAGAACTGATATATATTGTAATCTCAAATTATGAAACTGAAAATTAACAGCAATTTTTAAATAGTAATCTTGGTTCACAAAAATATCTATTTTTATCTAATGATCGTTTTGGCCTATAATATTAGTTAAAAATCATGATTTGTTATTAAATTTGTACTTTTTTAAAAGATATTATTAAAATAGATAGAATTTTTAATTTTTCTACAATAATCTTTTATCATCATAGTCTAAGGTCCTTATTCATTGTCTTAAATTATTGTAATAATTTGTTCACACTATCCTGCAAATTTGGATATTAATAAAATTAATAAAATATTTTAATTTAATATAATTTATAAATTACAATATATAATAAATTTTTAACTATAAAAAATATTAAAATATCATATAGTATGTAATTTAATTTATTTTTATTTAATCGTATTAATTTAATTATAATAATTAGTCATTCCTGTTAAAATATATTTTTATCGTTATAAGGTTATGGGATTTTTAATGAATATAATAAAATGCTATAATATAATTTAAAAAATGTCATTACATTTTAATAAATTTTAAATAAGAAACTAAATACTATAAAAATCGTTTATACAAAAAAATTTATTTACCTTCTTTTTAAAATAAACCTTAATAATGATAAAATTATATTTTTCTTCTAATTTTTATTGAATATGACTAGTCACTAAATTATATCACATTATTAGTATGACATATATATACTAATGAATTCTTTTTTAATTAGTACACTACTATTAACATATTGTACATAATATTATTATAAATTTTTATTTTAACAATCATATGCTTTTACCTTCTTACAGTTCTAAACATAGTTTCATTTTATTATTTCATGTATTTATCTTAAAATGAGTTTTAATTTATTTCTAAGGTATATATATAGAATATTATCAGTGTAAAATTTGTCACCGTGTTTGTTACAGTTTACTGAGAACTTTTTTTCATTTCAGATAAAATTAAATTCAAAATTTGTAAATATAATTCAGATTTTCATTTACTTTCATTCATTTGATAAATAGAATGATGTATTTTTTTATAATTTACAATTATATTAAATAATTTATACTTCAGAATATTTAATATGTATGTATATATATATATAGAGATATATATAATACATATAATAATTTGTAAAAACATGTAATATATAATAAAAATTATTTTATAATACAAATAATAGCTAGCTTTAATCATATTAAATAAACATGCAATAAATTGAATAAAAAAAAGTTTGTTAATTGATATTTAAATTTGGATTCACCATAGCATAGTTACTAATTTGGTTTAAACTTGATAAGAATAAAAATACTGTTACAAGTAAAATATACTATTTACATTACTTAAGGATGCTAAATAACTTTAATATTATTTATAATATCAATAAGAATATAAAATTACATTATAATTAATTATTCTTATAAATTATTAATTTAATAATTTTTTATTTATAGTATATGAAATTAAAATTAATTTTGACATTAATTAATTAATGAATTATTATTTATTATACTATTGAAAGACGGTAATGCAAATGAGTTCTTATTAATTCCAAGGATCGCATTATTTAAAAAAAAAAATGCTAATAAAAGAGTATAAAATAAGAGTGAGAGTAAAATTAAGCGTAAGAATAAGATAGAGTAAAAGAATGGTAAAAGAAGAGAGAGGGAAAAAGAATGGTAGAGGGAGAGAGTTTAGTTAAATAGAAATATAAGATAGTTGGTCGAGGAGGGGATGTTAGCACCATGACTGTCAAGCCGGCATTGTTGACTCGGCATGGTTGGCGATCGTTAAGAAAATCATTGGTTTCAGTTCCCTTGTGGCATTCATTTCATTAAGATTATTTAATGATTATAAATTAAGTTTTATATCATTATTTTCAATATTAAGTATTGTTAAAACAAATTTTAAATGTATACTATAAATAGTATACCACAATGTATATATGATATAAATAATGTGAAGAAATAAATTGAATAAACATACATATTAATTATTAGAATAGTTTATTAATACTTTTTTATTTAAATTACTTTGTGAGATTTACATTGCACAATGTGAACTTTATCCATGTTTAAGTATATCGTAACAGTATTTTAGGAGTATTATAAATTTTTTTCTAAAATTGTTTTTACTTAAAATAATTTATAAATAATTAAAAATATTAAAGTGTGTATATTTAAATTCTATGTTATGATCAGTAAAAAAAAGTGAAAATAAATTTTCGGGTTAAAACATTGAATAATAAAATATATGTATGTGTACGTTATCACGTGTATGTGTCCATATTTTTTATATCTGTAGTTGCATATGTGCTAGTATATGTGAACGTAAAAAATTTTTGTAATCACCGTTAAGTATGCATTTGGACAAAAAAATTGACAATGATAAGACAGGAATACAGCACAATTCGTGTCATGCAAATGAAAACATCTTTTCTCGAATACATCGTCCGCATTGCAATAATCACAGTCATCTAGCTGATCATCCAATATCTCATTGTGTTATAAATTCTGCTATTGAGAATAAAGAATATCCTTATAAGCCTATCACACAAACACAAACATCAGGTAAGAGACAAACTTTTATATGAATTATTCAATTGAATAAGTTTTGCAGTATAATATTTAAATATTGACTAAAATAAGATTTTTATGTAATATACTGAATACTATATATATATATATATATATATATATATATATATATATATATTGTGTATATTTTTATTTGTCATTTTAGTATTAATTAAATATATTATTCAAACCTAATTTCATAAAATACAATGTTAAAGCAAAATTTTTTTTTGTAAACAGTTATTTAAAAAAAATGTAATACTTTATTGTTATATACGTTAATAATTTATTTATAGACTTAATGTAATTTTATATTTAAAATTACATTTATTAAAAGAAATTAATTTTATTTAATAGAGTTTCACTATTTAACAATACGATGAAATATAAAGAATATACACGAGGGTAAACCGTGATGTTAGTTTTGAGAACCCCGTTTTATATGAAATGTACCTATTGCCACGTGGTAATAAGCTCAAATCTAATTTTAATGTTGGTACGAATATAAGTAAAAAAAAAATTGCAATAGAATTTTCTTTTATTTAATAAAATAAATATCATTTACAACTATTTATAAATTAAATTCAATTGTTCTATGGTAAAATTTATTTTTATGTACGAAAGTCTATTTTAATTTGAATTGATATTATTTAGTGGATAAAAAAAGGAAACACTATTTCAAGCCTTTGGTTATCTAAATACTGATTAACAAAAAAATTGATTTTTAAAAACTAGATGTACATTACCAAATATTGTTTAATATAAATATATTATTTAAAATAAACGTATTTATTCAAAAATTTTGAAGTTGAATCGACTAATGATTAGTTACAATAAAATTTGTTTGAATGATTAGTAGAAAGCAAATTTATCTAATAATTTAAAGTTTATGCAGTTTAAGTTTGTGTAGTATTCATTTTGTCATAAATAAAAAAATTATATTTAATTAACATTATTTTTAATCTATTAAAATACTAAAAATGTTAAATTTAAGAAATTGTAATATACTAAGTAGTCTAGAATAATTTTCAGTTTTTTAGTTTTATACCTTATTTAATTATAAAATTTGATATATAACTATTGTTATTAAAGAGATACATTGAAGAAAAAATTGTAATTATATAAATAATATCATAAATATTTTAATGAAAATATATAATATATACATAATATTATACAATAAATATTAAAGTAAAAACTACTAAGAAAGTAGAATTATTTTAATATATTTAAATTTATTTCTATAAAATATGGTCCTTTTGTCCTATTATAAAAAATATTAAATAAATTAAATATGAAATCAATATATGGTAAATCCATCATTTGTTTGTTTTAAGTTTTCTTAAAATAAATTTAGTAGAAACTTATTTTTAAATTATCATTTAATTAATTATTTTTATATTGTAATATTACTGTTATTCAATAAATAAATTAGAAAAAATTTTTAAAATTGAAAAAATGTTTTAGATTATAACTAACAATAAATTAATATTAATTTTTATTTTGATAAAATATCAAAAATTATGTCTTAACTTAATTTTCATCTATGTTTATTCTTATTATATTCAAAAACCAATCTTAGACTTCATTATAAAAAGTTATTTTATGTCAAATGTGTTTATTTTTATAATAAATTAGTTTTTGATTTAAGATTAATAGGATTAATTATTTTTTTAATTTAATAAATAGTCGTCTAAAGAGGAAATTTAATTTTGCATTCAAAAATAAAATATTACATATCATTTTTTTATTCAATTGTCTTATAAAATTATTTAAATAAGAATAAAATAGAAACTAATATAATTACTAATTGATTTTATTTAATATGTAAATAAAAATTAATTTCAAATACAATTATAAAATAAGATTTTTTCTATTAATCTTTTTTTTATAGTATAATATTTTACACCTAAACTCAATTAATACTTTTTAGCATATGTTTAATATATTGTATAAGTAAGTAATACATAGAATAGTACATAAAATGGAAAAGTTATATTAGTTCATGCAAAGGCATAAATACTTTTCAAATAATTTTTCAATTTTATACTATTATGTCTAATATTTATAATAATAAGCTTACTTGTACATTTCGAAATTATATATTTATATTATTCTTAACAAACAATTTAAATCTTTTTTTCATTTCCCTATAACTATGCATTTCTCAGAAATGTGCTTTATTGTTTATTTTTTTATAATTGTACAATATACGCATTTTTAATCCTTGCTTACATCTTTATTCTAGTTTTTTTGTTTCAATCTTGGCATGAATACATTATTTATCTTTTACACTTTCTATCATATTTTTCTTCTATGTGTTTAAATTCTTCCATGCTTATATTTTTCTAGATTGTTTACCCAAATTTGTATTAATTGGCTTATTTTTATTAATACTTTTTGTACTCCATTGTTTTTACTGTTTCTAATTTTTTTTTTATAGAATAATTTAAGTTGTTAGTGATTGCTAGTAATTCTGCTTTCCTTAAAATGAATTCTTTTTGGCAATTGCATCCTTTTCTCTTTTACTTTTCTCCTTGAAATTTTCTTTTCTTTTTTCTTTCTTTAGAATTATCTCCATGATTTTACTACTATTATATTTGCTTATTTTGTCATAAATTTATATGGCCTTTGATCCTACTCTAACTTTAAATCTTCTAGACCTAGAAATCAATTTCTGTTCTTTTGTATAATGCTTTTAGATATTTTAAATTTGGTCTAAATATCTGCCATCATTATGTAAAATAAGGTAGAGCTCATTGGAAGCCTTGTCTAAATTTTCTTTTTATTCTTATTTCCCAATTATCGCGTTGTTTATTTTAACTTCGATCTTTATTTTTGTATAAATTTTCTTTGAGTAATTATTAAATACTTTTTATAACAGAATTTTTCAACTTCTAGTTTTCCTTTCTTAATTTTATCGAAACTGCCCTTTGTATTTGAGAAGCATTCGAAAATTTCCCCCTTTCGTCTTGTCAACTCTTTTTCTATTACCATTTATATCTGTGTTCTTCTGATTCTCTATTTTTAGTATATATCGCATCTAATGTGCTTCTCTTTTTTCTGTAGCCCAAATATACATCATTATATTTTTCGTTTCCTTCCATATATTCTTCTATTCAACTTTCTATATCTTCTGTGTAGATTTTATTTTACGAATTCATTAGTTGTACTAGTGAATTCGTAATATCTTTAAAACTATTTGTATCCTCTGTAGTATTTTTTAATTCAACAAATTTCTACAACTATACCACTTATTTGTTTATTCATTTGAAAATTTATCTATCTTTGTTAGTTGGTTAATAATTTTTATCCTGCTTTTCACTGACATTTTTCCATTTCGTCTTTCAATTTATTCTGCCTATTATTTCTTGTACTTCCTCCACTCTTATCTCCTCGACCTATTCTCTATTCTTCTCATATCTAGCTTTGTCTGATCATACTCATCGTAAAAATAATTTCACTATTTTAGAATTTTCTTTTCCATTTTTCTCTATTTTTTATTCAGATTTCTTTTCATAATTTATTACTCCATCTTTTTCTGAAATTCCTTTTTTGCATTTTTCTTATAACTTTCATCTATTGCTCAATTTATTACTTTTTTCTCTGTATAATTATCTATATTTTCTTACAATTTCTTTATTTTTAACTTATCCACTTTCTAAATGAATTTTATTTTAATTTGTTATTAGTTGGATCTTTACGATCTCCCTCTCAACCTCTATATTAACTTTGCGCAATCCATCAATAATCTTATCCTTTGGTATTCTTTCTGCCTTTCTCTCTCTCTGTATCTTAACTTTTCTTTTTCTCTGCTCTTTCATTGAAAATCACATATGCAATACAAATAACTCATATCTACATAAAATAGCAAAAGAATTAAAATCGAAATCTCAATTTATTTCTTTAATTAAATTTAGTATATTCAATTAAAATGTTTAGAACATATTAGTTCAACTTTTTCCGAGTAAAACATTTTTATTGCATTTAGTCGCTAATTACATATAAACGTATTGTACCTTAATAGATTAATGTTTACGAAATTTAACAGACTAACGAAAATTTTCCAATTACACAGGTTTATCCTATAATTGGTTTGATTTTTTAAATTTCGTAGTATTGTCAAGTACGTATAGAATTTTCAATTAATTACAATTCTTTCATTGTATTGATAAAACAAATATAATATATATTATATTATATTAAAAGTATAATTTATTGTTGAAAATATTGAAAAAATTCAATGATAGTTCTTTTTAAATAGCTTTAAAAATAATTTAAAGAAGTATATAAAATAACTTAAAAGAAAGATATTAATACATTGATTAAGAATACAATTGTAAAAAAGTTATAGAAATATCACAAAGAACAGAAAATTCATGAGTTATATTAAATCAGTTTATTATTTTTTGTCTTTTATATTTTATCAAAAATTAAACTTATTTGAACAGTTTTAATACGGTTAAAAAAAATTTATTTAAAAAAATTTTTTTAGCAAGATCTAGATTTCCATCGTCCAGCAGCACAGAAGATGACCAAAGTGGTTCTGACGTAGATCATTCTTTATCTTCTCGTAATAAGATTTCTTCTACAGCATTAAATCATACAAATACCAATTGTGTTCGAAAACGTAGAGGAAATTTACCAAAACATTCTGTAAAAATATTAAAAAGATGGCTTTATGAACATCGATACAATGCATATCCAAGTGATACCGAAAAACTAACTCTAAGCCAAGAAGCTAATCTAACAGTTTTACAGGTAAATTTATATTTTATAATCTGAAAATAACTACATATATATATATATATGTATTTGATATTAAATATTGTAGTAATATTATTACTTAATTAATTAATTTTTCTATTCATCAAATAAGAAGAATTAAAAATTAAAAATGCTAATAATTTAAAAAGTAAAGTAATTTACTGTTATCATCAGAATTTTGTCCTTCATCTCATAGGCAGTAGATAAATTTTTTGATAGTAAAACAACTGATAGTTGAACTCGATACATTTTTTAGCCTTTTTTCTAAAAAGAGTTCACTGCATAAACTTGAACAGGTGATATAATAAATCATACGATTTTAACTCCCTAAAATATACCAATATGTATCTTCAAAAGTGAATGTTTGGTTTGAACACTGATGAATAGTTTATAATCTGAGATGTAGTGTATTCATTTTTCATTATTTGCGATAATTAGTTACATCTAATATGGATTCCATTTTCAGTTTTTTCAATATTCTTATTTTATGTAAGCCTTTTTCCTCTGTTTGGAAACATTTAATTTATGAGATAACTGAATTATTATCTTGAATTTGTACCAAATATTTTTCAGTTCATGTCTTCAAATCTCGTTGAAGCGTTTTCATTTTTTTTTTTCTTTTTTGGCTACTTAATGAAATTCATCGTTGTTATGTTCTAAACTATTTTGTGCACTTTGTATTTATTGTATTGTCAAAATAAAAATTTTAAAAGAAACAATATATTTTAGTATAAACTGAGTAATATATGTATATATTGTAAACACATAGAAATACATTAACATAATAAAAAAAAATTTGTAGTAGTATTTATTGAAAAATATATTACATTGTTATTATGTATTATAGTATTTAATTTTACATTTTATATACACATTACTTTTCTATTACTATCTTATTGTTTACAGAATTATATTTCTATATTAGTTCAATGAAAATTACCTTAATATAATTTACCAGATAGTTTATACATAACATATCAATTTTGCGTCTTATATTATTTTTATTCTTTCTATGTAGATATGACATACATGTCCGATTACTTTACATTATTATTACATTAACGCGTTTTCCTCATTATATACATTTTAATATATTATTGCATTTCATTAAATTTTCTGCATATATTTAATATTCTATTTGTATTTTTAAGCATTTAATCTTTTATAATATATTTTAATCCTGATATTCACACATATTTCACTTATTAGTACTTTATTATTAATATTCTATATGCTGTGTTGTCAGATTTTTGCACTATTTCACAATATAGCTTGTTTTTAATTTATATTCTATATTTGAATACAAAGTCATGTATATTACATTTACAAATGTATATAAATTTATATTTAAACTTGCATCACACTTATTTCATATCGAGTTTCATTTTTATTGTTTCGACAAGTTATTCTTTTACAATTTTTATCCACTCTGTTCTTCATTTTCCCCTCTATTTCTATCTCTCTTCCCGTGTATCTTGTATAATATACTTATGTCCTTTTTATTCCCAAACATGCAATTTATTTAATTGTTTATATTAATTTCTAATTTATTACAACCTTAAAATATGTGTTTTAATGATTCTTTGTTTTCGTTACATAATCTACATTTTCTTCTTCTTTTGTCAACCAGTATTTATTTGCCCTATTTTTATTAATAATTTAAAATTTCGCTTATAAGTACATTCCCACTCTCTTTTTCTCCGGTCTTTTTTCATAATATATTTTTTTTTTTGGGTGGATGATTGCAGTGCTTGGTTGTCGTTCGAATAAAAAATGTGTACACTATTGCAATTATGTAATATGCAGTATTTAATATTGATTTCGTTGTGAAAAATTATAAATGCTTATTACAAGGCTTTTATATACATGCGTATAGAAAGGCATTTGCAATAAGACTAAACTGCAATATAATGGTATTGAACTGTATTGTCAATAACGGTACTATTGGGAAAAGCCCCGAAACGTGTGGTGATATGCACATTTCCCGTGAAATAGAAAAATTAGATGATTGTGCGCTGTATTCTAGACGAGAGCGTGAGAAATACGCAATATATCGGCTTACGTATAAATACTTAGTGTACTCTCAACATCTTTTATGTCTGCTATAATTATATTTTTTTATTCCTCTATATACTAAGAATTTTTTATACGACTAATTCATATTTGTATTTGTTGATTTATTTTATTTCTTTTCCTATTTCCTATAACTCATTGTGTAACACATTTCACTTTTCTTCTTCCATTTAAACCATGACCAACCCAAACCTCGGTAAAATTAGTCTTTTATTAGCATAGATCTTTATTCTTCTATCTTTTCCTCTTAGATTTTCTATTCTCCTTCCTTCTTCTATTCTTGCTTTTACATATTCTTTGACCGAGATATAATTTCACTTGTAATTATTATGTTTTCGAATATTATTGTTCTTTTTGCAGCCATTAATTCAATCTTATTTCTTTTGGTTTCCAACATCAGGATAATCTCTGGAGTGTTTTTGTCCGATACTAAACACTATTTTAAATATTTTCTCTGTATTCTTTCTAAGTCCTTGCATCCTTTCTAATCTCATATTTCCGCACCATATAACATTACACTTTCAATTAATGAATCAAATAATTTTATTTTGATTTTTATGTCTGAAAAAATTTTCTGAGATACTTCAGTAAAATTTTTGTAAATTATTGGCAATGAAATGTTTGTAATAATCGAATTTGGCCAACGCCATAAGTTTAAGTACGTGATTATAAATTATATTTATTTAAAATATGAATAAAGTTCTACTTCTTTTTTGTATATTTATGTTACGTATTTTTTAAAATTATAAAATGCTTTTGATAATTTTTTTTTAGTTTATAACTGTAATTTGATAATTTTATTTAGTAATATTAATTTGCAAGATTATTTTTTAAAATGTAGATTTTAATGTTATCTAAAAAGTTTTATATTTATTTATATAGGTTTGCAATTGGTTTATAAATGCGAGAAGACGTATTTTACCTGAAATAATTAGAAAAGAAGGAAATGACCCACACAAATATACGTTATCTCGGCGCAATAAAAAAATCGCAAATGGAAATAAACAAATACCTAAAATATGTTTAGAATCCAATAAAGATCTAGATGAATGTCACAATACTGAATATCGGTTAGTATTTAAACAATTTTACAAATGAATTCGTTTAAAAAATCTTTATTATTTTATTATTTACATATATTTATAAAATTTGTAATAAGCATATTAGGTAATTAAAATTAATTATAACTAAATATTTCTTGTACTTAATTGGTTTTATATTCACAAGAGTAGTTATATAAATATTGAATATTAAATTAAAGGAAAGTCTATCAAAAAGTAAATAATTAAAAATCCTTGTTATTCATAAATTTTTAAGCTTTTTATTTTATTGGTAAGTGTTTGAATATTGTTGAAAAGTGGTGTTTATGCAAATAAATATAATAAAGAATCACTAATTGATCTCATACAATATAGTATATGTATTTCACTCTGAATTTATATATAATTTGAATAATAAAAAATTAAAGAGAATCTAAAAAGCCGGTAATACCATTAAGGATTGAATCATTACGATGCAGTAAACTATACAGCTATACTGCGTAAGAGTATGTGACGTTGACATAACATGTTTCTCCGAACAATGCACAAGTAGACAATAATGTCTTGTGCTATTATTAAGGAGGGTCAGGAAAACTACGCATTGTAGCGATTCACGCTGAAGCCAACGTATTCCCTCAACATTAAGATTGAAAAATACTAACTAAATACAAACATAATTCATGTGTGAATAATATAGCATCAAAATAAAAACAACTACACGAAATGTAAAAAAGATAAAACACGTAATATAAGGGAATCATACTGAAATAATAAAAAAATAAGTTTAAAAAAAACAAAGAAAATATAAAAAATTTTAAATAACATAAAGTAACTCACGTTTCAAAAGTAAAATGTATTAATAAGTTTAATCTTGGCAATAAAAATAGTATTCAAAGAATATACATGAAAAAATAAAAATAAATCATAAATAACTATATTCATCATATAATGAATATTCAATAAACTTGAATTTATAAAAGACTAAGAATAAGAATTATGACATTGTGTTCCCGTAATGATTGTAGTAAGGATTTGCTGCTCCTTTTAAAATAATTAATCAAGGTAAATTATCCAATGGTAACGATCATTAAAAGAATGCATCTTTAAAAAATATATAATTAGCAAGAAAATATAAAGCAATGTTATAGTTGTATATTAAATTTGACAGTAAGCAATATACCGGCTAATCAATCAAAATTAATTTCTATTGTTGGAAGTTTCTATCTATAACCAAGCACTTACTCTAGTGTTTGGAGAGTATTCGATATTAATATTTCCAAAAACGATAATAATAATCAATATAATCCTCATATTTTACGCGCAAAAATTCGTTTTTTACTAAGTCATCTAAATTGCTTTGAGTGATCAATAAGTTTTGCTGATCAGAACATTTTCTGGAGTAAGTAGTACTTATTCAAATAAAAAATGTTCCACGCTTTATAAAAGATATTTAAATAATCATAGTAATAATGAAGAGATCTTCAGACGTTGGTATTTTCTCGATAACAACAAAGCGAAATGACTACGGTATGAACGATAGTAAATAAAAAAAAATTAAAGCTTGCTTTGTGTTCCAAGGTCGAAATTGTTAAAAACGCTTGCTAATAAGTCATCAAAATGAAACAAAAAGAAAACATTCACTAGACACAGGATGTCATTTATATGAATAAAAAATTATTAAGAAAAACGTGACGATTTTTTTATTTGTTTTGATAGCTTTTTTTAGTTACGGAAATACCTAACGTGAGAAAAGTTAAACAAGTCTAAATTGTGCTTAATTTATGACTTCCTAATATTTCGGGGACAATGATAATGTCAGTAAGTTCATAAATACTTTGGAGCATATTAGGAAAGGTTTTTTAATCCAAAAGTAAGATAAATAAAATTTTATAATAATTTATTTTATTGTTACTATGTTAATCCTAATAGTATTACGTTTTATTACAATTATATGATTTTGTTTTGTATTATTTAAGTTTTCCATTTTCTTTTGTATAATTAATTGCGATACATTATTTTAAAGGTAATTGTACTAACAATTTATAGGCTATATACATTTTTAAATTATTGTATACATTTGTTCATTTCAGGCATTGAATATTTTATTTTATAATTTTGCACTCATTTTAATTTTTCAGAAGTGAAGAAGATAGTCCTACTGACTATCCAAATGATTATGAAAGTAGCTCTCACAGTGAAGAAGATCAACGTCGAATTAATCAATGGACAAATTTTATAGTTTATCCATATAATAATCCCGAAGTTCAGTATCCTGATAAATACAGTTGTGTTAATTCAATATCACATCCAGCAATGCGAGGGTATGTATTAAAAAATATTAAAATAATTTTCAAATATCCAATAATTTAAAAAAACTTTCGAAACGAACCTTTTTAATATTATTTTTATTATACAGTTTTTTTACATTTTGTAATAACATAAATTTATATTATTTTTAACATATATAATACTATTTACTATTATATATTTTCACACATATATTATTTCTATATTTATTCTTTTCTTATTTTTTTCATTCCTATTAATACTTTGGTTGGATGCCTCTGTTCACTCAATTGGTCTCTTCTCATTCTGTTCTAGTGCATCTGTATTTCTTGTACAATATGTTTATATCATTCATATCATATTTCTCTTTATAATGCTTTCATACTTAATAACTTTAACCCTTGTGACATTTTATTTCTCAAAAATATATTTTCTGTGTCTTTATTGTACAGCCTCCACGTTGTATCCTCTTGTTACCAATTATTTTTCGTTTCTTTCCAAGTTTACTTTATCTATTTTATTTTTTTCATAAACACATTTTTCTAGTATATCTTTTATTATAATTTGTTAAATTTCTTCAATGTATTACTTGTTTACCTCTTTTTAGTCTTTATTTCTATTTCATTCTAAAACTAAAAAAACTCCTTTTATTCTTATTTTGATGCACCCTTTAGAATTTTCGTTTCACTGTTTATTATTTTGTTTTCATACTTGATCGCTCTTTTAGTTACTTTTTTTTTCGTTTCTAGCGTTATCGTGTTATCCAGTGTTTTTTATAGCTTCCGTATCTATTTATTTATTTATTTTTTTTTTTTTGTATTTTCTGTCTTGTAGCTTTCTTATTACTATGTTCTGTATCATATAAAAATATATTTTCTATGATTGCATTGCATAATTTTATCTTTTTTTTGAAGTCTTTTTTGAATTATTGTTCTGATATATTCCATCATTCCCTAAAATCACAATCGCTCTTTTAGCCATAAATTTGTAATTGTTACTAAATCTGTACCTTAAATATGTGAATTCTTTGACTTTTAATTTGTTACCTTTTCTCCAGAAATCTGTTTTTCCTTCCACCATTCTTCCTAAAAGTTATTATTTTCGTTTTTTCAGTATTTATTCTAGTTTTTTCTTTTAATGAAGTCTCTCGAAGATTTGTAACTTTTTTAATTCCCTATTTCCCTTTACTTTTTACCAAGTTTACTATACCGTCTGTACATGTTAGAGATCTTAAACGTCTTTTTTCGTTCTTGTAAGTCTAAGTTTTTACTTTGTTTTAGTTACTCTTTTGACTCCACTATTGCAATGTTAAAAAGTATAGATCTCACAGAACATACCTGCCTTGTTATTGTCTATTAAATACTTTTTTATTCTTGCTTCCCACGTTTTTTCATATTTCCTCTATTTTATTAATTTTATTAAATGTGTCTTTTATATGGAGAAACTTACGTTTCATTCTTGTCTTTTTTTAGTTAAATGTTTAGTATATAAGTCATGCAGGTGGGTGCTTTTTTTCTGAAGGTAAACTGGGTTTTGTATATTTTTGTTTTCTTTCAAGAAGTTATCATTTAACTATATTAATTATAGTAAAAAAAATTTATCCGGTATAAAAAAACATAGTGCCTCTGCAGGTTTTTTTTATTTTTCTTTTTCATTTTAAAAAGGACACCACTATCTTTCTTATCGTTCTTTACATTTCATTTGTTATTTCTTCATCCTCTTAGATTTTTTGTTAATTTTATTGTATTCAATATTTCTTATATTTCACTTTCTTCTCTCTATGCTGCCGCCTGTTTCCTCTTTTTTTCTTAAAATTTCTTTATACTTTTTTCTTTGAATGTATAATTTTTCCTATCTTTATGCTTTATCTATTATACTTTGAAATAATCTTTCTTTTCTTTCCAACGTCTTTGGATCTCCTGTTCTTGACCTTTCCTAAATCGTTTTTTTGAGTTGTTGTCTCCTTCAATCTTTTCATATTCTTACAATACTCTGTACCCTCTAATCCTATAAATTTATTCATTTTTTGTTTATGTAAATGACTCTTCTTTTTTATCATCTTCTTGTTCCTTACTTATGCATTACTATCAGTATAATTTGACGATCATATTCTACTGTCTACCAAAATGCACCTGTTATGTTATATCATCTTTATAGTCTCGGAATTCACAATCGTATAATCAATCTCTGATGATCCTTTTCTGCAATTGTATGTGTATTATTTATTTAATTTAATATCAACTCTTTCTTTTATCTAACTGATAACGCGCTTTCCTCCTTATTTATAGTCGTATCTCTCGACCTCCTCTTAGTTCATACATCCTCCTCTCTTTCCTCATTCGCATGTTAAAATCCCCTTCTGTTGTATTTTTTTCACGTGGTGTTCATCTTTCCGAAGTTCTTCCTCCTTTTCTCTACGAATATGCTATTCTTTTTGTTAATCATCACCGATTTGTAGTATTGTTCAGGTAAAATAATTAACACTGCTATGTTATATAATTATTTATTAATCACAATGAAGTTTTATCTACCAACACGTAAATATATATTAAAAACACGTAAGAATATACTAACATATAAGTATATCCGGAATGGCGTGTGCAACTCGGACATTTGTACGAAACCAACTGACTTGCGCATCGTCGACATCGGGCGTAACGCTTTTTTTATTCTAAACATTAAACGTATGGAATTTTACGGAATTCCGATAGCCTTATGTTTATTCTTATTTCTAAATTATAAGCTAATAAAATAATAAAACAAAATACGATTTGTGGAAGTATACGCCACAGATTTATTTTTATATTCTTCATCTTCCTTATTAACGTCATTTTTATCTTTTACTGCAACAAGAATTTTATCTTTCTCCCTTCTCTTTTTATTTTATCTTCATACTTTACTTGATAAAAGCCTATATCCTCTAGATTTATTTTCTATTAAGTTTTTTCTGTATAAGTTTCAGTTAAGTACACGACTTTATGACTTAGTACAAATTCCAACCTTGTTTGTCTATTTTCTCAAATCTCACCATGCTCCAGAACGACATGCTAAGTCTTTCTCTTTATACAACTTCTGCCATCTCTGTTATCTTTCTTTTTCTTTTATCTTATCTTTTTTTCTTTACCCTTTTAAACTTTAACTTATTGTTATATTCTTTTTCTTCTGTCTACTGTTGTATATTCTTTTTATGAATTCCCCATATTCCATCTTCTTTGCTGTTTAAATTATATTCGTAAATATTTTTTATTTTTTTCACCTTATTATGTTTATTTTTTTCTGAAATTTTCTTTTGTATTTCTCTCTTATTTTTACTTTACTGAAGGTCAAATCTCTTTCTATGTTTAACTTTTTGAGTTCTATTTTTCTTATTTTTTACTCAATATATCTTTTCTATCTCTACTCTTTTAAGTATCGTTTTTCTTGCTGTTTTTTATTTCCTCTTTTTCCATTATCTGTTTTGGTTCGTTCTTTCCTCGATTCTCTTCCTTATTTGTTTTCATTGTGTTGTTGTTTTTCTTTTCTTTCTCTCTTTATGTTAATGTTCACGCAACCGGGAACAGGAAAGTCAGGATGAAGTAATACATGCATATGATTGATATTATTAAAAAGAAAAAAATTACAAAACGATGCATTCAAATTCATTATCATATTGTTTAATAAATTTTGAATTTAATATCCACGCATTGAAGTAGATGTGCAGGACGTAATGGAAGATAAAAAAATTATGTATTTTCCAGTCTTTTATAATGAACTATTCTTTTATTTTATTTATACTATTATTATTATTATAAATTATTTGTATAACAATTTAAAATATTTACACTTACTGAAATCTCACAAGTGTTCGAATAGTTTATATAAAAACTGACACGGTGAAAAAGACGTCCATGACTAATGTCCCAAGGTACCGGTTTTTCACCATTGCAGTAAATAAAAGAAGCAATATTTTTTTTATGTACTTTTAATTATTTTAATTAATTAATTTTATTGTTTTAACACTGATTAAATACTATTAATAAACTATCAATAAATTTAATGAATAAGGTATATGTATATTTACTATGAAAATTGATGAAATGACTCGCAATACGTATTAATGGCGAGGCTTTTTTTATCCTGAAGCTTGTTCAAGAAATTCAAAAGGCAGCGCGCGGTTTTGTTAAATTGCGCGAGTCAATCAATCGATATATCGTTGTTGTGCGACGCTCTTGTTTTCTCCAGGTGGCAGCGCTATCTTTTCGGATTTTGAACACATTTTGAACACATACAAATACAAATGTTTAGAATAAGGAAGAACGTACACATTGAAAACAAACGCTAATGCTTTTTTACGCGAAAAGAAAGTAAAAAGGGCTTCTTGTTCTAAGCCTCATTCCTTTTTTACGCTTTCTTCCTTCCACAAAATTGTCTTGGAAAATCCCTTGTTTTGCGCTTATTGCGGGATAATCTACTTTCAAAATTATCCCTTTTGAGTGTCAATTTGAGCAGATCAAACTGCCCGTCACTTGTTATTTTCCAGGGAAATCGCAGGGCAGGCTTGCGAACAGTTTATTTTTATTTTTGACTGAATTTTTCTACTTATTCTAATACCTCTAGTTTTTCTTAACTAATTTGTTGAATTTACTTTTTTCTTCTGTAGTTTTATTTTTTGTTCTTCTTTTACCTTCTTTAAATTTATGAAACTCTTTTCGATCTTTTCTCAGGACTTTTAAACATTGTTTTATAAATATTTTTTTTCATTTACTGGTATCTGTTTTATTTATTATTATTTTTTTTTAATATCATCAGATAAGAAATTTTTTTTCTTATTCGCTCTTTTATTTATCAATAAATGTATGTTTTCATTTTTATTCGCTTGTTGCTTTTTCTTTCTTCAATTTAAAATTTCGTTTGTTTTGTGCTTTAAATTGTGTATCACCGTTGCATCATCAGATATTCATCATTCTACACTAGAGCCACTTTCTCTTTATCTGTTCATGCCAAAATTTTTTCTGATATCATTTGCCATGCATCCTCAACAAGTTTTATATTGAAACCATTGTAAAAAGTTTTTATATTTAAAAGTTATTAAAATTAAATAATTATAAATAATTAGTTAAGGCATCTTATGTCAACTGAAATTAGGAATAACATTAACAGAAATAGATAAAACAAAAAAAAAGTATTTAAGTTTTATATGGCGTTTTGTTTTTACTACTGTCGTATTTTCAAAAATTAATTTAGAACTGATTGTGTAAAAGAATATCAATTTTCTAATTTGAGAGTATAATTTTATAGAAGTTAAAAAGATTTTATAATTTTTATTAATTAAGAAGATGCGGTTACAAGATTGACGCATTAATTTTCTTTTGGTAATATCAACAAAATTTCTCTCGAATCGTTCATGTAATTTGCACTATTCACTCTTGTTTTACGTTATTCATCTCATCTCTTGATAAAATCTTTATTTCTAGTTTTTTCTACCTCTTTATATATACACATATTTTCCTTTTTATTTTCTAAAATAATTAAATTATGTTCTCCAATATATTTTGATTTTTTAATGTTTATTGCAATTTGCTGTTTTTAGCTAATTTACAGCTAATTTTATTTTCTCTTAATTATATCTCTTCTATCTATATTTTTACTTTCTGTAATTTTCTTTCCTCCCATTATTAGTACTTTTATCTCTTTCAACAACTTTTGGTTGTTCTACGCTTATTTTTACGCATATTTTTTGTTTCGTCTTTGTTGTTTATTATTTTGTTTTTAAACAAATACGCTGTTCCAGTTATCTTTTTTTATATCTTGTTTATTTTTAATTACAACTTCAAAATATAATCCAATATATATTTTTTAAATTTAATATTCAATTTACATATTTTTTCCGTTTTATTTCCTTGCATTTTTTGATTCACAAATTACTGCTCTGTTTATTAATACAGTTTCCATCAGTCCATAAAATTAGTTTATTTTTGTTGATAAAATCTTTAAACATCATATTGCCATATTTCATACTTTCCCTAATAAAATGTTTTAATGGTGATCTATAAATTTGGTATACTCCTTGATCCAGTTATATTCGCTAAATTGATTTTTAAATATACGTATTACTCACTATTTCTTTTTTTTTACGTTTCCAACTGAATTTTATTAATTTTGTCTTTATCATATATAATTCTGATTTTTTTCTCTAATTCTTTTTAACCATGCTATTCTATATTTAAATAAAATTTTAATACGACAATGTCTTCTAGAATTTAATGATTTCTCTGTTCTTAACTGTTTTTTGTACCATTTTCAACACAGAATTTGCTCCGACTGTTTTTTATCTACTAAAATCAAATTGTACCTATATATTTTATTTTCTTCTTTGTGTTATTTTCTATTTTTTAATATTTCTGTGTAAATTTTGTATGCCATATCTAAAAGTGAAATTCCTCTATCTCGTGTCTACTTTAAAAATTTGCACCACTATTCTATTTTCCACTCCTGTAACATTATTAATATTTCTCTTGGCTTATATTTCTTATCGAGTTTATTCTCTTTACTGCTATTTCTCCTTTCATTTTTCTGCATTCATTCATTATTGTTTGACTACTACAGTTAATATTAAGGAGGATGATATGGTTTCAGCTGTTTTACAATAGTGAATGATTATTTGCTTTTTTGATAACTATTTATATTCTTCTATTGCTTTATATAAAACTTATAAAAATTCAAAATGTTCCATAATACGACAAGCGTAATACTATATATGCAAAGTTGATAGTAAGTGATACTAACATATTATCACCTTACAAACGCCATACCACATGCAAAATAGATAAATCTGCGTACGTGTTACGTCACAGCTGTCAGACAAAGACAACATACCATACAACAGCTGATAGTGCAGTTTTGCATTCTTCCGCTCACATACTTAATCTTCTCTTGGATTTTTCCTTACTTGCATTTAATCTATTTTTCCCTGTTCATATCACAAGTCATTGGAGTGTTGGATAACCATAAAGGAAACGAAACCGATACGATAATCAGTAAAGAAATTGTATAAAAAGCTAGATGAGAGTTTAATGTTTAATATTTAAAACTTAAAACCAGATCATACAAAACCATACATGAACCAAAAGAAGAGACAATTACAAAAGAGAAATAAACCAAGCATAAAAGTAGAAAGGTTTAAAATTTAAAGATTAAAAGAACATGTAGGATTACTAAAGTAAAAAGAGCAAGAAAAAGTATAAGCATACCAGACCAGACAAGAAGGGAATAGGATTAAAATTAAAGAGAAAAAGTCAAAAAGAAGGAGGATAAGATGATATAGGTAAAAAAAAAGGAACACGAGAAAGAAGAGAAAAAATATGGAGATGAATAATTTATAGTTTTAATTAATTATGTGATGGAAATTATGTTATATGAAAATTTAAGCATATAAAATTATACCATATACACAAATAGGAATGAAATATATTGTTCTTAAATAAGCTTTTCTATAACTTATATAACATTGTTGAGAAAAAATAAAGTAATTTAAAAACTGTTCGTTTGATCTACAATTGTTATCCCACATACAAAAATACTATTAATTAATACAAATATAAAGAAAAATGTATATTTATAATATATCAACGATTCCATTACATAAAATTTATTCTGGGATTGATGTATTTATATATCGAATAATATATTATTAAAGGTTACAATGTATGCAAGGAGATGTAAATGATTCTAATTGAACAACAATACCAAAAATAGAATAATAGTTTTGAAAAAACAAAATAGAACAAAAAACTAATAATCGAAGGATTGATTATACAAAAAACATAACATCTATGAAAGAACTCGGAAGACCGGAGATGCAAATATAAGCACGATATTGAATGGGAAATGAAGCAAGAAACTATAAACACTGAACAGCGACAGACAAAAGAATATGTATACTATGCAATCATCAAAATGAAATAATAAAACACATTATAGAAGAATTCGAAATTTCAAGCAACATAAACGCATGCTGGTGGAAAATGATGAGGGAAACCAAAAAAACGTATCGGACCTCTAGAAGATTCAATAGAGGAGAAAGAAAAAGAACTAATGGAAAATACAAGTCGTGAAATACTGGATTAATTTAGTTGATGAAGATTCAAGAAGTGAGTTGATGAAGTGATTGTAAGAAGAGTAAAGGTAGATAATTCCAATGAATTTGTTAAAAATGATTTCATGCTGCATAAGTACTATAGTAAATAACAATGTAAAATTGTTCTTAAAAACATAAAAAATAATATTATACTATGAAATCGGAGCTGACTAATTATTATTTTAAAACAAAGTTTAATTTAAAAGTGTATTTCTGTTTACAAAAATATAAAATTAATATTAGAATATTAGAAAATAAACTTTTCGGATAAATCTATGTCAACTAGTATTGAAGTAGCTTTGGTATTATATATAAAAAAGGAACTATAAAATATGTTGGGAAAATTGTGACGAAATTGAAAACAAAGCAAAATGTTTGATAAGTCCAATGAAACAAATTCAAACAAATTTATATATATTTAGTTTTTAAAGAAAAGAGTGATTAAATAAATGAAAAAAAATAATTTATAGACAAAAAGAAGATACAATATACAAATAGAATTAATAAAAATGAAGAACAAATGCATAGTAAATGTAAAAAACACTTGTTGTGAAACATCACATTCAATTTCATCTGAAGAAGATAAAAATAAATTTAAATGTTCGTATGTTTTAGTAGAAGCAGCAATCGCTCTTCAACAATTAGAGAAAAACATAAACAAGTTTTTGTATAAATTATTTTAAGAGAAATGTAATAATAGTATTAAGTAAAAAAAAAAAATTATCTAAAATGTAATTTTAATTTTATATATTCGTAAAACTTTGCACAAATAACTTTTTTTGTAATCATAATAAGTTTATTTATAATATAGTTTCTGTAAAAAATTTATTTGATTAACGTACAGATTTTAATCTACAATTATATATCAGATGAACAAGTATGTTTTTAATTTTTTTAATGAAACTGAATTTAACACAAAGCTTTTTGGCAATTTTAAAAGACGAGTTGTTAATTTAATCGTATTTTCATAACTATGGTTTGTATTTTAATAGAAACTATTTTTTCCATTAAGAAATCAAATATTGATTACGCCCACAAAGTAACGCCTCGATAAAGTAGCTAATGATACAATTGAGAAATAAGAGATTATTAGAATTTTCAAGTGTAAAAATTGGGAAACTATGAAACAAGAGGATAATTGGATAGAATTGTGATTTGTATACTGTTGGACGAGGTGTTGTTTTCATTCAAATATACAAAAGAATTAAAATTGTTCAAAATACGAAAGACTTACGTGTTAGTTAAAGGAGAAGGTTAACAAATTTGTATGGCTACTAGATTTAATTTATAAATATTTTTTTTTTAGTAAAAAGCTTTATAAGAGGAAATTAAAAAAAAAACGTTAATATTTGTCAAAAAATAATCCAATAAAAATATTGTAAATTATTATTTATTTATCTTGAAAATATTCGATGCGAAAATTTTTCGAGCCATAATATTTTTAGATTTAGAAAAAGTTACAATCCTTAATATATATGTAACAAATTTATAAGCATTAAAAAAAATTCATTGTTTCTTTTGGAATAGAAATTTATAAATTGAATTATAAGCAGGGTAATGAAATAAGTAAACATTACTTTTGACGTAAATATAGTTACAACATTTAAAAACCAACTGAAGATAATACTTCTAAGATATCCAGTAAAAAGTCTATATTGGGAATTATTTTATAACGCGAAAAGGCGCATTTTAAGTATAAACTAAATATGTGGGTGATAAAAAAACTTTAAGATCAACTTTTGGCAATTTAGATGTTCGAATGGAACTTGCAATAATATAAAAGACTAACACGTTATATTACAGTGAAACAAAAAATATAAATGTAAGTCGAGCTATAAAAGATGTTATTTAGTTAAGTTAAAATCGCTATAAAAATAATATAAAAAATTTGATTTCATTAATGAGTAAACGCATAAACGCATATTATAGTATATTATACATACTATTTTAAATAAATAAATAATTTATATAGGATAAGATTGATGTAAAATTAATTAAAACTAATCAGTGAATAAATGGTTTTTATAAAATTATAATAAAAATGCAAGTTTAGACTTATACATTTAATAAGTAAATTATTCTTTAGAGAAAACTAACTTTATTAATCTAATCGAATATTTTTTTTAAGAATTTATTTTCTATGCAATAAAATATTTTAGTGTCCTGTTTATAAATATATGATGTTTACATAAGTGATTTATTCTTAGTTACTGTATTAAAAACATACGTTTATACTTTTTAAGTAATATGCTTTTACACAAGCTGTATTTTTCGACGTAAACAAACACTAAATCTGTGTTTTTATCATTACTCCAATTAGTTATTATTTTATATTTTATTTTAAACTAGTTTTTTCTGTTCGCCTATAAATTATTCAACAAATAATACAAAACGAGCTTTTTTAACACCATAATATCGTCTTATAAAAAAAATTAACGATAAGTTAATAATTATGTTTCATACATAATATTTACACTTTAGAATTATTTTTACTAGGAATTTTTCTGTTTAATAAATGTATTTTATCACAAATTTGAAGATTTAAAAATTTGTGTCTATCTTTTTGCACAAAAATTTCAGACAAACTTTATCTAAATTATAATAAATCAATTTAACTTTTATTTAAACATACTTTAGCTGAATATACAGTAGGTTTATTTTTCTCTGTAGTGTATCATGTACAGATGTCGGAATTGAAGTATGATTAGTTCCCTGATTTTATAAGTCGAAACAAAATTGTTTAAATTTAACATGATCATATTGTTTATGTATTTATTTATTTTGCCTATTTTCGTAGTTCGCACAACAAATAATGTTTATTTTACAAATAATTTATATTTCGTCAAATAATGTAATAAAATAGCTATACCCATTTTGTAATAATAAAATAGTATTTAAACTATAAATAACATAATTAATACTATAAATAACATTTTGTACAAAAATTTTTACTTTCTTGTGCATATCAAAAATGAATATTTATTTTTCAGAAATGAATGTATGCCATTGGTTGAAAAAACTGTTTTTTGGAATACCTCAAGTGAAAACAAAACAACGGTTACAAATAAAGTTGATAAAAATGAAGAACAAATACATAGTAAATGTAAAAAACACTTTTGTTGTGAAACATCACATCCAATTTCATCCGAAGATGATAAAGATAAATTTAAATGTTTGTACATTTTAGTAGAAGCAGCAATCGCTGTTCAACAATTGGAGAAAAAACAGAAACAAGTTTTTGTATAGATTATTTTAAGAGACACACATTTTTAAAATTATGAATCATTTATAATGAACAAAAAATACCTTTGAGTTGTTGATTCTAATAAACCAATACTTATTAACAATTTAAATTTTTTGTTTTTTCATAATTTCTTGTATTTAATAAATTAAATTAAAATCATATTTTTTTAAATTTTTTATTTGTAATAAATATAAATTTACAAGCATATGAACCCTTTTAATACTAGTTGATTTGTATATTTTTTTATTATTTTAATTATATAAATGAATCCTAATCATAATTGCAAAAATATATATTAATTATTAAAATATTATACAATACTTATTTTTAATGTTTCATCAATATTTAAAAAAAAAATGTATAGAAATGACTTGATTAAAATTTTCTTTAGTTTTTATTTTACTTAAATAGTATTATTTTTAAAAGAAGCAAGATTGTAAAATTTATTTTGTAATTTGCATAAAGTGTTGTAATTTATAATATCAATGTTATAAATCTATACAAAGTTTAGTATACAATATATAAATTACTTTTAATTTATCTAATTTTTCACAAAAAATCGATTTCTCTTTAAAAAATCAAATTATACGTGATCATACTTTTTTATAAACATCTTAAATTATCGCCATAATTTCTAATACTTTGTTCTTTGTTTTTTTATAAATCATAAATTTTTTCATGACAGTTTCATTCAATATTTTACAATCTTCGGTCGACTAGTAGCTTATGAAAAAACTTATGTATTTAATTATGATTGTAAAATTCGGTTTCAATTTGAATTATCAATAATTATGGCGCAATACTATGGTTTGCGATATTAATGTAAATATAGTTTTTACTTGCATTCCTACTCTCTTTAAATTTTAAATGATGTAAAAATCAACAGAAGAAAGTTTATTCAAATGTATTAAACGACATTTTGTTATTGAAACTTAGTAAACTCGAATTAGTCGATCCCAAAAACATTTTAACTATTGATTTTAATTGTAAATTGTAATTTTTCGTTGAATTAGTAAACTCAATAATAATAGAACTTAATGATTTTGAAATCGATGAAGAAATTATATCAAGACTGTTAGTGTTTGTATAAAAAAATTTGTGAAATACTCCGAATAAATTCATTAAAATTTTCTATATAAATAACTTCACAAATATCTGTTTGCATTCATTATTATAATGAGAAGGCAACGCAATGTTATAATAATTATACGAATCAAAGTATAAAACCTGAAAGGCATCGTTGATTTAGAATTTATTACCATTAATGTCAATTATAAGTACACATAATTATAAACATACTAAATAAATCGCAATATGATAAATGCGCATATACTTAAAATAGTATTCGTGATATGAAACCGTTTTAATTTAAAAAGATAGTTAGTCCTTTTTACTCGCTATAATCAATTGAATGTGATAATTAAATATTAGAAGATTCAATTTAAAATAGATTTCATAAATATACTCAGTAGTTTTTAAAATATGAAGTAAAAGTATTTACTAATGATTCAAATTGTAGAGCACTTGGAAAGAGATAAATCTTTTCCTTTAATAGAACTAGTCTATTTAATATAAGTAATTCATTACCTACAATTGCTTAATATATAACTATTACATTTATAACCCACATAGAAAGCAGATGTATTATTAAGAATAATCGTTTAAAAATTTTATTTAATTTTCAGGTCAGAGGAAAAAAAATTATAATTATGTCCCTCGGTTTATTATATTTTAATATTAAACTTTACTAATAGTCCATACTTAAGTCGAGCAAACGAATTCAAAATTGAATATAGGTTTCTTGTATACAGATAACTTGAAATACCTCGTGATGTACAATTTAGTTGAGATACCTCACAATGTACAGTTGAGTTAAATATGCTGCAATTGATATTACCTCCAATGATAAATCTTATATATTTTCATATACTTCAATATGCATACATACGTACATATATATATATATAATATTTTCACTTTAATCCATAATGTTACATCTGATGCTGTCGACTAATATCTACCTGAGACATTTGTGTCTAAAGTAGAACAAACAATTAATATTTAATTAATAAAATATAATTTTTAGACAATTTTCCGTAAAACGATCTAAAATTTTGATCGTCAAATAATTAGATTTTAGTTATGTAATGGTCGTTTTTAAATAAGTATTTATTTATTTTCGGTAATAACAAATTTTAACACATAGAACTATATTCATATTGAAATGCGTATAGTTTACCAGAAATTAATCATATATACAGTAAGTTATGTGTCAGATTTATAGTTATTTGTATGTTTTATTTTATAATTTTATGGAATGTAGTTTTATAAAATGTCATATATGAAGTGGTCAAACAAAATATTATGCTTTAACAGTCTATAATTACAAATTCTTTAAACAATAGTGATTTTCTATTTACGGAAACTTTTTAAAAATATGAAATAAAATCATGACCTTATTATATGACTATAAAAAAATAATTAAAGATCACCCTTTCCTACATGATATCGTACTTTTTGCATCATTCTTTCTTATGAATTTATTATTTTCCACAATTTCTTTTTTCTCTTAAAATTTATTTTAATGAGAAATCGGTATTTTATTAATATATAATCAAAACATGTTTAAAATAAGAATATTTATATTTTTTATATAGAAAATATTTGATGGTTTTTATACTTAAATTTCAATGCTTTGATATAATTAACTATTTTAATTGACTTAGTTTGTTGAAATATTTTTCTACAATAGATATATATATATATATATATAAGTAGTAAGAAAAAACTAATGAAATGTGGAATAGATATTTTTCACTAATGCAAACATGGTTTCTAGCAGTAAATACTTAATTCTCGCTAAAATTATTTTCCTACAGTTTTTTTTAAACTAATTAACTTTTTTTATAATATCTTAGTTCGTGATTTTATACTTATGTTTCCTCAATGAAAATATTTATATTACATTATATATTATACCATATTAGTCTGTATATAATTTAGAAAATTCTAATTTCGAAATAACATGTTATCTTTATAAAAATAGTATTATTTTTACAGGTACAAAATTCTCATTACTTCGTGACAAACGTCACATTATATTTCAATTTGAAAAATACATGTATCATCGAATCTATTATATACGCAATGTTTAAAAAATAATGTATCAAACATTTTGTATTTAAAAAACATAAATAATATGCGTGAGAAAATATGCTATACTTGGAGTATAACGTTGCACAGCGTATTTTATCACTTTTTACAAATACTGAAATCTAGTGAACACTGGCCAATTTAATATCTTATACTCTTCGTTTGACAACAATGAGTACATTTTTACCATTATTTATAATACAAACGTAAAATGACTAAAAAGTAGTAATTCAATTTTATGGTAAACATAATCTACGATTACTATTGTATTTAAATAAACTTTATACTGAAATTATTTATTCAAAAAGCAGCTACCACTCAACAATTATATAATATCTTTTTAATTGTATATTATAAATATTTTACAATCATTCTGCTTTTCACGCATTTAATATACATTTTCCAATAACTGGTAGTTTTTGCAAAATTTATGAAAAAAATATAAAACAATAATTCACGTTATAAAGCATATAAATCTGTTTTTTAATAGTAAATTTAATTTATTTAAAAGATTGTTCTTTATTATTATTATGTAATTCTATTTAAACAACGGTGTCTCGATAGTAGATTGTCTTCACACGAAGTGAATTAATGCTGAACGGTTGATGTTAAAAAAATATAATTATGAATAAAATTTTAAATAATTGGATATTTCGTTCTTGATATTCATTCAGGTAATATTTTAAATTAAAGCTGTCTCGATTTAATGTGTGTGTATGGAGGATCTTTAATAAACTCTCAAGTTACACAATTTATCTTCAATTATTAAACTGGGCTTATGATTTCAAATTTCTTAAGATTCTTGATACTCACTTATTCAACAAATATCTGAACTTTAAAGCTTATTGTAAAAGTTTGTAAATCTGATACACTTATATTATACACATAAATATTTTTCGAATTTGTAGATAAGTAGCGAGTCGCGAAACTCACGTGGTTTTGATTATTATTTAGTTTTAGTTTAAATTTATAAATTAGCAATATAATGATTCAACAGTACGTTTAGGACTATTATTTATCTTAACCAGGAAATAAGAAAAGGGCAGCAGCAACAGAAGTGGATAAGTAGTGTTAAAAATCCCGTCGTGTTACCGTAAAAAATTAGGAGGGATGTATAAAATTCACAAAGTTTATAATTTTCTTTTTTTTTTTTATAAGTTATATTTATTTCGATCTCATTAATTATACAATAGATACATCGGCGGTATGATTTTTCTCTCTCGATGTACGTATCGAGCAGAAAAAGCTATCTGATCGCTTCGAGTCTTTCATTGCATTTTTCTGTTATATTTATTTACGCGATCAAATAGTCTAACTTTTAATATCGCTAACATAAATCACACCTATGTAACAAAATATAAGAAAAATGCGATTTTTTTACATAGCGATAAACAATATACGATACATTGCTTTTACAAATAAAAATGGTAAATTTTAATGATTTTTATAATTTAAAATCTTGTTCTTCATAAAGATTACTTTATATTCTTTTTTCGTGGCTCCGTTCATTATTTTTCTGAAGTATTCTTTTTTGTACAGAGGCGGTAAGTTATTGCATGCTTGAAAGTACATAGTCTTGATAATTTTTAATAATTCGGTGGAATTTTCATCCTACATTTTATAAAATTCAAATACTAAGCCGTTGATTTATCATTTCTCCCGAGACAAACAAGTATTCAGTATATTTTGTCGATATGTTTGTTTATTTAACTGTTTTGATAATCTTCGATTTCCATGCCAGCTCAGTAAGAACTATCAAACCATCATATGGACGTGTTCATTTCAGTTTATGATGTTTTCATCATATAAAAGCTTTTTAATAGGTATTTCTGTTTAAATAAATTACAAACTTTGTTTGTGCAAGTTTCGACATTTCATTTTAAATAGCTGATATTGAAATAGGTAATTTTATTTCTATCCACTCGTTTTAGAGATAAGTGTTTAAGATTACTTCAATAAGTTAGTTTAAACGTTACTACTACGATTTTTATACTGCACCATTAATTCGTAGAAACTTCTTAGTATTTCTTACTGATTGGAGCGTAATTACCATAATGTATATTCGTAACAACAGCATATAGGTTTTTTGCAATACAATACTCTCCAATATTCGCTTAGTACTCATGGAATAATATAGATGAAAAATAATTTTATTTTCGTTTAAAACTGAGGTCAACATACTCCCTTGTTCTTCTACGGGATATACTTAGAATAGTCACTAAAGCAGTTTATTAAAAATAAAGGTTATAAATAAACAAACAATTCATTATTTTAATACTATGAAAGTTAAAGTTTAATAAGGTTTTAGTTTTGGTTTATAATACATGTAAGATCATTCATCAAATTAATATAGTTTTAAAAAAACGAATTCTGATAAGAATTTACATTCAACTGTAAATCTAAATCTACGTAAATATACGCTTTTTCATATATTTCCAATAATTATGATAAATTGTTTCTTTGAGTACCTCATAATTATTATTTGCACACACACACACCATATAATTTTTGGAAAAATTCAAAGTTGAAATATATAAAAATTAAAAAAAAATAGAAAAAATGTACGATTTAAATGAATAAGATCATTATTCAACAAAGAATATTTTAATTCATAATCTTTACAAACGCTAATTAAATTTTTTTGCATAAAATTATGTTGTTTATTTTTTTTTTTAAATTATGAATGGAATCAGGATTTAAAAGAATTTTTTGCAAAATTAATGCAGTTAAAAAAAATTTCAAGACCATTATATATATATATGGAGAGTCCAATCTTAGACCTCAAGAGAGACACAGCAAAAAAAGTAAACTCATTAAATTATTCAAAAAGCATATTTAGGCAAAAATATATATATAAAGTATCAATAATTAAATATAGAATGAGACCTATTACAGAAATAAAAAAAATATCGATAAAAAGTTAAAAACAAATAAAAAATAAAGAAAATAAAAAAGCAGACCTAATAGGTTAAGTGCACGTAATGAAATTGGATAGTGATTACCTCGCTGCAAGATAGGTGGTGCTGAATACAATAAAAGAAAGTAGAAAAAAACACAGTGCCACCAAGGTTTTAGAGTACGGCTGGTTAATCAGGTGTAATACGATAATCCAGTGACAGGTACAAACAGAGAAGAGAGAGACGAATAAACTATCAATTTGAGTAATACAACATCAATAAAAACAACAAGCTCTCAAAAAAAAGATTTCGGAGCTTTAGAATGAATAGCTGAAAAGAAGTAAAATGATAAATGAAATGAAGAAAAAAAACAATGAAATGATGGAAAAATATAATGCAATGCAATGATAGAGGAATTGGAAGAAAAATTCAAGGCCACATTAAGAGAAGTAAAAGAGGAAATGGAGGAAAAGTTTCCGATTGAAGTCGAGAAAAAAGAGAAAAAGCTTAAAAAATTGGAAAGAAAAATGAAAAAAATAGAGCCAGTGCTAGACATAAAAGAAGAGGTAGAAGAGTAAAGAAAAAAATGATTGGATAATATAAGAGAAAGAAAGAGAAAAAAATGATTAATTTAACAATAATGGGATTAGATCATGGAAGGATAAATGAAGAAAAAAAATGCAATGAACTAAGGCAAAATGAAGAAAAATGGTGGTATAAAGACAATAAAGTCGTAAGTGACAAAGAAGTGCTAACTTACAACGAACAAAAGGAAAAGTGGTTTCAAAAATAAAATAAAGTTAGTGAAGCTAAAAAAAAAGAAAAATAACAAACAAAAATAATATTAGTCTAATGTTTTGGAATATCGCGGGTATTAATAAATTAGAAGAAAAAGGCTGGGAGTACTTAAAGAAGACTGATATATTGGGAATTTCTGAAACGTGGACAGAAGAAAACTTTTAAGGAATTTTAGAAAAAAAATTAAAAAATTTATTAATACAACAATTTATTAATAGTGCAAAAAGGAAAGAACAAAAGGAAGAGTAAAAGTAGGCTTCCGTTTGGCCATTAGAAAACAAAGGAAATTCAAAAAATTTATTGGGAAAACAAGAAGTCTGAATTCTTATGTGCCACAATAAAAATTAATAAGAAAATAATAAACGTCGGATTAACATATATGAGAGAAAAGAGAATTGAGAATCTACAAGTTTTTGAAGAATGATTACAGAATAAAAAAAATAATACAATTATATTAGGGGGCGATTTTAATACAAGAACTGGAGATCTAAGAGGAGGAATAAACGTATAAACAAACGAGGATCAGAAATAATAGAATGGATAAATGAAAATGGTCTATACATTATCAGCGGAAGGAATGGGGGGGGGGGAAGAATTCACGTATATTGGACCGGGAGGCTCATCAGTTATAGATTACATCTTAACAAATGAAGAAGGTGAAGATTATATAAAAAATATAGACATTTAAGATAGAATAGAATCTGATTACCAACCCCTCCTAATAAGACTATCTGATGATATTAAAGAATCTAACCTAATAGAAAGAAAGATACACGTGACAGAGTGGTCGGAAAAATCTATAATGGAATACAAACAAAATTAGAACAAGATAAGGAAATAAAAAAAACTAGAAAGAACTCAAAATAAAGATGCTGGAGAGATTTAAAAAAAAGAAAAAAATAAGATATAACAATAAGAAGTTATGGTGGGATGTAAAAACATGAGACAGTAAAAAAAAGTAAAAGATAACTACAAAAAATGGATAAGTTCTAAAAAATAAATAGATAAGACAAAATTTAGAATTGAAAGACAAAAATATAGGAAATTGATAAATACGAATAAATTAAAAGTGAAATAGAAAAAGCATTAAAGACAAAACAGGTCAGTCATTCTGGAAACTTATATAAAGGGATGAAAAAAAGAAAAAATTTATAATAACATAAGTTCGGATGAATAGAAAGAGCATTTCAAAAAACATTACAAGGAAACAAACAAGGAATCTTTAAAACAAATTGAAAAAGATCAAAAGACAAAATCAAGAGAGGTAGAAAAAGTATTAGACAATATAAAAGGGACAGAAATTAATAACATTATTACGAAAATGAAAAAAAGAAAAGATCCAGGTGAAGATGAAATCACAAACGAAATGTGGATATACGGAGGTAAAGTAGTGATAAATGAAATGGCAATTATCTAGAATGAAATTATGAAACAGCAAAAAATTCCAGAGGAATGGAAGAATGCTATTATAATCCCCATTTACAAAAAAGGAGACAAAAACTTGTCTAGTAACTACAAAGAGATATCGTTACTGGATACAGGCTATAAAATAATAGCTGAATTATTAAAAAATAGAATTAAAAAACATTTAGAGCAAAGCGAAAAATTCGATGAAATGCAAATGGAATTTAGAAAAACGAGAGGTACGACAGAAGCAATATATCTGCTAGGAACTACGATAAATGCAAAAATAAAAAGGGAAAAAGGAGAAATTCTTCTATGTTTCGCAGACATGAAATTGGCATTTGATAATAATATAAAAAGAGAGACTATTTGGAAAGCCATGGAAGATATGAAGATAGAAAAACATCTAATAAATATGATAAAAGAATTATACAGTGGCTCAAGAATGAAGGTAAAAATAGGTAATAAAATAATTACAGAGATAACCATGAATAAAGGAATAAAACAAGGCTGTCCCTTGAGCCCATTATTATTCAATATAGCCATGGCTTATATAGAAAACTCGCTGAAAATATCCAGAACATTGGAAATAAAAATAGAAACTAAAAAAATCAGATCAATTTTTTATGCTGACGACATAGTAATAATTGCGTAAAGTAAAACAGAACTAAGAGAACTACTAAGGCTATTTAAAAGAAATATAGAAGATAAACGACTTGATATGAATGTTAAAAAAACAAAAATAATGCGAATTGGAAATCTCATAGAGAGCAACAAAAATAATCATCAGATGGAAGGACGAAATAAAAAAGATGATGAGATATCATATAAAATACTTTAAAAAAAAGTAAATATAAAAATGAGAAAAATATGGCACCTAGGAGAAAAAGTTTAAAAAGGATGTAAAAATGAAATTTAAAATTTTTGATGGATTAATAGATAGATTAGTTTTACATGGGGCGGAAATTTGGGGGTGGAAAGAGTATGGAGAACTAGAAAAAATAAAAAAAAAATTTATGAAATTGACTTTCAAAGTACTGGGAAACACCCCGAACGCCATTCTGATATTTGACAGCAGAAGAACGAATTTGGGTATCAAGGCAACTAAGAGAGCAATTAATTTTCAAAGACAAATAATTGAGAATACGACAATGAGCTATTGAAAGATTGTCTGAAAGCTACCCTGAAGACGGAATGAAATTTTAATACAAGAAAAATATCGATAAGAGATGGACAAGGACATCAGGTAAAAAAAGAATAAAATTTTGGAACAACACCCGGTTGTCGGATACAAATTGGAAAATAAAAAATATAAACGGAGATAACATATGGAAGCAGGTCGAAATAATTCTTCAGAAGCAGCAGCGATAAAAATGGATAGTAAAACTGAAAAATTCGGAATATTTTAAAGAAAATAAAATCATTATTTTATAAGGGGGACTTATAGTTAGAGAAAGAAGAAATTATTAATAAGCAGAATAAACAACAACAGAGATAAAAGGGGAGTAAACGCTCACTATAGAGCCGTTAAAATTAACATGAATAAATGTAGTATAAATATAGAATTAAGCAAAAATAATGTAAACTAAATAAATTAATATAATAAACTAAATAAATATGATAACAATGTATAATATATGTCTATGTATAACCAAAAAATTTTTAATTGTATTAAAATAAAAATATTCAAACTATATTTTATCACATTAATTATTTTAAAATTAATTAAACAGTTATTTTACCGAAAAAAATAGTTTACATGTTATACTGTGTATTTTTTGTTGATAATTAACAAAATATTAAAAATTATATCGATATTTAAATGAATTTCAGTTTATAAAATTTGTTTATTTTAAAATAAAAAATATATATGTATATACACAAAATCATTGTTAACTCATAAATAGTAACGTGTAAATTCATTTTTTGAAGCAAATATTAATGATACTGCGAAATTGAGATTTAAGAGTTATTTTTATTTTTTATTGGTAATAAAAACATTTTCTAAATTTCTCTAAATTTAAAGATTTAAATTATTTAAATTCTAAGTTTCTCTAAATTTCTAAATTGGAATCAAGATATTTATTAATATAATACGATGTTAAGCAAGTCAAAAAATTAGTTTTGAAAAAACATTTTTTCAACACGTACAAAAAACAAAAACTATTTAAAGAAACTCGATGTTTGAAGGGATTATAACTTACAAAAATGGGATTTTTATTTAGAAAACCATAATATAGAAAACACGAGAATTTATGTTTTTATGAAATAATTTGAAAATACATTAGAGAATAAATTGAACATTTAGGTTTTAGTTAATTTAAAAATCATTATATACTGATCTATTGACAATCAATTTTATTATACTATATATTATATTATATTATTTAAGGAAATAATACTAAAATAATATCACAATTATTTACTCAATCACTGTATTTAAACTATAATATAAAGTAAATGTAATTTCATAAAATTAAGGTATAAAATATGTTAGTTAAATAGTATACTATATTTAATCACATTTCATTTATTATTCATATAAAATCAATCAAGTTTTCTTCATTTTTTACAAATTCTACTGTAGATGTTGGAACGGATAAGGCAAAGGATTTAATATGTGATCGAAAACTTGATTTATACTCCCAAGCTTCATCTCTTACAACACCTCTATTTCTTGGATACATCAATAATGGATCTTTTCCTGTTTTTTCAAATAATATTTGTTGTAAAAGAATAAGCCGTGATCTCCAGTATCCATAGCTAGCTTGTTTAATAGCACTAATCCAATGCTCTATTTGAGATTCTGATCGTCCACTTAATATGTGACGTTTATCAGGTTCATTTCTAAAAGCTATGCTAAACGAAAAATAGCTTTCTCGTACAACATCAACATTTACATTATAATTTTCTAAAATAATAACACCACTTGGATGCATTTGATTAATCTGTCCCATTTCATTAATGTTGTGATAAAAAAGAAAATTGTATCTTAATTTAAACCACCTTTCTTTAAATCCTGTAAGTGAAAATAATCTATTTTAATTAAAAAAGACAAATTTCCATATTGATAATAAAATATAATTTATAATTATAACTTATGATAATAAATTAGAAATAAACTGATATAAATATTATTAAAGTCGTTAATTAAAAACAGAGTTTTTTTACATGTATAAGTAAATTTATTTATAACAAAAAATGACAAACAATAAAGTATTATATTAGTCATATCCTAAACGTTAGCAATATAATCGTTCTTCGTATTGTCAATTAAAAGATCGATATTTTTAAGAAAGTCGCACTTAAATTTAAACTAGCTAAATAAAAAAACAACGACCATATTAGTTGTCTTCAAAGAAGATGAAAACCGGTATAAGCAAAATAAAACCATGATAAATCACCATTTGTTTATTTTTTTTATTTCGTTGACTCGAATTCAATTATTTGTAATGATTTTAATTAACATTTTTAATTATACGGAATTTTAACAAATATTTTGGATCTTCTGAATATATATATACATATATATGATGGGTGGTGGCAGAGCATGGTTTATGTATAAATAATAAACTTGTTAATAATAATTAAAGTAAAATATAATGTGTTATATCTGAATTATACACTCGAAATTTCTCTTAAAACAAAATATAAGTGTTGACAATATGAACTTAACTATACTTGTGTGCAATGAGGAATCGTAAAATTAACTGAAGTGTATGTAGATAACTGACAATGTTGCCAAAAAGTTCTTACATCGAAAAATGAGCCTGTAATATGCGGCATGCATTTACGCATATTTTCAAACAATCAAACTATTGTGCGGACACTTAGGAACGGAGTGTAACAAATATGTAGAGTAGCGGTTTACGTCGAAGTGCACGCTAGTCTCTTAATAATAAAAAATTATTTAATATTATCTATATAAATATAACGTAAACTTCTATATATTAAAACTATGAACCATTTTTTTTTTATTTACTTCTGCAGTTTATGTTAATTTAAGTTTTTATCGAGTTAATTAATACTTAAATACTTCAAATTATGAAAATATTAGAATTTAAAATAATTACATATTAAAAATTATGTATACTTAATTGATAAATATTTATAAATAAAAAAATTAATAATAAATAAGATTTAGATTTTAGCGAAAAATGGGGACATTCGCAAGGAATGTTTCTATGAGCACAGCGAAGATGGAAATGATTTTTCATGATCCACCCAAAATGTCAAGATGATCTTGAATCTCTGGTTGAACAAAACAAAAACATACAGCTAATCATTAGAAAAGAACTAGGAATAGATGCAAAAGCAATGAAGAATAAGAAACTAGCTGGTCTTAATGGTCTAACGGATGAAAGTAACAAAAGCAGTTTTCTCCAGTCACTTGGAATTCCTACTCTGGAACGAGGAGACGGTTGTACTTATAATATAGCTCAGAAGAACATCAAGTGTGATAAAGTTCTATCACCCACTGCATATATTAGACACTTCCGATAAATTACTGAAAGAAAATAAAATTCTGTAGCCTTGGTAGTAGCGAGGCTACACATCAACCTAATTATTCCATCTGTAACTTTACACAATAAAAATAATAATTTTAAAGAATCACTTTTTATTAATAAATATTACTTTATATTCATAATAATTTACAAAATTTGTTAATTAATTTTCGCATACAAAATTTTTTTAAATAGAATAAGAACTGGCTCACGTAGTTCTAAACTTATATTTTGTACATTTTTAAAAGTATTACAGATCAATTTGTTCAATTTTTCAAGTTACTATTTAACTTGATTTAATATAAAGATTCAAAATTATTTTATGAATTACTATTTAAAATAATAATGCTGTTATCCTTTACAAAGTCTAGTCGATATTCATTAAAAAGTGATATTTATTATTACTACTATCATAAATCAATTATTAAAATAGAATTAATAAATTTAATAGATATAAAAATTATATTATTGGTAAAAGTTTTCAACTAACAATAATCACACCTCAGCATAAAATCATTGATTACGCTATTGCCAGTGCGTAAAGCATTATTGGGAGTCCAGTAAGCTAAAAGTGAAAATATATGATAAATTTAAAATGAATAAATCAAATTGAATTTAGAGACTAATAGAAATCGGCTAAATAAGTAGAAGAAAAATAATAAAAGAAAAAAGAAAAAATATCATCCGAGCAAAGGAAGGAGAAAAAAAACAAGGAGGAATACGTAAAAAACACAGAAAGTGAAAAAATAATAGTGAGGTTAAGTGTACGTGATGATAAATCGATTAAGAGGGAAAGATCGGTAATAAAATTCAGGAGAGCTAACAATAATGCGGAAGTCGTCTATAACAAGTAGTGAATATAGCGAAGGGGAAAATTTAAACATAAAATATGAGATCGAATAGACCAGCTATCGCGCAGAAAGCGAATGACATAACTACATGAGAATATATGAAAGAAGAAATAACCTCAATGAAAAGAACAACTCAAGAATACTCGATGTCTTTAGAACAATTTTAAGAGAACTTCGAAAAAAAGTTAAAGATGTGAAAGAAGAAATCAGATTCACAATAAAGGAATTTGAAACAAAGATAGAGAAAATTATAAAAAATAAATGATTTCAAAAAAAGAATGGACAAAAAATAGAAGTTATTGGAAAATAAATAGTCAAAAGAGCTAAACAGGCAACAAATAAAATGAATTGTAGAAGAGAACGAAAGAGAGAAGAAAAAGAACAACTTAATAATAGACCCGGATGACGATATATTGAATCAAAAATAAGCTAAAGAATAAGCTGGAAGACTGGATAGAAAAAGAACTGAAAATTAAAATTAGTATACGGAAATTATAGATATATAAAAAGGAAGAAAGGAAACGGTAGGGGTGTCACATGCGGGGACAGTGAAGATAAAGAAAAGATTCTGGTATCGAAAACAGTACTAAATAAATCTGAGAAATATAAAACAGTGTGCATCGCCAAAGACACAACATTAATCGAACGAGTACCAAGCAGGATGGTAGAGAAGAAATGTAAAGAAAAGAGGCAGATAAGTGATGGTGTCACGATAAAAAACTAATTCGAGGTAGTAAGATATGGATTTACAACGAAAACAAAAGAAGTTAGTTTTGCAGAGAACCTAAGGAAGGAGTAAACAAAAACGTATAAAAATATAAAAAGGATACAAATGTAAATATGTTAATATTGAAAATTGCGGGAATAAATAAAGTAAAAGAAAGAGACTAAAAATATTTACAAGATATGGATATAATAGGGATATCGGAATCCTAGGTGGAAGAGAAGAATAAAGGAAGGATTGAAGAGAAATAAAAAACCACAATACTTTTATAAGTAACGCTGATAGAAAAAATACGAAAGAGAGAGGGAAAGAAGGTTTATGCTTGGTGATCAGAAAAACAAAATACGTGGAAATAATGAAATGGGAAAAAAGTTAACACTGAATTTATCTAGGAAATAGCAAAGATTAATGGGAATACATAAAATTTAAGAATGATTTACATGAGATAAAATAAGAAAGAAAATACGAAAAAATTCGAGGAATAGGGTATATCCCGAAAGGAAGAAGCAATCATACTGAGGGGGGGGGGGCTTTAACTTGAGAATGAAAGAAAAAGGAGGAGGATGTATTAACGAGAAAGATATGACCGAAAGAATATCTAGAGACAAGAAGGTAAATACAGAGGGCTTCGAATTAATTAAAAATTTGAATGAGAACGGGATATATATTTTGAATGGAAGAAACGGAAAAGGTGATAACTTCACGTAAATGGTACGAGAGAATCGTTCTCAAGAGACTATATCATAATCAACAAACACAACAGAAGAAAGAATAGAAAAACTGTATATTGAGATGAGGACTGAGTCAGACAACTAGACTCTAGTAAGATTTTTTGAAAACGTAGAAAGAGAGGAGAAAATAGAAAAGAAAGTAATCTAGAGAGATTGGTCGGAAGAGACAATAGAAATATTAGATAAACTTAATTTAAGGAAGAGAGATAAAGAACTCGAGATAACTAAAAGAAAGAATGGAAGAATGTATAAGCAGAAAAGAGATCAAACTAAAAAATAAAATAAAAGAATCTTAGTCAGATAATGAATATTTGCAAAGTAAAAAAGAGGTAATGGATAAATATAAGAAATGTATAAGGACAATAACGAAACAGATATAATTAGTTACAGGGAGGTAAGGAAAAAACATGATAAAGTTAAATAATTATAAGAAAATAAGATAAGTAAAAAAGATTGAAAAAATTTAAAAAGATCGAACACGACAAGCAGTATAGAAACGAATAAATGAAGGATGAACAAGAAAAGAAATAATAAATAATAGCATAAGTAAACAAGAATGGAAAAAATGTTTCGAGGAAATATGTGAACATGGTGAACATAAGATAAAAAAGAATAGAGTTAGGTAACAAGTGTGAAATAAGAGAAAATGAAAAAGTATTGAAAGAAGTAATCAATAGTATAATAAGAACGGTAATCAAAAATTGGAGAAAAAAGATTCCGGGAGAAGACGGGACGAGGAATGAAATATAAATCTCTGGTGGAGAAATAGTGATTAAAAACATGAAAAGAATAATAAATTAGATAATAAATAGTCATAACCTAATAGAGAAATAAAAAAGCACAATATCGGAACCTATATACAAAAAATACTAGATACAGCATACGAAATATTATCAGAAGTGCGAAAAAAATAGAAAAAACAATTGGAGAACACAATAGGCTTAGACAAAACGCAATTTGGTTTTCGAAGGAACAGAATAACCATTATCTACCTTTAGAGACCGTAATAAACACACAAATTAAAAGATAAAAAGGTGAAATATTTGTATGCTTCGTAGATATAAAAGTCGCTTATGATAATTTGAAAAAGTGGGTATCTGGAAAGCTATGGAAAATATAGGAGTAAAGAACCAAATAACAGAAAAGATAATATGGGAAATTAATAACACAAGAGGGGTTAGTTATTTAACACAGCAATGCAAAATTTAGAAACAACTTTAAAAAAAACTCCAGAACATTAGCCATTAAAATATGAAGGAACGAAAATAGATCCAGAATATATCCCGCCGATACAGCACCGTTGCGAAAAGCGAGGTAGAACTGAATGAACTCCTGAAACTATTTAAGGACTTCGAAAAGAAAGGACTTGAGTGATATGTTTAAAAAATAAAGATAATGAGACGCGGGAGAAGAAAAGATATAGAATTAAAATGGAAAGGTAAAAATATAGAAACAGTAAAAAATTTACCTGCGTAGGATACGTAATTAAGAAAAATAATACAAGACACATTGAACATTTAACTAAGAGAGCCAACGTGAAAAGTATGGAGTCTTGCAAAGAGGTGATTCAGTGAAGACTTCAAAATGAAAGCAAAATTATTTGATGGGATAATAGAAAGTATAGTACTGTATGGTGCACAAATATAGAGTTGAAAAATATTTAATGAGATAGAAAAAAATAAAAATAAAATAGGAATGAAGGCGGCTAAAAGAACATTAAATTTTGAGAAAGATAATTAAAGATATTATTAAAAGTGTCTAAAGATAAATTTGAGAGATGAATATGAAGGGAACATGAGCCAAAAGAAAGAAATAAAATAAAGACAAAATGATAGGAGTAAGAACAATAAAATTGTGGAACAACATCGGCTGGTCGGAAAGATTATGGAGAGAGAAAATGGAGGAAGGCTGCCATATATGGAAGGAAACAGAAGAGATACTTACAGAACAACAAGATAGAAAAATTAAGATATGGAAAGGAACAAAAAAATTTAATCTTTGAAAGAATCGCTGAAAAAAAGGAAGTAGAAGATCAGAAATGAAATTACTCGTGAAATACACAATTGGTAACGAAGCTACTGTGAAAAGGTAGATAATAGAAGAGTGCGAAATATCTGATAATAAAAAGGTAAGCTGGTGGAAAACTATGAAAGGTAGAAGGAAAGATATGGGCACAATATAATCTGCTACATATGAGAAAGAAACGGGAACAAGAAGATAAGATAAACAAAGACAAATTAGACCACGAGGGGTAGAAGACAAATAAAGAAAGAAAAAATGAGCTATAATAAAATCAGATATTAAGAAAAGTCTGTATAAAATTAGACTGATGAAATATTCTTATAAATTTTGTAATAAAATTAAAAAAAAACTACTAATTGAAAGCTATGAATAATGTGATCGATCGTAAAAACGATTAAATAACAATGTATGTTCATCAAATTAAATAAATGAATTATATTATTAAAATATATAAAAATACAATTAATTAAATTTTCAAATTATCAATAATTAATTAAATAATAATTAATAATTGTAAGCAGGAGAGCATACCAAACTTCTGGATCAGCATGGCACTCTACCCCCTCTGCTCACAACTTCGATGTCAAATATACCCACATCTATATTTGCATATAGCGTGGCATAGCTATATCAACACCATGTTAGCACCACCTATTGTTACAGCGTTCTATAGTATTTTGAAGTACTTTGAAATTATAATAGAAGCATTGAGTAAAAGTATTTAAAGTAAAATATAATGAAAGTGTTTATTTTGATTTATTAACTATTATTTATTATTTTTATTACCCTTGAAAATATACAATCTTCAAATATATAAATTGCATTGCCTTATACAAATATATAAGTTTAACAATAATTTATAAAATTATACAGGGTCTTCTCATCTTTTAATTACATAAAAGAATATGAAGTCATAATAAAAATTCACTAAAATATTAAATTGAGACTGATTTTATTTCGTTATTCTTTCATTCCAGACTTCAATAGTAGACAAAATGATTATGCTACCTTTATACACACTGTGACAATTTAATTTTCATTATACGGAAAAATATATTTAGCATTATAATCTATAAATCATTATTTTGTAAACAAACGATTAAAATAACTTAACTTACATAAATGTTTAATATTCTCGAATTTCTTAATTTAATCTATCAATGTATATGCATACACATATATCTTAATATTATCTTAATAAAATATTATTATTATCAAAGTTTTCTTTATTTTATGAAAAACTGATTCAATAAATAATTCTTAAATAATATTTTATAAAATATAATTTTATAAGTTTATATACCAAATATAATAAAAATATTATAAATATTAATATTAAATTTATATACAAAAAATTTAAAGTTTATCTCTTTAATTTTTAATAAAAAAATAATTTTCAAAAAAACATTTAATACGAATAAAGTTTATCCTATCACAGATTATTAATTACAGAATAAATTTGTTTTATTTAGATAATGTAATGCCATAATTTTTAATTTAAGATTACTTAACTATTTTAGAAAATGCCAAATATAATCTATCTAATTGTGAAAAAATATCAGAATACCATAAATGTAATGAAGAAATGCTATTTTAGAATAAAAAAAAAACTACCAATAAAAATATTGTTCTAATCAATATATGTAATTCATGAAAACAAGTTGTTAAAAACAAAATTGAACTAAAAACTGAATTAGCAATCATAAATAATAATTCTTTATATTCTATGTGTTGAATATCTGAAAATAAAATTCCTAAAAAAATAATAATAATAATCCAATTCTATATTTCTTTCAATTCGTATAATGACAGAAAGTTTAATGTTAGCATCAAGTAACGGTATTATAGATAATAATAAAATAAACGTATAAGGATTAATATTTTAATATTTTTCACTAGTAATTATTTTTTGATTTCAATTCTTTTATAACTTCTTCTGTATGAAATTCTTAAAATGTTTTTTTTCGAATAACGCTACATCATCACTGATTATTATTATATAAAGTATATTATTATTACATAAAGTTTTACAAATTATTTCAAACAAAAAATAAAATATTTTATACTTAAATAAATGAACAGGTTCATAAAATCTAATTATAATTCTTAATGATATTAATAATATTCAAGGTCTGAAACTTACTAAATGAAAAGGTTGATAACATCTTATATAAAATTAATATTATATTGAATAGATAATCTTAAATTAAAGTAACACATTAAAAAAAAAATTAAAATATATTGTCTTATTACTATAAAAAATTTAATAACTACCCCTTTTAAACGTAATGATAATAATAATAATTAATAAATGATCAGCAATTATATTAGCTGATAACCAAAATGTTAACTATCTAAAACGTGTAACTGCTTCAATTAAAACTATAAATACTACTAATATTCTTGAAGTTTCTTGAAGAAGTAAATGAACAAATATATGATAAATATTAGTTATTAGTTATAAAATAATCTAAAGTATCTATATTGACACCAATTGTAAATGTATGATAATGATGTCATACCATAAAATCTAATGATTCAATTGCTGATTAGCATAAATTACATTCAAAAGTCTAAAAATTTCTTTTTATCCTTTCTCTACAAATTATATTAAAAATTAATTCTAATGTAGATAAAATTAAAATACGAATCTCCGGAATTAAAAAAAAATCAAAATAAATGTTAACAGTAAATAGGATCACCTTCCTCAGAAACGTTTAAAAAATTTAACCAAATTTCAATTAAATAATAATATGGAATTGTACGAGCGAATACAGATAATGATAACGATAATAAAATAACTGTTAATAATATAGATTGATAAATAAAGTAATTTATATTTAAAATTATAGAAATACATTTTATGAACCAGTTTTTTTAATTTAATTAAAAAAAACTAACAATATGTAATATAAATATTTAACGATTAAGATTTACTACTATGAAACTATTTTGATGCTATTGGAAAATAAAAAATTCAAATTATACCTGTATCATTGCTAATATATATATTTTTTTATAAAAAGAAACTATACTATTAAACACCAAATAAACCACTCACTTAATTTAAGACAACAATTTATCCTTAAAAAACTTATAAATTAATTATATTTTATTCTAATATATCTAATACACTAAATATTATTAAATATGAATAATACAATTAAATGACATTTGTTATTGCTATTCAAATTTCTATTATAATTATATGAAATTAAGTTTAAATTTACAAAGAATCTTAAGTTACCAATAGAAAATTCATAACCTTATAAGATTACACATGTAATGGATTTGTTCGATTTTTTAATTAATAATGAATTTTTTAATTATTAATTTGTTTCAATGACTTTAGAATATATTAAATTTACAAATTATGTACATTTATTTTAAAAGTTTTAGTTTCATTATATAAAAGTGTACAAGGTTGTAACTTTAAAAATTTTAATTGAAAATTATATTTATATAAAAGTATAAATATTATTTTATACTTTTCTTAAAATAATATAAGTTAAATATTGTGAAATATATTCAATTTAAATAAAATACACTATAAATGTATGTATTCAGTATTATACATTAATTAATTTACACGATTATCACATTAAATTTCTAATATAATTAAAAGATAAAAATGAATAATAGCATAATTGATAATTATACAGTATTTAATTAGAAATTAATATAATATTATAAAACATAATGTTTTAAACCGAATATAAATATTGAATTATTTGTATTATATTTAATAATTCTAATTAAATTAGAGATTTAGAAAGTTTATTGTAAAGTTTACAAAAAACATATAATAATAGATATATATTTAATAATGAAATAACATATATATTACAATATAATATTACACAAGAAATTGTACAAAATAGTAGTACTAACAGTCATACTATTTCAAATGTTTTTTTTTTAAACAAAAATATTGATTTCATCTATTATAACATACTATGCAATTATAATTTTGAGTGCAGGTAAAACTTTTATAATATAATTCATTCAGAATTTATAATTAATACAAATAATTATAAAAACAAAAATAACGAACCCGACTTATGAGCTCTTTTATGATGTAAACGACCTTCTAAATCAGCTGGTCCAAAATAAATTTTTATAAGTTCTTTATTATTAAATTTCATGATTGATTTGTAGCAACTTATTCAAGAAAATTAAGCACCTAAATAGTTGTAAATAATTAGATGATGATTGCAATGATCTGACCTGGGATGATAAATCGATTCTGCGCAGAACATCTTTTAATAGGTAGTATCTATAATTATTATAACAGAATTACAAATTTACTATAATTAAAAAATGTTATTAGTATAAATTTAATTATCTTTTATTTATGTTTTAATAACTTCAATACTTATATAAATTAATGATTATGAATTTAGATAATGGTGAACAATGTCATATTATATTTTTGGCGGAAGTTTTCTGTCCGTGTTTAGGATAAGTGGGTGTATTATAATGTCCTTAAAATTTGCGACTGCTATCACGATAACGTCTTTTCATAAATTTCTGTTTAATAATTATACCAAAATATATAATTATAGTAGTAGTTTATCGAACAATATATTACTGTTATAGCATATTTTCGTTTAAGTTTAATTATCGTTTTTACTTATATTTAACAGTTGGTAATGATTTCCTTGTAATTAAATAAATGCTACAAATATAATAATTGCACATAGTACTTCAGTTATTTTGTTCCACTATGATTTTTTACTAATGTTCAAATAAATTTGACTCGCGCATAGTTTTTACTTCTTATTCATTTATCTTGTTCTTGTTTTTCCTATTTCTTTTCCTCCGAGTGTATTTTGTGTTAATACACATTAAATTAATATGTTTAATTACTTATTTGTTATCGATTTATTATAATTGATATCTCTACTTATAATTATAGTTATAGTGGAAGATTTGTTTTACAATATCAATTGAATTAATAATGATTAATGGAAATTGAAATTTATTAATTATATAAAAATAAATATAATTATTTTTAATTTATATATATAATTTCTGCTTTTATTAAAAGGGCTCATTTTTTTATTCGGGTTTCCTTCGAACAGTCATTCTTACACTTGTTTCTTCATTAGTTAATTCCCCGATGTTAATTACTGCTGCTATTTATTAATTTATATTTATCAATATTTATATAATAATGTTGAATTTTTCACTATTTTTTATGAGGGTTTAAAGAAATTATTGCTTATTTAGTATGCCGACGTTGGTCTGGAGTCTATCTCGATGAAAATTAGATTACAATATAAGGTGTTGTGTATGAAGCAAAAAGCAGAAGAAACTTTGTATAGAAACTTGTATTGTTTATACGCCGCGCATAACACATGATACCGCAACACTATGATATTACGACAAAGTAAAGGAAGAAAGTTTTTTTTATCGAAGTATCGAGAAAAATACCCGAGTGTCGGCTCTAAAAGTACTGTTGACTCTCTTTCGTATAAAACCAGAATTTATATCTGATTGTAAAGTGCCATTATAAAATAAAAAAAAAAGTAAGAAAAAACAGAAGTAAATATTTTACCTTTTACATCATTTCTTAAATCCTTTCCGTGACATCAGTAATAGTTATAATCTAGGTTTTATGGAAACTTGTATTTTTTACCCAATTCTTGATACTTCATTTAAAAAAAAGCTTTCGATGTAAATATTAGATAATTATAATATAGGTGTGCAATTTATCAATAATTTTAATAATTTATTTATAAATTAGATTTTTTATCTTTTCAAAAGCTAATTAAAATTATTTGGTAATTAAAACTTCACGATTTCAAAGATTTATTTATATTTCATGTTTTTTATATATTCCATATTTTTTCTTAAAAATTTTATTTTATCAATAAGTTTTAAGTTTATTACTGTTATAAGAACAAAATTAAATAATGGGAATGAAATTTAATGACTCTAAAGTAATCATTGTATATACTTACATCAATTTCAATTTTGAGAAATAGCGTTGTAGAAAATATTAATTGATTTGTTTAAGCTTTATATGTAAATGTAAAAAAAACAATAAAGTTATATTAATAGATTTACTGATATCAATAAATTAATTTTAAAAAAAGCCTTTAAATAATACAGTAGACAAATACTAATATTCTTAAGAACGCGAATCAGGATGAGGAATGATTAAGGTGCAGTAAAAGGAACAAAATTTAAACTTCAATCTTATATTTATTCTCGGTACTTATAATTCCAAAAATAAAAGAGGAGAAGTAGCTTGCGATCTGATATAATAACGAAATCTAACTAACTTGGCCCGTGCCTGTCGCGTCCTTTTATATACTACCATCTTCTCCCTTTTTTATGATGTTTTTATGTTTTTAAGTACGCGATCGGACTAGTTGCGGCTAATTCGTGAAATTTGCTTATTTGTTTTATTAAAAGGAGTCGTCCAGCTATCATTTACACGTCGCGCCACTACAGCTATTGTTTACTTTCGTTGCGGCATTTCAAGAGGATTTGTCCGACTCGACTGTCGCGCGAAAAATTGACAATCAAGTTTTTATCGGCAACAAATATATTTACAGTTATTAAATTTTTATTATTATTATGTTCTTCAACCCATCTTATTATAAAAATATTTACTCATTTTTACTTTAGCAGATTGTAAAATTACGAGATTATAATAATATACAACAATCAAGGTGAGAGTAAAATTGTATGGTGAGGCATAGCACGTATAATGTTTAGTATCTACGCAATACTCAAGGTGTTCAGAAATCATCAAAATGGTATAAGTGGCGCCATCTGTTGGAGCACATCCATGACTCCATATATATATACACTCCATATACCGAATTTCGGGTGGGATATCGCCGCATGTTCGTATAATTAATATATAAATATAATAAACATAAATTATTTTCTCATTTTTTCATTTTCATTTTCGCATTTTCTCGAAATGAGAGTGAAAAGATGAAAAAGAAAGAAGTTCTCCGGGATTATTATTTTAGGATTTTTGACACGCGTGAATGATACACGAACAGTAAAAGATGTCACGTGCGACCACGCGAGATACGAGAATACACGAGTTCGTTGCCTGCCCATTGCGGCTGATTTAAAACACGAATTGAGTTCGGGCGCGCAGGTTTATTCAGGTTTCGATCGGGTAGATCCGTATGCGCGAAAATCGTGTATCACGATTAAAAAACCGTGGGTAGCATACGGGTGGTGAAAATGTACGGAAAGCTTCGCAGTCCGTGAATGAAAAAAAGAGAGAGAGCTGAGCGAAAGGATAGAAAATGGCAGAGTAGACGAGCGTACAAGAGAGAGGACAGTCGATGAGGGAAGGCTACAGTATATTATATTCGCTCGCACACGAGAGTCGTACCTATAATTGACAGTATGGGCCTACCTCATATGTACCATGTGTGTTCTTCGACCGCACAGGTTTCTATTTTCATCGTCGAGAAATATTTTCCAATTCGTATCGAGCTCGAGAAGTGACCGCTATAATTCCATTTCGCCCATTTACCTAGGGTTGCTTCCAACTGCTGACCTGCTTTCTGTACGTTTCTACAATTTTTACTTATTTTAAATACTTACTATTAATTATATGCTTACAATTTACATTCATATATATAATACTCTAAACTACAATCGCGTGGGCACGTCAGCTACAAAAACGTTAAAACAATTTAAATAGTTTTAAAAAATATTAATTATAAGTTATGTATTTTAAAGGATAAAATTATCGAGTTATACAATTTAATTAGATTTTTAATGATTTAGTAATTCGGTAAAATAATATACTATGATAACAAAATTAAATATAAATATAATCTATTAAAATAACCTTGATGTAATTAAAATTTTTTTCTTAATGAAACATTTTCAATAAAAATGCATATTATCTATCATAAATAAAAATTTTGTAACATATTGACATCAAACTTATTATAACTCACACTTATATATCTAGCAAATATTCCAATTATCCTCTTTTTTGCTTCACCTATTGTCTTTATACCACCCACCCTATTTTCTTTTTCTTTTCTTAAATTAATTTTACATAATCTATTTATATATACATCGTATCTTTTTTCATATTTTCAATATTTTCCCATTTATTTACATATGATCCTGTAACATTCGATTTCTTCATAATATAATATGGTTCATTATTTCATTAGCGTGGGAAATCTACACTGACTTTCTTTTTTCATCAACCAGTATTTACTTATTTATTTATTTATTTAACAACAATATTTGATAGCGACCCACCCGAACAATGCAAGCAAGCGACAGGACCAGGTTAATCCGGCGACCGATTAACCTGCCTTGGTTGTATATTCTTTTACTCGTCGTTAGACGCAAAATTTTCTACGTATTCGGGCTCAATGATCTCGAGATAATCCGTTGTGAGAATGGACTAGCTGAGACTTGAGCCCGGGGTAGGCATGACCCTTCATATCCCTGTTCCTCCATCCGTCTCTTTCCCAGTAATTCTTTTTTTTAAGGTTCTTCCTGCGCTGCTTTGGCCACGGATCCCACAAAAAGTGCCAGAGATTGATCTAAGCAGGCCCGCCGATATGTCAGAACCTCAGCTCGTGAGAAGTAATCACCCTTGCGAAGCTTCATGGGCACTAGGGGAGCGTGATAACGCTGCAACGCAACCGAAGGGAGAACCTTGGGTATTTAAGGATTGGTGCGACTATCGGAAAACCTCCGCCTATGAGATAATTAGAACTGTTAACAGCTTTTCCTCCGGCCCAATACGCAGGAAACTTGTATGCCTAGGGAAAAGTTAAGACTGGCACCGTAGACGGGTTCGGGCTGTAGACGGCGTGGGTTGGGCCTCTTGTAAATGCGTCATCACGAGAGGCAATAATATAAGAAGCAAGCGACTGCCCGATTAAATATAAAAAAAAATTTGTTAAAATTATGTGAAGACGGAGCTAATAATACTCTAACATTTCTTCTTTTTCAACGCGTTTCCAGTCCGTATCTCTTTGCCCTGGCGTTGTTAGCGAGAACATGTAACGGCGTGTTTCTTCTAGACTCAATATAAATAAATTTAAATAAGTATTAGGATGCTTGTATAGATAGTTTTAATAGTTTTATAGTTTATCTATATATAGAGGAGCACACAAATAATGCACAATAAAGCGCAATATTATTCTACATAATATTTAATGTTATATATATTTATATATGCAACAATCAGAAAGATAAGGATATAAATACAGAGAATCTGTATCAGCTGTTGCATCCTATACACAGATATACAGTAGACTGCCAAGGCGACGCCACGCGCACGCGCACAGACGTAACGGTTCGACTGTGTAGCATGTGTATCTGTGTATTGTGCAATAGCTTATGCCAAAACACACAGATTCCAACACTCCCTTTCTTTGGTGTCAGCTATTGCTCCGTATTTCTTTTCAGTCTTATATGATTGATGTATCAGCCAGGTCTTCTTCGTTTTGGGGGATGATAGGTGGTAACCCAACATTTGTTGCTGTGGAGCTGGGAAAACTCCAAAACAAAACCTAGCTCAGGTTACAGGTTAATTTTCTTTGCCTGGAAAATAGAAAATTATATTAGTTTTGTACAACGTAAATTTGAAAGTCATAGAAGAAGTTCCCCACGTCGTTGAACATCGTTAATCGTCATTACTTAGGATTTTCTTTCTTAAATCCTTATGAAATGTTAAGGGCTAGAGGCTTAGTCATGATGTCAGCTATATTATCCTTGGAGGGATGACATACACCCAATCGCTGTAAACACATTCCTTCACAAACTCTCCGTATATTGAGGACATAGGTCTTCGTGTGCCTGTTTCCTCTCGCCTCTTCAACTCTTCTCTAATAAATGTAACGGTTTCATCGATCATCTTAAGCCTGTGGTGGCTTTCCATTTCTGTACAATCACCTGCAGCCTTGTTGTCACACCATATTCTTATAGGCATAAATGATTTATCAAGAATGTAGTGAATGGACCTGTCCAAGCCGATGACTTCTTGGCATGCTTCACTCATAGCTACATACTCTGCTTGGCAGGTTGCCAACGCTATATACTGCTATTTGTGGCTTCTCCACGATACAATGTCTTTAAAGAGTTTGACGATGTATCCATCTGTTGATGTGCGATCTTCACAATCTCTGAAGCTAGCATTGCAAAAAGCTTCGAGACTCTCAGACCCAGACGTGTACGTAAGTCCTAAGGATTTCGTGCCCTACAAATATTTAAATATTCTCTTGACTTGCATTCAATGATCTAGTGTTGGCAGGTTTGTTTCTGGGAAAGAAAGTTCACTGTGAATGCGATATCCGGTCTCGTTGCATTCGCAAGGTGTATGAGACTTCCAATCGCCTCCCGGTAAGGAATATTTTTTGCGACATCTTCTTCGTTGTATTGATCTTCATGTTGAGTTGCCCTGTTTTGCACCTGTCTTGGCACCATGGGAGTATCATGAGGTTTACAGTCTGACATATTAAACCTCCTAATGATACTCTTGGTGTATTTTTTTTTTTAGGGGTATTTTGGGTATTTTTTTTGAGACAGGTTCATAATGCTGTTTTCCTTGTCCCAGGTGATTTTAATTCCGAGGAAGCATCGTGGTTTACCTAGATCCTTCATCTGGAAAACTCAGTGGAGTTGGAGCTTAATTTCTTGCAGGTGTGATTTATCGTTTCTGACCAAAAGAATATCATCTATATATAGAAGAAGAGCTATTATTTTCGCATGCCCATTTTTCCATCTATATACGCAGGGCTCGTGACGATCGTTTTCGAGACCCAATCTCCTTACTTCATCTCCGAATTGATCGTTCCATATCTTAGAACTCGGCCTGAGTCCGTAAAGAGATCTTTGTAGTTTGTATACGTGGTTTTTCTTCTGTTCCTGCCGATTTTCTACGTCTTCGGGTATCTCCATATAGATAGGTTTATCCAGGGTACCGTTGAGGAATGCTGTCTTCATGTTGAGTTGACTGAAGTGTAGTTTATATTTATTAGCTATTGACAGTAATGTTCTGACTAGCTGTAAACTTAAGACAGGGGCATACGTTCTTTTATTTCGTACGCCGTTCGATCTTTAAAGCCACATACAACAAGACGGGCCTTGTACTTCTTAGATCCGTTTGATTCGGTTTTCTTTTTGAAGACCCACCTGGAATCTACGATGTTTGGTCTTGTTCCATCTTCAGGTTGAGGTCTTGGAACGATGGTCCAGACGTCGTTTTGGGCTATCGAGTAATTTCTCTTGTATGGCACGTTGCCAGTCCTCTCTATCTGGTAATTTCATTGCCTGTTTGTATGTTGTTGGGTCCTTATTTATGAACGCCAACAAGCAATACGAGATTTCCTCGTTGTGTTGATCTTGGATCAAGATGTAATGGGCTTCTGCCAGGGTTGATGCACATTTACTTCTAGCCATATTCCTCGTTGTAGGGCCAAAGGTTTCTATTCTAGATTTCTTACCATCTTCCCTAATATTCGTGGATTTTGGAGGTCTTCCTCTTTTCTGGGGCAATGATGGTTCTGCTTCCTTTGTAATGATCTTCGTTTTTGTTCTCCTGATGTCCTTGTACATGATCTTTTCGTTAAAGACTATATGTCTGGACTCGACAAATTTCTTATTGGTACGATTCCATAGCAGGTAACAGTTATGTCTGAAACCTACTAGGATCATCCTTTCTGCTTGAGGAGCGAATTTATTTTTGGTTGCGTTCGTCTTCGAGAAGGCAACGCATTCAAACCTCCTTAGGCTGCTGATTCTGTCCTTTGGGGCTGCAGGACCCATAAACTTCTTGAGAGGATTGTCATAATCAAGACCTTTATGCGGCACGATGTTATATATGTGTACTGCTGGTTTAGCAGCTAATATCCACATGCTATGCGGTAGCCCCGAGTCCAGCATCAAAGAACTAGTTTTCTTCTGAATGGTTTGGTTAAATCGTTCTGCCAAACCATTCAGTTCCGGGGTTACGGTGGAGAGGTTATAGGAGTTCATTCTTTTCCTCTTGAAGATACTTTATGAACTCTTCTCCTACGTATTCAGTGGCCTGGTCCGATTGGATATAACAGATTTTCTGTTCTTGATCTAAAAGATTTTTTCCAGATATGATGAATTTTTTTAAGGCTTCTGTAACACCATCCTGTGTTTTGAGGCTATATATTCCAGCCCATCGTGAGTGGTCATCCAGGAACGTGACGATGAATTTGTATTGTTCTGGATAAGACGATGTTGGTAAAGGTTCCATAACATCCGTGTGTATGGTACGTAACTGCCTTGATGATCTTGTTCTTGTTTTTTTGAACGGCAGTTTGTTCATTTTGCTTTTGATGCAAATCTGACAGTCTTTGATGCTATCCTCGAACTTTACTCTCTCGAGAGCTTAATGTTGAGAGCCTATTTTCTTAAGGTAGTTGAGTGAAGTATGTCCCAGCCTCTTATGCCAGAACATTCCCTCACTCAACTCTTCGTTTTTCAACCTCACCTGATTCTCTTCGTTGTCTTCTTCTCCCTCCGAATCAGATCACGGTTGACCTTCGTTCGTAACAGGGTCGGTGACAATTTGTGCTTTGCAGAAATATAAAGTTGGCTCTGCAGTTGTGAAATTTACTTGGTCGTTTTTTTTTAATTTTTAGTCTGACGATCCAGTTAGGCCGTTAGTAAGTGCCTCCTAGGATCATCCGATTAGTATTTTTATTGTATACTCTTAGATTGTTTCTGTCTAAGAGTATATCTAGTCCTGCGCCGGTGAGTTACCTGAGGGATAACAGATTGTTGCTGATCTCCTCGGCGGCCAGAATATTCTTCAGTTTTATTGTGTTTCCTTCGTTTTGGTAAAGGGTTAGACCTCCTTTACCATCTATTTTGATGTTCGCAAATTCACCTTTATTTGTGGACTTTATGTACTCGTCAAAGCATTTCTTGAAGTTTTTAAGAATGATGCTTTTACCTATAATATGGTGGGAAGCCCCGATTCGGCGATAAACTCGACATAGATTTTTGAAGGTTTATTCAAAAAAGGTTCATCGTTTGCATAAAACATCGTCTTACCTTTATTCTCGTTGGGTTTTCGTTTGTTTTGAGGCCAGATTACTTTCCGGTGGTAGCAGAGCCTGGTTTAGTTTTGAATCCCGTCCACCTTTTCTTTTGGTTCCCGTTGTTTTTGGAACTTTGATTTTCATAGCGCTGATCTCTCCCTTCGTTTTTATTTGACCAGCGATCATCGTCACGGTAGGAGTCCTGGTCAGTACGTCTTATTTAACCATACGGTCGAAGTGGTGCCCATGATGTTGAGGACTGGCCTTGTAGACGTTCTCCGCCCTGTGGTAGGAGACCTTGTTGCAGTTGTAGCAGTACCATTGATTGATATTGCTGAGAGGACAGTGCTTAAAGAAATGCCCCTTCTTACTGCAACGACGGCAAGGTCTCGAGTTTTTCTTTCTGGCAGCTTTTGTCTCTGCCCCCTCCTTCTTCTCGTCGATCGTCAGTGAGTCAAGTTTTAATGCCAAAGTTTCGACATAGGAATATTTGTTCATGTCTAACTTCGGGTTGACAAGTTGTTGATGCACGTCATTTTCCTCGATTCTGGGGAAACAGTTGATGATTTCCCTTTGGAAGGCGGTTTTCTTCTCCATTTCCGATAGTGGTATGGCATCCGGGAAGGCCTTATATTCATGGATCAATCTTTCGAGTATCTCGTAGAATTGGGCCCCGAACTGATTCGAACCAATATTCAAATCGTTGATTCGGTTCCGTACCGATTGGTGAGCCTGGTTCTTTTCATTCCTTTTTATTTCAGTATATTGTCGGAGTATATCCTTCGGATCTCGTATATGGAGTGTCATCTTCCTGTAACACTCCTGGAGTCTGAATCCGATATGGACTGAACTTCTTCTATGTCATCTTCGGCCTCGCTTTCGGTCAAGTCACGTGAAGGAGGGTACTTCACACTATCTAAGATGTAGTAGAGTTTTTTTCGACGTAGTTCGTCGAATACATTCTCCCAGAACATGTTGATGTCCGACTCCTTCGTAAGTAGGTATTCCGGGGGCCACCTTGCTACTGGTGATTTGGCGTAGCGTCTGCTTGATTGGTGATGTCGTCTATCATTGAATGGACTACGTGAGAGGTCGTTTTGAGGCATGGATAGAGATCTTGTTCCGAGTCGAGAAAATACTGAAGATCCACTTCTTTCATCGTTGGCAAGTGGAGGCAGGTCAAAGCTTACCCCTCTTGCTTCATTTGAGGGTTGGCTGGTCTTTGACAACGGATCAGCTTGCAGAGGTTTGGCTGCAAGGAACATTTTATTAACCAAATTTAGGATTCTGTCGAACCTAGCTTCCTGCCTTGCCGTCGCCTCGGCTTGCATTTTTGTTGGCTTTTTGTGATAACGAAGAAAATCGTTTAGTCGCCTTGACATTTTCTTCATTGCCCTTCTTTCCTCCGTCTCGTAGCTTCTATGCATCTAAAAAACGCTTCTTGGTTAGATGTTATGTTGAGTAGTTGAACAATGTACTATATCCGCCACCTTGTTGAGACGTTCGTATTCTAATTTGTAAAAGAGACACTAGTCTCTAACAAACTACCATCGTTACTGTTGAGGGACTTTTAATCTTATAGTTCTCTTCAGTTCAACGAACTAATCCCAAAAAAAGTATTCTACAATAGTTCCTAAAGGAGAGTGTACTCCCACATGTGAAAAATCAAACTGAGTCCGATCTGCCAATGCAGGCTCAGAGTGAGATTTTTGTGTATAGATTATGCAAAACATTAGTAGGATTACATAATCTACATTTTGAATGGGGACGTTTGACATAGGGAAAAATATTAAATTGCAAACAGTTTCTTAGTTGTGTATGCATCGTAACAACACATATATCGTCGTATAATTTTTCATATAACAACGTTGTATAAACATCTTACATCGTGCATCATAAAGAAACATTATAGTGTCAGTCATCATAACTTCATAATTTTTTTGTTAAAAAAAAACTTTATAAATTCTATATAAAACCTTCATAATCTATATATAGAAACCTCATGTTCCTTGAATACATGATTATGTTTCCATCGTTAGAAAATATTTACATTGCAAATTAGCATGTTGCCTTTCAATATTTATAAGAGAAAGTAAGGTAAGAAATAACAATATGCACATATATGTTCATATAATGGATAAATAAAATGTGCATGTATTATAAATCATAATGTTTTTTGCACTATTCAATTTCGTTTTGCAATAATACATTTTTTTAAATATTTTTATATTTTCTCAAAAAGAAATAAAAAGATATAAATCACATGTGCGTCCAATCTTATAGCACATGTGACTGAAAAACATTTCATCTTAAATAAAAAAATAAAGTTAAAGCTTGATACAAATATAAAGCACTTGTGAAATGAGAGAACCCATATGTGAGTTGACGTCTCAATAGCACACATAACGCTCCCCATAACAGTGCTTATTTAAATTTTAAATAATCGTTATTGTGTATTTAAGTACTTTAAAAATGAGAGAACCTACATGCGTGTTGACGTCTCAACAACACACATAAGCCCTCCCAAGGAAATATGTATATTAATAAAAAAAACATGCATAATAATTACCTCTACTAAAATCAACATTAGTTGATTTTTTTATGCTAATTTGCTAAAAATATTTAATTTTAATTAATTTAGGTCACACGTCACTTTTACCTGGTCGAATTCATTCACCATATTTCCCATAACCGATAAATGCCTCTTTACAGGTAAAAGTCCCATTCTATTTTTGGAATTTAGTTTCAGCATGAGTATTTTCAGTCGTTTACGTCTCATGCTGAAAGAACTTTCCATCGCCTTGTTCTACATGCACAGCCGGTTTTATAACAATTTTTTATAAATAAACGATGGAAGGCTTATTTACAATTATATAGTCTATTACTGTCGAACTATTACTGTTGTTAAATGTATATTGACTATCTTCTTCTCCTCTTTTCCCATTTAGTATCCAAACACCTTTATTCTTCAACCATTCGATTAGTTTCGTTCCTTCCGTGTTAATTATTTTATCTCTAGAAGTTCTGTATTCTCTTCCCCATATGTTAATTCAGCCCCCTTTTTCTTCAGTCCTTGCATTAAAATCTCCGCATATTACATACGCTTCTCCTTTATATTTTTCACAAAATTTATCCAAAGCAGCCAAGTTCTCATTACCTTTTTCCCATATATACTACCGCAATACTAATGTTTTTACTCTCCATTTCTATTTTTGCCAATAATAACTCATTATTCACACTATTTACTTCAATTAATCTAAAATTTTTTATTTTTTTATTACAAATAACGTATCCTCCTAGCTCTTCCTTTTTTAAATTTTTTTGTCGTGTCGATTAATTTATATTCGTAGTTTTTTTATTTCTCCCTGATGTATTTACTTCTTTTCTCTTCTATCCAAGTATCCATCAAATGTATAATGTCCTAATTCAGTATAACCTCCCATCCCTTTTTGTCCAAATTTTTTAAACCTGCAATGTTCTAACAACCCAAAATCATCTTACTATATTCTCTCTTTTCCTTGTGCTTTGTTCTTTTTTTATTGTGGTCTTCTTTTTCTACCGAATTCTTGGCGAGCCCAGATGGTTTTTTTATTTTATTATATGTCCAAGACTCCTCCTCTCCTGATATTTTATTTAAATTTAAATTATAAAATACTTTTTACCCCCTTCCCTAAGTTCTCTGCATTTTTCTTTTAAATTTCTTCTCGTGTCTCTCCCTAGATGTTCCGTCATTATTGATGTAAATGGACGTTCCTTTTCGCGGGGAAGAGGGAAAGGGGAAATAATTATCCACTGGTTGTTATTTTTTATTTTTATTTATTTTTTATTTCTTCAGCACTCTTATAGCACACTTACACTTAGTAACCTGCGCTGGAAAGGTGCAGCTGTTTACTCGATGCCGAAGGTGACAACGATAACTGTCCCTTTTTCATCCTCTTGTAGCTTATATAAAGTCAGTAGTTTTTAGTCACGCGGTGACTTTACATGGTTGTGTTCGGATCGGTCGAGAATTAACTGATCTGGCGGGTAATTAACGAAAATTTTCCCTGGCGCTACCCGAGTTTGTTGTTTACAACTCGGGCTGGCCCGGACCTGTCGGTCCCCAGGAATTCCATCGGCAACAACTTTCATTGACTATTTCTTTTCTTATTATTTCTTCTCTTAAGAATTTTACTATAAGTGACAACTTTATTATCTAAAGCTTAGCTACAAATTTTTACTCCTTGCTTCATAATTTTTTCCCTTCTTTGATTGTTTCTATCATGAGATCAACACGTGCTTTAACGTAAGCCGTTACAGTACGTTGTTTATTCTCTCCTTTTCTAACCATACGCATAATAGCTTTATTGCCTTACGATATACTTTAATGTGCGTACCGCATGTATATATACCTACTACGAAGTTAGTCCTTTTGGCTACGCGATCAATTGTTAAATTTAATGTTCTCTAACTTCACTTAAATATTTTACACTATGAATACTTAAAACAGCTTTCTATATCTTGTTACTTTTAATTCATTTAGTCTTTCTACTGCTCTTATTTTAAAGTTTTTTCGGTTATTCTTTTAATAATTTGTATACATAGTAAAATATTTACTGACAATAAAAAAAAAGAAAAGAAAATAGAAAGGAAAATAAGCAAAGCAAATTTTTACAAGAGTTGGAGAGCAGCTGGAGTCTTGTTGACAAGGAGCAAATAATAAGACACCAGATAGATATAGGCATCTATAAGTAAGATTAGCTCACTCATTTTCAAGAAATTTATGTGGAAAAAGTGAAATACGAGAAAAAACTCTGAAACGAGAAAAGAGAAGTGAAAGCAAACGAAAAATAACACGTAGAGATAAAACATATATAAAGGAACTTTAAGAAAAAAGAGGAAGCTACAAACGAAAGAATGCTTTGGAGAAAACAGAATACATAAACAAGATATTTGATAAATCTAAAAAAACTTCTTTGAGTGTTTGTGATGAAGCTTTTTGACAAAAATTTATGGATATTTACTCTTAAATCCTAAAAAAACGGTTTTAAAAAACAATTATACAGAATATAAAATAAGATAGATACGATCTTGAAAAAGAGCAAAAATCTTAACAAAATATAAATTTGATACAAATAGCCGATGAACCCGCCCGATGGAAAAAGAAAATATGCAATTCCGAAATGAGAACTGCAAGCGTGCAGGTAAAGGAAAGGTAAAGTACTGAGTACAAAAACAATACGTGCAAGGCGGGTGGGCGTCCGAAATGTGACACGGCTTCTTTAGTCTAGCGGAAAATTTAAGGAAAATAGTAAATTGAAATTATTTCTACGTGGAAATAGAAATAAAAAGAAAAAAAGTTAAGAAACAGAAAGTTCGTACAGACAGGTCCACGCTCAAAATGGGAGCAATGCTGCAGAAGTCCTTTCCCACTACCTACACCCCACTCTCAATCTCTCTCACACTCAAGCACGCTATGCATTCTCTCTCATTCTCATGCGCTTACGCGCTCTCTGCCTAGTGCGCGCGTTCTTTCTCTCTCGTTTTCTGTCCTTCCCAACCTCCAATCACCTTATGATTAAGCCACGTAATCCTGCATGTCATCGAAGAGATGAAATAACGATTCGTGGCTAACCACGACGACGTAATGAGACGAAAGGGTGGAATCTATCAGCTCCCTGCGATAGGCCAGGATTAAGAGTCGCGACCGCGCCTATCTTCCGCGATCTATCGCGAGTTAACACTTCTAAAACCTGGAGAGCCTTCCTCCTTTCACCCTCTGCACCCGTTCGCATTAGAGATATGGGACTGAAGTCGGAGTCGGGCGGCACAGGTAAGGCGAATAAAAGGCTATGCACAAGTTAGTCAAGCATACGAGGCATCCTGCTCCACGTACGGTAGAGTGTAAGGACCTTTTTCCTTTGACGGCTCAGCAGGGATTTTTTTCAGGTCCAGAGAAACGGGAAAACGAACTTGTCACGAGCGGGACCGACTGCGACTCCAACGGGTGAATCGGTATATGACTCGAGTGCTACGGAACATATGCGAGTAAGTTAGCTAGCTAGTAAATATATAATAGTAGTGTAGTTAGAGCGAAAGAAAAAACATAAAATAGAAAAAGGGGGGCATGGAAAGTTTATGCGAATAATGCGACGGACTTGTGTACTTAAACAAAATTATATTACATAGGATTAGAAGCGCGGCACACGAACTTACTTTATTATAATATAGTTTATTAGCTCTCCCAATTTTGGTGAGTAATTTACGAAAAGAGGTCACAGATGAAGGGTAAGAGGTTTTAAATATCGGGCAGCTTTCTGTCACGACATTTGTAACGTGACAGATATACTTTGTATTAATATCAATTGTGAAATAAAAGAGTGATTGAGCCTGAAAGTTTGATATAATTTAATCGAAACGTTGCCTCCTTCCCCTCGAAAAGATAAAATAGCGTGACGCGATCGGTTAAAATACTGTAATATAAGCATCTTAGGATGTAGACTTTAGTTTATACATGATAAGATAATTATTATAAACAACTTATAGAAAAAATGGAAATGATCTCAGAGTTTATTTTTTTAATAGATTAAAAATATTTTTTTTAAATTACACGAGTCTATATATAATTCTAAAAAAATTTGTTTACAAGATCTTCTGTTGCTCAACAAAATCTTTTCTGTGTACTACTTTTGTGAAGTTTTAATGTGATATCACTATCCTAAAATAGTATCTGAAAAATATTTAGGAATTAGGATGCCACTTTAATCAAAATATACTGCAATATTAGTATATAAATGGAAAAAGTTAGTCTTGTTTATCTTTTATCTGAAAATCAAAATTTAAAACTTGTATTCATAGAATAAATCACTACAGCAATTAAGTTATATTTTTCAGTTATAATTTAACATTATTTTCAGTTAATACTTAACATAATCAAACAATTATAATTATTATACAATTTTTATTATTTTTAGGTCTATAACATAATCTGGTAAAATAATTATATATCTAAATAAGGCACACGAATAACATTTTATATAGTTAAGTATATTAAGAAATTAGTTTAATTTTTGTTATAACAAATAATATCTTATCAAGATATTTCTTAATTGAGTGAATAACGTGTATACTACGATTCATTGTAGTTTTGTTCAAGCTTTATAAACATATTTATTTCTTGTTAATATTTTCATAATTGCATTTATACAGAAGCACAGTACATGCATAGCAGATGATTAAACTGTTTGGTTCTTTTAAGTAAACTAAATAATTACAATTTTCAAAAAAATTAAATAAGCAAATTTTAACATTGGAAATTGAATTATATTCATTTCTTTTTATACTTTCAATTTTGGATGAACTTAATGATTTTGTGGATATTCTTCTGAATGTTGATATGAATTCTGAAAAACGTTTTGCTAATTGAGCTGAAATACTTTCTAAAATAAATGCAGTTTTTACTTCTGAACGGCAAAGGGTACAATAGACTAATTCGATTATTTTATAATTATGGAAATTAATTTTTTCACTCACTTTACAAATTGCTGATGCATTAAGGTTACTACCATTAAATTTACCAATAAATGATTTAGTCATATTTTGAATAGATAAATTATGATATTTATCAATAGTTATTTGATCAAGTTGTACATTTTGTGAATTATAAAATTGCAAATATATAGAAATATCTTTTTGTGTGAAATTTCGCATTGGATATAAAAATTTAATTTTTGAACTTCTTTTATCCTTAATATATTTTTGAAAAAACGTATTAATGCCTTTTCCTAAAACTATATTACTTATAATTTCTGCAGCTAACTCTGTTGAACAATCATTCAACAGTACTAAATTACAATTTAAATTTTTAGCTGCAGAAATTATTAATTTATTACGTAGTTTTGATAATAAATCTTGTTTAGCTGTATTATCATGTAGTTTATTAAAGTACAAACTTAAAGCATCAATATTTTCTATATTTTCTTCTAATTTTACTAAATTTAATGAACGCATATACATTTCTTTCTTTAGAACAAATTTAGATAACGATGCTATATAACCATCAAAACCATATTCTTGTATTTGGTTTATTAAACTTTTGAGAAATTTTATTTCATCCTTTGGTGTTCTTACATTACTATATTCTGTAATAAACTTTCAGTTAATTTGTTTACATAAAAAAGATTTTTAGGAAAAAAAAATTCTTACCATAAATATAGAGATAATTTATTTTAAATCCTTTTTGTAACTTTTCAGACATATTTTTTAATAAATAAGATAATGCAATTGAAGCAGAATTTTCAGAATATACAATTAGTATATTTTTATTGTAATACGATACTTTTTGTTTATAAAAATAAGATTTAAAAGTATACATCATTTTTGATATAAAACAATCTTTACATAGTATGTCACGTATAATTACCAAATTATCTTGAACTCTGGTATATTTTTTGCATTTATTACAAAACCTGAAATAAAAATAATTTTATATATTAAATTACATATTAATATGTAAACTATATAATATATAAATAATAGAGTAATTAATGAAAAATAAAAATAATTCAAAAACTTGAAGTAGAACTAGAAGTATATAAGAAAAAAACGACCACACCAAAAAAGCAGTGATTAATAAAGAGAATGACAAAAAAACTGAAAGTAAACAAGAAGAAATAAGAAAAGTGTAATGGGATTGGATGATTGAAGAAAATAGAGAGATAAAAATAATATCGCTATAGTAGGTCTGAATGCAGAGGAAAAATATTCGGAAGAAGACATAAGTGAATGGTTAAGAATGAATGTGGGGGTTCTGTGTTTGAATGAAATTGTTGAAGTGAAAGTAAAGAAAGTATGATCAGAGAGCAGAGGCAATCACAAATGATTAGGAGCAGAGATGGAAAATAAAGAATCAAAAAATAAATACATGGTAAAAAAAGCGGATTTAAAGAGTTTCAAATGTTACGTAAACCGTGACGAGATATACAAAGTAAGAGAAATAAAAAGAATGGTGAAAATTAAGTAGAGATCATGCAGAGAGACGAGAGAAAAAGGAGGCGACTAATATTATGCAAAGGGAAATCACAGGCGCAGAGGAATTATAGATGTATAGTGAAAAGAAAATGGAATTATGATTACGAAAGGAAAAGAAAAATTAAAGAAGAGTGTTAATTTAAGTTTAAATAATATGATTAAAAAATTAGATAAGTTAATCGCAAGACATTGGAAAAAATTTATGTTTCAAAATAAATAAATATATAACCAGACCATACAAGATCCATGATTTCGCAGAGAAGCATACAGAGAAAGGAGAAGGCAAGAAAGATGTAACAAGAAGTAAGAAAAAGAAAGAATATAATAAAATGAGTATAGGTTGCTGAAATATTGCTGTCCTACAAAATTTAGATAAAAAAAGTTGGGAGGAGATACAAAATTGGGATATAATAGGGATGGTAGAAACCTGGGTAAAGGATATGAAAATTAAAAGGAATTAAAAAAAAAGTAAATAGATCAGGGAGAAATTAAAAAATTATGAATACAAATTAAATGGCGCGACAAAATAATTCAAAAAATGAAGAATCAGGGAAGGAAATTTATTTGCAATAAAAAAGTAAAAATATAAAAATAATAGAATTAAATTGTGAAAAAGATGAGATATTATTGGCAAAAATAAAAATTGAGAGGAAAAATGTTAATATAGCGGTTGTGTATATGGGAAGAAAAAAAAAAGAACTTTAACTTTTTGGATGTATTCGGTGAAAAAAATAAAAGGGAAGTGTGTGTGATATGTGGCGGTTTTAATGCTAGGACTAGAGAAAAAGGGGGTAGAGAACATAGAACATCAATGGATAAAAACAATAAACGCGGTAGGTATAAAATTGATAGAATGGATAGAAGAAAAAGGACTTTTTTATAAACAGAAAAACGGGAAAAAATGAAAATACTAAATAATATAGACTCAGCTCATCAACTATTAAAAATAGAATAAAAAAATGAAAATTCAATAGAGACAATACTAAAAGTAAAAGAAGAAATTGACGCGCGCCAGGGCAACCGGGCGGGGCCGCGGCCGTGCCCGAATGTGCGGCGCGTCGCCGCGACCGACCACCGGGAGGCCATAAACGGGTATAGTAAACGAATACCCGGCCGACAATCGGAAATCCGGGTCGGGCGGTTTACGACTTTGTCGCCCGACGGGTGATAGGGGTCTGTAAACGCGTCTAGGCGACGGGCGCCGGTGAGGCCCCGGATTATGACGATGCGGCAGACGGCCGCGGGGAAGGCCCAAGCCGCGCGTTTCGACGCGTTCGGCGTGCAGGCTCGAACGCGCCGGACGAGTGCCGACCTGCACGCTCGACTTCCCGCTCGGGAAGGTATATATAAAGCGGAGGGACCTGGCCGAAGGAACAGAGAGAGAATACGGAAGAGCCGGAGGAACTCTGCACGACGCTACGGAAGCCTACTCAGCCTACGCCGTAGACTTCTCCGCTTCCTGCACCCCAATCCGCCCTTCTCAGGGCGAGTACCGACGTTGCGCGCACCTAGAGATCCACGCCGAAGTTACGGGATCTCCGAAGTCACCAACGGCTTCGGTGCCGCGACAAACCGCCCTTCTCAGGGCGAACATCCAGCTCTGCGAGCGCCTCTGCGTGGACTCCGTGATCAGCAGCGGCTTCAGCGGGACCGGCGCGAAGCCCCCCCCCCCTGAACACGTCGCCCACCTGCCCCGGCAAGTGTGCCGCACCTGCCGACAAGTGCGCCGCACCTGTCCGACGAGTGCTCCGCACTTGGCCGACCTGCTCGCTGCGCCGACCGGATCACCGCGTCGCCTCCAGCCGACGGCGACGGCATCGGCTCCGGCCTCCAATCACACCAGCCCCTCCATCCGCCGGGCGACTCAGGAGAGGCCCGGAAGAAGCGCCGGCGAGCGCTCACCCTCCTACAAACCAAAGGAGACCCGAGGCGAGGGAATATTTCCCCCTCGGCGCCTTGACGCGGGACCTGCCCCCCGAGCTCGCGGGAGCGAGGCCTCCGTCAAAATTTTAAAATGGAAGAATTTACAAGAAATCATGAAGAAAGCAATTGCGGCAAAGGAGTATAACAAAAAGGGTAATAAGGGGGAGCCATGATGGGATGAAGAATGCTGAGAGAATAAACTAGAGGTGATAGGTTAATATAAAAAATGGACAAAAGAAGCGGATGAAAAAGTCAGAGATACTTACCTAGGAAAGGATAAGAGGAGAAAAGCATAGAGAACTAATTAAAACAAAAAATAAGATTTAAGGAAACAGAAATCATGGAGGCATACAAGGACAAAACAGGAAAAACTTTCTAGAAATTGATAAACAGAGGCAGGAAAAGTAAAAATAACATAGAAAAAAATATAATGAAAGAAGAATGGATAAATCACTTTAGCCAATTATACAAAGAAAACCCGATAGAAGAAGACAAATTGGAAGAGAACAGAGGGGAGGTAGAGATAAACAGAAATGGAATAAACAAAAATAGAGATTATGATGATAATAAAGAGAATGAAAGATAAGAAGGCTCCGGGGAAGGACAACATAACTAACGAAATGTGGAAATACGTAGGGGAAATAGTATGTAACAGTTTTACGAATATTTTAAACATAATAGTGAAAGAAAATAAAATACCGGAAGAATGGAAGAGCAGATTAATAATCTCGATTTAAAAAAAAGAAAATAAAGAAGTGAAAAATTATGACGGTATCACATTGATGGATACCGACTATAAAATATACACACATTTATTAAAAAATATAATAAAACAACACATGGAAAGAAACAACAAGTATATCGATACGTAGTTTAGATTTAAGAGTGGTAGAGACACAACTAAAGCCATATACACACTAAAAACTGCGGTTTATGTACAATTGAAAAAAACAGAATGATAAATATGGGTCTGTTTCATTGATCTAAAAGCGGCCTTTGACTCAATTGATAGAAATGCAATATAGGAAAGAATGGAGGTACTAGATATAAAAAAATATTTAATAAATTGTTGTAGAAAAATATATGAGAAGACGAACAATAAAATTAAAATAAAAGAAATTATTGGCAAAATCAAATAAAAAAAAGGAGTAAGGCAGGGACATCCACTAACCCCGACCTTATTTAACATAAGCATGTCGGACTTAGTGGGAATATCTGCATAAATCAAGAATATTAAGTATTAGAATAGGAAAAATCAAAATTATAAGTATACTGTACGCCGATGACATAAAGATACTAGGTAAGAGAGGAGTGGAACTAAGAGAATTGCTAAGACTATTTAACAAATTAAAAAAAAGGACTAAATATAAATGTAGAAAAGACCAAAATAATGAAATTTAAAAAAAGCAACGAACATAAGAAGTAGAAGTAACGAAACATTATATGGAATGATAAAAAATAGAAATAGTGAAACAATATTCTTACCTGGGATACGCTATGTGTGAAAAAAACGATGATGCAATCAATAAAAAAAGTTTAACGAGAAAAGCGAACCTTTTATTGGGGTAATTATGGAGCATAGGCGGAAGATACTTTAAAGATGATTTTAAAACAAGAATGAGAATTTTTGAAATCTTGATAGAAAGCGTTATGTTATATGAAGCGGAGATATGAGGTTGATACGGATATAAAGAAATGGAAAAAATACAAAAGAAATATATTAAATGGTGTTTGGGATTAGACAAAAACACCGCAGACAGTTTACTAATGGTAGAAACAAGCAGATGTAAAATAGAGTCAAAGGCAACAAAGAGAGCAATGAGATATGAAAATAAAATCCTGAACGGAAAAGGGAACAGCACGGTAAAAAAATGTATGAAATATGCAATAGAGGATACAATAGTACAAAAGGAAGATTAATAGAAAATAACAAAAGCATAAACAAAAAAGAGAAAAAATAGTTAGCAATCAGGATAAAATTTTGGCACAGTATAGGATGGTCAGAGATAGTACGGGGAGAGAAAGCTTAGAACATGGACCAACTAATAGAGGAAGCAATAGACATACGGATTGGACAAGAAAAAACAAATCTGGATAAGTTATATACAAAGATCAAAATACATAAGGAAAATAAAAAATATAATTTTAGAGTATGGAAAAAAGAATTTGTAAATATTATAAAATAGAAAGCGAGAAATCAAGGCAAGGTTTAAAATTTTGGCAAGATTCCGGATGAGCAATGAAAATTACACCAATAAATCATGGTTAAACGCAGAAGAAAAAAGTTGTAGGTTATTAGGAGAAAAAGAAGAGACACTAAATCATATATTTGAAGAATGTAAAGTACTAGGAATCAAATCAAGTAATTGGGAAGAATGCCTCAAAAAGAATAAAAGATTTAAGCCAGCTGTATAAAATACAATGGATAAGATCACGCAAGAAGAAAGAGAAAGAAAATACTCCAATACAAAATAAAGAAATAGAAACTGTTATATATGTAGTTATATATGAAAGAGATGTATTATGTAGTTATATATGAAAGAGTAATAAAACAGTGTGAGTGAAGTTTAAGGTGAAGAGCAAAGTTGTTAAAGATAAATATAATAAAAATATATAAAAACGTAAAGTGAAAGACAATATATAAGTTAATCTTTGGGAAAAAAATAATAACATAGGAATAAGTAAAAATTATAAGCGAATATAGAAATTATATAAAAAATTTATATATATATATTGTATAAGTATAAGTTAAGAATTAAATTATAAAGTAGGAAAGAATAAAAATGTAAAAGGATAAGTTAGAAATAGAAAGTTAAGGAAAATTGTACAATGGCAAAATATAAATATATTGATGTTTAAGATATAAGTGGATAACTATGTAAACCAGTATATAATGATTATTATATTGTTCAATAAAACTATTGTTATTATTACTATTATTATTATTAATAGATTAATAAAAAATAGAATTAATAAAGGAAAAATAAAATAATTGGGAAATATGTATAAAGCAATATAAAAGGGATGCAGAAGAATTTTAGAAAAAATAAAGTGGATAATAGAGGCTTGACAACATAATAAGATAGGAACCGTGTAATAATTAAGAGGATGAACTACAAGAAAGCACAATGGAAAAGAGAACTCAAAAAGAAAAGGAAAAAATACTAAAAGAAAGCGAAGATACATTGAAACAGGTAGGTAGCGATACATAAAAATAGAAACAATACCCTTATAAAGAAGTATTAGAAGAGCAATAACAAAAAAGTTTATAATAATAATATGGAAGTTTATATAATAAGCAAGACAAAAGTATTTATTGAAGGGAGAGCAATAGAAAAGAAAACAGAGGTAATGCTTATTAGAGGAGAAAAATAAGGAAGAATTAAAAACATAATTATAGAAAGAATGAATAATACAATAAATGCAAAGAGAGTATAAAAGAATAAAAAAATATTTAAGTTTGGAAGTGAAGGTAAATATTAGCATAGTATACAGAAAAAAAAATAAAAATATAATTAAGCTATAAAAAAAAATAGATAAAATCTTAAAAAGGAATATAATGCTATAGTAAAAATGTATAGTGAAATTGAAGCAAGTTTTCAAGAGCGATATATGAATAATTATATATGGATTGCAGTGCAGAACTAATAAGTAATTAAGATATACTTTTATTATGTATCATAATTTGCTATAAAGAATATTAATTTTGAAATTTTTAATTTTATAAACATGTAATTCTTATTTCAATATGCTTTCTTATTAAAATCTAAATCTGCTCATACAAGTATAGTAATTATTATTATTTGCATGTTAAGAAAGTTTACTTACTAATTATATTAATAATTGAAGAAAGTCAATAATATTTCTATATATTTATATGTTACAACTAGTTGTTTGAAAAAGTATTTTGAATTTTTCAATATATACATATTAGATTTTTTTTATTGTAATTTTTTTTATAATCTATAGATTCTTTAAACTTTAAAAAATATTTTAAATTTTTCTGAAAAAATTATTTTTTACATAAACCAATTATAAATTTTGATTTTCATTTTATTGAAGATTAAAAAAAATGTTCTATTTGATTGATTATATAATAGTAGGGGTAATTTAAAAAATTTTTAAATTTAATAATTTCAGGTGATTTCTTTATAAATTATGTTATTCATTACAAAAGAATTCGTATATTTTGTATTTTTAAATGGCATTTTTAAACGACTTTCTTTAAAATTTAGATATTAAAAAATTTACTTTTAATTGAAAAAATTTTATTATTAAAATAAAAACATTACTAACAAATATTATTTTTAAATAAATTTTCTAACTTTGTTTATTATTAATTTTTAATTTTGTATAACATACAAATATGTTTAATATATTTGGTATAATATTAAATAATTTTTTAACAATATTTTATAATTATTATTATATAATATAAACTTTAGAATTTTTTAATAGTTCTTAAAAACACTTTTTATTAATTCAACATCTATAGATAGATAAATAAACAAATAAAATATATAACAATTAAATTATATATAATATTCACTTAAATTAATAAAAATATTCATCAATAACAAACTTGACTAATAATTTAAACTTTTTGTTAGGAGTAAAGTAAAAACACATGAAAAAAATATATTATAAGATTTTAAACAGAACATTATCGTTGTAATAACATGATTAAAATTATAACAGTAAAAAGTAATAAATTAAATCAACTTTAATGGCATATTTTTTACATATTAAATCTGAAAATGAGAATTTGTTTGATTTATAACATGAATAATAAGTCTAGTTCATATCAGTCTTATTAAAAAAAATTAAAAATTAATAATATGGATCTAACTTCTAAAAATGACATCTTTATGATTTCTATATTATAATGCATTATTTTTTTTTTTTAATAAAATCTATTAATAGATATAGAAATTATAATAAAATGAGAATGTTTAGCAGATATAATTATTCTTCGATTAAAAAATTTCATATATAAAACAAAGTTTGAACTAATGTAGAATAAAAATCATTTATATAAATTTATAATTTAAGTCAAAATATCTTTTGATAATTTGTAAAAATAATTCTTAAAAAATAATAAATTTTGGTTTGATTCATTCAGTTAACATGTAAAACTTATTTGTAGATTATAAATAGAATAAATATATAATCAAAAACTTTAAAATTAATAAACTTTAAATATGTGAAACATAACATATAAATTTTTTGTTTTAATGATTTATAAAAAATTTTTTTTAGAGTATGATTATTTGATAAAAGTGATATTTTATGATACTGAAATATATATACATTTGAAATAAAAATAAATGTCGCATTAATTATTTTTTAAAAAATATTGAGTCACTTACATTCTGTTAATTTATAACTCCTAAAATAAATTTTCTTGGTGTAATTTTCAAATAATTTTATGTAACTATGAACCAGATACTGTAAAAAGAAGAAATATCAATGTTTAAATTGGTACTAGTATATGTATTCCATGACCTTAACCATTTTTTGAAACCGATTATAACTAAATACATTAAAAAAGAACTAAGTTTCGTATACAAGTTATTTAAAAAAAGTTAGGGTGTTGGAATAAATTTCAAATGCTATTTATATAAATAATATTGAAATAACGCATTTTTTAAGATCATCATCAAATTTTTTTATGATAACATCTATAAAATACATATTTTTTATTAAAATTGAATCCTAAAGCACTATTAATGGAACAATAGTGAAAAAAGTAATAATTATTATATTGTATTTGTAGGTTAACCTTTTAGTGTGTGTCGATTCATGAAAGTAACTAGATATGAACTGATAGCTAATGATTTTATAGATCATCGTTACCATTGAATTACCATTGAATATGTCCTCGAACAGGGAATTAATTTTTTAACTCAGAATATTAAAAAATAAATAATTAAATTTTTTTATATAAATCCTGAATATAAATTAAACAAATAGAAGTGCAGAAACTTTGCAACTCTTTAAGCATTTAAAAATTTATTATTTTTAAGTATTAAATACGCATTAAAATATTACAAATATTGTTCATCACTTATTCAGTTCGAGAAACAAGTATTTTAATATTAAGGCTACTAGCCAATGAGTTAAACTCTGCAACATACAAGTGATGCTCTTCTGCACCTATTATATTGCATTCTACTATATTTATCTAAATTCATAGTTTTAAAATGGCATCTTTTAGAAAAACAAACACCAAATTATTTATGAAAACAGGTTCAGAGTTAACATCTGATAATATTTACTGGAAAAATTTTAATGTAAGTATAATAATAGGTGAATATTTTAAGTTTTATATGATTTATTTTTCATATTTCTTATAACCTAAAATTAGTAATTTATCGATATTTGATAAAAAAACTATATAATAAAATAATAATTCATAATTATGAAACATTGCTATTTTAGCAGTTTTTACAAAAAATAAAAAATTATATCTATTACAAAAAAGTTTTTGAAAATTCATTTTCTAATGTTTAATTTATATTACTGAAAAAAGGTAAATTCATCACCAAGAATAGTAATTTATTTATATGTTAATTAAGATAGTTTAAAAAATTACTTCTAAATAATTACAAAGTGTTCTTTGTCTTTAAAATAATAAATTTATTTTACTGAAAAAAATTTAAATTATAGATATCAGTTCTTGTTAAAGAATTTGGACCAATTGATTACATAGATTTTTCACCAAAAGAGCCATACCACTTTGCAGTTACATGTTCCTGTAGAGTTCAAATTTATAATCCTATAACAAAATTAGTCACTAGAAACCTTAATAAATTTAAAGAAGTTGCTTATGGGGGAGCTTTTCGAAAAGATGGACGATTACTTTGTGCTGGTGGAAATGAAGCTGTTATAAAACTATTTGATGTTAATACAAGAAGTCCATTAAGAATATTTACTGCGCATAAAGGATCTGTTCATAGAACATTTTTTACATTAGATGGAATTCATATTGTTTCATTTTCAGATGATAAAACTACAGCCTTATGGGATATTTCTAGTGAAAAAAAATTAATTACTTTTGATGAACATACCGATTATGTTAGAGCAGGATGTGTCAGTCCTGTATCTCCAGATATTTATATTTCTGGAAGTTATGATAAAATAGTAAATATGTATGATACTAGAACTAGTCAAAAGATTCTTAGTGTTAATCATGATGCACCTGTTGAGAGTGTATTGTTTTTACCAAGTGGTGGAGTATTCTTATCAGCAGGTAAATTTTTATAATTGTTAATAAACGAAATATCATATAGATATTAATAATGTAAAATATTGTTCACATACTTTTTATTATTGGAACAATTATTTGTATTTAAAGAAAAAAGTAATATTTTTTATGTTCATTTAGAATTTTATAGCTATGTTTGAACGCCATCTGTCTAAATGAAAATTCATATAAATTAATTTAATTATTGCTTTCGACAAAAATTTAATTACAATAATTTCTTTTTATAATTTTACTTTAATATAATTTTTTAAACATAATTTTTGAATTTATCAATGATTAAAAACCAAAAATATAAGCATTTTAAATTGTATAAAAAATATTTTTGTTTTATATTACAATGATTTTAAAAAAAATAAGTAATGAGACTATTTTTTAATTAACTTATTTTTAATCAAAGTTTATAATGCTGATTAATTTTTATGTATGAATATAATTATAAATTATAAAATTTTGATTCATTTTATTCTAAGGTAAAAATTTTAAAATATTTGTAGTAAATTTTAATAACATTTTCCACATGTATAAGATTTTAATTAAAAAACTAAAAAATAGGGCTTCATTTATACCAATACAATCATAAAAAAAAACATTTGTTTGAGATAAATTAATTACGTGTTTTTTATAATTGTTTATGTTTATTTCTATTCAAGTATGTCACAAAGGTCTACAGTTAGTTCTTAGATACTTTTAGATTTTTTATTATTATCATTATTATTATTATTATTATTATTAGTTACATAATTCATAGAACACAAGTCATTTTAATTAAAAATTATTAAATATAGTCATTTTAACGTAGTTCATATTTAATTATTTCAAAATCATAATTGATGATAAATTTGAATAAAATATCAAGAAATAAAAAATTTTTATTCACTTTAAAATAGAATATTTTTTTTTTATCAATTATGAATTCTTTGATTTTAAATATGAAAAACAGTTGGTTTTTAAACTATGTTATTTTGCTATAAATTTACATTATATACTTTTATCACTTTTCAAATTTATTCAAATTACTCAATAAATTTTGTGAATACTTAATATCACAGGTATTGAATTTTCTTTAAACTATAAAATTTAACGTTAAAATAGATAAATAAATATCATCTTGTTTTTTTTTATACATAGTCATACTTCTATGTTGTTGATAAAAATTAATATAATTATATAAATTGAATAATGAATTTTAAAAAAAATGCATGCTTGAACTATATACTTGTATAATATTATATGTATATTATTGTTTTATTAGATGATTTGACAGAATATTTGTAGTTTTAAAAATGAAATATAAAATAATAATAACTTGTATTGTACCATAGTTTAATTGTAAATGTACTATTTATGTTTTTTCATTTTCTCTGTATAATTTTTTGTCATATACATATACATTTATTTTATCTTTATTAATATATTATCTGTTTAAGATTTTATATTATTAACATTGATTATATAGATAGATAGATAGATAGACATGTTTATTAAACAATATAATAATTGTTATAATACATTACAATTTTCTTTTATATATTCTCGTATTACATACACTTTCAATATCTTGGTTTTCATACATTTTATTACAACTTCAAATTACGCATGAATATTTTATATACTAAATTACAAAATTCTTTTCTATATTTTTATATTCCATGCATTTTTCAACATCTTATATTTTACATACTTTTTTTATTACATTACTTCTTATGTATTTAATGCAAATTTCTTCAAGCTTGATGAAAATGTTTTGTACTAAAAAAAAGAGAACAAAATATGTTTAAGGCAAAAAATTTAAACTTGAAATAAACTTGAAGAATAATGCATTAAACACATAACTTCATATTTATAAATATATCTTTTCTTAATTTATTAAGGTTTGAATTTATAGATTCAGTTTACAAGAATAGATATATTTCTTTTAACAATATATGATTGATATAATACTTTACATTATTCTCTTAACTTTTTTCAACTCCTTGGTGTTTTTTTATATTTGGTTCCTCTTAGCATTACGCCTAAATAGTTTATATATGTCCATGCTTGCCCCCTTCCACTTCTATATGTCTTCTTCTATATATATGGTGGGGTTCTACCTGCCCCTCCTTTTTTTCTTGTTTGTCCTCCCGTACCGTTTCCTGGTTCTTCTTTTCCCCCTCCGGCCTCCGTTTGCTGGGCCTATATATGTATAGTATTAGTATAATGATGTATTGAACAATGTTAAAGTAGTTATGAATTATTACATTATATGTACATTTATCTTAGATCTAAGTTTTACATATAATCCTTACTTATCTTAATACATTTTTATCTCGAAATCACTTCAATTTTATATCTTTTATTTATCACAAATTTTAATAAGTATCTTGTACCTTGATTATACACATTTAATCTTATTTATTATGCAGTTATAGCAGTAGTAGCTTATTGAACAATATTACTATCATGGATTATTGCGTTATTTATGCCTTTTCCTATTATCTTATTTTTAGATGTATTCGTACAAATTATTCATTTTTTAACACACGAGTTTAAGCGTTTTTACACTTATTAGTGTGGGAGTGAGAGTACGACTGCGAGAGAAGGAGTAAGTGAGAGTGTGGGTATGCGTGCGCACCAAGCGGTGTGATATGCGGTAGCATATGAGGGGACTCCCTCCCAGCTGGCTAACCCCTGGCGGGCCCTTCAGTCTAGGGGAGGTCTCCCTGACTCAAGCATGCGTAGTTGATGTCGACTATATTTGTATTAGCTTAAATAGATTGTATGTTTGATTATAAACTAGTTCCAATTCTATCCTTCCCTCACCAGATCCCACATTACTTATAAATTAGTTTGTTCTGAACCTTCCATTTTAACTGTAAATATTGACTCTTACTAAAGGCAAAATGCATTGCACCACACTATTTTGTTATGCTTTATTATAAAATCTATTTTTGCTTTTTTCTTACTTGGAAACCCATTACTTGATTCTTCTAATCTTCTTCTCAGCGTTTGTCTTAATATTTCCATTAAATGATGAATACATTAATTTATCTAGATTTATCATTTTCTACATAAGGTAGATATTTGTACTTTGCTGTTATATTCCACTTTCAGATTACATTATTTATTTGGAAATTTTATTAGTTTAAACCATGTGATTTTTTGTACTTGTCGTTATATTAATTGACCTTCTTTCATTTTTCTCTCAATGACAATACTTAAGCGTAAATTACTTATCTTTAACTAATAAGTGCCACTAAAGGGGTCTATTAGTATTTACCTATTTTATTCACATTTATAATATTTTAACGTCTTATATATGAGATTTAAATTTGCACTTGATTTTGTATTACTCTTAATATTAAACCCAATCTAAGAGAAATATATTATTGTAAACTTTGACCTATGACTTTTAAGATTTGCTTGTTTTAGAAAGATAATTATTGTATTATTGTTGAACTACATAAATAATAACCTTTATTTTACTTTCACTACTTTATGCCTATTTTTACCTATCTTTACCTATTTGACTAGATTTATATTCTCGTGTTTTCTATATGGTTCAATTTCTTTCTTTCTGTTGTCCATTTAATTTTGTACAAGTGATTAAATGCTTTTTTGTCTCCAGTAATATAATTTTCCCATCTGTTGGCGTAGAGTTCGTAAGTTTTACATTCTTGGAATATATGCTTCGATGTTTCTATCTCCACACTGCAAAGTCTGCATATCTTTCCTCATTGTCTATCCAGTATTTGTTAACCCTTGTTTCATTACCCATTTAAATTTTGCCATGATTTTTATAACCCGGCCTTCTTTTTTCTGACAATCTTTTTATATATACACGTTTTCTTCTTTAATCCTTCAAATATTAATTCTTTAATTTCTAAGATATATTTGGATTTCTCTAGGTGGGAAATCCAAATTTGCTTATGTTGACTTGTCTTAATATTTTTTATCTCTTCCCAAAAATTACTTAAATCTTCCCTTTTCTCTCTCCATGTGCATCAAGCCTACCTAACCCTTGCCGGAACTCTTATCTTACTCCCGAGTAACTTTTTAATTTCTTTTCTTTCCCTCTGTAATTCTGAAAACTACTTCCTACTTCTCTTCTTGTTTTTACCATTCTCTAACAGTGAACATCTTTTCGTTTTTCATTTTTTATCGTTGAATCTTACTATTCTCTTAGCTGCTCTTATCTAGATTTTATCTTTTCTTGTCTCCAGCATTATAATGCTATCTGGGAAATTACTATCTAAATCTAGGCATCATTTATCATTTTAGATATTTTTTTGCACCCTTTCTATTATTTCACCCCCACTTCATCCCCAAATTTCCGCACCATACAATATCACGCTTTCCACGAGAGCGTCGAATAATTTAAGCTTTGTTTTCATGTCTTCTTTAAATAGTCCTTAATATTGATTATGTATTCCTGTTATAACTGCGCCAAAAACAGATGAATCAATGCTAATGAAGTATAACAAGTTCAATATACTTTTGAAGTAAATATATTAGAAATTATGAAGGACAATAAATAAATCATAAAAAATAGATATATTAACATGGATGCACACATTGTATGTGGAAATGTCAAAAGCATAATTAAATATTAAAATAAAAATAAAAGAATGGCTTGTTCATTTTGATTCAAAAATAGCGTTAAAAAAATTTAAAAACAATGTTTTGAAATATTTAGTGTGACCAAAATGATTTCGAAATTATTTTTGATAATAAATTTATAATAAATATTAGAAATAAATTAACAGACTTTATATTAAAAATTTGAATTTTTTTGTAAAGTTTACTTTTTATTTCTTTATTCTGATTTTTTCTCTCTTGTGGCTTCAATTCTCATTATTTGTTATTTATATTACAGAAAAGTTAAAATCTAAACTGATAAAATCTTATATTGTACATATATAAATCCAGGCATATGCACGTTAGCACACCGCGTAAAATTATATAAAAGTAAATTTTACTTATTAGTAATTGAAAAACTTATCGACAATGAATGATTAAAATTTTTAAAAATACATAATTTTAAAAGAATTTGAGATTTAAATAATATTAGATATTAGAATTACTTTAAAATTTTGTTTAGGTGGAACAGAAATCAGAGTATGGGATTGTTTGACTAATGGTAAACTGTTGGCAAAAATTTCTCAACATCATAAAACAATTACATGTTTGCAAATGACATCTGACGGTCAAAGAATACTATCCGGATCATTAGATAAACATGTTAAAATTTATGATGCTGGATCATACAAAACAGTACACAGTTTGGACTATCCAAATGCTGTTCTTAGCATTGGAATGAGTGTAAATAAAATTTTGTTTATAATAATCTAATCATTAAACGAGCACTATTAAAAGAAATAATTGAAAAAAAAATTAAAATTAAAAAAAAAATTATTTATTAAAAATTAATCAATAAGGTTTTATCAATTTAAAACGTAAATGATGGGCAGAAATAAATAATTATAAAAAAATATTGTAATTAAAATCAACGTAAATATTTAAATTTTGGCAATATATAATATTTTTAACTTAAATACTGACAATTTAAATGGAATAGAAAATACTTTTAATATTTAAATATTATATAATTTTTTATTAACAAATAATTAAAAATATTTTATATAATAAAATCTTTTGTATTAGTTTCATAGTATTATTTATCGCATATTCATACAGTAAAGTCATTAGTCAAGTTTCAACTCAATATCTTCTATTTAGTACTTCTAAAAATCACGAAATAGAAAACTTTTATATAAAGAAAATGCTTCTATTATTATAAAATTATTTTAATAACTATAATCAAACTATAATTTATAAAATTTTAACAAAGATAAATTTATTAAAATATATTATTTAAAACAACTTATTCAAGAAAGTAAAATATTTAAATTTTCGGTGAACTATGTCATTTGCGCACTAAAGCTTAGCATCATGATATTTAAATCTTTATTTTGATTATTATAAGTTTTGAGTTATTAAAGTTTAATAACCCCTTTTATCCATTTTAATGATAATAAAATATATTGCCTTGATATATCATATTTTTTTCATGAAATTATGAATTGTTTTTCAAGAATTTATTTCCTTTTTTATATTTGTTGCAAACAAATATTTAAAAAGAATGAAAAATAAATTGTATAAAAAATTTGAATTATACTTTCTTACTACTCAATAAGGATTTATTTTAGTTAGAGATATTTCTTTAGGTTTTGCTGTTAAAATAGTAAAGAGGATAACTTATTTTTTTCTTAATTGTAGTAATAAAGTGATAGAGAGGATATGAAATGTTCATAGTTACCAGAACTAATAATGTTATTTAAAATTTTTTATTTGCAAAATTTATCTGAAATATTTGTATTTTTATGTAAATTAAAATTTATACTTTACCAAGTTAATACTTATATGTAAATTTTAGAAATTCTATTATAAGAAAGATATTAAAATATTATAATCGAATGTTATAAGTAATTTGCTTCCATAGTTCACAAGCTGGGGATGTTAAAGAATCTTTGATTACATCTTGTATTATTCATATATTAAAAGTCTCGTTTTCATTTTAGTCTTTTATTTCTTAAATAATTTTCACATGATAGTATAAATTAATAAGCTTTTAAGAGCGAAAGTTGTGTATATAATTATTATATTAAGAAAGAGGCAATAGAAAATCTAATACATTAAGAATTATATTATTTACGTAACTAGTTAGATGTTATATTTTATAAATAAAATATTATTTATAAAATTTATCATAATTTGATTATATATTAAATAATGAAACAATCAAAATTAAAACTTTTATAGGAGCTGTATTTAAAAATTATAGAAGTTATAAGAAAATCTGTAAGTAATAAAGAATATATAGGATTTTTAATATGTTTCAATAAATATTTACAGTTTTTACTACCTGAATTAACACTTGATTAAAATATTTTTGCGTATTATTTATTAATATTTTATTTAATGTTTTAATTTAAATAAGTTATGGAAATTTATATAAAAATATTTTTTACCCCACCAAACTTCTTGTTCACACATCTTTCCCGAGTTGGGCCCTGTTTTTTTGTTTTCCCTCCCCTGTTATTGCTCCATCTAAATTTTTTTTTTTGTTTTCTGCGTGTCTTCCCCTTATTCCCCCACCCAATTAATTTTTTTCTATGCCGCCCAACCCACTCTTGGTTGGTCCTCTGATTTTCTGTGGCTTATTGCTATTTTTCCATATCTGCTCGCTTTGAGTGAGGCGTTGCCTCCATTCGGGTCCCGGAGTCTTGCCCCTAAATTAAATATAGTTCTCCTGCTTTCCCCTCTTCTGTTCGCTTCTTAATACTATTCTCTTATTTCTACTCACTCGTTTTCTATGTTTATGCTTTCTTTTTTTCTCCTTCCCCCTTTGTGCTACCCCTTCCCCTCCGCCCGCCGGTCCCACCGTTCTTCTGCTCCTTCCCTACTCGTTGGGTCTTACCGCCGTACACTACTCTGCACTCTCCCCCCCACCTTCTTGTTTCTACCTTTTGTTCCCCTCTACTACCTTTACCTTTCTGCCTCCTCCTTTCTGTTTCCCCTTCCTTCTTCCCCACTCCTGCACTCCTGCAACTTACTTCCACACTTCCATCAACTTTTACCGCCCCTCCAAGCTCTTCCTCTGTCTCCTCCTCTTATGCCCCCCTTACGTCCCCCTTTTTCGGAGTGCCTTCCCCCCCCTACTAGATCCCCTAGTTTGTTTTTCTGGCTTTATCCACTGCCTATTCTGTTGCCCCCATTATCTGCCCGGATCTTCCCTCCCTCGTCATGCCGCAACACCCGCTCAGGTTGCTCCTTACTCGGTCTTTTTTTTTTTTTTTTCCCTATTTCTCTTCCTTTTCAGGCTCTTTATTTCCTTCTCCGTCCAGGCACGCCCCGTCCTTCCCTCTCCTAGAAACCTACCTTCTCTAGCTATATAATGTGTTTATTGTTTAATTTTTGTTAAAGGGATAAGTATTCAAAGGCTAAAAACATTTTTATAATTTTAAAAATTTCTTACATTGTGTTTAATTATTATTATATTTTGTATCTATTTTGATTTAATTAAAAAAATAATATTTATATTTAAAGTAATTATAGTCGGTTAAATAAGACGTTTGCAAAATCAATTAATATTTGAATTATGATTATTTGAAACAAAGTATTTTATTTTGGATAAACTTTTTAGAAAATTAATATGAAAGATAATAATTAAATAATGGTTCTCTTGAATAAAAAATGTTATTATTTATATAACAAATATTAATTAATAAAGTATTTTTTATAAGAATAAATTTAAAATAAGTGCTATATAAATTTAACAAATGCAATTTTGACAAAAAGACATTTATAATTTTAAATATTTTTCATTATATGTAATTTTTAATATATTCATACTTGTATGTCGTGTAAAAAGTGTATGATCTTTGAATCGTGTCGGTTAAGATTTTCCAAAGTTTTGTTAATCATTTATGAACATTAACTACATTAATAATGTCCAACTTTTATTATAATGATAATTACTGTATCTTTATAATAATAAATCGGGACTAATAATAATTTTTTAACAATAGAAAGATCTGTATATTTTTGTAATTATCGCTTAGCTTTTAGCGATAATTTAACATTAGAATTTTATACTATTTAGAAAATTTAATATAAAATTCTCATAGAAAATGCAAAAAGAAAACATTAATTTCTTCAAAATGTTTAATATGCCTAATCCCTTAAACACGTGATACAATAAATTATATACATTATTATTATTTATTATTATTTATTATATAAATACAATAAATAAATGTGTAATTTTATAATAGTAAAGCCAATTTTCCAATAATTAATTAATAAAATAATATTTAATTGATGAAAAAATTCAATAAATACATAAAAATTAATAAAAGAAAATTAAAGTTTGAATAGACATAACAAGTTCTTAGGTATTAACAATATTAATAGTAAAGAAATTTCATTAGAAAATTAAAATGAAATAAAAAATTTGTTATTAATAATTTTTATACATTTATTAAAATAAAAAGATTTATTTCTCAAATTGAATTAAATCATATTAAGTACTAGTAGTAATAAAAAAAAACTGTATAAATAATACTCCAACTTGTAATAAATTCTGAATTCCTCTAAATAGTAGTTTAAGTTAATATTCAGTGATATTAAAATCTAATGTAAAAACTGTTTTAATCCTTAATTATTATATAGTAAGATTAAATAACGAAGATTATAGATTTTTTTTATGATTATAAATAATAAATGTTAATTAATTTATGTATGTTTTTTAAAAATAAATTATCTGTAAATTTTATTTATGATTTTTTAATATCTGTTGTTTATATTATAAATAAATATATAATATATTTGGTTTCATTCTTATAGCAGTAAAAAAAGGCAATATTTTTTACAAAATTGAAATAAATTAAAAATTTAATATCGACTAAATTATAAAATATTAGTAGCTCTTATTGATTAATAAAAATAATTTTGATTGCAAAATTAAAATTTGATTAAAATTTGATTACAAAATTAGTAATTAATAATTGTTCATTTATTATTTGTTTTCCAGTTTTTTTTTGTTATATTTTTTTTTATAAATTTGAATAAATTTATTTCTTTTAATGTATTAAAATTTCTTGCAAAATTTTATTTAAAATATATTTGATATTAAACGTTTATATAAATCTGTATCAATCTTTTCAATTAAACTTTAAATTGAGTCATTTTTATGTAAATCAATTTCATTATCAGGATAATTATGTTTATAATCTTAAGTAAACAAAGTTCATTTAATTTATTGATTAATTAAATATATAAAATATTTTTTTATTAAAATATTAAAAAATATTATTTTATTTATATATAGTATAATATAGATTACAGTATTTTATTTTTTAAACATTTTTACTTGATAAATACATTATATAGCTTTGAATTTTGCTTTGATTAACGATATAATTAATTTTGTTGGTATTTAGAATTTTTTTATAAACTTGTACTCTAATATACGAAAATTAATTATGTTATTATTACATATTCTTACCTTATATCTTCTTTTTTTTATATTTGCAATTATTTATTTTACAAATTATATATATATATATATATAACAGTTTGTATGCATGCATTTAATTTTGGTGAATAAGTAAAAAAATTAGTTCGAAAGATAAATATGTAAAAGTGAAAAACAACATTTATTTAATATTCTTATATTCAATAGGATTAAAAAAAAATATATAACTAATTTAAAATAGTAAATATATTTAGATGATTGTATTTTTCAAATTAATTCCATTTTATATATTAAATATTTAATATTAATCTATAAAATTAGAAGTAAAACAATTGTTTATTATAATATAACATAATGCACATTAATGAATTCGAAGATTTATATTAATAAAATGTAGAAATTATTGCTCCTAATTTTAACGAAGCATTATTCAATATAATACTTATATTCAATCCAACTAAGATTATATTATATAAATAATTTAGATATTTTTGTTTTATAAAATAAAAATAAAAAAAAATGTTTTATAGGCTGATAACGAAACAATAGTAGCAGGAATGGCAAATGGAATGATTTCTATAAAGCAAAAGGAAAAAAACATTCAAGAAAAAAGTCAAATTAAAGTACCTTTTCAATATGCTGGTGAAAGTTTACATTCTATTGATTATGACATATATATACATGAAGTAACTAAGGAAGTTATGGGGAAACACGATGTTTGTTTAAGAAAATTTCAATACTCAAAGGCATTAGATTATGTTTTGATGAATTATATTGTAAATAAAAGTCCTCATACCACAATTTCATTGTTTCAAGAATTAATTCGCCGTCAAGGTCTAATTCAAGCATTATCTGGTCGAGAAGGCAAATCTCTTATAAATATTTTAAAATTTATAAATCGTCAAATTGGTAACATTCAATTTGGACGAGTAATACTACAGATTGCAAATGTTTTGATGGGTAAGTATAAATCAAGAAAACAAATTTAAAAAAAATATAAAGTTATAGTTTTAATTCTTTCAGATATTTATGAAGATAGGTTAGAAGAATTAAATTTGGAATCACAAGTGATGTTTAAACATCTAGCTAAGAAATTAGAAGATGAGCAAACATTAATATTGTCATTAATAGAATTACAAGGATCATTTGAAATGATATTATCAGCAGCTGAAACAATAACCATTTCTGAAGTTAAAGATTTTTGTAACATAATACCATCAATAAGTGCACAGAAACATATTATTTTTAATGTATAATAAAACATTTTACACCTTTGATTATTAAAAATCAAATTTTTTATACTTGTCAAAAGCTTGCTTAAATTTAGGATAATTAAATTTTTTTTTGAGAATATTTAAGCCACGCATTCGTAGATTCAAAAGGTATTACCCAACCAACTGGTACTCCTAATCCTTTATTAATATTAATGTATTTATCCCATAACATTCTGAAACAAAAAGAATATTAAGAAAATTATACTAATAAGATTAAATTATAAAATACAGACAAACCTTAATATTACAAAATTTTTTGATTTTTCTGTTATATCTTTGTTAATAAATATTTTATTTTCAAACAATATTATTTCCCATTCTTCATATAAATTTTTTGTACGTTTTAAAATTTTTTGCTCATTACCAGTTTTTATCATAAGGTTTAAACCTTTTTCTTCTAAGAAATATTCTCTATCTAATGTTGTCCATTGTTGCATTAATTTTACTAAAAATTTAAATTTTGATTAATTAATAACTTGAAATACTAAATCTTAGTATAGAATAATTTTTTATAATTAAATAACAAATAAAATATTATTACCAATTATATTATTAAAAACCTTATCAGCTTCAACAGCAATTACTTCTCCTCGCACTCTTGCAATCGATACCTTAACTTTTCTTAAATTATCTAATTCTTTTAAAATTATGAGAAATTTTTTAGCATCTATTCTATTAGCTCTAACATCTGATAGAACAATATCTGCATTTTTATGTAAAACTTTTTTTTCCTTTTCTTTATCTATTTCATTTTGTTTTAATTTCAACCAATTATCAATATTAATTGTTAAACGATGTTTTCTTTTATTTATATATATATTATTTAAATTCCACTCTTTATTTCTTTCTTTTTTTTTCTTTTTCAATTCATTTTTTTTATTTAATAATTTTTTTATATTTTGTAGTTTATTTATCTTAATTATTTCTAATAAAATTTTAATATCTTTCTTAAAATTTTCACAGAAATTAAATTTTTTGTTCCAATTATCATCTGATAAATTACTTCTTAATTCTTCATTTAATATTTTTAATTTTTTGTTTAAACGTGATATTTTTAGTATAGCAGTTTTTAAATTAAAAGTGTTTAGAAAATCTTTAGAAAAGTTTACGCTGTAATTAACTTCTGTATCTAAAATAAAATTTTGTAGAAAAACTTCATCCTGTTTTCTGATTTTTAGTATTACAGTCGAAATCATTTTTAAGAGCAAAATACTTTATTCTCTATGTGTAGAAATAGTTATGACATATGGTTAATAAAATTAAAAATAATATTAATTTTCTAATTAACCAAGAGTAATCGTTAAATTTGTATTTATTAAAAATCAGTAATTTAAAAATTTAACACTTCTTTTAAAAGCTGAGTTTCAGATTCTTTTAAAACTTTTTCACCTTCTAAGTATTCTTCATTTTCTTTTAAATCTTTTTCTGAATCAATAAACTGTTTTAATTCTTCAAAAGCCTTAAGTAAACGCCGTTGACAATCGGGTATCATCATAAGCGATTCCTGTAACACTTCTTCTTGTTTTTTAATTAAATGTTGATCTTTACCTAAAAAAAATATTTTTTAATTATTACGAATTTTATGATTTTAATTCAAAATAATACGTTTTAATATTGTCTTTTTTATGTATTTAAAATAATTTTATTAAAATTAAAAATTGTATGCTTAATTTTATAAATATTTCATATTTAAAAACTAGGTAACCTACAACGTCGTTAAAAAATGAATTATAATGCAATTCTGTCAAAAAGTCAAATTTTATTAATTTGTTAGAAAAGTTAGTTTGATTATAACTACAATATTATTGTATTTATTCTTATACAATGTATTAAATTTACTCTCGTAGTAAACTACTGTTCGCGATGGAATAATGGAGGACGTGGGAGCGGACGAGGACGAGTGTTGTAAATGAACGGAACGGTTTTAATAAGGAATTAACCGATTCTTTGCAAGTGTAATTAGAGTTACTACTTAGGATTAAAGCATTGCCGAATTCAACGGAAATGAGGTTTGGGCGTGGGCGTATACTACTTCGTTTCCTCCTTTTTTCACTTACAACTTTCGGTATTTACGATTCTTCGGTTTTAATTTTCCGTCTTTTTGCCTCTCTAATCCGAGTAATTAAGGATTCGGCATGTATCGAACCCTTTGTTGCAATAAAACATTTGGCCTTTTTATCGCCATTCGGCCCTTGACTTGGGCTCGCGCCTTTAATACTTTTCCGGGATAATCCTTGTAGCGAATTATCCCTCGTGCGTCCACTAGACTTAATCAGGCAATTATTTACATGCTACGGGTTATTGGCGACGGCCTGTTCCAGGCTGTCTCTATGTGATCCCACACATACTAAACAGCCGCAGGGCATTCTATCGCCAACAATTATCATGTAATATATTTACTTAATAATATTTAATATAATATCAAATATTAAACAATTTGATTTTATTGTAAAAACAAATTTTAGTTAAATGGTTTGATATTTATTTTAAGTAAGTTTGTATTGCAAAAAATTTGAATATTCTTATTAAATATTACAAAATTTTTCTTATTTAATAGACATATTCTAGTAATCAGAAATTTTAAGTTTATGATTTTATAATTTTAAATTTAAAGTCGTAATTCTATTCTTAATGAATTGTAAAAAAACAGCATAATACAATATCTTTTTTGAGCGTAATAAAATTTGTAAAAAAAAAACTAAATAGAAGATGGATAATTATGCTTAGTAAACTTAAAATAAATATTTTATCAAAAAATGAAAATAATTATATGATTCTTTATTATATATAGATAATACAAAAGTAAAGCATAAGTACGAAACAAAAATTAATAACTTTTTATTTACTTTATTTTTTACAACTATTTGATTTTAACATTTTTTCTTACTTACAATTATCATCATATTTTTCTTACTCTATTCTTTTATTTAATATAATTTTTATTAGTATTTTCATCATCCTAATTTTATACATAATTTCCTTATTTATCTAAATTTGTCAAAATTATTCTATCTTTGACTTTCTTCTTGTATCATATGCTGCTCACAAATCCATTTTTTCTATCTTTGACATTATCTTCTTGTTCTCATCTCTTTCTCATTGAATTTTATAGAGTGGAAATATCTTTATTTTTCCGTAAATCATATTATTTCGCATTCCTCTACTAGTGCTTTGCTGTTTCCATTTTGTTATTATATAATCTATACTTTTTTTCTTCTTCGACTCAATAGTTATCATTTCTCGATGCATTTCCCATTCTAACCTTGCGAGCAATTTCATATCAAATCATCTATATTTATCCGCTTTTTTTTCATATATACTTTTTTTCTGTAAGTGTTTATATAATGATACTTTTTTGTTCCTTTCTGTATTTTGATTTTTCCAGTTTGTTGATCCATCCCTGCAGTTGTTTTCCGAGTAATATTTTTTCTGATTTTTTTTCAAATATGGTTCTCTTTCGCCGTTTTCTCTGTCCATATTCTATCTGACTAGCCGACGTTATGTCAAAATTTTATTCTTCTTCTAACGCTTCCGTCCATTTTTTGTAACTTTCTTTCTATTACTCTCCACTTCCCTTTAATATCTTCCTCTCGAAATTGATTGTTCTTTTGACCGTTTTGATTTCTAGCTTATTTCTTTTCGTTTTCATTAATGATGAATAATCGCATTCAGACATGCTTTTATCTACTCCCATTTATTACTTTAGATATTTTCTTTGGATTTTTGCAATCTCGTCTTACTTTTCTTACTCCCAAATTTCCGCACCATACAACACTATGATTTCTATGAGGCCATCGAATATTTTAGTTTTCATTATGAGGTCTTCACTGAACCATCTCTCTATAACACTCCACACGTTTACTAATTTCATATTTGCTCTCTTTGTTAAATGTTTAATTTGATCTTTATTATTCCGCTTTATTAACCTCTTTATTATTTTCTTTGATAGCGTATTCCAGGCAAATTAACTGTTTCTATTTTTTCACCTTTCCATCTAAATTTTACTATTTTTCTTCTACCTCTGGGATTCTCACATTACATTATCTTCATTTTTTGAAAATTTAATTCGAGTCCTTTCCTTCCTAAAAAATTTCTAAATATTTTCAGGAGTTCGTTCAGTTTGATCTCTTTTTTTGCTAGTAATACTGTATAGTCAACATTCATCATAGATCTTTTTTTTTCTTCCCAATTTCGATGCCTGAATTTATTGAATTTTTTAATGTCGTTTCCAGATCTTGGGTAACAATATTAAATAACAATAGACTTATTGGGCATTCCTACCTAATACATCTTGTATTATTAATTTGCATTATTACTATCGTTTCGCCTATTTTCATTTTCACCTTAGAATTCTTATATATTTCTTTTATACGTTGTATAATATGATTTTTTACTTTCGTTTTGTCATTGCTTTTCAAATTTTTTACCTTTTCAGGTTAGCAAATACAGCTTAGAAATCGAAGTACACAAAAATTTCTCCTTTTTCCTTATTAAGTGTAGTTTCTATTGCGGTATTTAATAGGTAAATCGGTAGTTCCTCTATTTTTTTCTGAACCCCAATTGAGTCGCATCGAAGCTTTGTGCCCATGTATTTTTCTACCTCTTTTTTAATACTTCTGATAAAATTTTATATCCTGTGTCTAATGGTGATATTCCTTATAATTACTTGTCTGATTTCTATAATCTTTTTTATAAATAAAAACCCAAATTGCGCTTCTCCACTAGTATTTATATCAAATTGCTATCTTATTTATTATACTTTTTATCCATTTAATCACTCTTTCTTCATTATAAAATCACATTTCGTTCGTTATTCTGTCTCTCTCCCAGATTCTTTTTTCCAATTCTTAATTATCTTTCTTATTTCTCTTTATTTCAATTATATTAATTTAAAAAATCTTTAACAATTTTCAAGCAGCAATTTAACAATATATTTATTACGGTGCAATCAGACTAGTGTCACTAAAAAAAGTTCAAAACTCTTCTAAGTAGTTCAGTTTATCTAACTATATCTTAGGCTTTTTATTTATCCACTCCTATTCCTTAGCTGTCTTTGTATTTTAATCCTCACCCAACTATTATTTGTGTCAATCAGTTTAAATTTTTTTTTCCCCTCTTGCATACACTCTCCCAAATTTCATCATCCTTTTTACTTTTATATAAATCATATTAGTACTTTTATTTTTGATTTCCATCATCTCTAATACCTTCATTTCTATTTCTTGCTCTTTTACTTTGTAAAATTTACACTATGTGACTATTAACGATATCACGGGTAAAAGATTGGAAAGTTGTGAAAGGTGAACATTTTTTTTTTACTGTAACTTTGTTAACTTTCGTTTTCACTTTTAAATAAAAAGGGTAAAATGGTAGGATTCTGGAAAAAGGATATAAAATAACTTATCTCAAAAACGAATAGTAAGTTAAAATCTGTTGAGAACCACACGCTTGGGTTTTTTTTATATGTCTTTTATACTTCCGTTCCATTCTCTTTTACTGATATTTTATTTATTAAATCATTCGGAAATCATCATTGATCTCTTCACGTCTTTTGTTTGCGTAATTCGATCTCATCGACGCTCAAACTTATCCATCATTTCTTTCTTCATTTATTCTTCAAGCTAAAAACAATACTGCATTTAATTTTATTCGTTACCGCCCATCCGAATCTACACTTAAAGTACAAGGGATTCTAAGAAGTTTTAAGAAAAAAGAGAGGGAAAGAGAGAGGCAGATACAGAAAAGAGAAGAAATCCATGTCGGTTATAGATTCTAGAACTGATGTATTTTGAAGAAAGGAGCAGAGGAGATGAATGCAGACAAGACGAATTAGAGAGAGAGAAAGAGAGAGGGAGAGATTGAATTGCTAACACACATGCTTGGTGTTTACAAATTTTTACACCGAACGAAAAATTATATTTTCTAGAATCGAAACTTATAAACTATCTCCGGCACGCGTTGGACGTAATCCAAGCCGTTACTCGATTCCCTGAAATTCTGTTGTCCTTATCCTTCGCAATTTTAATTATGATACATGAATATTAATACTTATTTTATTTTATTTTTATGTCTTGATTAAAACCACATCCTATCGTCAATTGTAACAATCCTTTGGTCTTTCTTCTATGTTTTTCACCTCTTTTTTTCTTTTTGCAAGTTTTTGGCTTCGAAGCTGCTCATTAATCTTTATCTTTCTATGAAATTAATTCTCTTAAAGCCACATTTTTTCCTCTCTCTGAATTCTTTATATTTGGCTGCCATCATTCTTATGCTCATCTTTTCCTTATATGTTGTGTCACTATTGATTAATTTATTTTTATTTTATTTTTGTTTTTCTGATTTATTTTTATTCTCGTCATTATTCTGTTCTTTTCCTCGGTAATACATGTCACTGTACATCTCCATCTATTCTGTACCCTTCTCATACCCTCTTGATATTTGTTTCCCCCAATAATTCTTTCAAAATCATTTACTTAAACAAGCTACTTTATCTGTTGTTTTTTTTACTTTTTTCTGTATTCAGCCTTCTTTTACTTTTCCTTTAATAGAGTATTCAACTTTAATATACCTTTTCCTTTTTTTAACGCGTCTTCTGTTTGCTTCTTTCATTCCATTAGTAAATTTATTTTTCAACCGTTCCATCATACTTTCTACTATTTGTAACAGCTCTTTTTGTTTTTTTGGTAATCTTGTTGATGACGGATAGCGTTCTACTTCGGCTTTCATAGTTCCAACTTTTTTTTTACAATCTTTTCTGTTTCTCACTTGGAGAAAAAGGCATGTTCTTTTATCCTAATTCACTTTATGATTATTCACTTAATAAATGAGTTATTTTTATTATGCTTTGTTTAAAAAAATTTTCCCTTCCATGTATCCTTATTTATTTTATTTCTTGGTCTTTATTTAATATAAAAGTTGATTTCACTTTCAGAACTCTGAAGTATGCCATAGAAAGCCCTGTCTATCTCTCTTTATCTTTTTAAACACTTCTATGCTTTTTTGCTTCTGTTATCAACGCTATTACTTTTGCTTCGTTTCTTGACATAAAATCTATATTTCATAGTGACATCTCCGATATTGTTACTAATTACTCTTACTTCCTGTGCTTATACTTTTCATAAAAAATTATATATCGCTTTTTGGCACTTATCTTTTGTTTTACCACTTTTCCCTCTTCCTTTGCCTACTTTAGCAGTTTTTGTGAATTTTCAGCAATTTATTTATTTTATACTTTATACTTCTTTTTTATTATATTTTGATCGTGTAAATAAAATAATTAAATTTGATTGAAAATTAAATTAATTGATTATTTTGCAGTAATAAAATTATATATATATAAAAGCTGTTTTGAAAATAATAAAAATCTCAGATGATCAATAAATATGAAGTTAAAAGAGCAGCCAACGAAGCAATAGTAAAAGATCAAGAAGTAATTGCAAAAAATACTCAATATTTCATAAATAAACAAACTATCTAACCCATTAGGAATATAGTTTTAACCAATCGTGTTAATATTTATAGATGTGTGTGTATATATTCTAATAATATTTATATTATTCAATAAACCAACTACCAAACTAACCAACAATTAATAAATTAATTTTTAAAATTTTTTGCTTTTTCAGGCTAAAAAACAGAACAGTATATAAAAATTTTAATTATTTTTATTATCAAATTCACCCTACGCTTTATAAATAATGAACAAGTATAAATAAATATATCCGTTAATTTATTTTCAAAGTACTTCGTCTGTACTTTCTAATCTGAAATTGAATAATTTAATTGTTATTGTTATTAAAACACAATGTTCTAAGCAAATATTTTACATACATAACTGGTTTTATGTACCGTTTAATAGCATATATAAAATTAATAAAAGTTAAATTTAATTAATTTAAAAATTCATTTGTTCAAATATTTATTCATCTTGAAAGGTTTACTATTGAAGTTTTGAACTAGTTTTAAAATTAGTTACATCGTCTTATCAACTACTGTAATAATTTTTACATTTTTTTATTAAAACTTTGTTATTTTATAAAAATTTTAGTTTTTTTATATTTTAACGATTGAAACTTTAGATCTTTCTAAAAAAAGTAAACAACAGTAGTACTAATAAAATAAAACAATAGTAGGCAATTTGCGTAGAATGGCTCATATAATAATACCTTGATATATATAATACATATGAGAAAAGTGAATAAGTATTATCAATCATATGATATTAAGGTATAAATTTAATTATACTAAATATTTATTTAAAAATAAATATTCAATAACGAATTTTCTCTCTTATAACAAGTCTCTTATAGCACGAAAGGATAGTCTGTTGTAACTTCCTGAATTTTATTTTTAGGAATCTTCTAATTGCATGTCTCTGAGGAGGAATTGCTCCAATTAATACGAAAAAGTTGTTGAAATAAAAAACTTTAATAAAGATCAGATTACACGCATTATAATAATCACATGCTTAATAAAATATTATTTTAAAATTTGGACCATCGAACTACAATTTCAGAAAAGAATGCACGCACTTATAATAGATTAATAAACAATTACGAAATAAATAAAAATGAATTTGCTAATTTATTCTTTCATTCATAAAAACACTGTCATTTATGCATTGAGAACTGTGCACAACTTTGTCAAAGTCCATTAATTGAGTTTATTTATGCCTTTTAAGTTTCTTCTTTTATTATATGATAATCTAAATTATATATCCTTTCGTTCGACTTAACACACTTTTATGATAAAATTTTTTACTTTCTGTTATCATATTATAAAATATTACCTATTTTTCTCAATATGCGTACATGAATATTCATAACATATTTTTAAAAAAACTTGAAAACGTTTTAATTAATCAATCATCAAATATTAATCTAGAACAAGTATAAATTTTCTATTCTTAATAAAAATTTTTATATAAATGATTGTAAATTTTTTTTTTTAATTATATTTTGTTAAAGTAATATATATTTGACTAAAAAATCTTAATTAATGATAATTGTTGAAAGTGCGTACTATGTTTCGCTTAAACTGTTGCATAACAGGTTATTTCTTCTTTTAGAGTTAGTGTATTTCACAGTCTACTTTGTCTATTCTATTCTATTGTCTCCAGTTTTACTATCGCAATTTGTATAAAACATAATACATTAAAGTATTCAAATAAAGCATCAAGAGAAATAAATAGTGAATCTGCTTCACACCATCTTCGTTAACAAACTTAGATCCATGTGAGAATTATTTATAATATATATAGTTTTCAATATATAATTTCGCAATTTTCTGTATGTAATAATTTTTTTAATATTTCATTTAAATTTCAATATAATCTAAAAAAAATTTTATAATTTTTTGAGAACCCAGCTTTATAATTTTAATTTTTAATGCTCAATACGTAATATTAAGATAAAAAATGTCCTGTAGGTTTTAGATTGCCATAATGAAAACTTGAAAATGTGTTTGATCCTAACGAAAGATCTGAATTTTATTTATTTATTTTATTTAAAATTATAATTAGACTTTTATTATTGTTTGCGTAAACCAATATTTTGTACAGCTTATTAAGTTGATTTGTTTCTATAAATTAAATTGACCATTTATGCTCGTATTATTCCGAATGAATGCTTCATTTATTTTTTTTATTTCTGAATGTTTTATTTATAAAAATCTAGTCTATTTAAAAATAGATTAGAATCAGTATTTATATTTGATTTGACCATTTACGTTAGTTTTTTATTTAAACATCCTTTCGCCTTCATAAATCAGCTAACATCATACGAATTAATCTGATTGTCTGAATAATTAATCTAAAATATGTGCACGACAGTGTGCGTGAAGATAACCCATCCAATAATTTAAAAAAATAAATTATTTTAATATATATTACAAATGATAATGAATGTTATACGGTAGAAAACACATTAAACTTAAAAAATATTAATATTGCTGAAAAACTCCGTTACAACATATAAATACTTAAATACGTACGCAAATGAATCACATACGCAGAAATATAAATATATGTACACGTTTCATTTGTTTTTCAACGGATATCTCGTACAACATGAATAGCACTTTTCGTATAATTCTTTAAGATTTTTTATTCGCAAGTAGATGATTTTAAAAGGCTACAATATCCAAATTCTTATCGGTTATGTTTCGGCAATGTTTATTATTTTTCATTGATTCAAATTTTTTAATTCTCTTATTTATTCATTATTGTTTTTAAAGATGCTGTAGTAAAAATTTCATATTTATAACTAAAATGTATTTATTACTGTACAAATAAATATCAAAATAATAATGAAATGGTATAATAAAATTTTTTTTTATAAAAATTAAAAACTTATGATACAGCCACGTATCTCTTGTTTTCACTTTTCTTTTCTATATTAAATTTATATATCATTTTTATTAATTTAGTATTTAATAAGCCATGTAATTGTAATTCAAATTTGATTAAAAAAAAAAATTTTTTTATTTTTTATCTTAAAATATTTTTATTTTTTAAGTTTATAATTTTCTATTTAGTAAAATAAAAAGTTATTTTTGTTTTTTTAATAAGAATTAATATTATTTTATTTATTTTATTATATTACATTTTATTTTCATAAAATTGAGTAAAAATACCAACGAATATGTTAGACATATTTTTATAATAATTTATTTAACAGAAATAATTAAAGCTAAATATGTGGATAAAGTTTTGTATAATATATATTTCATTTATCTGTAATAATAAATTGTTTTTTTATCATGTCTAATTATGACTACTGGATACAATCTTATAATAAAAAATCCTTAATATTTATAAGAATATTTTTTATTAAACCTCAAATATATAGAATTAAGACATTTTATTGAAAAGTATGATAAAAAATCAATTATATTTATAAACTTAATCATTTTAAAAATTTATTTTATAAAATAAAAACATTTATAGTTTTAAATATAAATTTTAGTGTATCTTTAAATATAATAAAAATAAACACTTATAATTTGAAAAATGTTATAAAAATTAAATAAATAATATGCATTTAATTAAATAGCAAAATTATTTACATTTAGAATCAATTAACCTATACACCACAATAACATTGTATTCAAATATTTATTTATAAATTTGTTTTAAATAATTTTATTAGTTGTTTTAATTTTGTATTATATTAAATTAATTTAAAATATATAATTAAAAAAAATAAATTTATGAATACTTATAATTTTAATATTTTTTAGTTTATATATCATTAAAATAATTTAGAAAATTTGAATGTCAATAAAAGTGTTTACATTATATAAACAATATACATTAATCAATAAATTTATTTACAAATATATTTTTTAAATTATATATAAATGGCTTAAAATATTTTCGTAAATAACAACTTGTATAACCTCATTTTAAATTCGTAATATTTTAAGAACTTAATGGTTATATTAATGCTTGTTATAATGTTCGTTTACAGCAATTAAAATACTGGATTTTTAGTTTCTTTTGGGTATATATATTGTAATGCTTATTAAATTCTTGATTAACTGTAATATTTATTGATCATAACCTTTCGTGAACAAGTTTAATTTGTAAATGATGGTCTCACCTTGTTCTTTAAATTTTTGGATTCTTTCTTGTTGTTGTGCAGCCTCTTTTTCATAAGTAACTTTTTCCTTAGCCAGTCGTTTTACAACTCCAGTTTTTATTCTAAGTATTCGTAAACGAGAATCGGACATGATACAATTAAAATAACTTCAATTAAATTACATCTAAATCATTTAACCAATAACAAAGAAGTTTAACAGATCTCTTACATGGTAGATAGAACTAGAATACAGCGAAGTGTAAGATACAGTTCTTCATGTAGAATGATTTTTTAAATTCTCCACAGGAAATAATTAAAATTGAACTTTGTTTAATAACATTAATGTTTATTTATATAATCATATAATTTTATTTTTTTATTACAAATTCAATGTGGTATACTTCATCTTTAAGATAATAATAAATAACGTATTTATTCCAAAAATAATTTTAAAAATATGTAATGTTTTACAATGTTAAAAAAATTTTTTCCCTGACATTTATATCTATATTTTTAAATATATAGATTAGCTAAGCCATTTAAATGATTATCTACATAAACATATCTAATTAATTACGATATATTATATTAATATATCGTAGTATAATATAATATAACATTAATGAAAAATTAAAAAAACTAATGCAGTACATCTCTGTATTAAAAAATTAATTCAACAATAGTTTTTTAAAAGTTTTTCTTTTTTAATAAATTATATTAAATGTTTTTTGCATTGTAAAGTCGACTTTTGATTTGTTTTTTGAGCACAGAAATTAGACTTTTTCAACATTTATACCAATATAATTCAAAATTTTTAATTGTTTAAATATTTTATTATTATTATGATAAGTGGTTTAATTTATGTACTTAGAAGTATGCAAATTTTTAGAAATGAAATATTTCAATTGTGCTAGCAACTTTTGTTTTTTTGCACATCCATCATGATCGATATTTTTCTGTAATGATTAAAATTACTCTTCATACTTTGCAGTATTTTCTGCAATCCTTAAATTTGATAGAACTTACAGAAGAGTCAAATTTACGATATCCTAAGGTAAAATTTAAAATTTTAGAGCATCTAGGCTATTTTTAAAAAAAATTACGAAGTAGACAATATAGCCATTTTTATTATATTAAATACAATTTTAGTGATTGATTTTGAGAAATTAATGAAATTGATAAAGTTATAAACTATAAAAATTCAAATTTTAAAATAAGAAAATATGTTAAGAAAGAAAGGAGGTGTTAAATCGGTAGGTCTACTGCAACTTCACAAAAAATGGAATATTTTTGGTGTAATTGCAATATCAATTAAAAATACTCATTTTAAACATATCCTGAAAATTTGTGATTGTAAATTACATTCTCTATCACGATCATATCCTCCGGATTTGATAATATCGCTTGGTGTTTTCTATCAGCCTACACTGAGTGTATAATTTTAAGTTTTAGTTCATGTTTCCTTATATATTATCTTATACACTGTAGAAAATATAAAGACTTATAATTAATTAAACAAAATACAACCGAAACAAAAATTTTTATTTAAAAAAAATATAGAAATATAAAAATAAAAAATAAATTAGTATTTGATGTTAAAACAAAGAAGACTGGAGAGAAAGTTGTATTCTCATTAAAAAGCGAATTAAATGAGTGTTCGCTGAGTTTTTATTTGAAGGTGGTTCTGTAGTACATTGCGCGTTTTATAATTGTTGAAGTTAATTTTATACATACAAATTTTCTATAGGTTAGATATCATCTATCTAAGTATAGCAAGATATGAATTACTGTTATTTTTCGAGTCTTTTGTCAAAAGATGTCATAGGAATTTACACATGAGTTTTTTTAAGACGAGTTTCCCTTTTTGTAATGGATATAATCAATCTATCGTCAATTATTTAACAATTTGTTTATTCTTATTTTAACTAAGAGATAAAAATATACACACATAAAGTAACAAAGTCATGATATAAAATCTAACAACTAATGTTTTAAATATATTAAATATGATATACTTAAGATTAATATATCAAATAAGTATATCAATTACTTAAAAGAGCTGTAAAATTTGTCTTTTTCTTTTATGTGATGACTATGTTATACTGAGCAGATGAGATGAATTTCGACATTATATTAGCAAACAAATACTAAACATATATTGCGAAGGGTGACTCTGGTTTCGCTGATATTTAAGAAGTTCATAGATGTACGTCAAGACTGCAGTTTAGTATACCTTAAATTCTCATGCAGAACTAGTGTTAAATTAGTGTTAGTAACGATAATTTTTATGGAAAACTTCTGGGCATAACTGATACACATATGTCAGTAATATTTTTCTATAATTACAATAAGTAATGGAGATCCTTAATTTATTTATCATTCTCTCCTCTTTAACTAGTTTTTTTATAATTAAACAGTTCAGCTTAATACACTCATCCGAAAGAATCAAAGTCAATCAAAGATTGAAGCATGCAAGATATTCATCTAACTCATACGTGTAGCATGTATCCGAACAATCACGCACATACAGAAGAATGTCTTTATGGACTATTCACTACATATAAAAACATTCGCTACAATCAACTAAGAGTCACAAGTGCTCTAACAGTAATATGGCATTATAGGTATTTGATCACTATAAATTTTTTAGTTATTATACATAAAATATCGTCGTAATGTTCAAATTACCACCCTCTTTTACTTGTGGTTACACTTGTGACAAAATTTTTATATATAAGTATTTAGCACATTTATTTATTCACTTCATCGTGTTGTTATAATATTCTTAGCATATCTAAGATGTTGTTTAACTGTCTTACGTAACTTATACCAGTCAAAGGATAAAAATGGTTATAACTATAAAAATGATTTTATAAGTGAACAACAAACGCTTGCACATTGTGGTTACCTAAGACTGCATACAAATTTCCTTTTCAATAATAAGATTTATGATTTTGTGTATAGACGATATATTTTTTGCTGGATCTAAATCTTATATTGCTATTGCATGTTTTTCAGCACCTCATCGGCCCACCTACCATTGATCCAGGAAAACCGAGTTGGTGTGAATCAATTATTGACAGCTTGGGGCTGGATAAGAATTCGTGATGCACGAATATTTTCTGTGATGTATATGTGACATAGGTGCATAAACATAATCCCATATTGATGAATCGGCTAACAATAGTCTGCAACTAATCCGTCGCTGGATTCTGTTTCGTAGCGTATTTTCCACACATATATTGCGGCGGTATAGTTGATTGACGCGCTAATTGATCAATGTGCCAAGTCGATCGATACGTCAAAACGATGATTAATGCACGATTAATTGATTATTAGTTCATATAGTAACAGGAGATGGCGCCTTTAGTAGAATTTTTGTGAATTCTGAAAAAATTATAATTTTTTTTTAAATTCTCTGCATATTCTTAAAATCTCTCTTAGTTCTACAACATTCTTTACTATTATGGAAATGTCATCTGAATAAATATTTGACCTTATCTATTTATATCCCGAAGTTTCTTTAAGAAAAAGAGAAATTTTTTAACCACTTTCTCTAAGTCGAATAAGCTGATGTTAAACAGTCATGAATTCAGGGACATCCCTATCTTATCCCCTTTATTGTCACTAATTCTCCTATTATTTCGTTCATTTTTATTTTATTTTTTGTGTTTCTGTATATTTCTTTCACACATTTAATTAACTGTTTATTAATCCTCACTTGCTGTGTTTTGTTCAAAATTTCTTCTTTGTTTATTTAAAAAGTATTGAATTTATATCCATAAAACAAACTATGATTTCTCACCTTTCTTTCTTAAGCTGTGCATCTATGGCCACTTTAACGATATAGATTGCTTTAGCTAAATCTTTTCTTCTTCGAAACTTGGTATAACTACATTTGTTCTTTTTTTTATATTTTTATATAAAATATTTTATATTTTTTTTTCCTTCATGTAATCTTCTATCCTGATTTTATTATTTTAGCTTATATATAAGATATAAACAGTGTTCATCAAACTGATTCCTCTGTATTTTTTGTCTCATTTTTATTTCCCTTTTTAAAAACAGGCGCCACGATGCCGCTCCTCCATTCTTCTGTCAATCTTTCTCCTTTCAGCAGTCTACTTAGCATTTCCGTTATGCAATCAACAAACTTTCTATCTCAATAATTCCACGTTTCGTTAGAAATATCATCCTCACCCGAAGCCTTCCTCTATTTCATTATATTTATAACCTGCATCACCTCTTCTTTTCTTATTTATTTTATTCCTTCCATTACTCTTTCTGAATCTTCGACTGTCTCCTTTTGTACTACTAGAGTTCGATATGTTTCTTGTTTTTCTATTTCTGTTTACTATGTTCCAAACTGTTATCCCAGTTTTATCTTTTCTTGCTTCCTCTATGTATCTTTCTCTTTCCTTTTTCGTATTATTCTTTTTCACCTCTCTGTAAATTTTCCTCTTCGCCGCATACGTCTCCCTATCTTCTACTAAGTTATCCCTACCACTTTTTGTATAATTCTAAACCGCCTTGTTCAACTCCCAGTACTGCCTACCCCACCACGACTTCCCCCTACTACCTATTCTATGTATAATGTAGAAACATCATAATAAAAAGTATGAAAGATAAAGAATAGATGCGCGTGAAAATATAATAAAAAAGATTTGTAATGAAAATTCTTATAAAATTTAGAATGACGAATGAGGTGAAAGCGTATAAACACTTCTTATTTAAAAAAGGCAAAATATGTATGTAAGAGGAAGAAATTATGAGATACATCATAGAACAGTGTAGTGAAATAGAATTAATTATAAGTAACTGGGAACATGGTATAAAAGAGTATACAAAAGATATAAGTTTTTTGTATAAAATACATTAGAAGAGAGAGAGAGAGAGAAAGAGAGAGAGAGAGACAGTAAAAAGCAAGAAAAAGATACATGATTGAAGTAAAAACTATGTGCAAATCTATTTATTGGCACAGTAATCTTAAAAACCAAAGTGCAACAAGTCAAATGTATACTAAATATTATAAATGAGAAAAACTATATTTAATTATGTAAAATTATTACAAAATGTTAAAATATGTAAAAAATGAAAAATTACAAGTAAAATAATACAAAAAAACTTTTAATGTATATTATATAAGATTTCATTAATTATATTAAGGTTAACAACTAAAGAATATATATTAAAATCTTGTAATGTATATTAAAAATATAATATATTATTCAATAAACCAACTAAGTTTATTATTGTTTAATTAAGATTATTATATTCAATAAAGCAACCTGCTATAAAGATTTATAATAAGTATCTTAACATTTAAAATAAAAAAAATTTTATGTGCATTATTATGTTTTAAGAGCTTAAAACAATGTATTCTTTTACTAATATTCTGCATTTTTTTTTTTTTTTTAATTATCTAGTAACTTCTTACATTATTCTTTTTCCTTCTAAATAGTTAAAAATTGGTGATAAACCTCAATGAGTTATCGTTGGTAAAATTGATTATTAAAAGTCTTTAGAAATTAATTTTTTTTCTTTTTAAAAAAATTAACATTGATCAAAATAAATACTAAAACTGGATTATGGTTACAATTCATAAGATATATATTTCTTATTGCCATAGCTAAAAATTTTAAAGGATATATAATAATAAGCTCATAAATATTATTTAAAAAAGATGTACGTAAATAATACGAGTATCTGAGATTAATAAGAAAGATTTTATGAATTTTAAACTTAATTTTTGTAAAAATTAGCTTGTAATTATAAAAGTTTTCTTTTTATTATTCTATTAAATATTATATAAAATATTATTAAAATAATAAAATCCTTTAAAATCATGCATACCCATTTTGTTATTTAAATTTCATAACGTTTAATTCCAGAAACTTTGAATGGGTGCATTTATTTCGAGACTCTAGTGGAAGTTTGTTGATGTATGGAATACGGAATATAAGAGTATCAAAAATATTTGTATCATGAAGTGCATTATTATACAAAATTAAAGTATTATTTATTTAATAAAGTAATAAGTAGTAATTCCAAAATTAATGTAATTATTTTATGAGCATACAATACGCATTCGATGTAAATTATATATGTTATGTAATATTTAATATTTCAATTAAAATAATACAAGAAATATTTTATATAAAGATTTACTTTCAATTTTATAACTTAATTTTATGTTTTTATAAAAATATGAAAAAACAACGCAAACATTTTTCATATTTTTACGCTAGTTTAATGATACGCAAATAAATTATCATTGTACTTAATAAAAAAGTAATAAATTATAATTTAATAGTATTTTTCGAAGTAATTGAAACTATTCCAGAATACGCGATTTAACCGGGTGTACCTACATGTTTTATTTAAATTATCGGAGCTTCTATATAATAGTATTCAGTATTAATATTATAAACAAGTGATTTTCTCCTAGTGAACGTGTGCATTTATATTTAATGTGTTTTGATATCTTAATGTTCCAGTGTACTAGTTTTTGTGAAATAAAAATAATTACTTTGCGCTTGAGAGCATAATAGTCAAAACAACTTTTATAATGGCAAATATATTTAAAGCAGTAAGAATTTTAACATTGCTTGATAATGGAAAAACATATCCCATGTTTAAAGATACAGTTATTTTAAAAATTAACTATAATCCTCAAGGTCTTAGTTTAGAAATTGAAGCAGGTATTATTTTTTTTATTAAATAATATGTTCAATTTCTTGTTTCTATTAATTAAACATATTTCTTTTAAATTTGTATTGTTTGATGTAATATAATTTACCAAATAAATAATTAAAGTTTGAATAAGCTTAATATTTTAATTTATAATTTTAATAGTACTCAATATTTTTATAATATAATATAATATAATATAATTATTGTTATAATTAGATGTATTTATAACTATATACTGTAAAAATATATACTTTGGTATTTATAAAATATTTTTGATTTATAATTTAGTTAAGGATTTTATTATATATGTTTAATTTAACATTGATTTTTAATATTCAAGTTATACACAATGGTGTATATATTTATAAACAAGAATTTGATATCTTATAGAATGGTAGAGAAGAAAATTAAAATAGATAATTATTTAAAAAAAAAATTTTATAGAGATATTGGACCTCTTTGTGCAAGCTTTAATACATTTAGTTAATTTATCACTAATAATATTATCTATAATTTTATTTTGTTTATTTAAAATGTTTAATAGGATTTAATTAATTAGTTTATATATTGTTAAACTATGTATTATTTTATTATTTTTCTTTGGAGTACTTTGTTAAAATTCATAGTGTTGAAAATGAATCTGAAATTGAATATTTATTTTAATTTTTTAATATATATATATCTGTTATATTATATTATATTATATATCATCTATTGTGCATAAATTTTTATTTATTATTTAAATAATAAGACTTTATATATTCTTTAATAAAATAAGAAATAGTAAAATAATACAAACATTATATTTTATTTAATCAGATATTTTTCCAACTTTATAACTATATGTAATTATTTTCATGTTTTATCTTTAATAAAAGCAATTTATAATTATGTATAATTTTAGTTATGCAAATTATAGGATAAATAAATTAGTTTAAAGTACAATAGAATTAAATATACATAGTCTTAAGATATTACTTTTAGTAATAAATTTCATTATATTGTCTTATGATATATATATATACATATCATTGAATATGCATAAGAAAATAGATTTTAGTCGAAAGTTTTTAAGATGCTTTAAAAATATTCGTATCCCTTGGAAGAAAAATTTCTATTGTGTAAATAATAAGCATTTTTTGATATTTTTTTTATTTCTAGTTTAAAATTTAAAATCAATAATAATTTTGTTAAAAAGTTTAAGGATATTTATTATTTATAAGTATATACCATGCAATTAATATTATGTGTTTCACTTTTATAAATGGTATTTTTTTCATAAAAATTTAATTTATATATAAATTTATGAATTATATTTAAAATTTAATTTAATGTGGTATTTGTATTTTTTGAACATGGACATGAAGACAATATTTTTGTTGAAGTAATTAAAGATATTTTAGAAAATAATGAGGGATATAAGAGATCAGATATAGAAAATATTTATTTAAATCATTGTATATGTATGTAATAAAATAATAGTTAAAATAAATGAGAAATACGTACAATGAAATTAGAAAGAGAATTTGGATAAGAATATTCAATCAGCTCAGCATTATATTGATGGCAGTTTTGGAGCAGGAATTAAAGAGTTCAGAAATAAAGATAAGAAAATAATAAAATCATTAAAAAATGTAGTTGAGATATTAAATAAATATTTTATAATTACTAAAAATTATTAAAAGTATCTAAAAACAGAGTTAGAACTAGTTATAATAAATAAAAATTATAAAATTTAGAAAAACAAGAGAAAGGAAGCTTAATCAATGAAAAAGATAGAAATTAAAAATAGTAAATAAAGTATAGTAGTAAGATAATTTAAAAAAGACAATAAAAATGAAAGTTAATCTAGTAGAAAATGTGTTTATGGTAACTAGAAAAGAAAATAAAATAAAAAATTCATAAAATTGTTATTAAAGTTTAGATTAAACACTTCAGAAAGCATATTTATGATAGAAACTAAAAGAAATATTAGTGTAGACAGTAAAAATAGCTATTAGATTCACTAAGAAAGTAATAATTAATAAGTATGAACCAGTTCTCGAATTATTGATGGAAAAGTGCAGAGTTCTTTTTCAAATTTGCTATCACTCTATTTAATAACACTTAACTCATAAAATATTCTTACATAATTTCTTTTTCTTTTTTTATTTCACCAATTATCTTATTATTTATTTTTTTTTATATTCTCTTGGATGCCTTTTGTTTCTTCGATTTTTTACCTCATATTGAATACAAATTTTACATTTGTGTTCTTTTTTCTTGTAAAATGAAATTGGGTATCATATTTTTTATTCTTTTTTTTTTAATTTTTAAAATTATTTTTAAAATAATTTTGTACATATATTTTATTTTCAAGTTTATTAAAGTATTTCCTCTATAATTTTTCATTTCCTTTGGTTCCTTTTTTAAAGATTTATATTATAAATTGCTTCTCTATATTTTTGACATTTTCCTTTTTTAATAAGTATTTACAGATCTTATAATTTTTTAATGCATCAGTTATTTCTTTTTTTTCTTCAAAAACCTTTTATTACACTGTATTTTAGCAATTCTGTTTTCTTTATGTTATTAACTGTTTTTGTATTCACTATTATATATTTGACTTACAAATGCTCCTATTTTTCTGTTGAATGTAAATTAGGTGTCCTCTATTTCCATTCAATAAATGCAATTCTTTATTATACATTTTATTAACTCTTTGTCTTTGTTTTGATTTTTTCTTAATTTTTTCTTTTTTGTTTTTTATCCTCGTTCTTGTTTTCTTGCATTAAATAATCCCCTACAATTATGATTTTTTCGTTATTTTTTCATTTATCACATTCTCAAAATATTCATTTTTCTCTCCTCGCGTGTATAAAAAATTCCTGTTTATTTTTCTTGCATTTTTCAATAAATTTGTAGTAATGTTAGTTTCTCCATGTTTATTTATTTTATCTCTTTGTTTTCGTTTTTTACAATAACTAACTTAACTACTGCTTTTTTCCATTTTTATCTGTTTTTTCAGATCACTTATCATAACTTTATCATTTTAATTACTCTAATATCTTCTTTTTCTTCCTTTCAGTTTTTGTTAGCGTATTGTATGATACTTAAATAAGTACTACCATTGTACACCTTTATTTTATTTAGACCTACTACATTATAAAAATCTTTTTTATTAGTTTAGCTTTTCTTTCCTTTCCTTTTCCTTTACTTCATTGCCTAATCTCTCCCCTATTAATTTGTTTCTCATCATTGCTATTTTTTCTCTTTGCATTTCACACACTTTTTTATTTTTATTCTTCTATTATATCTTTTTAAATGTTTTTTTGGTTTTCATTAATATTTTTCTTCCTTTAAAATGTTTTTTTTTCAAAAATGCTTATTAGATTTCCTTTTTTTTCTAATTTATATTTTCACTCTTCTTCTGTATGATTATATTATTTTTCATCTTTTTTCATGTTTTTTGACTGTTATCTACTTTTTTCTATCTTTTCCTTCTTTATTTTAATCCTCTAATTTATGTGTTTCAATTTTTACATTATTCTCCAATTAATAAATTTTTTTTTTTTAATATCTTCTGATTATTTTTTCTCCTCCATTTTTTAATTTTTTAATTTTATTTAAAAATTTTCTTTTATTATATATTTCTTCCAATCTTTCTTTTACAGTTTATTTTTTTACATCTGTCTTTTCTTTAATTTTTTTGGTGTTCTTTTGTTTTTATTACACAATTTATTGTATAATTATGTAATAGTGTTTAATTATTTAACAAAGAATTTGTATTTTTACTTAAAAATATAACATTTAAAAATAATTTATATTTAAAACATATCTAATAGTAAAAATAAACTTATACGTTGCATGCTCGATACACAATGGAAAAGATACCAATTTTTTCATACTTATAAATTATATCAATTATAAATTGATTAATGTATAAATTATATTAATTATAACTTGATTAATATATAAATTATCTTAATTATAAACTGATTAATATATAAATTAATTTGAATTAAAATTTCTCAACAGATGAATCAACTGAAAAAAGTAAATATTCACTTTTAAATATTCCATTAACACAGGATACCGAATGTTCAAAGGTATCAAATCGTAGTTATGTTTTCACGCATGAACCTGATAGTTATCTTCTAACATTTCCTAATGATTTGGGTAAGGTCATATTTTTAATTCAAATATACATATATTTTATTTATATATGAAATAATGATTATTATGCAATGAATATTCTATTTAAATTCAACATGTTTTAAATAATAGTTTTAAAATAAAATTATGAGCATTTAAATTTATTTTTATTTTAGAAAAATAATTTTTCGAAGTTGATCACAGTTTTATTAGTTTTTTAAATAGAAATAAACGTAATGAAAAGTATAAATGAATTTATATAATTAATTTAATTATTATAATCAGATAAATTAAAAAGATTTAAGTATAATTTACTATGCCAACCTTTGAAATGAAAATAATAAGTAGTGATAAATAAGTAGAAACCAATTTTTAATATGATTGAAATATTAATTGAAATTATAATTGAAATATTTATTATGAGATTTTTAAAATGAATTTTATAGTCTATAATAAAAAATTTAATTAATAAGAAACTATATAAAATAAGATTATTTTATAAATGTAGAAGTTCAAAAATATTTCAAAAATAACATTTTAATAATCCATAAAAAATTATTATGCTCACATATATAAGAGTGAATTAATAAGTAACATGCTTGAAAAAAGGTGACTTACAAAGAAAGTTGGTATAATATATATAAAGGTTGGTATTATACTATCCTTCATTATCTTTAAATAATAATATATAAAATTTCAAATTGATTAATAGATTAATAGGTATAACAACTATTTTCATTAATTGTGTTTGATATTTTTCGGTACAATGTAAAAAAACAATATTGATTCCTAATTCTTTTTTTAATTTTGTGGTAGAAAAATTAGCGAGAAAATAAAAGACGGTTAAATGCCGACTATTGGGAACTATCACCACCTATGATTATTGCTTAAGATATTGCTTCAATAAATTATTTTAAAGTTGGTATATTTGTTTTATAATACCGAGGCTGCTCGATAGACGTGGTTGATAAAGAAAAATGTGTAGAATATAATTTTTCAACACCAAATGAAAATGCGTAAAGTAGCTGAGTATATAAAATTGCTTTATGAATTGGGTATCAGTATCTTAAGCAATATTTTAGGAATGAGAGTGCTGTCAGCACGATGGCAATTGCGATTTTTTACTATGAATACCGAGTGGATACGGTTTTCAACAGTGAAGCAAATTTTTAAGCCATTTTTCTTTAAGACAAATCCGCAGGATACTTTTTAGTAGAGTACATTGCTACTGATAAAACTTGGGCCATTACAATATGACAGACAAAATAACAATAAAAATTATTTTTTTAGGTAAGTATGCTTAGAAGAAGGCAAAGTCAGTCAGCGACCGGAGAGGTTATAATTGTAATTTTTATAGGAATAATTCTTATAAACTTTTAGAGAAAGGAAGCTTTACTTCGTTTTTTAGAACATTCACTGCAGTAAAATATTAAATGAATTAATAAAAATCTAATCGAATGAAATACGACTTCTCTTGATAAAGAAAAAGTATTCTTCTAGTATAATAACGTATCAACCAGTTCATTCATCTAATATGATTTGAATTTGGTTACAAATTATTACCGCATCGATTGTACTCGCCAGACCTGGCTTATTGTAACTTATTTCTGCTTCTCAATCTAAAAGAATGGCTTGGAAAAACGTTTAACTTCAAGAAATAACAGAAACATAAGGAAGGTTGGTCTCAAAAAGAGTTAACATTGAAAAATGAAAAAAACTTATAAAACTTGTGTCTTGATTCTTGACATAGATAATTATTGATCCACTCGCTTATGAAATAAATACATAAATTAAAAGAAAGTTATGGTTGATTATATGCCATAAAAATAGTACAAAGTTTATATGCAAATAGACTTCTATATATTTATTAAATCTTTATATCTTTGTATATATTAATTTGACTGATTTTAATTTAACTTCTTAATAACTGATGTATTGATTAATTTATCTCTTTCGTTCTATTCGTTGTTTTCTGTTGTTTGTTTGCCTTTGGGCTAATTAAAGGCTGGTAATATTTTGGCCAATTTAAATATAGTAGTTATTTACATGATTTACAGAAAGCGTCTCTCATATTGCTTCCCAGAAATTAAAAACCATAATAGTTATTCAAAATGTACTCGAAGAATATCAGTGTTCATTGTGAACATGCCAGTGCTTCTATATTCTTACAGAAACAAAGATACGCTGATCAGAATCATAACCTCACTTGAATTGCAAGTGTGGAATAAGATTAGACCATAACAAAAAAATAAAATAGATAAGAATAACCATTATTTAATTATAAATATTATAAAATTATTAACTTACTATTGGGAAATAGAAATTATATATAAGAAAAAAGTGACAATAACGCGAGAGATAATCCTTATTCGTTCGACTTATAGAAATTCCTTTTTCTCTCTTATTCCTTTTTGTCTTTTTATTCTTTCTCTCTATCTCAATCTCTTTATCTAAAGTTTCTTTGTAATAGTTGGAAAACATTTGGTGCATATGTACTCACCAAACACGAAATTATGACCATTTTGAATACGATCTCCTTTAGATTTCGAAAAGTTTAGATGTACACTATATAGATACTCTAACCACACGAATGGATTTATAAGAAATATAAGACATTATAGGATGGTTGTTATAGATTTGCAAGCTCAGCGATCAGTTACAAATTTGAATACGGAATGAGATGCTGTATCTTAGCTAGAAAATATGAAACCGAAAAATCTGAAGAAACTTTGTTATAATTGTTTCTCATTATACAAAATTAGCTAGCTAATAAAGTAATGTACAATAATTAAATATAAAATAACATGGGTAAAGTTACTTCACAGGTATGCAGGTGAATTTTCACTAGGAAAGTTTACTGACCGCAAATTTATTAAGTGCATAAAATGAAAAAGAAAATTGTAAGAGAATAGAGAGAGAGAGTGAATATATTATATTTACAGTCGTATTTTTACACACAAAAGGTGAATAATAGATTGAATTTCTTATTTCTCTGAATACGTAAAAAAGTAGGTTGTATAATAGATAGATAGATATGTTTATTGAACAATATAATAATTGTTATAATACATTACATTTTCTCTTATACCTTCTCACCTTACATACTCTTTTAAAATCTTTATTTTCACACTTTTTATTTCAACTTAAAATTACGCATGAATAGTTTATATAATAATAATATAACTTTTATTGAATAATAATTGTTTTAATATAATATTAAATTTTTTTCTCTCTTAAATCTAGTTCACAAAAGACTACATAATTATTGAAAAATAACATTACATTATTATTTAAGTCTAAAAATAATCAATATGTGTTCATTCTCGTAAAACAGAATTATTTAACATTTAATTAACATACACTATAATTGATACATAATGTTTCTTGATTATTTAAGAAAAATATTACCTCGTTATTTAAATCTAGTATAATCTTTTGTTCTTCTTCTTCTAAAACCGAAATTTTCAGCCTTTATTTGAATAACACTATAATTGTTTTATCTCACGTGTTGTTTTTGCCGTTTTGTTTTGTTTCTCTTTATTCTCCTCCATCGTAACCTCCTTCATTCCTATTTTTCTTTTTTTATTTTATTATTTATTTAAATATTCTACTCTCCTTTAGTTTTGAATCTTGTCGGGTCTGCTTGACTCTTTTCTATATAGTAAGTCTATCTTTTTTCTTTTAGCCTTACATATTGCTATTTTTATTCTTCGTTTATGTTCTCCCTGTGTTTATCCCTGTTCATTGTATTTCCCATGCTTTATCACGTTGCCTCCTTCTCTTTCCATGTAATTTTGTTACTTCCTTATTTGTCTCCAATTTACCATAGTCTTTTTTCCATATCCGTCTCCTCTCTGCATGTGTCGTCTTTCTCTCTTTGTTCTTTTTTTTTCTTAAACCGTTCTCTCTTCTTTTCACTATATAACTACAGTTCCTCCTCTCCGATGATTTTTTCCCCTAAATAGTACCAATCACCTCCAACTTCTCTTAGTCCTTTACATTTCAATTTTACTATTCTTCTAATCTCTCTCTTTCTCTCTTTACGTCTCGTTGTGATTTATATAGAAATTAGAGCCCTTGAGTTCTACATTTTTTAACATAATTTTATTCTTTGATTCTGTTTTCAATTTCTGCGCCCCACCATTCATGAACACCTCTGCTTCTTGACCACACATTCTTTACATTTACATTTACCCCCAGTTTATCACTTAACCATTCATTTATACCTTATTTTGTATATTTTTCGTCTTCATTTAAACCTACGATTTTGATGTTCATTTTTTTTCTTTCTTGTTCTTCCATCATCCATTCCCATTGCTCTTTTCTTATTTCTTCCTGTTTACTTCTGATATTTTTCCATTATCTATGTTTACTACCTAGTTTTTTCATTTGTTCTTGTTTCATCCTTGTATCTTTCTATTATTGATTCTAGTTTTTCAATTTTTTCTCCATATTTACTTAATTTCTCTTCAAAGATTCTTATCTTTTCTTTCCATGTCTCCTTCATTTCTCTTAATTCTTTCTCTAACATTTTTATTGTTGTCTCTGTTTTATCATTTTATGATATTCCTGATATTAGAATATTCAGAATATATCATTTTCTGATATGAACTTTTTTGCCACTATTTTGCTACACACGTGCACCGTATTTTTTCTTGCTTTTACCACGTGGCTTTTTAACCTCACTATTTGCTTTATTATATTTTTATCTACTTACTCGATTGTATCATTTTACATTTGTTGGCTTTTGTTGTTCTGTCTCATTTATGCCTTTTTGGTCTTATTAACTCATTTTTCTAATTTTACACTTTCATTTACTTCTCTGTTTCCAATTTTTCTTTCACTTTTATGACATGCCTTGTGTCCTAAGCGAGCCTTCAAGCAGAACTCTGGTTGTATAATAGTATAGTTAATAGTATAATAATAGAACGGCATCACTATCTGGATCAATAAAAAAATAACACATTGTCACATATTTCTATCAAGATAATATATCGTATTTAAATAAATAATTTAAGCATAATATTAATATTCTTTAAATATAAATTTATTATATACTTTTTATATAAGTATTCTCAATAAATTCTTAATATAACTATATTTAGTATAAAAATTAATGAATATATTACAGTGTATATAACATTTATTAAAGTGTATATAATGTTAAACAATGAATTGGGTATCGATGATAGGCTTTTTAAAAATTATGAAAATTAGTTCAAATATGACAATGCACATATTTTAAAACTAGTTACTGTATAACCAAAACAAATTCAGAAATCTCATTTAATCAGCAAAAGTTGAGGCTACTTGTTTTTTAAATAGTTTGACGTGGTCCAAGTTCCCGGGCGTTCGGGGAGGCTCGGCGTCAATGCGCGCGGGGCGAAGTAAATATTCCTCCGACTCGGATCCTTCCACTGGGAAGTCACGGGCACTCACTCGGGGGGTGAATGCGGTGTTCGAACTCGTAAGAGATCGCCCTGACAAAGGCGGATGGGTAGAATAATGATAACTCCAGAGTTGCCTTTTTCTTTGAGGAAGTGGTAGCGGCAGCGAGGTCGTTCTAAGCTGTACTTCTTCTGGCTCCCGACCGGAACTAACTGTCCTCTCTAACTAACCCCTAGGAAGTTGTCTCTTTTATTTCCGGCGGAAGGGAAGCCGAGCGTGATTGATTGGCTTGTTCGATTTCTCGAACAGCCAATCAGTTTATCGAGCGCGGCCGCTCCAATGCGGACACCCCCGCCGTCCCGATCGTTAACCCGTATCAAGGTCTTCGTTGACCGACGCCAGAAACCGGATGACACATGTTCGGCCTGTATTCAGCTCAAATTATCCCGTTTATGGCCGGATAATTCGGGCCTTCCTGGTATACGTGCCGACGTGACCGGCTTACGGGTGGATAATCCAGGCCGAGGATGTCTGGCTGGTACCAGACACTAGCGCGCATCTTTGCGCGTCGTGGTCTGCCCGGATTACGGCTTGACCTTTTCCAGTCGATAAATAATATATTTAGTCAAATGGGTTTTCTTATTTATTTTATTGTAATTATACATAGTTAAAAACAAAAAAATTTGAAAATATAGAAAAATAAAAATAAAATTTCATAAACTAAAAGCATTGAAATTAATTTTAATTTACAAAAAAAATAATACAATAAAATAAATATAACTAATTTCATGTATATTTTATTATATATTTAAAAAAACTTATTAATTTGTTTATATTGAATTTCGCTAGATCTATTTGGTATATAATCGAGATATCTTCCATTTCACTTTTTATATTTTCATTCTAAGCTAAAATAAATATCTAGTAATCCTACTTATAATTGTCTATGTAAGTTTGAGCAAGGAATAGAAGAAGCTTTAATAGAAGTTAAATTATATAAAGTGGGAGAACAACAATACGGCATACAGACATCTTATTAAGTACAAAACAGATAGACAGATTGAATACTGTCAACTCTGCACGTTAGATGAAGGAAAAGTTTATAAAGAGATTTTTATTCTGGAAATTGTAACTATATTTAAAAGCTTAAAATAAAATTTTCAATAAACATGTTGTATCTGCCAACAAATATATATGTATATATATAAGTATTATGAAATGATTTATTAGTTGTTATTTATTATTAAATCACACTTATCCACAAAAACATCAATTCGTTCACAAACACTACCCACGTTCTCCTCACATAAATCCAACAAATTTTAACGTAAATAAATTTTTAAGATAATTACTGATAGTAAAATATAAGTTTAATTTTATAACGTTAATTAAACTTTAATGAAAAAAAAACAGAAATGCGTAAGTTAATAAATTAACACAAAGTTTTGTGAATTTAGATACTACATAAATTAATTTCTTGTTAAAATAAAATTTAATTCACAAAAAATATCAATTACTTATTAGATATAATGAAATTTTAGACTAACGGATATAAATTCGTAAATAAATTCACATCGCAAAATTCTTTTGAGAAACATAAGAAATGCCAAAAAACGTACAAAAGTTATGTATCTATAAAAACATCTAAGTTTAATGTATTAGCGATTAATCATAGTTAATAAAACTTTAGTTTGAGAATTTGTACATTATAATTATGTGATGTATAAAAATACAAAAATTTATGTATAGACATTTGTAAAATACAACAAAAAACTTTTCTAATTGTACATTAATAAATATTAAACTTATTGTTCTTGTATACGATAATAATGCGTTACTATAGGTTTACTATTTATTATGATTTGTCATAGAATATTTTAAAAATAAAAATAAGGAAATATTTTTAAATAAGGCAAAACATGTCACGGTCGAATTACAAACACTGTAATTATAAATACTAAGAAGATTTATAATAAATTAGTTCAAATATTTTACTATTTGATTACGATACATTTTATTGCGATATTTGCGTAATAGAAGTTTCGGTAAGAAAGATTACTTCATAAATATAATTAATTTTATATTTTAGAGGCAACAACTATGACAGATCTTATTATGTACTACAAATTAATGATTTTACGTAAGTAAAAGATTCATTAGTATATTTATTTATCAATTAAAATTTATTTTCTTCCAAATAGTTTTTGGGTCTAATGATTTATTAAAACTAGTCTTTAATATTTCTTAATAGCTTGCTTTTTTCATAAATTCTTTGTAAAGATTATTATTTAAACAATTAATTTAAACTATAAGAATATAAAAAATTAATTCTTTTTTCGAAATCTAGATTTGTAATTTCTTAATTATAATTTAAATTTAAATTTATACTTTGGAACTATGTTATAAAATTATAGAGTAAATTATTTAATTTTATACTACTATATTTTTATTTCCGAAATAATTTTATTCTTTTTCATTTTTTGATTTCAGATAATCTGGATGTGAATAGTTCATCACAATTTGTAAAGTTAGGAAACAATTAATCAATCGAATATTTCATAAATTTTGCAATGTAATAAACTTATTTGAATGTAATATGTTATATACATTAAATAAGATTATTTTTTCTTAGAATAATTAATAATGAATTGTATAAATGTTGAAATTAGATTTTTTGACTCACAATTGTTTATAATTTCTTAAGCAATGTGTTTTCTTAAAAATATTCTTTTATATATATTTCTTTTTTAATGTGTTTCTTTTATTATTGAAAAACAGGATTTTTAGTAATAAAAAGTAATGATTTTTTTACGTTACAGATTTTCAAAATTTTCACTTACAAATATTAAAATTAAAAAATAAGAAAAATGTATCAGTATTTAATAATCGTACGGAAGAATCTTCGGCTATGCAGTATTTTCAATTTTACGGCTATCTATCTCAACAACAAAATATGATGCAAGATTATGTACGAACGAGTACTTATCAAAGAGCAATTTTAGGAAATTTATCTGATTTTAAAGATAAAATTATTTTGGATGTTGGAGCAGGATCTGGAATACTATCTTTTTTTGCTGCTCAAGCTGGTGCAAAACGAGTCTATGCTGTTGAAGCAAGCAATATGGCCAATCATGCTGAGTTATTAGTTGCAGCTAACAATTTGTCAAATAAAATTATTGTTATTGCGGGAAAAATTGAAGAAATTGAAATTCCAGAATTAGTTGATTGTATTGTAAGCGAGCCTATGGGTTACATGTTATATAACGAGAGAATGCTTGAAACTTATCTACATGCTAAAAAATGGCTTGTTTCGGGTACGTATTATAATTTTTAATTTTTTATTTACAAGTTATTATAAATTTATGTAAATATTTTACATGTTTATTACCGTATCTTACAACATATTTTTTAATATTATTATATTACGAAATAAACTAATTATAATCTATTCGACTTTGGGGAAAACTTATAAAATATTATAGTGAAGATTAAGTATTTTTGATAAAAAAATTTCAATAAGCAATCACATTAATATGTGTATTTATTTCTCATAATTTATAATAAATATTTTCTCTTAATTTGAGCATCTATAAGAATATAAAGCATTTATTTAAAGAAAAATGTTGTGGATGATTTTCTCAAGGTTTATAATTAAAATTAATTATTATGTATAGTATCTAGTGTTTTTGATATCACCTATACTTATATATTAATACAGTTCTTAATTCTTTAAATTAGATTGGTTGATATTATACAAACAATTGACTAATCGCAACTAGTTAAAAACCTATTTTTATCTTCACAATATAAAAATTTTTATTAAACTACGTTATTTGTTTCTTGAAAATTGATCTGCTATGTTCTATTTAATCATAAATCAAACTTGGTTCTGTATCATTATGATTTCAGAAAATATCACCTATATTAAGTTCAATTCTTACTTCATGAAATTTACACTGAATATTTTTTTTTAATTATATAATATTTATGTATAATATTTATATTTAAGTGATAAGACTTAGCATTCGGTAAAAGCTAAAAAAATTGATCCTGATTAATTATTGTATGATTGGTTTTATGTACAGTTATTTTTATTTAATTAATCTAGTATTTAAATGATCTACTACACAGCTAGAAATGAGTTGTCTTAATAACCAATTGACTCCCAATAGGGAATAATAAGTGTTTAAACGTAAACTTTGACTTGAATATTTTATTTGAACCAAACACAAATAAATCGCTCTTGTTGTACAATAGGTATATACTTCCGTTTACAAATATAATATTTTAGGATGTAAATAGTATATAAATAATATCGAATAAATTTCATTCAAAGAGCTAATATAATGTTTGTGACTTGATAGTTACGAAAAAAAGCGGTCACTACCTTTTTGGTATTACATTCTTTCGTTAAGTAATGTATCAATAATTTATGAACTAATTAATGTTTACCATCAATGTGTTTGTAAATAATATATAATGCCTGAATATAGATTGATTTTGTCTTATCTCTATATTTAATTATAATTTGCAATTTTTTAAATATGTACCCGATTTGGTATGGTGCGTTGTCATATGTTATTAATTTTTAATACATGTTTGACTTACATTTAGGTAATGCATAATCTCACGATAGAGATAAACGTAGATAATTCATTCAAATATTTTCTTATTTGTATGTTATGTGGGGATGAAATACTAAACTTAATGAGAATTTAGTAGTGGGTAGCAGCAGTTGGAGCAAAATGTAAAATACTTATAGCTTATCCATTACTTTTGGATAAAATATTTAGCGCTGGATAATAATAAACTAATATGAAAAATTAAATAACTTCTTCATTACGTTATTTGATTACATCTTGAAATCGATGATTTTGACAGAATTGTAACAATAACAACTCAATTTTATATAAATAAATCAATAAAGTGGATTAACTGACCATCTGTCTTATTTTAAAAAATTCACTCTCGAGTACTACAGAAATGTCTGCATATTAGAAAACGAGTCAATTTCATCTAAAAAAAATACCTATTGCCACCAATCTATTGTTATAGTAACATCTAATCTTTTTTGTGATCGTATTACTAATAACAATTTAAACAGAGAGTTTTAAATACCATAAAATAATGTCTTTTTATAATTTTTAAAAGTCTACATTAATTAATTTTAAAAAGTAATTTCAATGTAGGATTTGCTGCTAGCTTGAGATTATGCAGTTGACTATAGAATTTAGATTTTTCTCGGATTCTATATGATTGTAATTTTGGTTATTACTTGATATACTTTTATGTATTAAAATGAGAAGTTATTCTCTTTGTTTGTATTTTATTGAATATTTTTGTTACAATTAATGTTGCAAGTTAATATCTCAAATATGCAAATAGAAACCTTTATACTCTTTAAGCCTTACTACTGATAAAAATTAAGAATGAATCTTATTGCACAATTTGGATGTACTTTAAATTATCTTCAAATTTTAGTTCTTATATTTATTATTAGATATACTATAATTTATTACTACAAATTGTTAATCAAGTAAAATATTAAAATAAATATACAACTATTGAAAATATAATCTTGAGATATCTATCTGACCATAGCCCTAAAAACTTTACGGTAGGGCCATAAATACTAGGTATAACTTAAAGCTTTCTCACAATGATACTTGACTCGAATGCAAGCAGAGTTTAATGGTATTTATGCGTAATATGGCATGCCTAAGCATCATGTGCTGTTTAAGAGTGGGTCGAATTATTGTAAGCCTGTTTAAGTTAAACATAGGCAAGAAATACATATATATGTCGTCGGCGGATGACAAGTTTAGTTCTTTGCGTCGATTGTAACTTTGTACTTGTAAATTTTACGTATATTACAACTGTATTTTTTCACTTATATTAAATAAATAATTATATTGCAAAATATCTGTGGAGTTTTATTTCTACAGAATTTAATAGTAAGTGATGATAACTATGCGATGAAAGTTCAAACATATACTAGAGAAAATTTTACGGAATTTTATAAATTTTGTATTGGGGAGTATCAATATTACATGGAATTTCTCAGATACTAATTTGGCACAATCAGTGAACTCTTCGATTTATTTCAATGTAGAGATAAGATGAATAGCTGCATATCCTTACAACTGATTTTTCGCAAACAAGGGTCTTATAAAAATATCTTTGATTTAATAACTAAGTTTAATTCGGTTATATATATATCATAGATTTAATTATACATTAAGTAAACAGTATTATTTCTATTTTCCACTTTTAAAAGATAATATAGTTAAAAAATAAATTATATCAAACGAGCTAACGATAGAATACGTAGATTTTTAGTTTTACAATTGTTCAACCTCATTGCTATTTTGTCTGAATTAGTTTGTTCAAAATGGTTAAAAAAAATAGCAATAAATGATGCATGGAACTATAAATAGATATTTTTCATTTGATTTCTTGTAAATTGCAATGGTGTTGTTACTTTCAGAAAATTACCTTTTCGTGTTTGTAATAGTAGCGAGTTGTGTCTAGTTTTCTTGTTCAAATATATAATAAATACGTTATAAATTATGGATATCACAATGTATTTTGATTTGAAAATATACTCTAGTAGAATTGAAACTTAACTTCACTTTTAAATTTTGTTTTTTGCATTATTTCCTTAATTATTTTACTATTTTTTTATTTATCAGTTTTTATTAAGTTTTTTTTAGAAATTTTTCTCTTCCACTTCCTTTATTTAGTATATTCTTTTCTCTATTCTTCTACGTTTCATATTATTTTCACTATCTACAAATGTGATGCGTGCTTTACAAATTCTTACATTTCATTCGGTAAAAATAGTGAGTAAAAATTGGTTTTCTTATTGCTATCTTTAGTACATAAACAACATCCATTGTACCGTTTTTATTTCAAAATCCAATGTTTCGTCAAAATTTTTGCTCTTCAAGATTGTATCGATATTACTTTTAAAATTTTCTATATTTTTTATTGTAAAGCTGTTTTTTCAAAACTAGGAATAATAATTAAAAATATTTTATTCTCCTCCGTATGAACAACGCCACACTCACCTGGCTAGATCGGGTCCAAGGCAAACGTGGTAAGCTGGCATGCTGGGCGATGCTGCTACGTGATTTTGCCTTCGACGTGCAGCACGTCACAGGCCGCGAAGAAGACATTCTTGCTGGTCGTCACGGATTTACTTTCCAGGTGGGTTGAAGCCTTCCCCGTATCAAATTCCACGGTAAAGAACATCGCGCCGCTGCTGGAGAAGGAAATATTTATGCGTTGGGGATTTCCGCGGGCTCTACTCACGGACAACGCCCCACAGTTCCGAGGCAACGCTTGGACGAACATATGTAAATCATGGGGAGCGGAATTCTGGACAACGTCTATGTACCATGCACAGGCAAATCCTACGGAGCGCCGCAATCAGGAGGTAAAGTAGGCGTTACCATTAAAGTTACGCGACAGAAAAGATCAACAGCGCTGGGACGAAACCATCCCGGAAATTTTATTCTCTATACGGAGTCGTCGCAACGAGGCAATCGGAAGGTCACCGGCAGAACTCCTATTCGGAAAGAACAGGAGTTTCTTGCGACCAGGCGAAATAAACACGGAACGGACCCCCCCCCGTGCAACAACGGATAGAAGCGGCTCGCGAGCACCAAGCAAGGTACGCCCCACAATCATCACCATGGAGACCAGTACTAGCGTGTGTGATAGCGTATGCATACGAATTCACCCCCTCTTTAATAAAATAGAAAAATTCAACCCCGGGTTAGCCCCTCTCTAGAAAGGACCGTGTAAGGTACAAAAATTATGCGGTGGAAACGTATACAAGGTGAGGGATCTCTCCAGCAGACAGGCGTTTAAGGTGCACGTGGAGGACATAAAAGGCGTACCCCTCGGCCAAAGACATACTGGAGCTGTCATCAACACGCCGAGCACAAGCGGAGCATGCGGTAGCAGCGACGACGCTCCGCCGCCGAGGCCGACCGAAGAAGGCCGAAGTCGACCAGCCGAACTAAGCGACAACGCTGGGGTGGCGAGGTCGGGCGGAGACCGATGACCGAGTAGAACCGAACGGGAAACACATCGACGGGGAGCAGACGAAGTCGCCCGACTGCGATCATGAAACACCGAGCGACGAGAGAGAGATCGTGCAACGACCGAAAACGACCGAGGATGACCGAAGCAATCCTAGCAAAAAGAGAGAAGGAACCACGATCGACGTCGGACGAATAGACGGTTAAACCTTACGATTGTATTCTTTAAAATATTTCTTTTTATATAGCGATATACGATATTCAAGTTAACCGAACTTATAATGTAATCATTTTACTTAAAATAAACAATGCGGAGATATGCGTGCGGCGCCGAGGAGGGGGATTCGTGCGCCGCCCGTTGGCGACAGACCGGCGCGCGTTAAGAAAAACAGTCACACGCTCGATAATACAAGATCTATTAACATCTAACGGTTTTTTAACTTTCCGAGAAAGTTAAAAGACCGTTGAGATTCTCGATGATATAAAAATGGGAGGAAATATACGCGAAGGATCCATTATCCCTCCGGCCACGCTCGCGTATCCTCCGTACCTTTATCCCGTATTCTTCGTTTAAATTTTTTTTCTTACCCGTCCTTTTCCATCCCTTGACGTTCCTCTCCCAATATGGTGAGTCTTCTGGTCAACCAGTTAGTCATTTTGCATCTTTTCACGTAGACCTTTCTTTAGTGGAATTAACACGGAAGATAATAATCTGAAGGAATGAATTTCTAGGTAAAGTAGCATATTTATAACATGATTGTGAGTATTGCATAAAGAATTGACATTTCATATTATGATTACCATCCGTCAAGATGAATTTAGAAATTCATAAAAAATAATACTTTTATTTAGATATATAAGCAAGCATAATCCTAAATATCTCTTTAACAGTCGATAGATAGGACTTACTATATATAGTCTGTTGGAGTTATTGAGGTTTATCATAGCAGATCAATTTTTTATCACTAGTTATAATTTTATACAAAAAGTTTTTTTTATATAATCGAAATATTCTATAGCACATAGTCGAGTCCTTTTTAATATTTTTAGGTACTGTGATAAAAAATTATGATGTTAGTATATACGTAATAAATATAATATATTACAATGCTAAATTAGACCAATATTATAATTTTCTCAGTTAATGTATCTAATTTAATCTTAGTTATTTAGTTACTACTTTTCTACTATTAATTAGAAAAAATTTTATAAAATATTTTTTTTTTATTCTATGTGTATACAGATATATTTGAAAAAATTAGATAATATATATTTTATCAAGAATTTATTTAATTTTAGGTCAAAGGTTGATATTACAATTAATATTTATATTATGGATAAAATTGCTTTTTTTAGATTAATAAAAATAATTTCGTAAAGATTACTTATTATTATTATTATTATTGTGTTTATTAAACTATTTATTACATTATTATTATAAATTACATACAGAATTTCTATATTTCAACATTAATCTTATACATAAAAGTCTTTCTTTAAAATGAATCTACATATTATGTATAAATAATTATGTAATTATACTCTTATCATTTTCATAATTTTTTTTAACATTAGGCAACAACTTTTAACATTAAATATATAATTGTCCTTAATGTTACATAAATTAAACTATACTTGTTACACTTTGGTTTTATTTAATCCTCTCTAAAACTATTGTATGAAGCAGTCTCATTACCTTTTTGTTTCCTTTCATGCAATTTTCACAATTGCTTCTCTTTATTTCAATTTTTTTACATTTTTCTAGTGTGTATTATTGATTCAATATATTCTGCACAAAGTCTACACAGTTTTTCCTTTTTTGACATCCAAAAGTTATTAGCTTTACTCTCATTTCCTATTCTAAATCTTGTTAGAATTTTCACGGCAATTCTTTTTTCTTCTACTTTTTTCATAAATACACTCATTGTATTTTATGTTTTCTAAAATAATATAATTAAATCCTACAATATATTTTTTTTTCTATGTGGCTAATTTCACGGTTGTTTCTGCAGTTCTGCGTTTACATTAACTATTTCATTCTACAGTTTATTCCCGTTTTTAAATTTTTTTTTCCACTTACTCCAGGACTGTTCTAAGCCTTGCCAAGAATACATTCTTTGTGCTGCATAGTTTTTTCTTTTTTGCCTTTCAATTTGTTGAATTTTAATATTGTTCCACCTCCTATCCTTACTTTAACACATTGGTGATAGTTTCCACCCCTTCGCTGTTTATAATTTTATCTTCAAATCTAAGAGCTCTTTTAGTAGCTTTGATGTCTATTTTATTACTTTTCGATTCTACATTTCAAAGCCATCTGGTGTATGTATATCTAAGCGTAGCTCCTACTATTAAACTATTTCTTTTTAATCAATCGACTTATTTTTATTATATCTTACAATATCATGAGCAAAGATAATTTTGATCTTATCTTTACTTTCCTAATTTTTATACCTGAATTTTTTTTAGTTTTTCTTCCAAATCTGATAACTCTAAAATAGAGTTGAACTCAGTGTGCATCCTTACCTTACCTCCATACATTGTAACTATATATACATACTTCCATATATTTCAACCTATCCAATTACCTATTTTTCAAGTTTGCTTTTATTCTTTGTATTACCGTAAATATCCTTTATACACTTAATTAAATGACTTTTGATCCTTTCTTATTTCATTTCTTCCAAATTGTTTACCTTTTAATTTTATCGAAAGTGGAAACAAGTTAATAACTTGTCTTTGCTTATATAGTTCCCCGTCTTCTCCTAAAATTAAATGTGTCTTATCGTGTTTCTTATTATCTTCCATAAAGTTATCTATCCTGGTTTTTAAAATTTCTGCGTAAATTTTATAGCCAGTATCCATAAAAATTATTTTTTTGTAGTTTTTTTGTATCTTTTTTATGTCCCTTAAATATTGGATTAAAATTTCACTACTCCACTTTTTGACATATTTACTTTACTCAATATTCCATTTAGTATTTTCATTGGACAATTAACAATTACACTACCTCCGTATTTCCACATTTCATTCGTTATTGTAACCTCACCAATCTCTTCTATTACTTCATCTTCTTGTTCCAAAACTTCGTACGAATGCTCCCCTTCGCTTAGCTCTCTTCATCTTCTGCCATCTGATCACAATGTAAATCTTTAAAATATTTCAACCATTCCTCCTTTTTTGTATTTGTATTCAAATTGTTCTTTACCTTTCTATTTCTACTTCTTTTTCTTTTATGTTTTTGATCTTAATTACCTCTCTATATTCCTTTCTTTTTCTCAAATAATTCTTCTTATCTTCCTCTATTCCTTCTCGTCTTCACTTTTTATATCATAACACCACCTTCTTTAACTTCCAATATTCATCATCTCAACAGGCCTCCCCCCTACTACCTCTTCGACAACCCTTTCTAACTGTTATTGCTCCCTTCATAACTTCTATAAACTTCTTGTACGATCAAATCTCTTCTAATTCTGAAATTTGTTTCTTGTATTCCAGTATTGCTTCCTCTGATCATAAAGTTGATCCTTTTTGTTATGATTCTTTTACTGCCATTTTCTCGGTAAATTTAATCTTCAACGGTTGATAATCAGATTCAATTCTATCTATTATTTTTAATCTATCAATCTCCTGTTTTGCTTTCTTATTTACAATGAAGTAGTCGGTTACCGACGAATCCACTTTATTATTAATCGTATACCCATTATGTTTTCTTTCCACTTTTTCGTTTAAAATATAAAAAACCTCTTTCCTCAACCTAATTTAGTAATAAACGCGTTTAACAACAATAAATACTCTAAGTTGTTCTATATTTCTCTTACTATATATAAAACTGATATATTAAATAATGTATTTTTTATTTTCATTTTAAATGTTATCAGTTCTTCAGTTTCACTATTTATTTATATCGTTTCAATTTTATTACATTTTTTATAGCTAAAATAAATCCTCCCCTAGCCCTGCCTTTTAAAAATTCTTTTGTCACATTATCTATTTTAATATTAAATTTTTTTAGTTTTTTTATATTGAAATTTCTTTTCATTTCTGTTATCCTTGTTTGAGCTAGCCCTACAGTATCTCATTTCTGAATATTTTTTAATCCTTGTTTTCCTAAATTATATAATCCCGCCACATTCCAAAAATCAATGTTCATTTTTCTATATTTTACATTGATTAGTTTTATTGTTATCTTCTTTTTTTTTTTAACGCATTCCTCCATCTTTTCGTACTTCTCTAGGAAACTAATTCTTTTTTTGCTGCACACCCATATCATCTGATCTATGATTTTTTTTCTATTGGAGCACCAATTTTTTCTGTGTGATTGTTCTTTCTTGTTTTACTCAAGTTGTTTCTTGTTCCTTTATTTTCTTTTTCCGTGATTATTTCCCGTTAGTATTTGTTTTTTCTTACTCTCCAGTTTTATTTCTAATTTTTCAATTTTTTTTAGATTCTATTATTTCTTGTATATTTCTCCTTATTTTCTCATTCATTATATTCTTTCTCTTCATTTCATTAATTGTTTTCTCATTCCTTTTATTTTTCTCATTTATTATCCTAAAAAATTTTTTATTGACTTTATTTTTTTCATTCATTTCTTCCGATATTTTTGTATCTTTTTTTTCTTAGATTCCAACATTCTTTTAAAATCTCAACTAATTCTTCCTAACATACTACTTTATTCAATAAATTATTTTTTTTCTCATACTGGTTTTCTCTGTTACTATTGCAGTCTCCCCTTCTTTTTTTCTTTGTTAAGCGTTTTTCTTCAATGTTTATTTTGGTTGTTTCCTTGGTATCACCTTTAATCATTCTGTGGTTGTTCGTCATACATTTATCTAAATTTTCTATTCTAGATTTTTTCTCAATTTAATTTGGAGTAATAAGATTTTTTAGCCTTTTTTTACACGTTTTATTTCTCGCTTATGAAAAGCTTTCTAATTCTATTGTTTTCCACATGTTCACTTTACCGAAGTTTTATACTTTTTACTTATTATACAATTTATTTTTTTTTAATTATAATTTATTGAAAAATTGTAAATTTTTTAAAAATTATTTCAAATAATTCTAAAATTTACTTATATATATTTTTTTTTAATTTTTGTTTTAGTATTTGTATTATAATATATTTTTAAAAATCTGTTTAATTTGTTAATAATTTTTTGATAATAATAATTGAAATATAATAATTAATCTTATGTACATATATAGGGATTACGCTAAGTGATATCGATCACTAGTAAAATTTAAGTCACACTTAGTATAAAATATCTACTATCAATATATAGTTATATGAATTTTAGATTAATCTTAGTTTTAATTTTTTCTTTGCAACTGATAATATTTTCAATGATTACACATTTATTGATGCTTGTTTATTATTTTATATATTTTTATACATATTTTTTTATATATATAATATAAGTTAAATTTTGAATAAAATTATATTTCTATACGATAGACTGGACAAGTAAAATGTTTATTTTTTATTTAAATATGTAATTAATATTTATAGAGTTTAATATATATATAGATATATATATATATATATATATATATATATATATATTGTTGATAGAAAATCCGGTCGCTCGATTTACATAGGACGGCCGAGATAAGCCAACTTCGCAAGCCGGTGTAGTGCAAAAAGGTAATAGCCGCAGTCGCGCAACGACTAATAACAGTTGAACTGCAGCTTTATAGATAAGTAATTATGATATTAATTTCTGCTGCGCAAAAACGGTTTTGTTTTCAAGATCGCTACTGGACAAATAATTATATCATATGAGAAAATATTTGTAAAAAGGGGGAGAGGAGAAGGCATATAAGCTCATGGTAATGGGCATCGGGCAGGATTTCGAAAAGAATGTATAATTAAAAACAATTAAAATATTTTATTCAAATTTCACTGAATCATAACTATCATATATATTAACATTAATGTATATTATTAATCATGTGTATATTAAGTGTTATAAACACTATAAGTGAGTATTTTTTTATCTTTAATAAAAATATATATATATATATATATATATATATATGTATGTAAAATTTAAGAAGTATATTAATATTTAGGAGGTCGGATGTTTCCATCTAGAGGAGATCTTCATATAGCACCATTTTCAGATGAATATTTATATATGGAACAATTTAATAAAGCAAATTTTTGGTATCAGACGTGTTTTCATGGTGTAGATTTATCAGTTATGAAAAGTCATGCAATTAAAGAATATTTTAGGCAACCTATAGTGGACACATTTGATGTTCGAATATGTATGGCAAAATCTGTTCGTCATATAGTTGATTTTCAAACAGCTAATGAGACTGACCTGCATGAAATTGGTATGTATTTATAAGTAATGCACGATATTTTTAATTTATCTTATGATTTATTTTATATTGTAATTTTAGAAATTTATAAATGAATATTTAAATGGTTAGATTATTATAAAATCTTTAAAAGATAAAATTCGTTTTTTTATATGATATGTATTTTATTTTTCTATATAAAAAATTAACTGTTATTGAAATTGAATTTGTTGTGCATATTTTTATAAGTTAAAAATTTATGAAAAAAAATAACCTATTATAAAAAAATAAACTTAATAAATAAATAATAATTATATGTAATACTTTATTACTAAAAGAAAAAGGAATTTCACTAAATTGGCTATTAAAATGACACTTTTCCTAAGAAATATGATTTATTAAAAATTTGTTAACAGAAAACTCAAGTTGGTGAAGAATATAAGAAACAATGTTTAGGATACATTGTCCCAATGTTGCTTAACTCTTAACTTATACTATGCAATCTAATGAAAACCTAGTCATGTAGGTGTTTTCTAATTAGCAAAATCATACTCGTGTAGTAAATATTATTGTAGTTTAAACTTTCACTGATAAATTTTTTAATATTTTAAAAGTTATAAAAATATTTGATATTATGATGATTTTATTATGTTGTTTTGATTATTGTGTACATGTATTGCGTTAGTAAAACTGTGTGAACTCTCGTTAATAGTACCACCCAAAAGCTTTCTAGATTATCATGAAAAACCAAGAAGTAAAAGTATTGCGGCAGAGAATAGAACACCAATATAATTCTATATATATAATTATGTAAAATATAAGTCCTTAAATAGGATTTTAAAACGTAATATATCAAATTTGTAAATTTTAAAGTCGTTTTTGCAATATTGGTATTTTATCTCATTAGAATCAGATTTATCTAATATCTCACTAATAGTAAACTTAAAATTATAATAAAATCTCTTTTAAATCTTTGCAGACAAAAAATAATAAAAATTATAAATGAAAAATTGACAAAAATATTATATTTAAAAAATACATGGAACATTCACGTAAATTTTCAAACACAAAAACATATGCTGATTAAATTATGCTGTTTCATAAAAATTAATATTAATAAAACATTCTTAATCAGTCGTTATATGATGCTAAAACTTTAAAAATTATTACAAAACTAAAAAAAAATTTTCTTAAATGTGGAAACAAGACTTTATACTTTTCTTTTAAATTTAGTGTTTATTCAAAAAATTACTTACAAAGTGATTTTATTTGAAGTATGCACGGATGAAAGCTATGAGTTGCTTACCACCTTTTGAGTTTAAATAAATAGAAAATTTCCTTATAGTAAAGCTTTTGATTTTTGAAGTCAATCTAATTTTTTAGTCATTTTTCAGTTCATTTTTTATGAGATGTTACCTTTTTCAAAAAAATCTGAAAATATGAATAGAAACAATTATAATAATGATAATATGAAGAAATGATTACTGTATTGTAGAACGAATGAGGTAACGTGTCACTAATTTTGCAATATTGAGTTTAGCGTTATGGTGTAAAAGAATCAATTGTTCGTGTTTATTTTTCAATTCGATCACTTTTGTCTCAAAGATTGATTGGAACGTATTACCTCCAGTTGGTATTAATTCAATATGATAGTTTTGATCCGTTTAGAAGTTAAAAATAAACAACTTTGATTCTATAAAAATAGATAATTTTTCATCACTAATTACACCTTTCACTAGTCGTACTCTATGATTTTTATTGTTTATGGTTTTCGCGCTAGATCTAATATCAGTGGTAACTATGCAAAAAACTTCCTATTTTTTGTATCACGAATCGATACACCTTTTACTATCTCATTCAGTGTATTTCTATTTGTATATGATACCCAATTTCTAAGATTTTACGCCCGTCCTTTATGTCAGACTTTTCAACAATTAATCCATGTTAAAATTACTATAGTGTTTGACATGAATCTTTCCTTGAGTCAAAATAATTGTTTTTGATACCATTCAATGCACATTGTACTTATTTAAGTACTGTTACCATAAGCAATAATAAAACACGTTGACGGTCAAATTATTCGCGTGAAACTTTTGTTTAAATAAAACCAGTATAATAATTTCCGCAAATGTTGCTTTTTTCAAATATTTTTGACCTTGGACAAGACATGTTTCTTTTATTCGAAATAAATTTTATATCATTTAGTTATCACACGCACACCGTTATACTACATCTATGATTGTGTTATCAAGCACAAGAATAGTAATATAACACGATCATTAGAAAAGGTCGAAAATGTATCGCCGTATTTAATACATATAATTCATGTTTTTGAGAATCTACTTTTATTATTAATGAAATAGCTCAAATATTTAAAAAAATAAGACTTTAATAATAGCTCATATTAAAAAACATATAATATTTAATAAATTAAAAATCTCTTTTAAACATAGTTCTTCATACAATTTATCATATAAATTATTTTTTTATTATTTATATTCTCATATACATGAAATATACTCATTCATAAAAGACGTTATTGATAGATTTATAATATAATTTTATAAACATTTAAACAACCGATAATTTATATATAAAAAATTATATACAATAAAAATTATGTTTCTATAAATCTATTACTATATTATTATAACTATAACATTACTATAACTTTAGAAAATCAAATATGAGAAGAAATTAAAATTTTTTTACTTTAATCATGAAACAATAATTTATTATTATGATTAATTATTACGAGTTTGTAAAAATTAGAAGTATTGTTATATGAAATATATGGAATATGTAATGCCACATTGAACTAAATGATTTGAAATAAAGACTTCACTATTAAAATTATTTAATATATAATTTAACTTTTGAATTTAGAAAAATAAATACTTAAAATATAATAATAAGTAATTAATAGAAATTAATATTTAATTTTCTTTGTTTTAATGTAATAAAAATATCGAAAGAAATTAAAAGAATTATTATAATCTGTAATAATACACGAATGCAAAAAAATAAAGCAGCAAATACTTGCTTTTATTTTTAAGCTTATTGTATATATAGATATTGATTTTATTGAGGTGATAAAAGTTTGCTATTTTGACTAAATCAAACTATGAAATTAAAGAAATTATTGTTTTTATTTACTTATTGATATAAGTTTTGTAAATAATGTTAATTATTTTCTTTCTTTACGCGTTGTTTTTAACATTAAGTAACTTAATACTTTGTTTTAATATTTGGATTTAAAAATTTACTTTGAATTTTTCTTTTTTTCAGTGTGGTAATATTTTAATTAATTTTTCCCGCAACAGGCTGCACAGTTTTAAATTATTTTGCATGTTTAAATACATTATAAACGTATATCTTATTATATTTGTTTATTTACTCAAAGATATAATGAATATTAAGTTTTTTTTAATTCCAGTTTTATTAAAGATAATATTTAAGTTATAAAAGAAAATACAGGTAAAATTATTGTCAAATTTTGTATTTATATCGTATTGTTACCAACGGTCATCCAGACTCTTTCTATCCAAACATATTGATAGAAATAAGTATTCAATAGTAGAGTAGTAGAGTTTTAGGTTCATTGAGAGCAATTTGTAATCTAAATGTAATTATTTTTCAGTCTTATAAATTTGCGTGTTTAATTATTTTTAATTATTTAAATTTTTAATTACTTAGAACAAATTACTGCATCTGGGAAAATTTCGAGTTTACTAGAATTTAGATTGTATAGACTCAATTTTGACTTTAGTTTTTAAATATATAAATAACTTTTAATATATTTTTTGTTAAAAAATAGTCTTAAACAATTGAATTTTAAAATTTATAATTTTCATTTTCTCTGTATTGATGATTTTTTTTTATTCAAACATAAACTTATAATTTAAAAATACTAGATCTTTCAATATTTTCAACATTAATTAAAATTAGTTTCAATATTATTCAATTAAACTAAAGTTGTTTCTGGAAAATGCTGTAAAATGGTGTAAATGTTGTTATACATACCATGATAAATTTTATAGTATAAATTAAAAAAAAATTAAATGACAGTGAAATCGAAATTTAATTAACTTCTTAATTTATATAATATTAAACTCAGGTACTGTTCTACTTGTAAGATATTTTATCCATACAACTCGATAATTCTACTGTTAAATCAATAATTTTTTTATTTTTATTATAGTAGATTCTAATACATATATTTTTTTTATACAGAGAATTGTATAGCGTATACAATGTTTTGAGTAGATTTATTTCATATACAGTGTCAATAAATATTTGTATTCTGCAAACAATTATACTGAATTTAAGTTTAATCACCTCTAAACATATATGTATATAAAGAATTTAGCATTTGTTTGAAACGGTTTATCATATTTCCAGGTCTAAAATTGAGATTAATAGGCTGCACGTGAGACAAGAATACTTAAATAATACATTATACCTTCGTTCAATTTCTTATTTATTATTCTACCTCTACAATCATCTTCCAGGATTCCGCATTGACCATCTTATCAAAGTAATTTGGCCTACTAATTATTAGAAAGGATCCTTTTGGTATGTCACTCCGAAATACATATACTATAGGTTAAAAACTTTGTATTTGTTTGAACTACCTGTTTATAAATACATGTATCTACCTAGATCGCAAGTGCAATGCAAAATAGATTTGTGTTAAATAATAATTAAAAATAGTACGAAATAACTCCTGACAAATTAACTACAGTTAATCGTATATAATTTTTTGAGAAGTTTAAAAATATACCGTATATTGTAGAAAAGTTTATTATAAAGCAGTATTTTTGTTTTTCAATTGTCTGTCTTAATCAACCTTGAAATTTTTAATATTTTTTTATTTATACAAATGTTTATTTTTAAGAAGCTAGGAAATATCTAAAATCTTATACATATGTCTATTTATTCTTTTTTACTGCAATGTCGATTAAAGTATATACATATAAATAGAATATATATATATACTTTAAATACCAATATATTATTTTTATAAGTTTTTAATAGATTTTTATAGTGTATATACATATATATAAAATTTTAATCGACATTGTAGTATATATATATATATATATACTTTAAATACCAATATATTATTTTTATAATTTTTTTAATATACATTTTTATTGTCTTATCTAAAATAAAAATGCAATCTCATCAACATAAATCTTATAAGTAATTGTATTATCATAATTAAATGATCCTCAATTTAAATCTATATTTAGTTTACATTAGATATTTTTTTGACTTTTTCTATAATTTGATTATAAGTAATATAAGATATATTAAATACATAATTAAAAGTATATCTTAATAATTGTATATTTGTCAAAGTTACATATTATATTTACGAATGCATTCCAATTTTACATTTGTTTCCTATACTTACATAACATCATTTTTACAATATCATATTTACCTAAATTTAAATTGATAAATATATATTTAATCATTTTTATAAACAGATTTAATCAACTGCTGTTTTACAGATTATAATCGTAGATGATTGATTTTTCTCTGTTTAATATTAAAACTATATAGTAGAATAATTAAAAACGTTTAATTTCTTAGATTACAATTATAAATTGATTTTTTTCCTGAATTCATACATTGAGTCGTGTATACAATTAGTCTATTTATATTTTATAGTATTAAAATTCTTAATTAATATTATTGTAATAATTAAAGATAAGATTATATTTGAATTATTGGTAATAGACGTATATATGTTTCATTTTCTAAAATTTAAAGTTTATGGCATTATTAAAAATAAGAACTTTAATTTTTAGTTACTTATATTATTTATTTATATTATAATGTAATTATATTTATAATAGTAATTTATTATATTTACTTATTAAAAATTTAGATTAAGATATTGAATAAGTTTTTCAACATAATATATTTTTGAATTTGTTATTATTTAGAAAAATTATTGATAAAGTAATTATGCTACAATTGTAAACCATCGTAAGTAATAATTTTCGTCCAATTCTATTAAGCAATAAATAGATTTATTTATAGTAAGATTCACGGTGTTTTAACTCAATCCAAACTTTTGAGCCATTTTTTGATATTTTTATAAAATATGAATTTTACAGAAAGAATTAAATGCATAAATTGAAAAAAGTAATATTAAATAGTATCAAAGGCTGAAAGTAGAAAAGGTTTTAATACTACTTTTTTTTAATAATGTGTCGCTCGTTTTCCAACATTGAACCTAGCGTTATCACGTAAAAGAATGTAAAAAACTTCCTTTTGTAACGTCAAAATAACAACTAGCATGTCACCCTACACTTTTTAATATCTTATTCAATGTATTTCTCAGCATATATGGTACTCAATTATCGAGATTTTACACCTTTCCTTTATGTCAAACTTTTTCAACTTCTAATCTATCAATGAGTAATCCATGCCACAACTGCCCTAGAGTTTAACATAAATTTTTCCATAAGTTAAAATAATTGTTTTAGAAACCATTCGATGCACATTGTACTTAATTAAGTATTATTATGTTAAACAATAACAAAACATGTTAATGATTAAGTTATTTGAGGGAAACTTTTATGTAAATTAAACCAGTAGAATAATAATTCCTGTAAATTTTGCCTTATTCAAATAGTTTTGATCTTGAATAATATAGATGAAATGTTTCTTTTACTTCTAATAAATTTCAAATGGTTTAGTGGTCACGTGCTTTTTTATATCAAATCTACTATTGTTTTATTAAAATTTTTTTTGAAAAAGGAGCAAAGCTTGATCTATATTGTTGAAAGATATAATTTGTTCGGTTTAAAAGCTATAAATTTTATTTTATTCATTATATTTATTATTTGTTTTTTTTTATAAACGTTATATTTATATCTTTAAATCTCAATTAATTTATATTTTAATAATTAAAATCTTAAAGAATTCTGTACATAATTAGGTTTCTTTTCTAAAATTATTAAACAAATACTTATTAAAACATTGAATAAATGTAAAAAATATTTAAAAACCAGTAATAGAACTTGGTAAAATCTTTTTTTTCTAATGTATTGTAATACTTTACTTAAGATAATTTAATACTTAAATTGTGACTAAGTAGACAGTTCAATTGAAATAATACTATAAACAAATGAATCAATTTTACTAATTTAAAAAGTATTTCTTATTTTTAATTCTTAGAAAAATTAATATTTTAAGCATTTTTACTATTTTCTATTTATAATATATAGTGATATAATAATAAATATAATATGATTAAGATTTATAAAGCGATTCAACAAGTCTAATATTAAAAACAGATTAAATAATGAGAAAATAAAGTATAAATTAAATAAAATTGTTATTCATTATCACTTTTTAAAGTGATATACAATAATTGTGATTTATAATATAATTTGTATTTCTTACCAAGTTTTTTATGGATGTTAAAAATTCAAAACTTGATTAAAACAGGACAACATTCTGTAAAACAATTATTATATTGAGGTTAGTGGATTTACTATTGTACAAATAATTTTGCCATCACAGCAATAGTTAAATTCAGCGAATACACTACTCGTGAATATGATATTTATTTAATTTATTGTGATTTATGAATTGTAATTTAATACTTTTCTATAAATAAATTATGTAAATGTTATCAAACTTTAACACTATAATTTGACGTTTTATTTTCAACCTATTTTTATCTCTTTTGGATTCTTCTACTTCTCCAGACAAGTTGGCTTTAGAGCTACTTGTATTTACTTACAGTACTGGAAAAAATTCCTTATAGTAAGTATAGGAGAAAGGACTCCTATACTTTTTTATATATACCATATTGCCATTCACATAATATTGTGACATACAAGAAAATTAATTTAAAAAAAAATTTTCACTTATAAATATTATATCACAAATATTTTGAATAAATTTTTTATTTTATTTTTAGAAATTAACGTGGATTTTCATATTCTTGAAAGTGGAACTTGTCACGGTCTTGCATTTTGGTTTGATGTGGCATTTATTGGTTCTACTCAACAAGTATGGTTAAGCACTGCTCCGACAGAACCACTGACTCACTGGTATCAAGTTAGATGTTTACTTGAAAATCCTTTATTTTGTAAAAGTGGTCAACTTTTATCTGGTATAGTTAATCTAATTGCTAATAAAAGGTATGTCTGATTTCATATATTTGTTATAAAAAAAAAAAATTTTTTATTTTCAATACACAATTTTGATTTGTACAATATTAATGTAAATAAATTTACATATTTATTAAAAAATAGTAATAAATATTATTTTACGTACGCTATTTCATTCTTCAATACAATATATTTTAAAAATCATATATAAAAATTAAAAAATATTTTAAACAATAAATTATTCCTTAATAATAAAACTTTAAAGATTTAAAATAATATTTCATATTTAACTGTAAGTTAGAATCACTAATATTTTATTTGTTATATAATTTACATATAAGGTTAGTGCATTTATATTGAAGTTAATCTTGCAAATTGCACACTAGTTGAAAACTACCGTGAACTAATAGCATCAAGAGTCAAATAAACTAAATTTTCTAAAATTATTATTTGGGAGGAAGATCCAGTTCTTAAAGTCATCAGGAATCATAAAATAAACATAACTAAAATAGTATTTATAAGCTAATAATATTTATTATTTATTTGCATATAGTTAAAAACAATAACATAACTCATTAATATTATATTTTTTATTAATTTAAATTAAAACATTTATTTTCAATACTTAATAATTCAAAAAAATTTTAGAATAATATTATTGACAGATTGATCAACTTTATCATATATGTAACTCAGTAATTATTTTGCTAATTGTCCGAAATAATGATAACTGTAACAGTGATGAAAAGTTTGAAATAAAAAATCAAAAATTTATACACTGTAAGAAGAAAAGAGAAAAAGTTTTAGTTAGATTAAATTATAGTAAAAGTTATATTATAATATACAATATGGTAAATATAGAGTATGGATTTTTATTACAATTATTAGATATATGATTTATGAGAATAATTTGTTGTTTCTTAAATTTACGTTTTAATTATATATTTACAAAATGAAAATACGAAGCAAAATGCTTTAAATAAAGTCTGAATATGAAATGTGTTATTACTGGGTTTTTATAAGATGGCTAGTATGAACAGAGTAATAGTAAGAATGTATAAAACGTTCAGTACTACATAGTTTTATTAAAAAGAAATTATCATCAGATTTAAATAATTTTATTATAGCAATATTTGAAATTCTAGCTAAATACATAATTTGAGTACATAAAGAAACTGACTAAATTTTTTATTAAATATACAGGATTTAAATTATGCAAATATATTATATTAGATTATTAGTTAACATAAAATCCTTTTTAAAAATGTATTCTTTATTTTTCGAATTAATTATGAGTTACAAAATAATTATTAAAAAAATATTATATCTGGTTACATTAAGATTTTATTCGTAAAATCAGCTTTTTATAACACGAATAGCGTAAGTCGTCGAACTATATATACTGTAATAATAATATTACTTATTTACTACTAAATATCTTCTTATAGTCAAAAAGTAATAAAATATAAATATAAGCAATTTGTTATTATGTATTATTATTTAATAATATGAAACTAATGTTAATTAAATTATATTGCTTTTCTTGAACAAATAAATTTTTATACATATAACTACTAGTTAAATACTTTCTGAGTTAATATTATATTATTTATTTTAGTGATAGAGAACTGTACCATATAGAATATCTACTATAAGTATACGTATACTTATTTGAACATTTATAATAGCTAAACCAGATGTTAACAAGATTTTGAGTTTAGCATTAAATTTATAATACTATGTTCGATCATCAGAAGTTGAAGAAAAGTTTGGTGAGATCTCGCTAAGATGAAGAAACATTATGCAAAGCAATTACACTTAATACATACATCTTGTAGACGTATGATATATTTTGTATTCTAATTAGATTATTTTCGGGTTATTAAATTAATGCAGCCTCGAATCTTTTGACTACAAATATACAAACTTAAAATTAAATAAAACTTACACTTGTAATATTCATAATTATAATATTTATGTTAATTTTGTAAAAAAATTAATTTTGTTAAAATATTTATAAATACTTTAAAAAGATAAAAAAACTTTTTTGATAATAAGTTAGATAATATATTATTATAAATACTTCTTATAAAAGCTACTTTTACATTTTGAGAACGGTAATTTCGTTTCATTTTTTCCCTCGACACAAATCTGCAAACTCAATTCTAAATTATGATGTGTACTAAATGGATAATCAAGGGATTAGTTACAAGAAAAGTAGTGAATTTTAGAAAAAATAATTTTAAAAGAAACTAATATATAATTACATATAGATAGTTAACACATTTTAACGAATTTTTTATTTATTAAAATTATATGGAATTATTATTAAAATTTATAAAAAATTACATCAAATATAATTATAAAACATATTTAAAAATGAATTAAAATTTTTAATTTATTCAAAATAATTTAACCCAATTTCAATTATTTTATTATTAATATGCACAAATAGATTCTCAATTAATGATTATGACAGTGAATATTATTTCTTATGGTACTAAATTTTTCACATCAATTTTTAAAAATAATAGTACGTAGGAGACAGTTTTGAAGATTTATGTAGAATTTAAAAAACTTTAAATTTCTATGTACGAATTTCACTTTCTTATATTAATAACTTAAGTTTAATTGCTAATTTTTCGTTAACAGATAAAGGTAAAATTAATTGAAATTTTTCATTTTTACTATAGCAGATAAAATATATATTTTTCTTGAACATATTTGTATTCAGTTAATAACTATATTAATAACCCCTTTCTTTTTTTTATAATGGATGAATTAATGGGTTGAAACTATAACCAAATTATACAATATATATAAATTGAATACTAAGTAAAGATAGTAATTATTTTACATAAATTACATAGATTTAAAAAATTCTTTTATAAAAATTAAAAAATTTTAATTAAGAACATACGTAATTATATATTTTATATATCTAAATAACATTTTATTAAAGAAATATGGACTTCATTTAATAATGTGGTCATAATTAAAATATCTTAAATTATTAAAAAAAATCCCAAAATTGAGATGTTTTTTAAGCTTTTAAAATGATACATATTTACGTAAATTTTAAGTAAATACTACTCTATAGGTTCAGAGAATTCTTTATCTAGCAATTCAACTTTTATTTTTTTTATTATAAGAATAAAATTGATTAATTAATCACGCAAGCTTTTAAAATGAAAATAAGTATCAACTTATTTTAATAATAAACCCATAAAATAATATTTATTTTCTTTTTTCTTTTAATAGTAAACCCATAAAATAATATTTATTTTCTTTAAATATTACATGTATATATAATTTTGTAATGAAGAAAATGATTAATTATATTTTTCCTATACTGCAACAATGTTTCGTTTTTCTAAGTATATAAATTTTGTATATTTCTTTATATTCTAAATATAATAAATTATATTAATTTTTAAAAGAATCTAGATAATAAACAGTTTTTATTTTTCTTAAACTTAATGTAACCATATTCAATAAACATAAGAAGTCGAAATTAATCATAAGAATATACGAAACTAACAAACATACGAAAATAATTTTTTTGTTTAATTAACAAATTTCCTATACTTTGATAAGAATTAATTTCGATGACTAATTTAAGTTCCATATACAAACGTTAAATATAATCAAGTTTTTCATCTTTATGGAAGAATTAAAATATTTTGTATTTCTATCTAATTATTATCTACGTAAAAAATTATTAGAATCAGGTAAGAAAAATGAGTTAGTAAAAATTAATAACAATATCGTACATCTTTGACTAAACTAGTAAAAAAAATATAGAAAAAATTAGAATTGTTATCTATTTAATTGTGCTCCATGTTCAATAGTTCCGCGAAAGAAATTTTTAAAAGAGTTTTATTTTATTTTGTTATTACTCTATGATTAACATGACTAACTTTTTTTTGCTTAGATGGCTTAATTTTTTTTTATAGGGAATCACCTAATAATATCTTGAATATATGTTTTTGGGACACCGTCTATACATATACATATATTTGAAAGATGATATTGGATTTTGTAAAGCCATCGTTCACAAAATAAATGTACGTATATTTAGCTCAACAATTTATTTTTATTTTTCTATCAAAATCTCTTTTAAACAACTGCTTAATATATTTAATTATCTAAGCACTTAATTTCAATTATTTTCATTCTTTTTTTATTTACAGAGTTAAAATTTATTATTAAATTTTATTTCACACCTTGTAAAAACTACGCGAAATTAAAATTCTATTATTTGCAACTATAATATCTTTAAATAAATTATCTTAAGATTAAACTTAAAAAAACTGTTATAATCTCAATATATTATAACTATAGGAAGTAGACAACCTACCGAAATACTAAATAACAGATAAATGACACACCTCCGTATAATTAGATGATTTGAAAATAACTATTTTACTTATTTTAAGGATACTATTTATACTTAATATATTAAACTTTTGTCATATTAAAATTAAATAAATGTATTATAATTAATGTCATTCTTTTAATAACTTGTCATAAAATATCTAGTTAATATGTAGTGAGAGTGGTTGTTTATAACAGACAACCTTATCAGGAAAATAATCTAAAGTTGAGCTTTTACGAGATGAACTTTAAAACCAAATTAAATAATTTTTGACACTTTAATAATACATTTAAGTATAGTACATAAAGTTAAATCAGGATTTAAACAATTAATTTATAAAGTTAATTTATAGTTTATATATCTCTTCTGAGAGATTTTAATACAACCTATATTTATTTAATTTTAATTTGTTAGAATAATGGATGACTCATAGATTTTTGTTTATAACGTTAAATTTACAATTATATTCATAAATTTTTAATAACAAACCAATAATTTAATTCCAATAAATTAAATATTAAATATTGATTTATTTAGAATACAAATACTTTAACTAATTGAAAATCTAAACCTGTTTTTACTTAAACAATAATTGTACTATTTTTATTACTTCAGTTAATCTAAGATCATATAATTTAGAGCATTACAATGAAGAATAATTTCAAAACTTATTAATACCGAATAGAAGTTGCTTAAAAACTGATTTATCCTCAAAAACTAATTTTCAAAATAATTTTATTGTTTTAAATTTATTATATATAAAATGAAGTGTAAATTATTGTAAAGATTATCATTTCGTGGTTAATAAATACAAAGAATAATCATTAAGATGAAAGTATAATCTATATTATAATTTTTAATTTATAGGTGTTTATTATTTAATTAAAAAGTTATATCGGGGAAATATTTTTCATTTAATTAAAAAGTATACAAAACATTCAAAATTAAAGTTACCCGTTTCAGTTAAATTTTGTTTAACATTTTTATTGATAACTGAATTTTTTGAATTTACATATACCATTTTCAATAATAGTTTTATTAAAATTTAAAGCTTTATTAATTTATCTATTTTTTTAAATTCACAGTACTAAGTTTAGAAATTTTTTATTTAGATTTGTATTTAAAAAAGTTTCATTTAATAAATTAATTCTATTTTATATTTTTTATATATTTTCACTTTTTATTACTTTTTTTGTAATATAAAATTAATATTATCGTTATTTATCAAATTTTTATCAAAACTATCATATATTTAAGTAATTTCTAAATTATTTATTTATAATATATAAAAAATTAAAAAAATTTAAGCTGAATGATAAAAATAATATAATAAATTAGTCATATATATAATAATAATAAAATGTGTATATAATAATAATGTGAAAAGATTTATTCTTAATTTTTAAAATAGATACATTAAATTTGTATACATTAGTTTATCAGTATTTTTTATTTGTAACACAGTCTACATATTGTAACAAATTTTTAAGTATGAATTAAGAATATTAAATATTATATAATTAAATTAATAATGAAATTAATTGTTGATAATTAATATTAATTTTTTTATATAATGGTTTTCTAATCTATTTTACTTTTTAAAAAGTATAGATTATTATTATTGCATTATTAATTTAATATATTATTTATTTATTCAAATTTTAAAATTATTATTTAATTTTTTATTATTTAAATTATTATTTAATTTAATAGTTACATTCAATAGATATATTAATACTTACACGAGTTTACTTTTTGGGAAGATTTGTATTTCTTTCAAAATATAATTGTAACCAATTATGTTTTATACAATCCATGTTTTCTTATAAGTTATATAAATCTTTAATAATTAATATATGAGTATTTTAACTTTTAAACGTACTCATATAAAATGATAAATCCTAATTTTATTGAATTTGTATTGATAAAAAATTTATACTTAGAATATTGATGTAATATATTTTATTTATATTTTTAGTAATTTTATTTTCAAGTTTATTAAATTTTCCCAAAAAAAAACTGATGCACCAATTATAAAAAGTATTGATTTTTGAAGCTCCTAATACAAGATTTTCAATTACACTGTAACATCTATCATCATATTATTGATTTTATTTTTCTGTTATTACAAGATCATCTCACAATATTTTATTATATTTTATTCCGTATGATAAATAAATAACAAGATAGTAATACTTTTTGGAAAAGTGATTTGGTGAAAAGTGTTTCATTGTCACTCTACAGTTATAAATCTTACACTAAAGTACTAAAGTATTTGAATAGATATTGCTTTTTCCAATTTATGTTAAGAATTTTAATTTATTTTAAATACACTATAAGTTATTCTGGTAGATATAACCATTGGTATTACATAGCCATATTATTATTCCAATTTTCTATTAAATAGTATTCTAGAACTAATAAAATTTTCATAAATAATAAATTACAAATATTGCAATTTTTATATCAGTTTTAAATGTATTTTATTCAAAACTAATAATTGTTATTGGAAGATATTTTCACTATTAGAAAGTTTAATTCATTCATTGTATTATATTATTATAAAAAAAATTTATACATACAATGCTTGAAAATAAATAAATAGTTTTCAAACCATGGTAATATTATGCATTAAATTAAAGGAATTTACAATACAAATTAAGTCATTAGAATTTTTAAAGAAGAGATGATAATATTTCATGTTGCTTATAAAGTTATTTTGAATAAAGAATATTTTAAGTAAAAAATTGTAAAAATTTATGTAATATACATAAAAACTGCTTATTTTAGATATTACATATGTAATCAAAATAAGAACTAGATAATAAATTATATGAAATAAATCTATTTAATATAATTATATTTTATTCAATTTGAATCGTATTAAATGTGTATTTATGGAATCAATTTTAATAAAATAAAATACTTACTTAACCAAATAATTTAATATATATTACGAAATATGAATTAACTTCATATAGTTCAGCCATTTAAGAATGGTTATTTCTAAATTAAATATTTGAAACACATAACTCAGAAAACGTTTTATTTAATAAAATTAAATATTTATTAACTATATTATAATTAGATATCTAAATTATAATTTATCTAAATAAGCTTTATTTAACTTTTAGACAATCATATGATGTGACTATAGAATTAAAATTGGAAGGTACAAACATGGGAAGTAGCAAAAACACATTAGATTTAAAGAATCCATACTTTAGATATACCGGAGCAGCTGTACAACCACCTCCTGGACTAAATAATACGTCACCTAGTGAATCATATTGGAGTACGCTAGATGTTCAAGGAGCTCGACAAGCTGTAAATATGGTTAATGGAATATCTGTAAATGGCCTTGGAGAAGTATCTATGGATACAGGAACTATAGTTAATTCTGGTAGTCTTTTAGCAATTGGTAATTATTTATTAACTTATAGAATTTTAACCTTAATTATTTCTTTATAAATAATAAGTTTTTTTAATTCTTGATATCAATATTATTTATTTATGTGCATAATAATTCATTAAATTTAAACTGAAATATAGTATATTCACTTATATTATATAACATATTATTCTGATTAAAGCACTTCCAATGCTTACTTCAAAACTAAGATCTTGCAAAGATTATATTTTACTATATTGAAAATGCGGAGCAAGTAGAAGAATTTTGGAGTCAAAAGAACGGTCGAAAATAAAAGAAAAAACAAATATAAAGAAGAACCGTAGTTATTAGTTTTTTATTAAATAAAACATAAGTAATATTTCTTCTCTCTATAATAATAATACAGTATGGAATAATATATTTTGAAAAATATATATTACACCTATAATTAAGTTAAAAAATTAAATAAAATATTAAGATCTACAAAATATATACAAATAGCCAAATAAGCATTAAACTTGATTAAATTTCATGCTTCAAAAATATTAGAGTTATTCTTATTTTATATATTGTAGTTGATTAGATTCAAAATTGAAAACTAAATAAGTTTATAAGCTTTATTTTTTTTATGTTATTTACATAAATTTAGATAAAATATTACTTAAGTAATATATATCATTATATTTGAAGTATTTATATATTTTCTTAAGAACAGCTTAATACAAATTAATAGAACGAACAAATGATTTGATTGTGGAATAAATAAAAAAACAATGAAACAAAATAGTGAATCTATTGTATATTGTGAGGTAGCGATATGTTGTTTACAAAATTGTAAATAACAATATAAGCAAGCATGTAAAGAAGTATATCAATTCATTACAGTTTTTTTTTTCAGTTATAATTTTGATCTATAAGAATTGTTAAACGATTAATAAGACAAAGGATCTATTTTCACCTCATCTTCCCGCAGTTTTTAGTACAACATAGTGTTTAAGGCTAGAAAGTTTTTGCAGTATTTGTGCGAATATCGGATACAAATGTTATCACGATACTGAGTACAAGAAATTATGTAGGTCTTTTTTGCTTACATAACGACCAGTATAAATTGTAAGTGCACCTTTTCTATTTTTTTGTCTGTTTTATTTCTTTTCATTTTCTGTCACGGATAATATATTTGCGTTCCAGTATAATTATTAAATGTTTCTGTGATCTATCCTCTTAACTATAAATATATATACATATTTTGAAGTTGATAAAAATTATACGCAAGACGCCTTTTGTATTACGTTGTAATCTTTAACTACGACATGTTTTTATATTATCATCTTGTTTATTGTAATTCAGTTATTATAGATATTAGAAATTTTATATGAATTATGAAAATTTACGTTATCATTATGTTATCCGTGCTATCTTAAAATTAATGACTATGAAAGTACCATAATCGTAAGTTAGATATTAGATAAAGTAAGCTAAAATAGAAGTATTATAATAAAACCTGCCCCTTTTCAATCCACCAAACTGCAGATATTCTAGTTACATTATTAAAAATCTATCGTAATAACCTACGTTCTACTTATATTCTCTAATGAGATTATAATGAAGTTTAACGTCTGAGTAGACAAATAAATACTCCCCTTATGTACAGATTATATATCGCTATTTAGATTATAATTGGGATTATTATCTGATGTAGATATATGAAAGCATTATAATTAAATAATTATCGATGCTCATCATAATTCTTATATTTCTATTATTATTTTTAATTGGTATATAATGTACATATTGTAAATATTTTAAAAAAATTTATAGAAAAGTAAGAATATTCGCCGAGTAGAAGAAAAGTAAAATAATTTAAGTAAAAAAAAAATAATTTTGTAGATGATTAAGATTCGCATCATGATTAGATCCTCTATATGATACAATTTATTGAATTTCTATAACACAAAGCCTTCTTTATTATTAACTTATTAAATTGTATGAGAAAAGAATGTTAAGAAATTATTAATATTATAAAATTAAATAACAATAAAAAACTTATTTTACAATGATTAAAGAACTGTGTTTAAATACTAGATTTAAAGCAACTAAATTTTTCGAGATGAAATAAAAAATAAAAACTGTTATTAAAGAAATGTATAATTTTTTAATTTTTATATTTTATTTTTATCAGAAAAATGTACAATTTTTCAATTTTTATATTTTCATTAAAATATAAGTAAATTCAATATTTTCAATTTTTATATTAATAAAGTTATTATAAATTTTATTTACTTTGTGTCTATTTCAATCCAAAACAAAACACACACTTTCGCACAATTTTAAAAAGGCCTTTAATTTCTATTTCTCACTATAGTTTACTGTCTTCTATTTTTGATTAACAATAAATGAATACGCTTGATGCTGCGCTGTGGATGCATGCTTGGCCGATTACCTGTAGGAAAAGTGATCGCAGGGTGTATTCGATGCATAATTAATTAATTTGTCAATAATATTTGAAGTGAAATATAATGTTTTCATAATCAACTGTACATTCGAAATATTCTTTTAGTATAAAATATAAGTAAACACGATACAAAATTTTCTGTGCTTGTGGTTCTTTCATCAGAAAATTAGACTGAAACATACAGCATGCACATTTACCCTTATTGTAAAACAATTAAGTAATTATGCGTGGAGTTAGGAAAAGAGCGTGATAAATACACAGTGAAATCGCTACGCCGAAACACCTGCTGCTCTCTCAACATTATTTTGTCTTTACTTATTACCTTATATAAATTAAAATTTTTGGTAAATGTGAATAGTATTAAAAAAATGTTATCTATTTTAAAACATAGATTTTAAATAAAAATTGTACTGTGTGTGTGTGTGTGTGTGTGTGTGTGTGTGTGTGGTGTGCAGTATATAAAGTTTTTAACGAATCAAAAATTTTGTGTATAGCTTAACGTTAATATGTTCTAAATACTTTATTTTAATTATAAGTTATTTTTTAAAAGTTAATCGTAATAGGTTAAAAGAAAAATTTTAGTGTTTAAAATTTTTCAGAAGTGAGTTTACATCTATAAATGACAGGAACAAATAGATTTCACACAGTTTATAAATATTAATATTTTACACTTTTTATTGGTGCACTAAATCTAATTTTATGCAATATACATGCAATGTGGTATATACAAAAAATAATTAACATACTTAAAAAGGAAATATGAAAAGAATGGATGTAATCGTCTTTACAGTGACGGTGTGCATTAGCCGACAATTAGACAATTAGATCAGGGTACACTGCATCTAAATATTTTTAGGTAGCGATTGGGGTGGAGAACACTGTACAACGATACATACTAATGCACAGTGTACTCTAACGAAATGAAAAACATTAAAAATTTTGTACAAATTTGTTAATGTGCTTTTGTAATATTAAACTATAGAAACATTCTATCACAATATCATTAACAATGCGCTAATGTTATGACTACGTATTAGATAAAATTTGATTTCATACTGAGTATTACAATAGCCACGTGGAAAAAGTAGATAACATCAGTATTATTAATTTCAAAGACTTAGTTTTCGGTTTCGTCATGTTATTATACGTTTATTTTTTGTATTTTATTGTGTTTGTTATTATATAAATTAAAAAAAAAATTATTCTATACAAATTTTTGATTCATTTATTTATTCCTATTTCTTTAAGCACTACTAATATATTTGTTTAGTGAACTGCTCTGACTTTAAAAAATGTCGTATCGCCATTGTATATAAAAGTGATATTAGATTCATCTATTGTTATAGAATGTAAGACATATAATTATTGATTAATAATTATAGCAGTATAATAACTCACTAATAATCTAATAGTTACATTATTCATAATACTGAAAATTCTTCAGAAAAACTAAAATATATAAATGCAATAATCATGAACTGTATAGTATACAGTAAGTAATTATCAATGTATCAGTTAAAAATAGTTACATACTATGTGCTGTACATTACATCATAATTTTTACAACTATTATGTGTGGAGAATAAACGTTTTTCCTTTTGTCTATTACTGCGGACTTAATATATAAATACTTGGTAGGCATTAATTATCTAATATTATTTAATAGAAATGTTTTAATATACTGCAATTTAAATTTTAAATTTCTTGTTGTTCATCAAAACAAGAAATATATTTTTATTTATAAAATTTGATAAACATTACTTAAATAGTTACACTTTATGTAGTATGATTTTTGTATTAATTCAGAAACCTTTATTTAATTTTTCTTCTTTTATTATCTATAAAGTGTATATATCAAAAATATATATGGCTGTCATAATGAGGTACACTAAGTTCGTTTGTTTATCTTAAGATTTACGTCTCAATTTTTGTTTTGTATTATATTACAGTGATCAAACCCGATGATTTATTTTTCTTTAAGTAAAGATTTCAACTACCAATACTCAAACATATACCGTAAACGTAAATACATGTAATATTTTATTAAGCAATAAATTATATTTATTGTATACTTGTATCATTCTCGTATATATACTAAAACATCAGAATAAATATTTTAATTTTTATAATTGTAATTATTTTTTATACATCGAATTAGGTATTAAACTGAAAAAAGCATGTTAAGAAATTTTAATCGAGTGCAATTAAATTTCGTATGTAATATCTATTTTAAAATTTTACAGTAATTTTGTACTGATTAATTAATGATAAGTATAAAATGGTTGATCAGTATATTACATTTATGAACTTGTAAATAAGAATAACTATATAATGTAATAATTTTATAACGAATTTCTGTCATTGCGAAACGTTAAAATTTATTAATATCTTACATTTGTAAATAAATTATAATTCTATAATTGTATATAATTAAAAAAAAATTTTTTTTATAAGGTCAGCCAAATATTCATCCTGGCTCGATATCTAGTACTGGCCGTGGAAGAGTGGCGGTTTCTGCTACAAGCACACAAGCAGCACAGTTAATTGGGGGAGGTATCACTCCTAACATGTTTACATCACCAACGACAGTATGTATCAACAATAAAATTTATAAAATCAACTATGAGCTACTCATTTTTTCGTAAATAGAATTTTTTAAGTACATTTATTATTTTTATACAAAATTATGTATCATGTAGATTAAAGTCTTATTAGATTAAGTAGTTGTTAGTATTATGATTATTAAAACATAAGTAATATTTCTTCTCTCTATAATAATAATACAGTATGGAATAATATATTTTGAAAAATATATATTACACCTATAATTAAGTTAAAAAATAAAATAAAATATTAAGATATACAATAATATATACAAATAGACAAATAAGCATTAAACTTGATTAAATTTAATGCTTCAAAAAATATTAGAGTTATTCTTATTTTATATATTGTTAGTTGATTAGATTCAAAATTGAAAACTAAATAAGTTTATAAGCTTTATTTTTTTTATGTTATTTACATAAATTTAGATAAAATATTACTTAAGTAATATATATCATTATATTTTGAAGTATTTATATATTTTCTTAAGAACAGCTTAATACAAATTAATAGAAAGAACAAATGATTTGATTGTGGAATAAATAAAAAAACAATGAAACAAAATAGTGAATCTATTGTATATTGTGAGGTAGCGATATGTTGTTTACAAAATTGTAAATAACAATATAAGCAAGCATGTACAAGAAGTATATCAATTCATTACAGTTTTTTTTTTCAGTTATAATTTTGATCTATAAGAATTGTTAAACGATTAATTAAGACAAAGGATATATTTTCACCTCATCTTCCCGCAGTTTTTAGTACAAAATAGTGTTTAAGGCTAGAAAGTTTTTGCAGTATTTGTGCGAATATCGGATACAAAATGTTATCACGATACTGAGTACAAGAAATTATGTAGGTCTTTTTTGATACATAACGACAGTATAAATTGTAAGTGCACCTTTCTATTTTTTCTGTTTTATTTCTTTTTCATCTTCTGTCACGGATATATTTGCGTTACAGTATAATTATGAAAGTTTCTGTGAATATCCTCACTATATACATTTATATAATATTTGAAGTTGATAAAAATTATACGCAAGAAGCCTTTTGTATTAAGTGTAATCTTTAACTTACGACATGTTTTTATATTATCATCTTGTTTATTGTAATTCAGTTATTATAGATATTAGAAATTTTATATGAATTATGAAAATTTAAGTATCATTATGTTATCCGTGCTATCTTAAAATTAATGACTATGAAAGTACCATAATCGTAAGTTAGATATTAGAATAAAGTAAGCTAAAATAGAAGTATTATAATAAACCTGCCCCTTTTCAATCCACCAAACTGCAGATATTCTAGTTAAATTATTAAAAATCTATCGTAATAACCTACGTTCTACTTATATTCTCTAATGAGATTATAATGAAGTTTAACGTCTGAGTAGACAAATAAATACTCCCCTTATGTACAGATTATATATCGCTATTTAGATTATAATTGGGATTATTATCTGATGTAGATATATGAAAGCATTATAATTAAATAATTATCGATGCTCATCATAATTCTTATATTTCTATTATTATTTTTAATTGGTATATAATGTACATATTGTAAATATTTTAAAAAATTTATAGAAAAGTAAGAATATTCGCCGAGTAGAAGAAAAGTAAAATAATTTAAGTAAAAAAAAAATAATTTTGTAGATGATTAAGATTCGCATCATGATTAGATCCTCTATATGATACAATTTATTGAATTTCTATAACACAAAGCCTTCTTTATTATTAACTTATTAAATTGTATGAGAAAAAGAATGTTAAGAAATTATTAATATTTATAAAATTAAATAACAATAAAAAACTTATTTTACAATGATTAAAGAACTGTGTTTAAATACTAGATTTAAAGCAACTAAATTTTTCGAGATGAAATAAAAAATAAAAACTGTTATTAAAAGAAATGTATAATTTTTTAATTTTTATATTTTATTTTTATCAGAAAAATGTACAATTTTTCAATTTTTATATTTTCATTAAAATATAAGTAAATTCAATATTTTCAATTTTTATATTAATAAAGTTATTATAAATTTTATTTACTTTGTGTCTATTTCAATCCAAAACAAAACACACACTTTCGCACAATTTTAAAAAGGCCTTTAATTTCTATTTCTCACTATAGTTCTCGAATCTTAATTTGTTAGAATTTGTTATGGATATCAAAGACTTTTTTAAATAAATAATAAATGTTAACTTTTTAAAATATATTTAAATTTTAATCGTAGAGTAGGTAGGGGTTACTTTTTTATTGAAATAAAATTGTACTTTTATTAATTTTTATACAATAATGTATTGCAACATGCAATAGAATTTTCATACAATCTATATCATTATAAACTATAAAAAAATATGCAATAGTTATATTTGAATATATTAAATTTCTAAATTTTACTACATACTACTAATTTTTTTTAAGTCTAATTGTAGCTAAATGAGTAGCTCATAATTAATAAATTCCCAATTATATAAATATTATACCCACTTACATCTTTTCTGATACAGCTTGGTGTTACTTTCCAGCAATCGCTGGTCCTTGGAAATACATCTCATTATCCAATAAATGCAAATTTGATGATCGGTGATTATGTAGCACCTGGAAGTGGCGGAACATTACATACATATAGACATTGAGGTCATCAATCAATTAAATCTATATAAACTGTGAAATTAAATAGGAGGAACGTTCAACGATTTATGATCTAATATTTAATCTTATGTGATACAGCAATAAATCTATGTTTTATAAAATTAAAACGAGTATAAGTATATTGAAAATTCATTGCATATAGTAAAAAGTTAATTAATTATTATATCTAAATTATAGAAATTCTTTTTGTAAACTTTATTAGAAATACGAGTAACTAAATATGCTGCTTCACTTATGCTCTTTTAATTTTGTTATCTGTACTCCATGTTCTATGTATGCTAATTTATTATTATATTTTTATAATATAATATTTAAACTTATATAACAAAATGACTTATAAGTTCAATGGTATTTTATTATTCTTTAAAGCTAATTATATATTTTATATAATATAATAAGCTTTTAAAATTTGCAAAATTTAATCATGTATATTAAAAATTTTCTAATCATGACAATTATTAATACAATTTATATTTTATAATAATAATAAGTTAGAATTAGATTTTAAAATATTTTTATATTTAATACAGACCAAATTCATGAAAAAATCAGTGATTCTCATTATATTTATAATTATATTCTCACTATAACTGCAATCGAATTTACTCTTTTTTAATTTTTCTTTAGAATGTAAAAATAAAATTTCTCGTTATTTTATTTACGTCATATTTTCACTTGCATATTTACTTTTTGAGTTACTTATTGATGTATTTATTCGCCATTTTGTAATAGATTCAGAACTAATATTTATTAGTCTTGATTGAGAATAAGTCTAAGAATCTGTATTTTAACGTCAATTTTAATATACGTTTCTTCGATATTCGCCTTGTTCGACGAACATATCTTTCACCATTTAGTGCTTGAATCTCAGTATTAATTATCCCTATCCATTCCAAATAGGTACATCTTCACCAGTCTACTTTCTCAGCAACTTGAATTTTCATACAACAATGAAGTGTTTTTACATCAATCTTTATGTGGATAATGATAACAAGAATAGTCTTAAGGGCTGTAATGTAAGTACAAGAAGGTCAACTTCGATTCGAAGGATTGGAATTGCGGAAGAATTTTCCTAAGTCTTAACAAAATAAAAGATAAACCAATATTCAGCTTCATGGAAAAATTATTTTCCAAGCACTGTAACTTACTTTTATTTGGTCAAATAACCCCTAATCAAATACTCCTATGATTTGGCATTTATAAATGAATGAACTCAAGAATCATTATATTGAAACTTTGTAAGGAAAACGAGAAAAAGGCTGTATTATACTGCAGACGAGGAGAAAACAATGTTATTTTGCTTATTTAAAAGTCAAAAGAAAGTATTAAGCTATTCCTTGGTGGCTTGGGAATATCTAGTAACATGCTTGAATGATGAACAGAAACCGTTAATATAGTAAAAGTATAGTATTAGTAGTTTTAGTAGTACATTAAAGCCGGAGTTTTATAATATTTTTTTTTTTATATTTGTTCTTTTCTCTTTTAATTCTCTCTCTCTCTCTCTCTCTCTGTTTTCAAAAAATGTTTTATATGACATATTTATTTTGTTTTTATTTCCACTCAAATATATTTTCAAGTTTTTTTATTTGATTTATACTTTTACAATGTTGTTGCTTACAATGTTGAAAAATGTGCCTAATATTTCTTCCTTTTTATTGCATAATTTGCAAATTTTTTCTTATTCGGATAACCACTGTCTGTTTTTTCTTCTTTCATTTCCCATTCTATACTTTTATGTCGGATTTTCTTTTTTCATTCTCTTTTCTATATCTTTTCTTTATTCTCTACACTTTTCGAATTAATGTGATTCAGTTCTTCTGTGTATTTTAAATTTTCAATATAATTAGTCCATATCTGTAATTGCTGTCCAATCTTTATATTTTGTACTTCATTCTATAAACTTACTATGATCTCAAATTTTGTATTGCAAACACATTAGGACCATCCTATCTCCTGCCAAAAAACATTCTCTCCACTACGTAGTTCTTTTATTTTCTGTCCTTGATTATATTATTCTCTAATATCCTTTCTTGGTTTTATTCTCGAATGTTATAGATTCCTTTATAGTCTTTATTTCAATCTTTTGTTTCTTTGTTTCAATCATTAAGATGCTATCTGGAGTATTTTAGCTAGCCCCAGACATCATTTCAAGAATTTCTTCTATACTTTGTCTCTTTCCTCATTTTCCCTACACTCACAGACTTCTGCCCCGTACAATAACACTGTTTTTACTAGTGTATAGAATAGTTTTAGTTTGATTTTGAGGTTCTCTTTCAATAATTGTTCAATTGGAAATACTCCAAGCATTGCCCAGCAGAAGATTAGGTTTTTTGCAACTATTTTCTTGCGCACAACATTATTATTTCCAGAGAACGCGTATCCTAAATATATAGATTGTTTTACAGTTTTTATCTTTTTATGCTACCGCGTAATGTCTATGATCTTCCTCTTCCATCCCATTTTTTTAAATTTCATAATTTTCGATTTTTCAACATTTAACACTAATCCTTTTTTTTTAACTGCCTGAATAACCTAAGCATTTGTCTTAATTCTATATAACTTTTTTCTATAATCGGTATGTCATCTGCATATAGTATCGCCGTTATTTTCGCTAATTCCGATCTCGGAACTTTTCACTTTTCTATCTCCTGCTCTAAATCTGATACATTTATTTTAAATAACATAAGACTTAAATGGAAATCTCTGTCTTATTCCTTTTGTCATCGTAAGCTCTCGTATAATTTTCTTTGCCTTTATTTTATTTCTAGTGTTTTTATATATTTCTTTTACACATTAAATTATGTTTTGATTAAAAATTGATTTTTAATCCCTGCTAGTTCCATATCTCTTACCTTTTTTATGAAATGATTAATGTCCATAATATCAATCAGACTTCCTCTTTTTTCCTTTTTTAATTGAGCATCTATGGCTGATTTTAGCGAATAGATGGCTTTCGTTGTACCTCTATATTTCCTTAATCCAAATTAGGAGCGATTGTATTTGTTGTTCTCCTTCATATATTCGATCTTATTTTTTATTAATTTTGAGTATAGCTTGTATCCCGAATATGTAGAAATTTATGAGGATATACATCTCTACTAACGCACGCTGCATTGCATTCGTTATATTCACATTCCAAAACTTATGAATTTGTTGACAATTGGCAAAATAGCATTACTACTTTAAGCTATTAAATGATTTGCTTAGTCGTACAATTTATATTTTTCTAGTGATAACAATTCACTGAACTGAGCCTTATGAAATAAGTATTCTATTATTATATTACTATTATTGTACTGCATTATATATCAGTAGTTCACTTCATCATAGTATTTTTGCAAATTTATGTAGAATCTACTCTTTAGCTTAAATATAATTTAATTTTTGTATTTCGAACTTGGTTACTTTATAGTTCACTTACAAATTTATATATGTAAGATCGAGATTTTTACAATTATTTTGGTTACTTATTAACCATATTATTTCTTTTTTTTTAAATAATTTTCTTCTAAATATTTATTAAAACATTAAATTATAAGGTTTTAAAAATTACTTTAACATAAAATCATATTTCTTTTCGAATTCATTTTAAGACATCTTGTGTATTTATTACTCATCTTAAAAATTACATTGTTATAATTAAATCTACTTATTTTAAAAAATTACGGTATGCCTTAAAAATTTAAGATTGCGTTTATAATTTTATTATAATTACACAGATAAATTTTTAAAGAGCTTGCCTTTTGAGTCTAATGCTATTTAACATAGCAATGCAAGATCTGGAAACAACATTAAAAAAGTGTAGAACTTCAGGGATCAAATTATTTTATTAATTAATTAAATTATTATTTTATTCTTTCCCAGAATAAAATAAGATATCTCACGTATACCGACGATACAGTACTATTCAGAACAAACTCCTGAGATTATTTGGAGACTTCTTAGAAAGAATAGGACTCGAGTTAAATATTCAAAAAACGAAAATGATAAGATGTGGGAATCTCAGAGATAGAAGAAAAAAATGGAATAAATGGAAAGATGAAGAAAGAGAAATGATCAAAACGTTCACTTACCTGGGATACACATGCATAGAAAAAATAAAGAGAAAGAACACATTGAACATTTAACTAAGAGAACTAATATGAAATTAGGAAAAGTATAGTGTCTCACAGAGAGGTGGTTTAGTGAAGACCTCAAAAATAAAATAAACTAATTCGATGGAGTCATTGAAAGTGTAGTGCTGTACAGAACAGAAATTTGCAGGTGGTAAATGTACGACGAAATAGAAAAAATATAAATAAAATATCTAAAGTGGATAACAGGAGTAGACAGAAAAACCCAGAATTCACTTTGATGGTAGAAATGAAGAGAAATAAGCTAGGAATCAATGAAGCTAAGAGATCGATAAATTTCGATAGGAAGACGATAAAGGGAAGCGAAGACAATATATAAAAAAAAGTGTCTAAAGATCATTCTTTAGACGAAGTGGAAGGTAGCAGAAAAAAGGCAATAAAAAATGGACTGAAACAATAGGGGAAAAAAGAATAAAATATTGGAACAATATTGGCAGCTCTGAGAGCATATAGAAAGGAAAAACGAAGGAAAGGTGCTATATTTAAAAAGAAACTGAAGAAATACTAATAGGACAATAGCTACAGGAATGAAACAATAAGCTGTGAAATTGAAGATACGCAAAGAAGCAAAAAATATTTACCAAAAAAAGTGGAAGATAAGAGCTGGAATGAAATTGCTCGCAGAATTCAGAATGGAGAATGAAGCAAGAAATAACAACTACTGTTTATTAAGCACGCAATAGAGGAGTGTAAAGGATCTGGAAATAAAAACTTAAGCTGGTGGGAAAGTATGAAAGATAAAAAGAAAGATATTGCCATCATATAAAATCCAATGGATGAGAAAGACAAGAACAAGAAGATAATATAAACTCAGAAGTAATAGATTAAAGAGCGGAAAAAGACAAATGAAGAAAGATGAGAAGAATAATATTAATAAAATTAGATACAACTATTATGTTGAAAAAAATTTATTATTAGTTATCTTTAGTCTATAAATAAATGTTAACGACGCAATCGTCTCATCTGTCGGGAGAGAACACCGATCGACTGCATTAAATAAAAGAAAAAAGGTTTAGCACAAATCGTAATCCTAAACCTGATAAATTATAATTAATAGGTGAGAAAGATTTTCTAGAAAGAATATCGATAATAAAAACCTGTTGTACTAAACAGAAAATGTAAAATAGAATATAAAATTAATAAGAATTGTAATATCAAATAAAAAGATAAAATCGACAATGTTGGTTATAGTCGGCTATAATATCCACAGCATTTGGGGAAGAAAATACAATTACATGGGAAAATTATAAGACACAGCACAAGCAAATGTAAGCGCTGAACCTTAGGCTCCCCTCATAAGTTTTCAACTGTATTACTATTCGGCAGTGAATGCAACTCCCCGCCAATTCATACTTTGTTTATCTGTCTCTCTCTCTCTCTCTACATCGTTGTCTTTTCTTTCTTGACGAAATCAGCGCGGACCGATCTGTTGAGGTGTGGCAACGCAACACCAATGGTGGGACCGATCGTTCAAGGTGTCTGTGTGTCCGTGCAAATAAAAAGTGTAGGTGACCAGAAGGACGGCAGGGGAAATGAGAGAGAGAGAGAAAACTATGGTGTTCTGCATGCAAGTTACAGTAGAGCATATCGTAAAGGCTTTTTTACTCTCTCACAGCACACAGGGTTTTTTATGCCTAGATTATAATATTGTAAACAACGATAGAAGAATAATTGATGAATGTTAAAGCTTTTATTTGCTGCCCGAGCATGCAAAGGTTCTTTACGCCTATGATTTAGCGATAGGTAAATATGAATTTGAAGTACAAGGTAAAGTGATAGACCGCAAAATCTAAACGCGATAGTTTATATTAAAAAGAAACTGACGTAAAATATAACTACGTAGAATAAGTAAACATAAATACATATCAAGTTTTAATCGAAATTGAAAATAACCACGATAGTTTATAATTAAGATAATGAAATATCATTTATATTAAACACAAAATATAAATACGAAATAAATGGAAATGGTAAAGCGATAGTTTTCTATACGAGTAAACTAAAATTGAACAATAATGTAAGTATAAGAATAGATAGTGAAGAAAAGCGATATGTTATTAAACGAAAAGCGAGAGTTTTATATTAAAATATAAATGCAAAAATGATAAATATAAACATTAAAGTTTTTATTTAAACGGAATTATCAAGTAAAATAAAAGTAAAATAGTCGAGAAAAGTTATAAAAGCAAGAAATCTACTCTAATTTCGGTAGATTAAGAAATTTAATTGAGTCAAATCAAAGCAGAATGCTATCGCTAATGCTATAAGAAGCATCAAGTTTTATACAATACAAGCAAGATTACTGTTCATATAATCCTGTCTACCACACTCACGATATCTGGATGAACAATGATAATATTCATTATATTCATTTATCTTTCAATAAATAAAATTTGTTGGAATCGGTGTTTAATATAATGAATTTATCTTTTTCTGCAGTTTACTGAAAAAATTTATTTATTTTTAGTATGATAATTTATATTTTTAGAATCGGAAATATTGTTTTCTTATGTATATTATCTGAATTAAAACTATCTATACTATGTTTAATTGATTTTCTTTTTATGATAATGGAATTTAAAAGAATAATGCAATCTGTTCTTTCAAAAAACTTACTCTACCTTTTTTAAACAGAACTGTTTTCATAACAATAATAATAGATGAAAATTACAAGAGTTAACACTTATATTAGTGATTTTATATAAATATTTATAATTCTTCTAAGTTTAATTTTTATACTTAATTAACTTGAGTGATAAATTTTCGACTCGACGTATTCATATCCAAAGTTGCTAATTTTTCCTGTTTTTATTGATATTTCGTAAATTAGACCATTTTGGAACTTTTTGACAATATACTAAAACTTAATGGAGTTTTAAAAAGATTGATGTAATTTATAAAACTTAACTTATTCAATTACAAAATACATATATACATTAATTTCTAATTAAGATCTTTTATTAAAAATATTTAATGAATTAAAAAAAATTAAATTGTCTCAAAAAAGTAAACTATATTTATTACGATATTAACAGTTTTTTGGTTGAAATGAAGTAATTTGATCATCTTAAAGTAGATAAAATAATAAATATTATATAAACCTATGACAAAATATTATTTTAGAATTTAGAAGATTCTAAAACGTACCTCACTCATTGTATTGATGAAAATCTATTTACGCCGTATGTACTAAATTTGGATCTAAGAAACTAATATTTTAAATCTTAAAATATTTATATTTACATATTTTATAAGGCATTCATAGAGAAATGTATATAAATATTTACAAAAATCATTTTAAAAAAGTATATAAAAATAAAAAAATTTTTTAAATACAAATTATTTTAAAAATTATTTATGTTAATTATATTTTTAGCAATGATGATACAAATAATCTAGATTTTCGTTTATTAATTTATATATATAGCTGCATAGTAGAGAAGAAAAAATAAAAAAATAAATGATAAATATGTTTAAAATGTATATGTATATATGTGTAGTAAAGTATATTAAAATATTTATAATAGGAAACTAAAGGTCATTCATTGTCTATTTTATGTAATATGCGCTTAATTGCACGTATCAAACTCCGGATTGAGATAATGTACGCATATATCTATTACGAAAACTTAACACATCATTTTCCGACCTTCTTATCTATCTTGTTAAATATGCGCTTTATACTTTACTATATACCTTGATTCTATACACCAATTCATCGATACAGAAAATATTTTATCGAAAGACTATTTTCTACCATTTGTTGTTTACTTTTCTCACCCGTCTATAAAAGATCATATCGTTGCTTTGAACCGAATAATATCTATCTCTTTTAAAGTTCATCATTAATACAATATTAGAAATCTGAAATTACAAAAACTATTCCTTTTCACGACCAGAGTTAGACACCATTTTTATAGTTCAAAACTGACCGAGTTACTGTATCTTTCTATTCCTATTATTTCGGAGAGGGAAAATGGTCTTTGGATTGAAAACACTGGAATAAATAGTGGAAGATATGAAATAAAATTAAAGAGTAGAAAAAAGAAGTATAAAAGTAAAACTATCATAAATAGAGAGATAAAGCGATAAAGAACTCGCAAAATTGGAATAAAATATAAATAAAAAATATCAGATGCGAAATTAGATAAAACAATAAAAAGGCAGATAGTAATTAATATTAATTATTTATTTAATATTATAACTATTAGTATTTATAAATAATATTATAGTGAGGTTAAGAAAACACGTGGTTAGTTAGCGGCAGCAAGAACGACGCAAGCACTGAATGCAAGTCAAAGGAGAGAGAAGAAAGAGTACAAAGAATCAGATAGAGTTTGTGGCATAATCCACAATTAGCAAAAACTCAGGAACTCTGATATAAGAAACTTTGGATCGATCGAACAATCAAAGATTCATGAGAAGTGAAAATAGAAAAAATACAGCGTTCTCAAGTGGAAAAATTGTAAAAAATCAGGAAAATATAGTAAATATTTGTAAAAATCTATTTCAAGACATAAGAAAAGAGGGAAAAATAGGTATAGATGACTTATTAAAAGAAAAACTAAAAGTGGTTATAAAGGAGGAATTTATGAGGCATTAAAAGAAAAAATGAAGGAAGATATAAGGAAAAAAGTTAGTCAGCCAATAACCGAAAAAGTAAATAATACCTGGAAAAGTATAGAGAATAAAATAGAAGAATTAAAAATAATTGAGAAAAATATAGAGAAATTAAGAGAGAATTCAGAAAAAAAGAAAAAATATATGAGTATAATATAAGCAATTTACAGGATAAGATTAATTAAAAAGTAAAAGAGATGTATAAAATGAATGAGAAAATGAAAAGTAATGAAGAGGAAAGGAGGGAATACAAAAATAAGGTAAGCAACTTAGAATCAGAACTCAAAAAGATAAACAAAAATAGAAAACTCATTAGAAGAAAGAAAAATAGAGAAAAATAGAGAGGAAGAAAAGAAAACGAATAATTTCAAATAAAATAAAATAGAGAAATTAGAATGGATGATAGAAGAACGAGAGAATGAGAAAAGAAAAAACAATGTAATAATAGCAGGTCTAAAAAAAAGGAATTATTTATAAAGAAGGGTGGATTAATGAGTGGATTGGTAAAAATCTAGAAATTAGTATAAAAGTTAAAAAAAGTGTGGCAAATAGGTAAAAAACAAGAAGGGTGGTGGAAGACAGCATTATTTGGAACGGAAGACAAAAACATAATTATGAGAAAAAAATTAGAATTCCGGTAGAATTATCAAAAGAAAAAGATAAAAAATAATCATGGGAAAAAACAATGTTAAAACGATCGACAGTGTACATTAATAATGACGAAACATTCATAGAAGCATAAGTGAGAAGGAAAGTACAGGAGAAATATAGAGAGCTAATGGAAGGGGAAAAAAGTTTTATTACAATAGTAACAAAATAATAGGAGAAGAGAAGACGTAGACCTACAATGAAATTAAAAAACAGTAGTTTCACAGAGAAGCGTACAGACAAAGAGGAATGCATGTAAGTAAGTACTACAAGAAGTAAGAAAAATAAAGGCTTAAAAATAATAAGAAACATCACATAGGCAGAAGATATCTAAGCAATCTTAGATAAGAGTGGTATTGAATTGAGAGATCTATTAAGAAATTTACAACAGTTTCTAAGAAAAGGTCTAGAAATTATTATGGAAAAAACAAAAATAATAAAATTTTAAAAGGAACAGGGTAATAGAAATAGACACAATGAAACGTTCTCATGGAAAAATAAAACAATTGAAATGGTAAAACAATACTCTTACTTGGGATACGCTATGTCAGAAAGAAGTGATAATACGCTAAAAAAGAAGAATCTAGTAAAAAAGGTGAACATAAGAATTGGTAAAGTATGAAAGATAAGAGAAATACATTTTAAAAACAATTTAAAAATGAAAATGAATATGTTTGATACATTGGTAAATAGTGTGTTGACTTATGAAGTAGAGATATGGGGTTGGAAAGGTAGTAAAGACATAGAAATGATACAGAAAAAATACATAAATTGGTGTGGGGTTTGATAAAAACAGATTTAAAACCAAACAGCGGTTTAATGCTAGATACCAGTACAGAGAAGATGAAAACGTATGCTGTAAGAAAAGATAAAAACTATAAGAATATAATATTCAATGGAGAAAAGAACGAAATAGTTAAAGAATGTATAAAACATAGATTAGAAGGACGTAGGAGATTGTAGAACTTGGAAATAGTAAATAAAAAAGACAAGAGATTCGCAGTAACGAAAGTAAAATTCTGGAAAAGCATAGGTTGGTTAGGGCCCATGTGATGGGAGTAAAGGCTGAATATTAATCTTTTATCAAAGGAAGCAACTCATGTAAAAAATAGTCAAGATCGGGAAACCTGGATAAATTTTTTCGAATGTTTCAAAGTATACGGTAGAAATAAAAAATATAGTAATGGATAATATAGAAAAAGTGAATAGTTTATATTATATGAAAGAAGATTTCCTTATTATGAAAGGAAATATAAGAGGAAAACTAAATATACTAGCTAGATTTAGAATGGGCAATGAAAACTTAGCCAACAAAAAATGGTTAAAAATCGAAGAAAAACACTGCAGATTATGCGGTGAAAATGAAGAGACCTTGGAGCACATAATGGAAAATTGCAAAGTAGTTAAATTAGAGGTAAACAATTGAAAGAACTGTTTTAACTATAACAGAAAAAATATATACAGATTGTACAAGATCCAATGGGCGAGAAGAAGAAAAGAAGAGAAAGAAAAACCCAAAAAGTAGGGAAAGGAATCCACGGTATTAATGATATAAGACTAATTCGTAAAAATTTAATTATAAGAATATGGAATGTAATAAAATGGTATTAGTATTTTTTCATTGTTTTAAGATATATAAGATTAATGTACAAAGTGTAATGTATAAAAAAATTTTTTTTTAATAAAGTTTAATAATAATAATAATAATAATAATAATAATTTCTATTAAATCTTAATCTCCATTTATTGTCATATTTAATTAATTTTATTAATTCTTCTATATTGATAAATAATTAATATCATAAGTAATTATAAGTTAGAATTACGATTTTTCGAATAATAAAATTTGTAAATTATTATAAACAAACAATAATAATTGTAAATATACCAATTTAATTAATAATTACTTTATGTTATTATATTATATTATATTATTATTAATTATGGAATCACGCGAGGGAGATAGGGTTTGCAGGTGAAGGAACTATCTGTATTTTTCAGCACTTTCTTTTATACAGTATTACAAAGGCAATCCGTTAGTATTTTATAAAGTTCGAAGAAAATCTGGCCTCCGTCCCCGGATGGTCGCATTTATATTTTTCAGTCGGTGTTTACCCGCCGGAGATTTATAGCTATTTACAGCTATACTCGTGCTGAATTTTCCACGAAGCGCATGTTTTTTTTAGCGTGACGCGTTCATTTCATCACGAGAAAAAATGATGTCAAGAGTTTTAAAGGCAGTTGGAATAAAATAAAAATTAATTGCGAAAATGAATACGCGGGCTGGCGGAGGAGTTTTTGTTGCTTGGATATTTTTCAGAATCGTTTTATATAGCCTAATTTGCGATGCTTGTCTTATGGCCGCTTGACGATTTCGCGAAGTCTCAACAGCGTTCTTTAAATTTTAACGGCTCCGAGGTTTTGAAAACCTTGGCGGTCGTTGCTGGATTGTTTTATTCGAAATGCGTGTATGAATATTCTTAAAAAACGTGTGCTAGCCCGTTACCGACAGGCGGCGCACGACAAACTTAAACTTTCCTACCGCTGACGCTTCGCGGAAATGCACTTTAACAGGTGTTATTTTCCGGCGGTTATAAAATAAAAACAAAAAATATATAATTTATATTTCGTCGTGAAATCTAACATTCGCTTATGCGCGTTCTTCACAAGTGGTGACAGAATCTATATATTCTGTCGCCAAAAATTATATTAAATAATTATACTAACTATTGCAAGAAGTGGTATAAATTTATTAAACCAAGAAATTTGTACGTCTTGACCCTTACATAAGTGTGAATAACAATTTTTGACAATGGAATAATCCGTGGCCGCCTCGTAAGTAGTTGAGCACGTGTTACGGCTCGGGGGGAGCCGGTGTAATGAGTACATCTGAACGCTCAGGTAGGTAAGCCTGCTCGCGTAAATACTAAATAGAGATAATCTCTTCATTTCAGAGAGTATCCCGAAAATATTTTAAAAATAAGATAATAAAACGATAAAAATAAAGTTTGATTGGGAGAAAAGAGGGAATATAGAAAGTTTTAAAAGTGGTGCTCGACACCTTTTTCTTTTTTCCCACAAACAGAAAAGTAATTGCTGTTCCTTTAAATGCATTCTCTTCTCTCCCATTTAGTTCTGTAAATAGTATACTACCAAGTGTTGGATTTTTTTTCTTTAGTAAATTCACTTGTGCTTTATTCACTTCTTTCCTGATACCATTAAGGCCATTAAAAACAATACATAAATTGTTCGTAAATAAGAAACAAAAAATAATACATTAAAAAATAGGTTAATACACAGGTCTTTTGCACGTAATTCAAAATATAATACATATTATAGGCTAAAAAATCCATTTTTTAAAGGTCTAAAAAAAGATTTAAGATAAAGTTTTATTTATTCAAGATGCTTTGTTACAGAAATTAATTCAAAATCACAATAAATAATGATATTTTTTTTAAACGAAATATTTGATGCTTAGAACTTGAACACTAGCATCCAATACTTTATTATTTGAATACAAACTTTGACTATTATAAATCTATTATTGTATAATTTTTAAAGTAGAATTTAAAATAAATATCAAGTAATCGTAATTTTAAAAAATTCTAAATTGTAGGTTTATATATATATATTCTTTTTAAAGGAAAAAAATACATTTATTATACTATAAACGTAGATTATCGATTATAAACAATATATTTTTAACGTTTTTTATAGAATATTAATATATAAGTATATAAGATGTCTTTTTCCAAATTTTAAAATGGAATCAATTTTATAACCATTAATTCTTAAGATTGAATAAAAAAACAATTTTTTATTTTAAATGAAAGTATATATCTATAATTTAATAATTTTAATAAGCAGAGGTCTAGTGTTCTTCGATAAAATGCAATGTTTTTATTTAAATTTTATATTTATAGAAATTTAAATTTTTATAAGTATAAAGTTATATATATATAAGTATATATTTTTTATAAATATATACAGATGTTTTAGAATAACATCTTAATTAGTTTTTAATTTTTGTGACAATTGAGAGAATATGCTATCTTTGTATTACACCAGCTATTTGTAATAAATAGCTTGTTTAAAAATCATTCTAATATTACTGATATAATTTTTTATTCTACAATATATCTGATTACAAGGGATATTATTAAAAGATTTTTGTATTCAAATAATCTTTAAGCTGATTTTCAGCTTTTGCCTTTTGATATGTACACTGATTGAACGCAGGAAGGAAATTTTTCTGTTTGATACTTATAAATTTTACCAATTTAAAATTATTATAGAATATCCATAAAAACACATTATATATAAAAGTTTTGATCATGCTTATTATATTCGTTACTAATAAACTTGAGAAAACCATTTTTTGATGTTTTAAATAGTATAATAACAAATTTAGTATATCTCAATATTCGTGTCAATACAATATTAAAATTTTATATTTTATATAATATTTTATACTATGTATTACCTATCAATAGATATTAGTAAAATTTTCTTTCTAATAATTTCTTGGAACATTTTTCTAATTTAGAATAGTTTTTACTTCGAGAATAATCATCAACGATAATCCTTTTGTGGAATAGATGAACCTATATGGATAGATGACCAATAAGAATATTGTTGTTACGTTTATTGTGCGTGCGCACAATCCAGGTATACAATTTCAAATTAGCAAATGAATTTTATGTACTTTATGTATTAAGTTTATAAAATATAATATAAAATAAAAATACTTTTCTAATAAAATAAAATTTATGTTCAATAAATATTAAATTTTGTAACACTTGACATCTTGGAATGGAAATCAAGGTATTGAAATATTAACATTCATTATGATTTTATATTTAAAAAAATCTAAGGTTTAAACATTTAATGTTTTATTTAAAATAAAATAATATATACCGTACATTAATTATAATTTTATTATATATTTAATTTAATTATTCTTTGTATATAATAAATAAATACTTGTAATTTCTAAATATCTGTATCTTGATCATGATTGTGAATTAGTTGTATTTATATTTTTAAAATACGTTTGGAATATAAAAAGTTTTATATTTAAATTTTTTCGTAAAAACTGAAGTAATATCATCGTACATTATGAAAGAATTTAATACACTTGTCTTTTGCATGTAATTCGGCATTTATGTATTACGTGCTTTACACTAAATTAATACATTTTTTATAAGTCTTAATAAAGATGTAGGATAAAGTTACACTTATAAAACAATGATTTATTACCGAAATTTAATTCAAAATCAAACTAGATAATGTCATTTTTTTCAAAATTACGAAAATCTTCAATACTTGGAATAGGAACTTTGGCTATTACTGGTCTATTATTTTATAATTTTGAGAGTATCATTACTAGTATTCATCTACAAAATTCTAAAAACATACAAAATGTATCTACAGCAAAGTGGGATCATAATTGGGATAGGTTAGATCAATTATTTAATTAATTTTTAATTTTATTTTTATAAATAAAATTATTAAATAATTATTTACATAAAATTTGTCTAACAATTTTTATCATAGAATTACATTATTCACTTTCAATAATTATTATAATACGTCTAAAATATTAATTTATATTTATTAAAAATATTATTAAAATAGTATTCTAATTTTTATTAACATATTAAATAATTTATATATGACATTGAAAATGTTAAATATTTATTTATTAAAACAATTTAACCTTTTTATAATAGTTAATATCTATTAATAACAGTATATATATAAATAATGTCAATTAAATGTACAATTCTTTATTAAAAGATATTTTTTAAATTATTAAATATAAATATTTTTATTAAAAAGTAATAGTTTATATTATTTACTACTTTATATATATATTTTTTTCAATTCATAATATTATTATGTAAATATATTTTTTTCAATTCATAATATTATTATGTAAATATATTTTTTAATGTTTGAGTTACTTTACTCAATACAAACTTAAACAAAATATGTTCTATTTTTTTTATTATAATATTTTAATTTAACACTTATGCGATTTGATTAATAATTTTCTTTAAGTATCATTTATAACTTGGATTATATAAATCATGTTGTTTTTCAAATAAGATATACTTATTTAAAGTAAATGAAAGAAAATTGATGTTTTTAATGTTATTAAACATAGACTTCATATAATAATTTATATTTTCCAGTTTTTGTTAATATATTTGAATTATTTTTTCTTAAGCGTATTAAAAATATTAACTTTTGCAGTTGATCATACGCATAATCAACATCATCTCTAAGATATTATATTTGAATGTACATATGAATTGTAATTGGTTTTAATTTATTTAATATTTGATCTGAATTTAATCGTAAAATTGAATATTGAATAAATTCATGGATTTTAGAAATCATTTATGTAAATATGAGTTATTTGTATCACTTATAAATTTTTTTATTTTTCTTTAGATTGATATATAAGTAAAAGTTTTATTATTTTTAAATTGAAAATAATTAATTTATTACATTTTTATAATGTACAATAAATAATTAATATTAGAAGAAGAAATAAATGAAATTTACTATTTTAATAATACTATTTAAACAGTAAACTTATTAAAACAAAATAAAATTATAATTAATATATTTTTAATAAATTCCTAAAGCCTTAAATATTTTCATTGAAAATCTAGTCTCACAATAAATGGAAAATATAAATGCAGAGTAGTTTTATATTTTATATGTACTTTGATGTTACTTTTTATATATATATATATGTATATATACATACATACACATATACATATACATACATATAAGGTTTAATTTAAACATTGTTTTATTAAAGTAAAATTTATATAAATATAGATACTATGCACAGACTGATATGTTCTCTAGATAAATTTAAGGGTATTTACAATATTTCAAGTTAACATTGTGAATTTATAAGTAATTGTGTGTAATTGAAAATTATCCCTACAACCCTTTAAAAAAAAAATGGAAAGAAAATAATACGATTTTTTATACCTACTTTTGAATTTTACCTTTTAATACGTTGCTTGATACAGACTCTTCAATTTTCTATGGGAATGAAATCTAAATGTTATTAAAGTTAGAAAAGTAACAAAATATAATTATGTGTATATATAATATAGTTTTAAAGTCTTAATTTAAATTAATAATTCTTATTGTATTTAAAAATTTTCTGATATTATGGTTTCAATTAATTATATAAATAAAAATTAAATAAAAAATAATGTATTTACAATAAAATTTACAATAATATGTTGTAAATAATTTTTAAGCATTAACAAATTTTTTATTAAAATATTTGGTTGGAGAAGTTCCATAATTTCAGTTGTAATAATTTATTTAAATTAATTAACTGAATTTTTGAATATGAGTACTATTAGTAATTATAATACAATCTGATAATATATTTTGTTGTCAATACTGTTTTTAAATGCATTTTTTCAGATTCCTTTTACAAATAAATATATACTCTAATAAATTTTTGTTAATGATACAAAAATGTTATATGAAGCTCTTTTCTTTTAATCTGCAATTTTTCAGTCTGTTTACTTTGTAGAAATTTTTGTCATCTTTAAAAATTACATGTTAGTAATACAGCTATGAATAAGCATAGAAGGATTTGAAAATTTTCTGTTATTAATCTAATATATAGTTGTTGATTATATGAAATTATACTAATTACTTTTTAACTAGTTCTAATTACCAGTTTCTACTTACGGTTAAATCATAAAATATTAAACTCATATGTCTTTTATAAATATTTTATTTAATTTATTATTGTACACAACTAGCAAATAATGTAATTTTATTAAAGTACCAAGGACAATTGTAAAATTTTTAAACGAAAGTTATAAAATAAGTAGATTAATGAATATTATTTATAACTACTAATTTATAGAAACTAAAAATATATAATTAAAGCTTTTAATGTCATCGGGGAAGGTGAAAGTGTAATTGATTCAACGGCAAAGAGAAAAAAGAAAAAAGTGTCCTACGTGGATATGATAACCACACACCTGTTGTTGTTATCCCTTTTAAATATTGATTAATAAATAATTTATTTTTATACATTTTTCATCTTCTATATATTTATTTTTAGAAAACAATTAATACATATAATTTATTGGTCTTCAAATGCATTAAATAACCTTATATTAAACATGCATATGGAGGTTTTTTATTTTCTTGAACAAGTAATCATTATTTTACATATTTCATTTATTATAAGCTTGTATTCTTAATTTATAAACAAAGAAATTTATATTTTATGTATAATTTTAACATATTTATATAACATTTAACATATAATATATAACAAATATATGTATGCTAATTTTAATAATGTCTATTTGTAGGCGTTATTTTAAAAGTGAATCAAAAAATTTCAAATATACTACTGATTCAGAAAAAAAATGTATAAAAACAGCTCGACATGTTATACTCATAAGACATGGTCAATATAATACTCAAGGAAAAACTGATAATGAAAGACATTTGACAAACTTAGGTAAGATTCTATATAGATTAATTTATTAAAAAGAAATAAAAATATATATTTTAAAAATTTTACGTTAAAAATAGAAGTTCTTTAACTTAATAGCTTCTTTCTGTTTTCTTGTTTGTAAGTTTATTCAGAAAGCATATTACTTAAAAAGACTAGATAAAAAATGTAGTCAATGAATCAAAAAATAAAAATAAAAATAAATCAAAGTTCAATAAAAATTTTTTATATTTCATGTAGTAAGGGTATCCAAAAAATTTAGTACCTATTATGACCAATTTGATAAATCATTTTTTATAGTTTACTATTTTAATATCATAATTCTTACTCATTAAGACAAAAACTATGTTTCAAATGCCAAGGTAGTATATTATTCACGGAATTTGTAATATTACAAATTAAAATTAATGATTTTATTTAAAACGATTATTTTATTAATGATATACTACAATATATACATACATATATAGCCAAGCTTGTGAATATATCAGCGGACACGTGCAACTCGAGCAGTTGCACCAGTTAGTCTCTTCTTTACGCGCCATCGACATTATTTATATATACTAGTTACAAAGGCAAGAGGTGTATTCCTTTAATATTATTGTTTATTGTCTATGTATATTGTATATTCACCTTTGTTAAGCCTTCCATTGAAAAAGCTTAACGTAGGACGTCCGTTAACGTTTTACTATGCGCCAGGCGCCTAGTCTTGTGTCTTTAATCCGCGGCGCCTATCTGGCGCATTCTTTAATTGTTTATTATAGAATTTAAGAACATAATATTATATCAGACGTTCGCTGGCGTCTTACAAGACGCCAGGCGCTTGGTTCTGATGTTTTGACTCCGCGATGCTCTTGTTGCATACATTGATGCGCGCTAGGCAATGACCGGAGTCATAAACATCAGTTTTACCATGTACGCCATAATATATTTAAATCGCAATAGTAAAACAGTTGACACAACAGAATATACCGAAATAGTTAAGACTATAAATAACAGGCTAACTTTAACATGGCGTTACAGCTGTGAACAAAAGAATAAAATGCTATGCAAAGGCTCACACCAAAACCCCGCATGTAATTTCAATACTGTTCTCAGTGTTATCCGTTGCATCCCTGTCTGGGCTTTTACCTGGTATTCTCTATTTTCATCTAAAAAAAAAGATTATTCTATAATTATTTTAATCTTCAATATTGAATGGTTTACTGTTCAGCTGTTTGTACAGGTCAAGAGAAACAGGTTGCATCATAATAATGTCTACTATGTTATCTTTAGAAGATAATCAGCAGATTCTGGTTACACCCTTATCAACACACTCTTTAATATAGATTCCACGTGTTTCTGATATCGATGGTTATGGACAGTTTTTTCTCTTATCTTCAGTTACTGTCTAAAGAAATCTAAGTGATCATCTAATATCTTCTATTTCTGATGACCTGTCATCTCCAGTAGATTTCTTACCACACTAGGTAGGCAGTTGCAAGACAAAGTAATCTGCTGATGATACTTCTGATGATTTTTTCGATTGATGTTAGTTCTTGGCAAGAGTCACTTATTTTACATAATACGTAGATAAGGAGATGTATTGTAGTTTTTGACTACACCACAAGATTGTATCTCCGTATAATTTTATAATATATTCGGTGATGGAGGTGGAGTCAACGTGATCTCTGAAACTTAAGTTGAAGCAAACTTCTACGTCCCCAGATATGAATTATTACTGCAATCCTAAAGATGTTGTCTGTTAAATATTTAAAGATCCTGTTACCTTCACAACTTCTTTCCTACTTTCTTCTATAACCAGGTATTGTTTACTAGTAAGAAAGTTAACTGCGAACGCGATATCTTATCTTATAGCGTTCGATAAATATATCAAACTATTGTTTCACAAAACTGAATCTTATCGCTTATTGGATTTAATTTTTTAGTTGATAAATTTTTCTCAAGTGCTTTTTGTCTTTATTTACTCGTCTCATTATCATAGATGTATCGTGAGGTTTACAGTTCTCCATATTCAACCTCTTTAAGATATTCCAAGTATATTCTTCGAGAGACAAGTATCTTGGATACCATTATCTTAATTTCTTTATGACCTTCCCATTTCCATATTTCTATACCATATAATAAATCATTTTCTACTAAAACGTCAAATAATTTAATTTTAATTTTGAAATCTTTATATAAAATTTCTGAAATAATAACTGCTTTGCCAAATAATACGTTTGTTCTCTTTGCCAATAATTTTTTATGAATTGTCACTATTATTTCGTAAAATTGTATATCCAAGATATAAGAACTAATTAACTATTTTAATTTTTTTATTATTCCATAAACATTCTGTTTTTTCGTATTACCATTATATTTTATAAATTCTTATTATTTTTGTCGTATCTATATTCAACTTCAAACCTTTTCTGTCCAGGAAATCTCTAAATATTTTAAGTAATATTTTTAATTCTACTTCCCTCTGCTAATATTACTATGTCGTTCACATATATAATCGATCTTATTTGTTTGCGTTAGCAATTTGTTTTCCCAAGCTTCCTTCTCTAAATCAGTAAGCCCAATGTTAAATAAAGTCTAGGTAAATTAGCATCCTTGCGTTATACTGCAATTTGGTTTAAACTCTAATTATCACTGTATTAATTCTAATTTTTATGTTTGTGATTTTGTACATTTCCTCAATCTATTAAATATTTATTAACATTTTATTCTTTCATATTTTTCCTTATTTCTTTCCTATTAATGCTTTGGTTTTTTTGTTTTCTTCGATTTTCGTTGGATTTTTCTGTTATTGTCGAACTGCAGTCTCTTGTGAACCTGTGTTGGAGTTTACTCTCCTCAGCCTTTTCTCTTCTATTTTTATTTTGTTGCACTAATTTTTCTGTCGATTCTACTTTCAGTATGTGATCTTTGAGCTGTTTATAGCTCAGTTTAGGTAGATTGAAGGAACAGAGAATGGTGTGCGTGTGTACCAGTTAAGGACAAGTGAATAACAACACTTGGAATAAAGCAGACTTTTGTATTCCCTAACAAGTTTTTCAAACTACTTTTAAAAGCTGCTTATATAGTTTAATTTTTCTTCTTCCACAGCTTATACAGCTGAGTTCTTGCAGAGTGTAATATGTGAAAGATTTACTTCGTTTCACTTTGTCTCTGTCAGCTTTCGAATAATCTTTTGTGATTTAAAGTGTGTGCTTAAATAATGTGATTATGGTAATTATATTATAATCTATTATTGATGATTCTTCTCACTCCCTGACTCATTTTATTTCATCTTAGTGATGTTCTCCTACGTTAAGTTGTTCGGAGGATTATCAGTCAAAATCTCACTGAGAATATAATAGTTTAGTTCTGTTTTCAGGTGGTCCAGCCGAAGATTAATATTTGTCCTCTTTCCCAAATTGTAGTCCATGTAAAACTTTATTAGATTCTAGACTTTATCCTGGAATTGCGGAACCAGAGTTTGAGTTGGCGAAACAGCGATATTATTTGGTGATAGTTGAATCGGCTCTGACTGAGTGACCCTTCTCAAGTTTTCTTGGTTTTAGGACACAGCACACTCCCTGTGCATTCCAAATTCGCCTTTTTCAACTTGATCAAGCTCTATTAACTCGTATTCTTCTCTCCATAATAGGGAATAGGATGGAGGAGACATGGATCAATCTGATGCTGTTTCTCCAGGGTTCTGTTAAACCCAATAAACATGTGTCTGACATCACCAATTGGTTCTTTCAACTCTGATACTGTTTGATCGACTGTTTAATTGAATCTCTTTAATATCTCCTAAAGAAACAGAAAGTGTTACATATGTGGGATCAGGCGAGGAATGGAATAATAGAATTACAAATAAATTATAATGTATTAACCCCTTAGCTAACTAACTAGTTCACAATAGAATGTACGTACGATATTTATAATATAATTATCGATGTTCTAGTCAGGGAGGCTTCCCCTAAACTTATTGGCCTGCCAAGGGTTAGCTAGCTGGGAGGGGTGTGCTTCCGCTCGCCGCCGCGACGCCGTACGCGTTGCCTCTCCTACTCTCTAACACATTTATCCTTTCACTCTCACCCTCGGCCGTTCCGTTAAATATTACACGACATCGTGTGATGCCGGTTTAGTCTTCGTCCTCTGACTCGTTGTCGATGAAATCGCCTTTTTCTTTATCTTCTCTGTAACCGGTGCTGGTGATTGCTGGCCCTCTGCTGTCGCCTACTCTATCAATCTCGTATCCGTCGTGCGTCGTCGGGTCGGTAGCTCTGGAGGTGTCGATGTCGTGCTCTCTTTTTTCGAGCAGGTTTTTGCTAAGTGTCTTCTTTCCCTGCAAACATAGCACACATCGTTGTCTAATTGCGTAAACTTCTACGCCTAAGTAATTGTAATAAACAATTAAGGAATTTGCCCGATGCCGACGGCCACCCGATGTTGACGGCGCGCCCGGACAGTCTGAGTAGTGCAACTGTTCGAGTTGCACGCGTTCTCAGTAATATATTGTAGTATTGTGTAATATGATCTTGCAGTTTATATAAAAAACAAGTCTGCGTTGCTATTAAGGAAAATACATTTTCCCGATTGCAACACCGACATATACCGCGCCACTAAAAATAGCGTTGTCCGACCTTTCGTGCTGGCAAGTTTGTGTCGAGCAATACACAGGAGCTTACACGAATTGTCGCGCCTTGGCTCCCGCGCCACGTAGCGATTAATATCATTGCATTTTATGTGGCCGGGAATAAACAAAGACATAAAAAAATGGACTCGCGCCTGCATTCCGTTCAAGCGGAATAAGGTGAGCCGGCATGTCTCTGCGACCATTAGGCAGTTTCAAGAGCTTGCCGATCGATACGAGCACGTTCACGAGGACCTGATAACTATGACGCACTGTCAGGGTTACAAGTACTGTGTGAGGTGCGTCGACCGTTTTTCCCGCTGGTCGGAAATAATACCAATCGCTGACATGGAAGCCGCGATCGTCGCGAGGGCTTTCATGTTTGCGTGAATTGTGCGATTCGGTGTACTAGCGAATAACTACAGATCAGGGGCGACAGTTCGAGTCAGCCGTTTTTGCCGCGTTATGTAGCTTGCTCGATGCGAAAAGAATTCGCACGACAAGCTATCACCCGCAGGCGAACGTCCTAGTTGAGCGCTTCCACAGGCAGTTAAAGGCTGCGATCAAGTGCCATGACACCATTTTACTGGGTAAGTAAATTGCTAGTCTTGCTGCTTGGCATTCGAACCGCCATTAAAGAGGACCTCAGTGCGTGTGCAGCCGAATTACTTTATGGCACCGACTTACGCTTGCTTGCGGAATTCTTCAATGCAAGCGAATATACACCCACGTCAAGCTACGTTGACGATTTGAAACGAAAAATGTCGGGTATAAAACCGACAAACGTAGGTCGACAGGGCGAAAATAAAATTTTCTTATTTAAAGAACTCGCGACTAGCGAATTATATATTTCTACGATGCGACGCAGTGCGAGGACCCGGCGATTCTCTATACGAAGGCCCGTTCAAGGTTATCGATCGCGGCGAAAAAAGCTTCAAAATTCTAATCGGCAACAAGGAGGTTCGATTCTCTATAGATAGACTTAAACCGGCCTTTTTGTTGTCCGAGGAATTGGAGAAAGCCGGGCCACCAAATACGAGCAAGACACAAACTGATGATGAACGTGTCATTGAGGTCAATACTCCAACACCAAAGACAGGAACAACTAATGAAAATAAACAAAGAGATAGTCGTTACGTCACCCGCTCCGTCCAGAGAATTCGCTTTCCCGAGCGCTTTCAGGCCGGATTCAACTAAAAACAAATATTTGTAAATGTAAATAATTGTTGTCACTGGTGAGGGAGTGATGTAGCGTACATAGTTAAAGTTCACGGCTCCGACCATTGGTTGTCGCGCGTCGAAGTATGCGACAGGTTGGCGTCGCGGATTCAAAACATAGGACCTGGTGCCTAGTGCTCTGTAAAACGTCAGCGGACATCCGACATTGTATTCGTTAAGCTTTTCAATGAAAATCTTAGCGAAGACAACAAAGTCATTGTAATAAACAATTAAGGGATAGGCCCGATGCCGACGGCGCGCCCGGACAGTCTGACTAGTGCAACTGTTAGAGTTGCGCGCGTCCTCAGTAATATATTATGGTATTATGTAATATATTCTTGTAGTTCATATAATAAATAAATAATTAACTAATTAATAGTACTAATTATTACCCTGATTATTATATATATATATATATATATATATTATACATAGATGTTTGGATGAACACGTAAGATTTTATTTTAAAAGAGTCAAACGTTAATTTAAGATATAGAAATTTTTACATATTTATATATAAAGTTGATAGGTTTAAATGCATTGTTCGAGCGTAATAATTAAGACTATAAGTTCCATCTTGTGGCTTTGTCGTGGCACATCGATCAACCATCAATCGACAGGCAATATGATGGATTGGTCATGTGCATTGTTATGTTCACCAACGGTTTTGCATTATTACTAATTTGAATTCTCCAATACATTGTAATCAGCCCTTTTTGTCAACAAGGACGTGTTCTTTAGAAATATCACTCATATACAAATAATCTAGATTATAACTGATTTTAATTTAAGAAAACATCAGAATAGTTTAAATCTGTGAAGTCACCCTCACTAACTTAAACTTATAATACATAAGAACTCATAAATTTGAAGTACAATCTCAATAAATATCAAGAAAGAACTCATAAATTTGATTTATACTCTCAACAGCTATCAAGAGATCAGTGGCAAGAAGTCAATGACCTTACAACTCATTGGCTTAAATAATCAATCAACTCAATGGCTTTACAACTGAAACATTTAAATAATTAAAACGCAACAAGAAATCATCGGTGATTTTACAAACTTTTCTCTAAGCAATCTAAGATTAATATAAAGTCTCAAAGTCTATAAATCATCATTATATTACAATTCATCAGTGTATTACAAATCAGCAATGCATTAGATCTCATTGATGTATCATGAATGATTAATGTATTATAAATTTCAACGAGCTACACACTCACGAAAAATGAAATATAACATAATAGGTAACGATAAGTAGTATTATAAATTCTTCAGTGCAATATAAAAATAGTGTAAATATTCATAGTTTAAAACTAAAACTTCATTCATTAACAATTCATGTAAATAAAGTGTATTCATTTTAAGACCCTAAATAAATTTCAATATCCTAAATATTCACCATCCGGTACATTCAAAAAGTTTAAGAGTAGTTTGACTTAATTTCAAACATGCATATATAAAATTTTTAGACGTTCGATATTAAATTCTATTAAAGTCTATTCTTGTATTACTTACTTTGTTGAAGAAACAAATATGCATACACTATCGTACACTTTAAATAAAGGTACCACCGGATATTGCGTAGTTGAAGTGTGTTTGGGCCGATAATCTGTTAGATAAGTATATAAAATAAGTGAAGTCGCTATTTATTTCTTTAACTACTTTATTTGAACAAACTAAATAACACTCATATATATTCAAATAGTAATAATAGAACAGTTGATACCACAGAGGAGACTATACTTTTACTGTAAATAAAAACTGTTTCAAATATAACATCGATATGTTATACGCTCAAACATATAATTCTGTATGCCCGTGTGGTGTTACAGCTATCTATGAACTAAGTAAAGCGCGCCCTGCTTAGCCTCATGAGAAAGCATTGAATACAATCTCAACATTTTCATAAGTAACTTTGAGTTAATTTCGTATATATGAATTTTCATTTTATTTTTTTAGATTATCTAGTTCCGTATGCTAGTTGGCACCATAATGCGCGTTTGTTTATACATTTTATATAATAATTATTTATAATAACTTAAAATTTAAATATTTTTCTATTGATATAATATAACTATTGTAAAACACAATAATAAAGATATAATCGTATACATATTCTAAATTCCTATTTTGTATTATTTCTTTTGAATTTCTCGTAAATTCTATATTGAATCAATTGGTTTAAATTGATCAATAGTTTCCTAGTGTACATATTAATAATATAGTCAGTATAGAGATAAGGTCATTTTGATTTAAAACTGAGTATTTTACATGACAAGTGGAAGTATGTAATCGAAGCATTTTATTCAGGTAACATAAAAGGGTGACAAAGTTTCGTTCAAGTATTATACATTAAACTTTTAATTAATTTTTATAATTATAACCAGTAATTTTATTCATTTAATTATAAATTTTAGAGTATATATTTTAAATTTAATAAATTTAAAATATAAATATATATTATAAATTTTTTAGGAAAATTACAGGCTGAAGTAACAGGCATGCGATTAGCTGAAATAGCAGCTCCTTATACAACAATTATTCGATCAACTATGAAACGAGCTCAAGAAACATCAAATCTCATTCAAGTGCATTTACCTACAGTACCAGTTGTAGATGATTCATTACTAGTAGAAGGAACTCCGATTCCACCTGATCCTCCCAGTGGTCATTGGAAATCTGAAAAAACGGTAAACTTAACAATATCTCGTAGTATGATTTTTAATATTTATACATTTTTGAAAATAATTTACAATATGAATTAATCATAACTTATCATAAATATAAAAAGTAGATTTTTTAATTCATAGATTGTAAACAGGAAACAAAAATTAATTTATTATTTATTTACTTATTTATGAAAATCTTGTAAATTGTGATTTCTATTTTTATGTACATATCTTAAATATAAATTAGATTTTACACATAATTTATATTATTTATCTTATTTATTTTCATATATATTATATATGTAGATATATTTATCGTTTTTCTTCTTTCTAGTTTTATTCTAAAATTTTTTTTTATTTATTTAATATTATTTACTACTAGTATTGTTTTCACATGATGTATTTCTTTTACTTTGCTACTTTCTTCTCTTACTTATCCAATAATCTTTTACAGTATATTTATGTATATCTTCGTTTATAACATTGTTCCACTTCATTACATTAGTCCCTCTAACATTATACTCCTTTATAATGTACATATTGTTTCTTTTTGCTTATAGCACAATCTACACATTCTTTTTTTTCTATTACCAAATTATTTTTCGTTTTATTCCCCATTCTATGTTTTTTTCGCTATCTTTGTTTTCATATATACATTTTTCATTTAAATTTTCTAATATTGTGTGCTAAATTTCCCTGGAAATTTTCACATTTATAGTTTATTTATATATCATTGTTGTTGTTAGCCTACTTTTGTTATTTTTATTATTATTATTATATATATATGTACGAATGAGAGTGAGAGAGTATGAGTATATGGGTGAGTGCATATGTTACATTCGTGTGCATAATGATAAATGACGAACGGCATTATATTCATATTGATGTCTTTCCTTTAAGCTAACCCATGAGAGGCATATAAGTCTATGGGAGGCCTCCCTTAGATATATTAGTATTAGTTAGTATATAAATAACATATAAATATAATAGAGACATAGTTAATTAAAAGAGATAATCAATTATTATAATACTTGGTTGTATAATTATATCATTATTTATTTAAATATATTATTAATCTATATTTATTAGTATTATCCTTCACATGTTCTTACATATATATACTTATTATTTATATATACTTTCATTATTTTTTAATACTTTTCCTTCTATCTGTATTTTTATGGCTTCTGTGAGGATTTCTGTATCTTTACTGTTTATCATTTCTGTGATCAAACCTGATTGCATTATTAGGTACCTTTATTTTTTCAATCCTATCCTTTTACTACTAACATTAAAATTTAATTTGGCGTATTTTTTCTGTATTTATTATTTTCTCACAATTTTTTCATTACCATATTTTGATTTCGAATAATAACTAGTAAAATTTTCTATATTTGCATTATATTCTGAAATTATCTTATAGTCAAGTTTTCGCAATACTTCATATTTTCTAACATATAATGCTTGTTTATTTTCCTATAATTTGATATGTTCTTTGTCTTTGTTATTTTCTTTATGTCTTAAGATGCACCGAAAATCTTCTTTTTCAATCTTGTTATTTATAATAATTTTGAAAGGGAACTATTTAGAAATTTTTAAATATTTTGCAATTGTAAAAAGAGTCGGTAAATTTAAAAAACTGATAAATAAACATTTTGTTAAAGTCTTTTTTTCTTTACACATGGACTCAAATTCACGGTTAATGATGGATTTGAACTTGCACGTAGTATTTTTAGAGCTTGCAACACGAAGGTTTTGATTCTAATTGAAGACTACTTAGTATTCTATTATTATTTGGTTAGTTAAATAGCCACGTACATTTTCGTGTCGAGAGAGCGCTCATCTTTGTTGGTCATCTGTATTTTTATGTATCAGCCATTTTTGTACCACATGAATACTCATTGTTTTGCTATTTTTCTTATCTTTTGTAGAGAATATACTTTTCGTTACATCAAAATTTAGGATAATAATCATTTGCATATTTTTTGTACACCACCAATCTTTATTATTTATTATTTATTTATTTATCTTTATTATTTAATACTATGCACAAATTAATTTTTATTCGCAGCTTTTAATCCAATATCTACAAGGTTTAAAAAAATGTGTCTTATTTTATTTTATTAATTTTCAGTAACTTCAGTAGTGTCTAATATGTATATATATAATTTTAATTTTCATAGAGTTTAATTATCTTGATTTCACTAATATCTCAAATATATCATGAATATTTTTTCCTGTTTTTTTTTTTTTTTTTTGAAGACCGTATGACTAAATTGGATGTTCTTAGATTAAGGGTGTAATTTTTATAATTTTCAATGATAAGAAATAAGTGGAAAACTCGAAATTTTAGTCAATATTTCTAATAAAATTGAAAACTAATATATAATTTAATAAATTATATGTACTACAAAATCTCAATATTAACTAACCTTTTTTTGCAATTTTATACAAAATTTGAGATAATAAAACTATAGTATTAATTTTCATTCCACATTAACATTCATGTATTTAAGAAAATTTAATATTTAATTTGAGAAACGAAATGAGAAAAATATAAAAGTAAAAGAGTAATTTAAATCATTAATATTATTATTGAAACTTTTTAAACTCTAAAATAATAATAATAATGTTATCCCTGAGTATTGATAGTATATAAACTAATAAAAAGAGAAAAAATTTTTTAAAATTTTATTAAACGATTAAGCAACAATAATCACTCCGTGCTACTATATGATGATGTTTATATTCCAACATTGTATCTTTAATAATCGCAGTGAATAAACGCAGAATAATATATCAGGATACTGGATAACAATAAAGACATATTAATGAAATTAAGCGCGTCGTCAAAAGCTTCAAACTTTTACAAGTGAGTAAAGAAATGAAATTCTCAGTGGCCTAAATATAATAAAAGAATAATTATTGAAAAGTAAAGAACTTCAATAAAGAAGATGCATTTAAATATGATAAATTAATGTTTTTTAAAGAAGTTATTAAAATATAAGATTGATGTGCAAATCAAATTTAGATAGATTCCTTAATGCTCATGATTAAATTTAATTAAAACTTCCTAAAAATTCTTGAAAAAATATAATTTTGTATTGAAATAGCATACATTAAAAGTAGATTATAAGAATATAATTAGAGAAATATAATAAGAAATATAATTATTTTCATTCAAAAATTATATCAGTGTAAAGTTAATAGTAATCTTTTGTAAATTAACGTGTTAAACATTCAACTTATTTTAATCAATAAGCGAATTTTGTATATATAATATTCATTATCAAATAAATAAAGAGAAGAGCGAATTAAAAGAGTTGGTAATTTTTATCAAATTTTGTTTACACCATGTTAGGTTTATAGAAAAAAATATTTTCTATTAAAATTAAAAATTGCAATATAATTTTTAGATAAGAGTATGATAGAATTTGGTTAAGACATTCTTATAACTATTTGGAGATCTAGAGTAATTTGTAATCAATCTGAAACCGATATTAGTCTTTTCGATGTGAAAACTCCAAAAATTTATTCTTAAGTTTTTACTTATAATTTTGGAAAAATTAATGGTATGTAACACAAACTAACTAATAATGTTGAAGAAATAAATATTTGCTGAAATATATTACAAACTTCGTATTTAATAATAGTTATAAAAAAAATTTCACCTTCCATAAAATATTATATTAAATGTTATATTTTAATCATATTAAAACAATCTCGTATGTATTATAATTGTAAAAGAAACTAATAAGTTTTAACAATTTTCCTAGTTTTTTCAAGATGGACCAAGGATTGAAGCTGCATTTCGAAAATATTTTTATAGAGCTGAATTTACTGATGAGAATGATACGTATACAATAATGGTTTGTCATGCAAATGTTATTCGATACTTTATTTGTAGGTAAGAGTACAAAATATTTAATGAAATAATTTACATAATATACATAAAAGTAATAGATGAATAACTTAAAATAAATTCAAATTTTTATAAAACATTTTTATTAAAAAAAAATAATCTAAAAATCATAATATTACAACAATTAATTTTAATATATACTTAAAATAAATGAACTTCTAATATATTTAAATTATTTTAAAATAGCTATTTTTTAAATTATTTAAAAAATTTTTGTTTTTTTACAATTATAATGTAAGTTAAAGTGTATACTATTAAAGAGATGACTTATTTCCATCTTTCAAATAATAAATGGATTCACAAAATGAGATTCTTCATCTTTCTGCAGAAAAAGTTATCTAGATTGAATCAAACAGATGATAATAAAAAGAGTGATGTTCTAACAGTAAATCTGGTACCATAATATTTCTCGTTTCATCCTTCTAAATAATATTTAACAGTTTTATGCAATGAGATCTAAATTACTATTATCTATTATTGGTTGTAGAATCAACTATTTAGTTTTATTATATTGTTTTGATAATATTTCAAATATTGGTTTCAAGTTATCAACTGATATTAGTAACGATTTAAAGTAATGGCTCCTAATTTATAAATTAATAATAAACCCTTTTTGATCCATATAATGTACAATATATTTCTGGGAAATAGATTTTTGTAGCATTGGAGCAGTATCTACTTAATATGTAACTAAAAGCCTTTCAATATTTCTCCGTAGAGCAAGATACAAAGACGAAGAAGTGTGGTAAAAATAATAAAGAACATACATAAATTAAAGGGATAGAAAAGGGTTTCATATTTTTGCACAGAAAAATAAAAATGCAAAAAAAGGAAAGACGAGAATTAAGAATAAGATTATAAAAAATAGTTACAAAAACCAAGACAATAATACATAGTGAGAAGTCGAGAAGGTGGTTTTGAAGATAAAATAAAAAGCAAAAAAGACGAAAATTGGTCGAGTAGATGTACATCAATCAATAACGCAATCAATTATAGAAAGATAGTAGACAGGAAAAAATATAAAAGTAGGGTAAAAAAGGAACAATAAAAGATCAAAAAAAGGTTCAATAAACTTGGAGGAAGGAAGAAACTTGACGAGTTCTTACCATTTTGTAAGAGAGCGTCAAGGGATGTAGGAAGAGGGGGGTATAGGAAAAAAAATATCGAAGAGTACGGGATTGAGGTACGGAGGGTACGTAAGCGTGGCCCGGGGATAATGGATGGATCGCAAGTCCTTCCTCCCGTTTTTATAGATCGGGAACTTCAACGGTTTTTTAACTTTCGCGGAAAATTAAAAAACCGTTGGACGTTACCCGATCTGTTATTGCGCGTGCGATTGTTTAATGTTAACGCGCGCCGGCCTGTTGCCGACGGGCGGCACACGACAAACTAGAATAGCGTTTTGGAATGTGGTCAGTCTTGAAGGATGGATACTCAAAATTTGGATTTTATTTAAAACCATGAAGTGATTAGTCTTATATTAAAAAAACAGAAAGTTTTAATAAGTAAAGTGGGGAGTGAAAATAAAAAAGCAAAGGTGAATATTTCAAGTAATAAATACAATAGTAATAAATGATAAAAAATAATGTAAGTGAAGAGAAAGACAGATGAATACACAAGTACATTGGTGATTGTAAAAGGTAGAGAGTAACCTTTAAGGCGTCGAGCACGACCGAACGTCTGGAAGCTAGCGAGCGAAATGAACGTTCTGACAGCCGCAGGTAGGCAACTATACGGAACAGCCGGCGAAGGAGATTATGCCGTAAAGTGTCAATGCGAAAGGCGTACAGGAAACATGATATTAATGGTATATAAAAATTATAAATAAATAAACGAACCATGTCATTTGAAGTCTACAAATAAACTTAAAAGAAAAAACAATTTTAATTTAATTTCGTAACCAATTCCTGAAAACTTCCCAATCCTCGCCATTCATAGCAGTGATAATAAAGTATATATGCAAGAAAAAAAATAAACAACGTATGGGAAGGAAACAAAAAGGAGTCCGTGATTTCGGGAGGGGGGTAGGTTAATGACAAAAGAGAAGAAAGAAGAAAATGTAAGGAAAAATAGATATAAAATACAAAATAAATGGTATATAAAGAGAAATCGAAGAAGCAATAAAGGACAAATGTAAAATAGCCTTTTTGAGACGAGTTTAAAGCTAGGATACATAAAAAGGATAAATTGCTACATCGATAAAGAGGCATAGAAGATACACTTTGAAGGAATATATGGAGGGGGGTCATCAAGAGAGGTTGAAAACGCACGAGAAAAGGATAAAAAGGATGTTAGCCTAACATTAATTATTTGTTTATTTACGAATACTGCTATTAATATTGATGTACACTTATTAAATCTAAATTGTGTTTTAAATATATTCATCTTATATAAAATTATATATTTTTATACTTATATATCAGTCCTGTTAATATCTTACTGCAATACTTTTTTTCACCTTGCTTCTATTTTATTTCCTTATTCCAATGAATTTTGTACAATATATTTAATTCTTTTTTATCACTTTTGATAATATTCTTCCACTTGATTACTTTGGACTCCCTCATAACGCTTTCTAGTTTCTTTTGAATTATTGAAATTGTACAACGTAAGGACATTTATGCTTTTTTTCTTGCACACCTTTTACTATAATTTATTTCATTTGTTTTTCATATTTTGAAGTTTATAGTTTATTAAAAAATTGCTACTGTTTTTGGATTATAAATTCTATTATTTCTTTCCATTTTTTTTCTTTCTATATTTATACTTTTTTTAGAAGTAACTGGACTATCCAATATTAGGCTAAAAGCTTATCCCTTTTATCCAACAATTTTATTTCTTCCTTTAATCCTTTTCTATTCTTTTTATTTTTATATTATTATTACTTTGTTTTTAAATATTATTATTCTCTTAGCTGTCTTTCCTTTAATCGTATTTTTTTTTTTAACATGAAAGTATGATCAGGAGTGTTTTTTTCTAGATTCAATATCTATTACATGTATTTTTTTCTATTTACTGGTACCTTTTTCTGCCTCAAATTATTGCTCCGTATAACAATACATTTTCGATTAATCAATCCAATATTTTCATTTTTTCCTTAAACCATCTTTTACGCCATACTTTTCTTAATTGAGAGTTCACTCTTTTGGTTATAAATTTGTTACGTTTCTTCCCTTGTAATTTTTTTAATTTGTATGCTACATATACAAAATAATTTACTATTTATGTGTTGTTAGCTATTCATCTAAATTTCATTTTTTCCTTCTTTCTCAGTTTTTCTGAACTTCATTGTTTTCTTTTTCTGTTTTTAGTTATAAGATATTTATTTCTAGCTAATTTCTGAAAATTCTTAATAGATCGTATAGTTGTTACTTGGATCTCTATTTTCCTTTTACTTTCCCTATTTCTACACCTAATTTTCTAAATTTCTTTAGCTTTTTTCAGATCTGTTAATGCTATAATAAAAAATATGAATTCATTGGCCATCCTTGTTCCACTCCTTCATCGGTTTTCATTTTTCATAATGTAAATGTGTTCTATTTATTAATTTTCAAATAAATTTAGAATAATTGAAAGTATTCAAGTTTGTTAAAAAAAGTCTCAATACTTATTTCACATTGTTATAAGATTTATTATAATTTATTAGATGTTTGATACAAACATAAAATTTCTAAATGTTTAATATAAAGAATATAAAAATATTTTATGAAAAAAATTATACTTTTCATAAAATATTCTTAATTAAATTATTCAAAAAAAAATTTTATAGTTTTATTTGATAAAAAAATTACTGCTCTTAGATGAATTATGTAAATGTTGAAAAATACTAGGATAAAAAAGAAAATTTTAGAGTTATTTAGTCAACTAAGTGGTAATACGATACATTGATTAATCGATAATATTAATGGTGAAACTTCTAAATCTTATCTTAATCCTAAATATAAAATATTAATAATATATACAATATATAAAAGATACAAAAATAAGGTATATTTTATAAAGTATAATTTGGTGAACGTTTATGTATTTGGAACGGTCCGACGCATTCGAGCATACACCAGATTTAGTATGTGCCGTTAAGCATCCCTTTCTTTCCGTTGCACCGAAAAATACATTCGGCGTATGCAAACGTTAAAATGCAATTCAGCTGCCTTCACCCTGAGCCGTTATTGGCATCGGGGAAAAAGGAGCTTTCGTAAGCTGCCTATCCTTACCCCATTGGTGTGAAGGGCCCACAGTCCGTTGGCGGAGCTGCCAAGGCCAGCAGCATAAAAGCAGGTCGTCAGACCCATTAGTTCATTCACTTGGGAGCAGTGAGAAAAAGCAACTCATCCTAACGTAGATTCTAACAAGAAATCGAAGGAGAGGACCGTTAACGGCGTTGCACTTTCGTCCACACTTCTCTCTATATATAACCGCTTTTGTCAATGGGCAAGATCGTATAATGTAGACTGAGCGCTCAGCAAAGAGAAGACCTGGTTCTTCTCCCCGCCTAGCTACCCTTGACAACCCTGAACAGCACTACACGAAACTTTGCCATTATTAAATTCAAATAAAAATAAAAATTCAACGTTGTATGAAAATACTTAAATTAAAATTAATAAATTATTAGTATTTAGGAGAATATAGGTTGTTAAATTCGATAGACTTGTTGAAGTGAATTTTTTTTTAAATTTCTAAGACTCATCGAATCAATTCTAGTTTATCATTTTTAAATATATATATAATGTGTGTGTAACCATTAAAAGAATAGTAAAAAAAGAAAAAAATATGAATGTTTATATTTTGCTTCTCACAAGGTCAGTTGCACAAGATGTAAGTTGATTTAACACAAAATTTTGCATTAAATATGGTATAAAAATTCAGAGATTTATTGGAAATGTACTTGAGATATCAAGTAATAAAAATATAAATCATCAAAAAAGCTAAAGTATAATAGAAAAGTTGCCTGACGTACAGAAAATTGATTCCGTAGAACATTGCGCAATTTATATTTTTCCATCCATAAAAATTTATCAAAAGCTTTGTGAGAATTAAACCACAATTTCATTTTTTTTTTTTTTATTTAAGATTAAGAATTTTTATTTATCTAATTAAAATATTATTTGTAAAGTTTAATTATTAGTTTAACTTATTCAACGTAATTATAGTGATAAAATGATTAGTAAAGTTTAATTTTGAGTAAAAATCATAATATTTGACAAATTATGGATAAATAGAATACATACATCTTGTTTATATCACTTTTAGATAAAAGAAGTAACAGTACAAATATAAAAATTATATTGCTGTATTTTTTTGTATTTGTCATATTAAACAATGTATAATAATTATTCTAAAAAATCAACGTAATTTTGTATAATGTCTTAAAACTATTTTTTATTTTTTGCTAGATATTTGTATGTAAATATATACATATGATTTAAATATTTTTTAATATTTTTTAGGGCTTTGCAATTTCCTCCAGAAGGTTGGTTACGAATGTCTCTAAATCATGGAAGTATTACTTGGATAACTATATTTCCTAACGGACGAGTTATACTACGATGTTTTGGTGAAACTGGTCATATGATACCTCAATGGATAACATCCAATTAAAATTAGCTTCAGAATCAGGATTGTACATAAAAAAATTTAAGAATTCAAAATTTACCTAAATAATATATGTATTAATTATTTTATCAATATAAAAATTCTTATTTTAACAATAAAAAAATTAATGAAAAATTTTTATTTGCAGAAAAATCATGTATTAATAAATATATATTACATTGTTTATTTCATTAAATCAAATACTAAATAAAAAATAACTTTTTAAAGCAAATTAAATATGTTATTATATTCAGTTTATATATATATATATATATATTTATTTAAAAAACTAACAAATGAACAGTTAATACAAACACACGTTTATGTAGCTCCCAAATTAATTTTTAAATTTAAGATCAAAACTTATGTAAAATAGAACATTTAATTCAGTTCTTCAGTATTAACATGTAATTTCAGTAATTTTATCGAAAAAAACATGAATTGATTCATTCAATATGCAATTCTAAAAATGTTAAATTATGAAGATAAAATAATAGTAAACAACATTGTGTTTTAATTATTTAAACGATAAACTTTATTTAATATAATAGAAAACATGGACTATGAAATAGTCATTTTAACTTCTAAAAAAATAAATGATTTATAACAATGTGAAGCTACGGTATTAGACTAGTTTTAATAACCATTTACTACGATATTTATAAGATTTAATATACAGTTTGATATATCAATAATAAATTTAAATGAACTATTTCGTATTTTTTAAATAAATATGTATTTAAAGATGGTTATTAAAAGTAATTCCGACTAAAATATTTTTTCATGGAATATCAGTAAATATAATCTAAAATATCTTTAATTTGTTTATTTAAAAAAACAAATTTTTAATATTTTGTTATAGTTGTTATTTATCATGATTATAGGTATACGCAAAAGATTAACAAGTAGCCGCATTGAAGATAATGATGGAAATTTTTCGTAAATACTTTTATTTATCGATATAATATTGTTTTTATAATAATTCACTACATAAAATTCATATCGTTTCTTTTAATTCTTAAAAAATAAATTTTATAAAATTTCTAAAATCGACTTTATCTGGCTTTAACGATAACCTTTTTTAACTTAATTTATATGTTGAATTTTTATATTAAGGACAAAAAGTCATAGAAGCCAGGTCAAGCGAATTTGGTGAATGAGGTATAAATTCATACAATTTTAAATAAATGAGGTAAAACATTGTTACGGTGTAATAGTATTCTTTGCTAAATAAGACTTCGTTTATTTCAATTTCTCATTCAATCGATTCACTAATTTACAATAATCTGCAGTGACTTTTGACTACTTTTATAAAAAAATTTGATGATTTTTTTTTAAATTGAATAATGGCTGCCAAAATCTTTTGTACCAAATATTGATTACCAATTTACGAAATGCTTACAGTTTTAATAATTTATGTCTTCACATCTGCTTAACAATTTCGGTACTTGTAATTAATTACTTCAAGGCTAGTTAAAAATTAAAATAATTGATAGATGAATCGAATAATTAATAAATGAAATCAGATGTCTTTGTTAATCTTATTAAAAGAAAAATTAAAATATTATTGAAGATGTGCATACTGTTCACTAAAAAATAATAATACGACTACTAAAAATAAAAATTAATATAAAAAAATCTATCTTTAATCCTATCTTGGCCGTAATAAGTAGCATTATTCATTTATAAGTTTTTTTATTTTTTCATTATTTTTTGATATATCTATTTTTAACAATTGTATTTTATTAAATTCTTCTGTTATATATATATTCTTTTTATGTAATATCGATTCAATGTCTTCAAATAGTTTTTCTGCAATCCTGAAAAAATAAAAATAAAATATTAAAAAATATCAAGAGATTGTTCATTTGTTTGTTATTAAGGTAAAGGTAATTTGTTGAGAAATACTTTTTTCTCGAATTTTTCGTATTTTCATAATTGGTTTGACACTTCTGAAAGTAGGTCGACAATATTTCATATGGAAATTATGTAAATAAATTTATCATTTTAATTTTCTAAAAATATCTTTGAGGTTTTTGTACAAAGATTTCAAAGAACAAAAAATTTAAAACTTACACAAGAAAAAAAATGAATTACACATTAGTTTTCTGAGGGCTCACGATAGATTAATTCTTCACTGATTTTTCGAGATCAAACACTGTAATTTTTAATTTTAATTTTTAATGCCAATACCTCCTTCCAATTCAAATTAGTGGTGCTAACTGTATTTTATTCTATAATTGTTTATAAGATCTCGTTATTCTATAATATAGTAGAAATTTCGATGATAATGACATTGGGAGCTTAGTATGCCCACTAAATGTATATTGTATGCAATTCATTTAGGACCGATATATCGGAACACATGAGTTTTGCTTAGTCTAAACGTAAGCAATTAACACTTAATAGTTAACTTTCTAGTATGCTCACAATGCGTCATATACGTTTTTAATTTGACATATATATCTAACCATATGTAAAATACGATGTTAAGTTAATCTATATAGTAATACTTATTTTTATAGGTATATATATAGCGATCTCTTTCGATTAGAGATTAACTTAACTTAGCTTAAAGTATTTTTGTGTTTAGTAGTATGGTTGTATAAAAATTATATAAAATTTTTACTAATTTATACTACAACTTTTCTTGTTATTGAATACTTAATTATAAATGAATTATAAATGAACTAAATTTAATATCGATTATATTATATATTTAAATATTTTTTGTATTATTAAGTCTTAAAATTTATGAATAAACCAAAAATATTTTAATCAACTCGTGAAATTGAGGAAACCTTAAACCAGTTTTCCGAAATAATACAATTCCAAGTAACAATTCATGTAAAACGATATTTAGAAATAAATTTTATACTTTTATATAAAAATTTAACGAATAAAATTCATTTATGTAAAAAACGAATAGACGTGGTTCCAACTACATAAAATACACGCAGTAATACTGTTTTGTATAATACATATACGTAATAATACATTTAAATATTCATGTAACTTTTTTTCGTATAAATGCTTAAATATCGCATAGTTTTTGTACTTTTCAAATTAACATTTTATCACTTTTTATTTAATATTATGATTTAGTATAAGTTTTTAATAATTAAATATAGTTTTACTAAGTACATACACTTCATCTTATAGTTAGATTGTTGCACTTTAGATTTTACTGTTATTGTTCGAATAAATTAAGCTTGCACATATTGTCACTTCTTAATTATCTTTGAATGTGTCTATTGGTGCACATTACCATGCATTTATTGGTACACGTACCTCCACACATTCGTGCGTACCTGGGCCTAGGGCGTTACTGAGCACCCATGACGCGTTCGACGCACGCGAACACCCGAGTGCCTCTAAAGAGCCTCTCCTACTCGCACCTCTTAACATCGTCAATGGAGAAGTTGCTCTCTAATTGTTTGATAATGCCTACTACGATCTGATGGGGATAGTATAACCAGGGAGATAAAAGGAGGGCCACTAGTTTCCACAGTAGGACTTGAGCATTGCTTCCCGAGATTCCCTTAACTTATTTAACCAAAAGGAATGAAACGACGCTCACACATGATGACGCCATCTTGCTACAAAAACGTATGCAGGATAACTATACACACTCTACTTTTCTTGACCGACTAGCGCCCTTGTCAGGACGTTATAGGGACTGATAATCATAGGTTCGATCTAGGTCTACCTCCCATTTTCACCGTCCCACTCACCCTTATCAAGGCCCGATAGAATTCAAGTATCATAGCTCGGATCAGAACTTACTTCCTATTCCTATCTTTGCATTATTACCATCAAGTTCATTTTTTCAAAATTTACAATTTTAATCATATTTTTAGTATAAAGAATAGCGTATAAATTGAAATTGAATCCGCTATTTATAGGCATTTATCATAAAATAAATAAGCTTCGTCATTATCAATACAATGATATCAGAATCTAAAGGGCACCTAGTACCATCTCTAGAAATTAATTATGAATTAATATATGAATAAGGGGTTATTTCAAAGTCGGTTTCTATCACAATGTTGGGATGCTTGAGGTATAGATCGATAGATAGATATATTTATTCAACAATATATAATTTTTATAATACATTAAAATATTCTCTTATACGTTTTTATATTCCATACTTTTTTTGAATAATTCTATGAACCTTATATGAACAATTTGTATTTTATCACTTATATTTCCATCCCTTTTTACTTTTTTTCAACATTTTAAAAATATTTCAATCCTCCTACATAGATTTTTCTATTTTTTTTTTTATAAATAGCTTTGATATTAAAATTACCTTTTACGGTGTTTAATTTTTCCAGAAGTACGTTTTATTACGTAATAAAGTACACTGCGAAAAAATATGTTATAATAATATAAATATTTTTTAATGAGTAATCTATCTATCTATCTATCTACTTGTTGATGGAATACAATAAATATTTGAAATGCTTAGTTAATGATCTATAAACTTATTGATTCAATCTAAGAAGCGAGGTAGAAATTTTGATTTCTAAGAAATATATTTGTTATGTCTTAGTTTTCAATAAGATGCGATAAAATCTCTACCACAAATATTTAAACATTCCATCATAAATAAAAATTCATTATTTAAATATGATTATATATACTTCTTAAATTATAAAAATTAGTTGGTAATTGCATAAACGCTGTTTTATTTATTAAAATGTAAGAAATTATGATAGTATTTATTAAAAAATATAAATTTAATCAAAAAATTAATAAAGATGACTTGATATCTTCAAATTTTTAACTACTAATTAATAAATTTAAAAATGTTATAATTGAAATAAAGATGGAGTTATAATTTAATTTATTATTAGATACAAACTTATCAAATCTTGAAGCTTCATATTTTTAAACTACAGTTGAATAATAAATTCATCCATCAATGGTTTGAAAGAATCGATAATTAACATGATTCATATTTATGCAAACGTTTATCAATAATTAGAAAATGTATTATGACTAAAATATACCTACGCTTTATTTTAATTCAAAGTTGATATAGATAGGCTTTTTAGTCATCCATTTCAGTTTAATGAAATATTAAATATAAACAAATTAAAATAAATTAATAAACTATGAGTAATTATTATAAATTCTTACAGTTAAATTATAAAACAATGTTCATTATATTTTTTCCATAATAAATAGTAAAATTAAAAAAAAATGTTTTAGATTTTGAAAATCCCTTTAAATTTATTTAATTTTAATAACAGGATGAAATTGAGTCGAATACCATTATATGTAACATCGAGAGAATGGTAACTTTTTCCATATTCTAATATCACTCATCAACTTAGATTGACAATATATAGAACAACGTCGATTATTTTGTCTAAAATTTTTTCGTACTTTTAGACGTAATCAACGACACTAATATTATTTTAATTTTTTTACACTAAACCCTACTCCAATGATAATTTGAAAGATGGTAATTCAAACATATTTTAAATAAACTTACTAAATAGTATAATACCGAAAATAATCGGAGTTCAAAGATAAATAAATTATGTTTACATACATGATTTGATAATTATAAAAGAAATTATATCTAACTAATAAAATCAATAATATTAATATAACGCGTGTAATAACCCAAAATAGACAAACACTATCGATAAATTTAAAATATTAAAAAATAGGAGTCTTGATTTCTTTATCTCACATTTAATTTATTATTTAAATGCATTTGAGAGATAAGCGTTATGATTACTTTCAATATAAAATAACAATATAGAAGTGAAGTAATAGTATGGGTGTTTTAAATAATTTTTGTAATTATTTTTTAATAATAATAAATAAAAGAAAAATATAAGAATTCAAAATTTTTTTTTTAATTTTTAAATAAATATATAGATAAAAATATTATTAAAAATAGAACTAAAAATTTTCAAAATACTTACATCGTTTAAAAGTAACAATCAATAAAATATAATAATACATACTTACTTTTTTTTTATATTAAAAGATTTCCTCAAAGTAAGATTTTGAGTGATCCAAAATAAATATTCCTTTTGCATTATTTCTATATTTTCCTGCAAAAAATTAATTTAATTATTAAAAAAAAATAATAATTATAAAAATATAATTTTATATAATATTAAATATTGTTCATTATCTTTTAAAAGTATTCAAAAGGAAAATAAATATCATACTAGAATAATATTTTTTATATTTTTAAATATTGTATTTAAATTTTATAATGGTTGAAGCTATTTTATATACAGCTTTTATATGAAAAGAATAAGTTTCTGGTATAGTGTACATGAAGATAAAAAATATTAGAAATTTTCAAATATACGGAAGAATTTAAACATATAATACAAATTTTGAAAAAAAAAAATGTATATATGTAAAAAAGAGAGAAAAAAATTAAAATTTGATTAATTAATAAAGAGTCTATTAATTAATTAATAAACAGTGGTTGATGCAAGAAAAAAGTATGTAGAATACGTAAAGAAGAAAAAGAATTATTAAGACACTAAAAAGAGTGTAGTGCAATGGATTCAAGATATGAATATGGGCAAATAGTATGAAGGGGATAGAAAAAATATAAGTTTACAAATGTGCATGAAGAAATAGAGAGAGAGAGAGAAAGAAAGAGAGATAAAAGGGGAGGAATGGAGGAAGCAGATAGACGAATGAAAATTTTAAACTTATGTGAAAATCAAATTTATTTGAACATTCAGCGTAAAGTCGTAGTGTAACAAGTCAAGTGTAAAAAGTAATATAAAGGGTAAAAATTTAGTACGTAGTAACATTTTACTGATTTATGGGAAAATTGTTAGCAAAACGTTAAATATAAGAAAAATTCTATGACTCTTACTGTCTGGAACCTACCTCCTCTATCTCTTTCTCTCTCTTTCTATAACCCTTATAGGAATGGGACTAGTAGCTAATAATATGCAACGAAAATTACAGAAAAAGAAGGCGAACCACCGCCTCCTGTACTTAGAAATGTACAGGATTTTTTTCTCTTGCTTAGCACGCACTCTTGTTTTTTATGCCGAGGATGACTTTCCTTATGTTGCCGAAATTTAAAACTATTGCAGCATTTTAGAGTTTAATAGCTGAAAATATTATGAGGGGAGGTGAATAAGATCATTATGGAGATTGGAGAGGAGTCAAGATAGTGAAAGTTGGTGTAAAGATATAGTAAAGAAAAAATTGATGTAAGAAAAAAAATTGACTTTGAATAGAGAGGTAAGGATGGAGAGCTTGTAAACATAGAGATTAAGGCAAAAAAGCCGTAAAAATGAAAGTAGACAAAAAATTAAGATCAAATAGAGAGGTTATTATATCACGTGGCCTGATCGGCGCAAGTCTCAGGAAAGAGAGAGTAGATAGAGTACATAAAGCTAGAGCTTGCGAAATAAGGTTGTTTCACAATGAGCAAAAACGCTGAAATAAGAAAAGTCCTGAGAAATGATAAGATAAAGTCAGCACAGCCAAGTAATAATACACCAGAAAAGTCAAAAGTAGATAAGGAGGAATTAGAAAATATATGTAAAAATCTATTCGATGTCATGAGAAAAGCATGGGAAAGTAGTATAGAGGAGTTAATAAAAGAAAAAGTGAATGAGGCATTTGAGGAGAAGAGGTATGAGGCAGTAATTAAAGATCGGATAAAAGACACGAAGAAAAAAGTGTGTGAATCAACTACAGAAAAAATAAATAAAGAGTGGAAAAGTTTAAAGAATAAAGTAGAAGAATATAAAAAGTTTGAGAAGGAGATAATTGAACTAAGGGACAACTCAAAAAAAGAGATTGATAAAATGAAAGAGAAAGTAAAAGGTAACGAAGAGGAAAAGATTAAATATAGAAATAAGATAAGTAGCATAGAAGCAGAAATTGAAAAGATAAAGAAGACAGAAAAAGCAATAGAAGAGAGAAAAATTAAAAAAAACAGAGAGGGAGAAGAGAAGAAAATAGAAAAATTAGATTTGATTTAGAAGGAAGAGAAAGAGAGGAAAGAAAAAATAATATTGTTATAGCAGGTTTAAAAAAATAAAAAGGTATTAACGAATGGATTAGTAAAAAACTAGGGATTAATACAAAAGTGAAAAAAGTTTGAAATACAGAAAAAGAGAACAGAGGATGGTGGGGGTAGCATTAACAGAAGAAAAAAAATAATTACAAAAAAGAAAGTATTGTTAAAAGGAACGCTTTATACATAAATAATGACGAAACTTTTAGAGAAAGAGACACGAGAAATAAAATCAAAGAAAAATGTAAGGAATTGAGAGTAAAGGGAACAAACTATTACTATATTGGTAATACAATAAAGGGCAATGAAGAACATTGGAGTTTCAGTGAGATAAAAACCAATGGTTTCGAAGGGTAGTACATAGAGAAAGAAGAGGTCAGTCATGAAAGTTTAATGAATAAGGAAAAAAGAGAATCAAAGAAGAGAAGCCTGGGATATTGGAACATACTGGGTATAAATAATATAGACAAAAAAGGATAGGAAGAAATACGAATCTGGGACATGATAGGATTAGCAGAGACGTGGATAGAAGAAAAAAATGTAAATATATAAAGGAGAAAATAAAATACTACGATTACGAAATAATTTATGCATCAAAAGAATTTAAAAAAGAAGGAGCAAGGGGTGAAATTTTATTTGCGCCATAAAAAATAATCCATACATAAAAGAAATAGAAAAAGAAAAGAAAATGATGAATTAATGTCTGCCAAAATTAGAATGAAAGAAAAAACAATAAATATAGCCATTGTATACATGGGCAGGAAAAGAAAGGAGAATTTTGAAGTACTAGAGAAATTCCAGGAAAAGAGCAAAAGGGAACCGTGCATTATATACGGTGATTTTAATGCTAGGACAGGAGAAAGAGGGGGGCTGGATGGACAAATGGGGAAGAGAATACAGATCATCTAGCAATAAAATAATTAACACGAAAGAAACAAAACTAATTGAATGGTTAGAGGATAAAGGCCTATACTAAATGGGAAAAGAGAAGAGGAAGATAATCAATACACATTCAACAACGGTATTGGATCGTCAGTAATTGACTATATAATTGTAAATAAAGAGGCAGAAGAATTTATAGAAAAAATTTAAATGCTAAATACAATAGACTCAGACCAACCATTGAAACTAAAATGGAAGTTTGGGAAAAATAGAGAAATCAACAAATGGTAAAATAAGAAGAATAATTTGGAACGTAGAAACGATAAAAATATATAGAGATAAATGAAAGGCAAAGGAAGACATTAATACATGGAAAGAACTAAAAGAAACTATGTTGAAGGTAATCACTATCTCAGATGAAAACAAAATGAGGGAAAGAAGAAGAAATGGTGGGATAAAGAATTTAGGGAGAGCAAAATAGAATTAATAAGAAATTGTAAGAAATGGAGTAAGGGAGGAATGGAAAAGGATAGAGTAGAATACGTAAAGAAAATAAAAAGATATAGAGTACTAATCAGAGACAAAAAAATAAAATATAAAGAAACAGAGACAAACGAAGCATATAGATGAATCAAATAAGGAGTTCTGTAATTTAATAAATAGGAAGGAATGAAATGAGATAGAGGTTACAATAAAAAAAGAAGATTGGATTACACATTTTAGGAATATTTTTGGAGAAAAAGAAAAAGAGGAACATAAGGTAGAAGATGCGAGTGATGATTTAGAACATGTTTACAAAAGGGAAGAAACAGATGAATTTAAGGAGGAAATACTGCATGGTATATACAAGTTAAAAAATAACAAAACCCAAGGTTACAAAGGAAATGTGGAAATTGGGAGAGAATATTATTAGTAATTATTTGTTGAATATAATAAATAATATTATGAGAGGATATCAATTACCTGAAGAATGGTTAAAAGGAATTACGATTCCAATATTCAAAAAAGGAAATAGTGAAATAACAGTGAACAACTAATACAGAGGAATAAGTCTGATAGATACCGGTTATAAAATATTCGCCGAGTTACTGAAAAACAGAATGGAGAAGCACATGGAGGGAAATGAGAAATATATAGAGACGCAAGGTTTTAGGCAGGGAAAGGGAACAATTGAGGCTATTTATAAACTGAAAACGGAAATTAACATTCAATTACAGAAACAACGTAGAGAAATACGAGTATGCTTCGTAGACCTGAAAGCAGCTTTTGATTCCATAAAGAGAAATATAATCTGGGAAAATTTCTACAAATTAGGCATGGATAAAATAATAATAAACGGCTGTAGAAAATTTTACAGGGAAAACTATAATCTTATCAAAATAAAAGATGAAATTATTGGTGAAATAAAAGCTAATAAAGGAGTGAGACAAGGTTGCCCTGAATTCGACACTGTTTAACATAACCATGTCGAACTTAGAGGACTACTTCAGAAAATCCAGAACAGCAGGAATATAAATTGGTAAAATAAGGACAAGTTGTATAATATATATGGATGACACAGCGATCATAGGTAAGACTGGTGTTGAACTGAAAGAATTATTAAAATTATTAAAAGAGTTTTTAATGAAAAAAGAGATTGAAATAAACATCAAAAAAACAAAAATAACGAAACTTAAATATTTGAGAATGAATCATTTTGGTACCTCTAGCGCCACCTGGTCATCGATTATCAATTATTGATTATCGATAAGAAGGACTCACCACGTGGCGATAAAGAGGGCACTGCTCAACTCGGGCGCGTTGATCGCGTGTCAAAAACTAGGTGGCGCGGTCGACCCCCCCCCCGCGAAGCATTCTCGAAAACTTTGCGTCACATATTCAAATTGGTCATCAATCATTTCATTTGATGATGAGCATGACGCGCTGTATGATTGATTTATCATTCACCTATCAATGACTAAGCATTAGATCGATCATAATGGCGCGCTCATGCTTATTACTCATTGATGACCAACTTCAGTTTGATAATTTTATCTAAGAAATCACAGGTCTTTACTCATTGTTTACTCATAAAAATATTGCAATATTTCTGTTAATATTTTATTCTCATTGTGAATATTATTATAATTAAATTATACATCAACATCAGTACTTAGTCACATTTTAGTACATCACCATATTTCACACTTTAAAAATAATATTCAGCTCGCAGACAGCGCACACACACACACGCATATTTCACTGTATCTTTACTTACACGAAAAATACTTATATAGTAAAAACTCATTTAATCAATAAGTTTTGTTACAATCACTGTATACATATTAAGTGCGTTTAATTATATTGTTAGTAATTAAGTTATATTAAATGCGTTTAATCATATTGTTTGTAGTTAAGTTGTATTAAGTACGTTTAATCATATTGTTTGTCATTGAGTTTAATTTTAAATGCGTTAGAATTTAAATGTTCACTATTGGTATATATTAATTTTAATTTCATAAAATCGTTGTATGTGTGTATATTTATTTAACCTTCACCACTAAATCAAATCATCTCGGCTAATCTCTCAACATAAAAAAATAAAAAAATACAAGAAACAGACAAACAGAAATCTTCATATGGAATAATGAAAGAATAGAAACAGTGAAACATTACTCTTATCCGGCAGAAAACAAGAGCTATTACACAAAAAGAATCAAGCAAAGAAAGCGAATTTACTTATAGGGCAGATGTGGAGTATTGGAGAGAAATATTTCGGAAATGACCTAAGAATCAGGCTAAAAATCTGCGATGCACTGATAGAAATCGTTATTATATATGTGGCTGAGATATGAAAGAAATAAAGAGTTAGAAATAGTGCAAAAAAAGTATCTAAGCAGAAACACACCAGACAGTACTCTGATGTTAGAATCAAACAGAGTAAGGATTGAAACAAAAGTGGCAAAGAGAGCGCTAAAATATGAAAAGAAAATATTAAACGGAGAAGGGAATAAAATTATACAAGAATGTTTAAAACATAGAATTTAGAAAGGAAGATGAATAGAAAATAATAGGAAAAAACAAAAACGATAAGAAAATAAGCAGCATTAAGGATTAAGTTTTGGAATAGTATAGGGTGGTCAGCGTTGGTATGGTGGGAAAAAAGTCAGAACTTGGATTTATTAATAGAAGAAGCAATAAACATAAAAACCAGTCAAGAAAAAAATGATGGATTAGCCATATAAATACATCCAATTATTAAAAAAAAAATAAAAACATTAATTATAGAGAACTTGAAAAAAGGAAGATGCATTTATTATAGAAAAGAGGGAGAGAAAAGAGAAAATGGTTTTAATATTTTAGCAAGATTTAGATTAAGTAACGAAAACTGTGCAAACAAAACGTGGAAAAAGGAAAAGGACAGAAGATGCAAATTGTGGAAGAAAAAGAAGAGACATTGAAATACATAATGGAAGAACGTAAAGTATTAAAGATATATGCAAACAACTGGAAAAAATGTTTCAAAAGTGACAAAAAAAATATAAGTAGACTATATAAAATCCATTGGACGAAAAAGAGACGAAAAAAGAGTTAGAAAGCAATCAAATCTAAACGAAAGAGAAACATTGGCAAAGGAATTTTACTACGATTATTATAGAAAAGGTTTAGACTATAATATGGAATTAATGACTCATTATAAAAATTAAAAATCAGTTAAAGTAAGAAAAGATATAGATAGTTATATAGTAATAAATGATAACAGTATAAATTTAAGTAGATATGAACCTGTAGTATATTAAGAGTCAAGATGGTATTGGTTTATATTTAACATATGTAGAATTTGTAAAAAAAGATTATTGATATTGGATATTTAAGTGTATTAATTGTGTTGGTAAAATGCGAATTTGATATGTAAGGACTATTTGTAAAAAGTAGATATAAGGCAAATGTAAAAAATAATGTAATGATTTATAACAATTGTAAATTGTTCAACAAATAAATAATAATAATTATAAAGAAAGGTAAACAGGAAATGAAAGAAAGGAAAAGAATAGAAGGTCGCGTGCGCTTTCCAAAGCAACAGGTGGAAAGTAGTAGTGAAGAAAGGGTCAAGGAAGTCACTGACAGGTATTCGGAAATTTCTTGATTCGTTCTACTAAATACTCCCTTTCTTTGACGTAAAGAGAAATATATATATATTATAAAGAGACGGAATAAATATTTTTGAATATTCGGTTTAATTTACTCTAAAATACCTACCTTTCTTGATCGTACGGTCGCGTATCTCAATAGTCGTGAATTGGCGTAGTTACCTGTATTTAAGTGTTGTCAGAAACATTGGATCTTGTGCAAGAAGATCTTTAGGTGTCCCATATGTCTAAAGAATCTTATTATTGATAAATTTTTTTATCGATTTTTGAAAAAGATTTGTATAAGGAAAGGTAAAATTTGATTAAAAGTAGAAATATGTATGATATATTTTGACCTATAAAAGTAATCTACGCAGTCGTCATTATAAAGATTTTGGTTAATTTTTTCGGTTTTGTTGATTTATCTAGTTTTCTTAATATTCTATCATTGTGTACAATACATCGTAAAAAATTATATGAATCAGTGATATATTATTTTAGTTTTCATTTAAAATATTGAGATCATTATTAAATATAAAATTTAAAAAAAACACGAGTAAAAATATTTACATTCATTATTTTCTCACATTCTAATCATCTCTTTGGATTATTACCCATTTTAGTTAATACAGTTAACTCTTTCAAAGGATACATTCATACGTCATGAAAATATCACAGAAACTGGATTAAAATAGAGATAATTAATTAGATTCATCTTGTAGTTTACATAATGATGGGGTTATACCAGTTTCAACAATATATATTTTAAAAAATTGAAAGAGTAAAATTTATTCCTATACTAATGGTAACAATCTAATACAATTCAAAAATAAATTTTGTGGAGTAATATTTATAAGTTAAACATAAATTAGAATATAATACAATATATAGAATTAAACAATATTCAATATAAAATAATTACGTTTGAAAGCTTGTTAGAATGTGCATACATATTTAAAAATATGTAAAACATAGCACGCATGTGATAATTATTGATAAATATGTATAATATATAATAAAATAAGCGTCAAATGTAGTATTCGGAGTTTTTAAAATAATAATGTAAAAACAGTACGAAGACACGATTACAGACATAAGATAAATAATAATAGTTATAATTTTGTAATAGTTTTTAAAAAAAAGTATACGTAGGATCTGTATAACAAAAATGTAACAGAAGGGATATTAACATACAGCATTAATATACCTTAAAAAATTAAACTTAATAATATATAAATCGTGATTTTAAATATAATAATTATAGATATTATAGATATTGCAGTATTTTATATTATTTTTTTTTCGAACAATCTTCACATTGCTATTTAAAATAAATACATTCCTAAATGCTTTTTTAATCAATATTATACGTAAATTAAAAATTTTTAACTAAAAACGTTTATATAACTCCTTGCTATTTTATTCTTTCTTTTTTCTCCATCATCTTGAACTCTTCCATTCTGATTTTTTCTTTTTTCTTGACTGTATTCTCTCTATTCTGTTAGATCTTGTATAGCCTGCATATCTCTTTCCTTTCTTTTTTAACTACATCTTCCCACTTATTCAGATTGTCAGATGTAAAGCTGTACTCTTCCAAGATATGTTTAATTGTTTTTACTTCTCTATTGCATATTATGTACTTCTTTTCTTCCTCTTCTAGCCAATGTTTGTTGTTGTCAGCTTTATTTATCATTTTATTTTTTTGCTAGTATTTTCATGCCGATTTTTGTTATCTCTCTTCATTTTTTCGTATACACTTTTTCCTTCTGTTATACTTTCCGTTATGATTCCTAACCTCTTCTGTGTATTTTGAATTTTTCAGGTTATTTAACCACTTCTGTGTTGATGTCTCCGTATTATATTTTCCCACATTTCTTCCAATATTATCTTGACTATCCGATGTTATGCCAAAACTTTATTCTCTTAACACCATAATTTTCTTCCCTTTTCCAAATTTCTTTTCAACCCTTTCATATTCTTCCTCTTTTTCATTCTTGATTTTATACAATCTTCTATTATTCTCTCATGTTCAAAATTCAGAATTTCATTCTAAAATTTTATTGCTTTTTCTAAAGTTCTTATCCTTAAATTATTTTTTTTTTTGTTTCTAAAATTAGCATGTTATCTAATGTATTCCTATCTGAATTTATTATCCACTTAATATATTATTTTTTAATTTTTTTTATCTCTTCATTACACTTCCATCCCTATATTTCAGCATAATATAATTATAATGATACTGTTACCATTAACGGTAATATGCTTTCTATTAAACTGTCGAAACATTTCAGTTTCTTCATAAATATTCTTTGAACTACCTTCTGGCTATACTTCATTCTTTGTTTAATGTTGATTTTGCCTTTTATGTCATAAATTGCAGATGTAATTCGTTTTTGTTCTTTACTTTATGTTTATACTCTAAATAATTTAAATCCGTAACTATTTCTAGTTCTTCCCAATTCCACTAGAACATGAACTTTTATTTTTTTCTTAGCGGTGTGAAGTACTATCTCTTTTTTATCCAAAATTTTTCTGTAAATCCTTAATATTTCATTCAACTTACTCTCGTTTTTCGACTACAATATTTCTCTATTTTTTACATTTTCTCCTTTTATTTTTCCTCCTTTAATTTGTCTTTCTTCTTCTCTTCGTTGCACCAATACTTAACTATCATATTATTTCTATTTTTCTTTCAATTTCTCTTCTTTTAGGTTTTATTATTGATTTATTCATTAACCGCCATTTTCTTTGAATTATTAGAAAAATGAAAAATTATAATTAAAATACAAGTAATTTATACAATTTGTATTAATTTACATAATTTACAAATCAATAAAAAAATAACAAATTCATTAGAATGAACAAATTATGAAATATATGGCATTACTTTTGATAAAATCAGTTACTAATATCATTCAAAATATAATAAAAACAAATTGAATACCGTTATTTATTGCAAGCTGGAATGAAATTCCTCATATGGTATGTAAAACCAATTATATCTGAGACGCACGATATACGTAAAGGGACAAATAATAAAAGACAGAGGCTAAAGCTGAAGCAAAAGGTTGATACATATTTGTACATATTTTATATAAATAATAAATAATAGGGATTTATAGCTCAATTATGTTATAAGTGTAATAAATCTGGTGATTACACTAGATAAAACTTAAAATTATCCGTTAAAACCAATTCAAATTGAGAAAAAATAATCTTCTTATGAAAATAAAAAATAGATACTTTAATATATTGTTTAATAATGTTAATTATTAATGTATAAGACGCCAATGTGAATGTATGTAATATTTATACCTACTATTGTATGGTTTCCTATAATACGATTATTAATATCATGGGGAAAAAACATTAAGCTTCATTAAAATTATTATGTTCTCGATTCTCTCTATTTAGAGAAAACTTTCAAGTAACATGTAACTGGCCTTTCCTTTTTTAATCAACGCCATATTATCGAGAGTTCTATTTCTCGTATCGTTAGTGTGTTCAGTAAGATACTGCATTTCCATTGAACTTAATAGGGAATTCCCTTTTCCTTTTGTAAATATATCTTTTTCTAATTAATACCAGTATCTTATGGATTATTGGTGAGTATGTGACATTGTCCACATATTTAGGTGTCAATATCGAGAATTTTAAGAATTCTAGCTGAGTGAAATAGATGTATTTTTATTTAAACAGATTTTTCAGAGTTTACACCACTTTTTTAAATGTTTTTTTACGTTATGATTTACTATCATAGTAGTTTATAGTTGATATTTAGTCGTAGATCTGCATAATTCTTTTATATTTTGTACTCGACTCAGACGACTTTCAAACTAGTAAGTGTATATTGCGATTTTAGTGCTATGATAATACATTAATGTTGGCAACGAGAAAGCCAACACCTGCGTCATATGCCCATGAACTACTGACTCCGGTCGAGTGGGTGCGCGAAGGATCCACCAATAAAACAGATTATCCCAGAAAAGGCAAAGGCATGAGCTGACAAAAATGAACGTAAAACAGTAGTAAAAAAAATTAATGCTCCTAAATTCGGCAACTGAAGGGTCCGATACATGCAGAAATCGTTATTGCTTTAGGAGCACCGTAACCACGTGTCTTGCAAATGCAAAAAAGGCGATAGAAAGAAATGCATAAGAATAGAGCGCATCACCCCCCCCCCAGTAAATTTTTCATTTTCCACTATTTGGGAATATGCAACGTTCTCAATCTCCCTTTTTTCTCTAAAGTTTTGTTGTAATTTTGAGTACTGCACAGATAATAAATAAAATTATTAAAATGTTGTCAAATACTATAAACGTAATACACATTCAGTATCATGTTATGTTTACATATTGAATTGAATAATGTGCCGCATTTTATCTACGTAAAATATAACGTCATATTCCAGAAGGGCATCGAATCTATTTTCTTTCGCAATACTTAATAGCACATTTCAAACGTAAATTAATGACACTTTTATAATTTTAACCATCTTTATTCGTCTTTTCGCAATACATTTTTTCAATGAATTATAATATTAAAGTTGCACATTTTTATGCATAAAATAGTTCCCATAGTTATAAATATTTCTTTAAATCTTTTTTTGTATTTTTTCATTTCTGAGATAGATAAAAGTCTGTTATTCGCTAATGTAGTAAAATTTATCTTAATTATTAATAAGCAATATAAAACAATATAATTAAAAAACTAATTTTTAGATAATTTTATTTTTACTTCTATTTTTTATGATGATCGGTTCATTCATGAAATAATCTAATAACTTATTAAATAGAAATGTTGAAATTTAATAAATTCTTACTTGTATTAAATCCATTAATTTTCCTAGTGGATTTGAAGCACGTGTTAATTGTTGAATATTATGACGAAGATTTTCATTACCTTTAGTTATTTGTATACGTTCCATTTTTATTCCCTGATCATTTTTCTGAAATAGAGTTAATAATTTATAAAATATATTATTTTACTTTTAGTATTCAAATATGAAAAAATACTTAATAGAAAATATTACAGTCTATTGTAAATACTTTAAATATATTTTAAGATACATAGAAGTACATTATAAATATTTTCAATTATTTACAATCCGTGAAAAATTTGTTATAATCTTTTCGTTTTTATAATTTATATAAGTTATGAAGATATTTCGATATGTAGTAAGCAGGGAGGAAGTGCCACAGACATGATAATACCAATTATACCAAGATCGCGTATGAATACGAAAAGAAAAAAATTCTTAAATGATAGAAAAATGGCAAGTGGGGAGCAAGGCGAATTGCATGAAAAAACCTAATATCCATGAGCAACGAACCAATTCCATGGATTAGAAGTTCTTCCATGGTAGATGAATTGAAAAATCAGAACCGTAAAAGTAGATGCATAAGAATTTGTGCAAACAGAAGATTATTTTGTTCAAAGTAAATTAACTAAATTTTTAATATGTATAGCAGTCACAATCTCTCTCTCTCTCTCTCTCTCTCGCTCTTACGTTCAAACATGTTTAAAGGAAACATTTTTACATTGTTTATTTAACCATTGTTTACACGCTTGAATCTGGTTAAATTTTCTCGACAGGTCTGAATAATATAAATTTGTTCCACTTTGTAACTCTAGCTAATATACGCCAAGTTAAAAGAGTATTGTCTTGGAGTAAAGATAAATAATAGATACTAAAAAAAGAAGGCAAAGAAGAAGTTCTCATATGCTAGTGCAAGAAATAAAGTACTTGAAATATTTGTACATTTTTCCCTCTCATTCACTTGAACTGTATGCTATTAGAAATATGAATATAAAATAAGTTTAGCATAAAATGTTATATATAACTTGCTTGTTTCATATTCTTCTTGTTTTGTCTGTATTATTTTACTGTTTAGTTACTTTTATTTTTACAAAAAAATATACATTTTTTCGTACATAATAGTTTTATGATTCTGTAATTAATTTGCATATTTTTAGTGTAAGGAATTCCGTTTTCGAATATGTTACAAGTTATATGATACAATTCCTACCACGCCATTGCTAAAAATAATTATGATTTTTGTAGATTAGGAATATATTAATTATATTTGTTGGATTGATTTTTTCTAATAATCTAACTTTTTGAATTACTTGCTGATTTGATGTTTGAAATACATTATTTTATTCTCCACAATTATTCATCCACGGATCGTTACCCAGATTATAATACTAATAATATCTATAGATAATTTATAATATTATTACAAGAATGATAAAATTTTATATTCATTAAAAAATTTTGGTATATAATTATATAATAATTTACAAAATTAATTTTATTGAAAAATAAATATGATGTATATCTATAAAATAAATTTTATACCTTTTTAAATAAAATTTAACTCAGTAATTTTTGAATAAAAAATATTTATTTTACTCTATCAATTATAAAATTAACAAAAAACCATTCAATCATTCGATTATTATAATAAAAAAATACTTACGGTTTCAAGTGTCGCTGATATCATATCTATAGAATTAGTTAAATCTTTTTGCGTTTCTAAAATTTGCGCAACTAAATGACCATGCTCCTGATTTAAATACTGAATTTCTTGACCTAAAAATAAACAAACTTCAATTTAAAATAAAATTACAAAATGCTCCTCATTAAATATTAAAAATACAAATTTATAATGAAATGCTTATAGGTTACGGTTCATAAGCATTTAGGCTTATCGGAATTAGATTTCATTTTTACATATTCTAAAAAGGGTAGAGGTAAGAATAGAAAAAATAAACAATCGACGAGTTCTCTACAGATAAAAAATGATAAAGATACTCGTAGACGACGCGCCTACCTACCCCGCAATTTAAAATAGGATGAAAATATTGTGACGGCGAAAGCAAACGGGCAGAGCCGAATAGACATAAGCATAAATTATAAGATAAGGGGATGCAAAGAAACAAACGAATGAAAGCGACCACGTATAGGTTTGGCGAACCTAGACAATCGAAAAATCGACGAGGAAACGGGGAGTCGAGTATAATTCAGAGGAAAATGATACAAATACAGTGCGTGCAACAACTGCACGTATACAGCTAGATGGAGGTAGGACCAATACCGCGAAATAAATATCTTCCGTAGTTAAGAACTCCCCAGGTACCCCCCCGCAATAGAGATCACCGCCCGGGCATCCAAACTGACGGAAATCGGTACCTGGAAAGGCCTCTTGTAAAAATGGGCGGACGACCGAAAAACATCGCCGCCGCAGTGCAAAAAGATAATTATAAATGCGCGACCACCGACCAGCTTTCTTGTTTAAGACGTACTTCGAGTAAAACGGATATTCAAATAAAATATATACCAGCATTATCATTCGATTACGGTGTTCTAATTACCTCACCCACACATCCATACCTCCAAAACCCTTGAAGATTTACGCGCTCGGCTACAATACTGATAAAGTGCGTTTAATTTTATCGATCTTATATACTCTAACGCAAGTAGAAGTACTGCTTCTCTGTGTTTTGTAATTGAAAGAAGCCTAGCCATAGCCGTTCAAGACTTAGACCATATGTAACGTCAGTCAACTGTTCCTTACATATACTAGTTCCTATCTATAGGTATAATTAAAAATAGTGAATGCTTTAATAATACTGAAAAAAGAGTATATGCTTTGACGTAAGCCGTTGTACCGAGAAGTTTTTTACTCCTCTGCTAAGCAACAACACAATAATTATTTTACTTAAATATATGCATAATTGGACCTATTAAAAGTATTTGACTATTTAGTCTGTAATCTTTTGAAGTTTAGCTATTGCTAGGTTGTCTTTATAGTTTTATACAGTTATGTCTTTATATACTGTCAATTGATTTTATATTTTATAAAACTATTGTATCTATTTTTTTTATTGTATTTGTGCAGTAATATGGTTAATTTATATAGTATATTTTGTATTGTATTAATTGAGTTATTATTTTAAATAATATTAAGTGTTAAAATCGTTCAAGTGTATAATACAAAATATATATTATTTTATAATTTAAATATATATTTATGTTATTTGTATTCAACCAAATTCATCTGCACAAATATTGTTAATGGTCTGCTAAATCATTTCCAATAGGTTATTCGCCCAAACACGCTTTCATTGTGAAATTTTAAGCATATATTTTCATTATAAAAAAATATAATACAAAATCAATTGGAAAGTGTTTATTAAATAAAATTAAAAATTAAAAAGTTTTTTTAAGAGTGCAAAAGTTTTTTAATTTGAATCTAAATATATAAGTTAAATATTAGAAAATATTTTATATTAACTTAAGAAAAAATACATTTATTATAAATATATATACATATATATATTTCAGAAATTATATAAATAGATATTATTGTAAATTTCAGAAGCAATTTATGAATTTAAACTTTTTTTTTAAGAATTTAAAAAGTAAAATTCAGAAGTTAAATAAAAATTAATGAGTTTGTGTTTACATTTGCAGTTAAACTACAATATCATAAAGATTATGAAACTTTCTTTTACAATAAATATAGTAGATAACTATTATTAACAAATTTTTAAAATATAAATCATTATATATATAAATATTCTATTTTTCTTTTTTCACAGAGTTTAAATCAAGTCTATAAAAGAAAAATATATCTTAAGATATGGATACATCAAATGTTCAAGAAATTGAAAGTTTAAATTTAATAAAAAAATCTAATAAATGAAGCTATGGATCAACAATCAGATGAAGTACTTGAAACTGAAAATCAAAGTATGGAAAAAGTTATAGAACAATTTATGGGATCTATTGTTAAAAAACGAATATTTCTATAACAGAAATGTATAAATTTACAGCAGAAATTTAGATAAAATATGTAGAAAATAAAAAATAATAGGCAGCATTTCAGTTAAAAATTGCATAAAAGAAAACACATGCAAAGAAAATAAATTCAGTTAAAAAATTAATTGAAATTTTCAATCCTATAATACAAAAAGTTATAAATGGTACAGATTTTTTTTAATTGGAAAAGTTAGATTCATGAAAATATAAAAAACGCTACTGAAAAAAAGCATGGTTATTACTACTCAACCATTCTAAACTAAACAAACTTCGACCAATATTATTGCTTGTCCTAATAAAAATTTGAATAGTTAATAAAAAATAATATAAAAATCATTAATTAGTGAAATATTATACGGATTATAAATTAGACAAGAATACGAAAATAAACCTTTGTCTTGGTTATTTCAAATTAGAATTGAAAAGTCACAAACTTGCAGATTTTATCAGTGATACTCCTCCAATCAATATACCAGAAAAGAATCTTATTCAGAGAATTTTTGTTTCCAAGATAAAACAAGAAGAAAAATAAAGAAGATAGAGAAATGAAACGAAAAAAATTAGCAAAGGACTAACCATGAGGTTACTTACTCCACGTAAACTAGTTAAGACAAGAATTGAAATAAGATAAAATTTATTCAATAAAGGTACGGTATCTGTGAGTTATATTAAAAATTTACGGAAAGTTACAACTACATACATTTTAAATTTTAGATTGATTAATATTCATCTTTCATTTATAAATCCAATTAAAGAGACTTGGAAGATAGTAGGTAATCTGACTAGGGAAAAGATCAAGGAAATAATGGGATGATAAAAAGATAACGGTATCACGATGTTTATTATTCTCTTGAACAATGAATTCTATGGCTCTATTCAGCATCTTTATAAATAGAAACCAAGATAAATTGTCAGTGTTATTACTAAAATATTATTCTATATAGAGAAATATTAATTTTTTTGATCATTTGATTCACTATAAAAATATCTTATCCTTTTAATAAGCTTTGAACAAGTTAATATAAGTTTTTCTGCATAGTAGATCTACGCTAATTATGAAAACCAAATTGGAGGATTTATTTTTTAGAACTAAAATCAGCATTCATGTACAGAAGTACAGCGTTAGTAATAATATCAATAGAGCGATAATTTATTAGATCTTAGAACAGTTTCGCAACTTCTTATGCGAATTTGAACAGTCCAAAGTAGTATGCTTGTCATTCAGATTATCAGATATAATAATAGGGTAGAAGATAGAGTCTAATATCTAATAAAAACCATCTAATTGTAATCGAGTCGAAGTTGGATTAACAGCTTAAAACGTGAAGAGGATTATTAGAGAGTGTTAACTCGATACCTTTCGGTTTATAAGAGGAAATTTTGTTTTAAACTATCTGATATCAGATTAGATAAGTTAAATTTGATAGCATATCATAAATAATTGAATACTTTGTAAAACCTCGAAATGAAATAACTGGAATTTGATTCTCAAAACAAGAAGACAAAAATAAAAAAAAAGGAGTTGCAAAATACGTGAGTATTAATTTTCAAGCAACTGCTCTTATGTTGCACATTAATTAACAAAACAGAAATAGTAGTAAGAACCTTAATCAAAGAAATACTTATAAATATAACGAAAAAAATATTATAGAAAAACAAGATAAGAGATGATTTCCGGTGAAAATTAGTGAGAGACACATTGCATGTGCAATAAGTGAAAGAGAATTTGAAATAGTGAATAATTAAGAAAAAAGTAAGGTTAAAAAAGTGAATTAAAAAAGAAAGTGATAAGTAAGTCAGTGGGAAGATGATTAATAAACGTAAAGTGTATTAAATTTGAATACAGTAGAAATAATAAAAGGTATAAAAGTGTCGCCACTTAACAAAAGATAGATAAGACATGGAAAATTGAGAAGAGGGCAGATAGAGATCTATATAGACTAGAGATTTTAACCGGAAGGTACCGAAAGAAGAGTTTCCATATAATCAAAATTCAATACATAATTATAACTACAAATATTGTAATGAAAGTTGTGATTTAGTTGTAGTCTGTAAATGAATGTAAATAAGAAATTTGGATGACACCGTTATTCTTCATACATCTCATTTTAAATTAAACAATAATGATTAGTAAATCTCTCCTAAAAAACATATATTGAGATAAAAATATATAAATAAAAAAGGTAATTCTTAAAGGCAAATTTGATTGAGATAGACTTTTTATCAAATGTTTTGTTTTCCTACATTTGTTACAGTCTCTTGGACAATTCAAATTATTCTAATAACAAAATCAAATTATACTATTGATGTTTTTATATCTATTATTTTTAGTTCCTTTTTTATAGTTTAACAGACAAAACATAATTCTGTTTCATACATTTGACAAAAGAAAAAAAATATTACAAAAATTTATATAATTAAAATAATTAAAATTCTGTTAAATATATATTATAACGTCTTGTAAATTATAAGTTAAATATTTAAAAAAAATAAACTTATTGTAATACTTGAAGGTCGAGTATATTTGTAAATATTATTTTTAAGTTATTGTAATATCAATCGGCATACTTAGAGATCAAAAGTATTGCGAATAATCACTCTTTGCGCTTGATTTACAAAACAGGATTATCCTATGTAAACCTGTGATTTCTCACTTTAAAAGGATAACAATCTTCCGAAACAGAACCCTCCGATTCTTAGCCCACAACACAAGGTGGTGACAGACTAAATGTGACCATTAACACTTCCACAACAACCCTTTTCAAAGAAAGGATAGGGACAAGTATCAAATAGTATAAAATATTGTTAATAATTTAAAGGCAACGAATAAAGTTTATATTTTATAAAATATCTATAGATGCACTATTTAAAAACGTAATCAAACTGGCGACAGCAGTGGAATTATCATATAAATTTGATTCGTTAATATTATAAAGGAGTCAGGGCGTTGAGGTATTGTTTCCGATTAATTTCACTTAATTTTTTTTTAAATATATAATTATTGTATGTTATAATAGTTGTCACTATATAAATTGCGATTACAATAGTCCGTAGAATTAGAAGTGTTTTGGCTGAGTTGAACTTGAATTAAGTAGTTTTGGAATATGAGTGCTCTTTCTAAGGTATGAAATGGAGTACAACGGAGCAGAGTTAGGATAGAAATGCCAATGCTTTTTTAAATAAGATTTATTTTTATAAGATGGACAATGTTGGTAAAAAAAAGAGAAATGTCATGATTCTTCGTAAATGATCAGATACGTGTTTGCGCAATATTATGCTGGTCAAAGAAAAGCAAAAAGTGCGCACATTATAATATTAGTAACTTACAAATTTTTTTTTATAAATACACTGTAAAATTTTATTACCATGATAATATTTTAACCATCTTACAACCAATTGGCTGTAAAATCAGTTAAAATCAAATGTAAAAAATTAAAAATCCAGGGAGAGAAAATAAGAGGTAATATTCATATATTTAATAAGATAGCATAATTAATAAGATTATTTTAGGAAACTAATTAAAATAATATATTATAGTGATGAAGAGTTTTAGTTACGAAATATATATAAAAGGAAGATTGATAAGTACGGAAATGCAAACAATAAATTTTTCATCACTATAGGATCTTTCTAACTTGCGTCTATTGTATTAAACAAAAGTGCAATAGCAAGATAATGAAGGTATTGAGATTTGACAAAATAAAAGTTAGTATTAGATTATAATTAAAAATAAATGTTCTTTACAATGATGAGTACATCAGAAAATAGTTTGTCTAAACTACATATAAAGAATAATGTGAGATTAAAAAAATATAGCCACATAACAAGGTTTATAAAACTCTTTGTACTAATAATCAACTATAGTAATATAAATATACGAAATATCGTTGTGTGTTTATATTAGTACATTTCGATAAAACTGAAAAATATGACCTGCAGTTCAAAGATAATTCAGACATAGTTCAACGGGAAAAAAGTAAAATACATAGTAGCCGATTAATTTTCATAAAAATTCTGTTGTTAATGATATAAAATTTAAACTAATTTAAAATCAAAATCAATTATGTTCTTACCATTTAATTTTTGTAAATTATTTTGTATAGTTAATACTGTAAAATTCTCTTCATTTTCAATAAAATTAAAATTACTTGTTCTATTACCATTTGGATTAGTTTTTTCAGTAAACCTGAAACATTTTAACGTATTAAAAATTTTTAAAAACTTTATCCATCAATTATCGGAAAACAATTAATTTTTAAAATGATATCTCCATAAATCTTAAATTTTATAGGATTTTGGAATTAATTTTTTTTTATTGATGTATTATTGTGTTTTGAAAAGAAATGTCTAATAAATTTAGATATTTAATTTCATAGATAATAGGTTACTTATCTTTTAAAAGAATTTTGAAGAAAGCAGTTACTGATACATCGTTTTCCGTAAGCAATATAAACTCGTTTAATTTAAACAGTTCATTGTTCAAGATTCTTATTTTTATGTTAAAGTTTTATATACAAGTTTATGATTAATTATTATTTATAAATTATTATATATGAGAGATAAAAAATGCAGCGTAATTAATAATGACAAAAATTAGTCTAAAGATACTATCACTATTATATTAGATATTATTAGTAAAACCATTGAAATAATGAAGGTATGTTTTTACATAATTTAGTGTAATTAAAACTTATTTGATTTTCTTGCTCATTGGTGTAATCTTGAATATAATGAAAAACTAGAAAGTTATCTGCTACATCTTCTCTGCCTGCAAAACACTGTAGCTTTTTAAAGCTTTTTATGATAAATCCTTTTCCTTTTCTTAATCATGACTCCATTAGTTTTTCGTGCAGGTGGATTTTCTCTTTGAGTACGCTTATATATTAAAAGATACCCACAATGTGAAAGATATGACGTCATACACAAAAACCACTGAGACTGACTCTTACAAAAAGAATTAAGAAAAAATATAGAAGGGAATAAGAGGCTTATCAAATCTAAATAGAGTGAAAAGTAAAATATTTAAAAAAAAATTTGAATAGGTGCAGAAAATTTAACTGTTTCATTTTTTTAGAATTGTCTTATACCTTATTACGATAAATTGAATTGAATCAAACTTGTATAAATGAAATGAGATACTTTTTAGTTTGAAACTCAATTTATTAAGTACCCAAAAACATAATTAATAAATTTTTTATTTGGTTACGCTATTTAAGGGATTTTTTATACACATGACGCATACGAGACTTTTCACTTAAAAAATTTCTTTCAAAAATAAATATCCTTTTTAAAAATTGAAGCCTTCGTTTTTAAACTTTCATCTATTTTTTTTAGTAATTTCCAGTTCCAATTTAATTTTCAATATAAATTTTTGACAATTGATATCATAAAAAATTTTCTTTTTGATCTAAATAAAATAGATGTTTATAGAATCATCTTAGACTGAATGTATGATTTTCAAGATTCTATGTAGAGACCGATTGTAACTAGCATTAATATTTATCTTAAACTTCATAGGATTTATCTACACAATCATTTTATATAAAATGATGAAATGGAAAAAATTCAAATCCTATTTTTTTAAATAAATAAACATATATGTATTTAAGTTAACATTGTTCATTATATCAGTAGATATAAGTAGTCTATGTATATTGAACTTATGTGGAGTTTAAATTTTATACATTCATATAAAATTATAATTTTTGATAATAATAATTAATATATATAATAGTGTGAGATCAGGTGAGGGAAAAATAAGATAGGTAGTTGTTAATAAGCAATTACACAATCTATACGCTTGCTTGTTCATACATACAACCTATTAATGCTCTAACAATTAGTAAAACGTATTAACGAAATTGAAATAAAACATGGTGGAAAGTAAGACGGAGATTTTTGGCTCTTTACATTTACACCATCCGTTCTAAGGCTCAAATGCGAATTGATTCGTCGGGTACATATGCCTTGAAATGTTCGACATATATAACCCTTAATTTTTTTTTAATTTCAATTTAAATTTGCAGCAATTTCTTCATTAATAAAAGTATTATCTTTTTTTATTTTTAAACGATCTATTTCACTGAAAATTTTACAAGTACTAAATATTTGCCATAATAGGAAATCGATCTTTTTTAGTACTATTATAAGCGATGAACCATTTGTTAAATGTTTCTTAGCTTTTTTCATAAAAGTTATTTATATTTATCATGTGACTATGAGTAGTTAGGCGATGCGCTTTAATATAAAGATTGAACATTGCTAATAACATGATGAACGACGATTTTAAAGATAAAATAAACAATTGCAGTCGTTTGACAAATTTCGGCAAATTTTAGATAGATGTTAGAAACAACAAACGCGTACCTAGACAGATAAACGTTTATTTAAAAAATAATTACCGCTCGGTGGAAAAAATTGTGAGCACCGAGTATAATAAACATGAACTCCTTTCCTCTATTTCAGCTACGTTACTAACCATGAAATAATTGACGTAGCTTTCTTTTATTCTCTATCTCTCCTTTTCGCTCTTTCTTTCTCTAGTGTAAAATTATACTATCTCTCTCTCTTACACTTATAAACTCTCTCGCTACCTATACATTTTCTCTCTCTTCCCCTATATATTGTACACTTATACTATTTCTTTTTCTCTCTTACATTTCTATTATTTCACTCTATATCGCTTACACTTATATTAAATTATATTCTCTACTTCTCTCTTTCTCTCGCTATATATATCTATATCTATATCCACTTTCTCTCTTTCTTTTATTTTTATTATGTACATTTTTAAATATAAAATTTTCTCCTGTTGGTGAAACGCAAAGGGGTTTTTATACAAGAAATTAACGACTTAGTACAAAAAAATAAGTTGGAAATCCCGCTATGGAGAAAAAAACCACAGTGTTTTATAGGAATTTAAAATATTAAGAGGGGTGTAAAAGGGAGAAAAATATACAAGTCTGGGCTCAACGTCACTTATTTATATATTATAACATATAAATAAATATATTTATAAGCAGCTTTTATTGCATATTTGCATATAAGATTCACGTGTTCAATTGTCAGAAATAAATGATTTAGTTCAACAAAGAAAATTCAGTTTAATTTGTAATCATCCTAGAACTCCTGATCCTGCTTTGATACCAACAATATACAATATTGCATGTGATTGACAATTCATTTATTGTGTAAACTCACTACCTTGGATCCTGATACTATTATCTTGATAATTCTATTCACGGTATTGATAAAATTTATTTCAGATATTACAGTGGAATTATCCTGTACTACTGTACTACTATTGTATTGAAAGGAGTTGATGAGGAGGACTTTGACGAATAGTAGTAGTCATGATACCATTAGTACTATCAGAATGTCTTCTATTTTACTTTTATCTCTCTGTATATTAGTTTAAAAAATTTGATTATGTCATGAATTAAAAATGTTCAGATTTTTCTTAGGTTAAAATATTCATTTGTTAATTTCTTTTATTTAAATTTTTTTTCTAGTTTAAGCGTAGTTATATATTTTTAGGTTTGTGCCAAGATGATAAAAATGTCAATTTTTATAATTTCTATTTCTCCATATTTTTTTATATTTTAGTATAAAAAGTGTTTTTATATTTAATTTATTATAGTTTAGTATAGTAGTGCTTTCACTACACTATAATATGATTTAGATAATAGTAAAATAATGTTTGTTTCTTTTTAATGGCTAGGAATAGCAGTACCAATAAAAATTTTTTTAAGTTATAAGCTGGAAAAATTTTCACAAAATTGAAAATTTATGATTTAAAAAGGAAGTTCTTGAATTTCAAAAAGTATATTTCACAAGTTATTTATTTTTTCTTTTTAATCATAATTTTAAATATATACAAAGAAAACCCAACTCTAGCCTCGGTCTTGTTTATAATTTATACTTAATAAAATATTTATAAGACTATATGTAGTCTCTAAATTCTTGTCTGAAATTTACATATTACAAGAAATTTGATGATAGATTATTTCATTTTTTTCCTTGTAATTTTAATAATGGAATTAGTTTATGAAGATGCCTTTAAATATTTTATTTTGTTAATTTATTCTTTTCTTTATAAATATTATTTTTAAACATGTATATTAATTTATATTACTTATTTAATTATTGTTAAGAATATATATTATAAAATTTTTTTTAATTATTAAATTTTAATGAACAGAATATGTTATAATCTGTTTTTTAGTTTAATATACTAATTATCTTGTATCTTGCTTACCAGCATATTTTGCGTTGTCTCTTAATTAATGTAAGATAGTTTGTCATAAATGTTATTGAGCGTATTTTAATAATATTAGACTATAAGGATTTAACTTCAAATCTAGGACTTACCTAGTCAATCGTCTTGATGATTATCACAGCTGCTGTAACCAGCTAAAATTTTTGTGATCAATGATGATAAAGAAATTGTAGCCCTTAAATACAGATAAATATTTTTACATCTCATTAATGATATAGTAATTTGTTCAGTCACATTATAATTATTTTTCGTTGAATTAAGGCTTGTTATCGATGATTTAAAATAATACTGTGCTGATCGTTCCAATAAGCATAATCAACATATGATAAAGTCATTAGCATTATGATTCAGTTAAATATATTTTACTGAACTAGTATCTATAAATGCATGTTTATCTGTAAAATATGAATTAAACGTTCAGCTATTGTCGTTAACAGGATCAATAACTTAAAACCATAATAGTATAGTAAGTAATCTTCTGAGTTCTTCACATACTTTAACGTCAGATAATTTAATATAAATATAATATTCAGCATCAGCATGCAAGTCTTCTCGGTTAACTAGAATACTAAGATACTTAAAATTATGACAACAAAGAAACACTTCTATTCCACTTCTCGGTAAGTCTATTTTAACACGTTTTGACACGTTTTTAAGCCATAGCATATTCTTTAAATATCGTAGTAGTTCTTGTTTGAAAGAAATTGAGGTATATTTTAGTTACTCTTATCCTCTTTTGGTGTTAGATACTAATTACGTACAGTGATAATCTACAACTTCTCTGGACAGTATCTTCGTACATTGTAGACTTTAACTTAAAAACATAAAAAAATTCAGAGTTTGACTAATTAAATTTGTTCTCCCTCCATTAGGTTTGCTTATTTTACTCAGATACAGCTAGATATGTGCTTTAGTAGTTTTCTTTGTTTCATTTTTCATAAAAATTAAACATGGAAGCAAAATTTTGTTAGAAATTAAAACAACCTTGTAAAAAAGTTATTAAAACGATCAACAATTTATGGTATTAATTCTGACGTTTTTTGAAATAAAATATTAATTGATTTCCATGTGCTTTGTGACACTTTTCTTCCTAGCTCAGATAAAAATAATTTTTCTTACCAGCATGATAAAACCTTTGCGTTATTATTACAATGCATACTGTAGTCGAATAAACTGCATTTCCCTTTCATCATACTTTGTTCAATCTTTTCTCCCTCATCTTAGAGAATGTATAAAATAGAAATTATATATATACCATATATAATCATCCTGGTTCATTTCAAAAACAAAAATAAATTTGTAAATCAATATTTTGCAAACTTAATAAATATTTCTCACTAAAAAACTTTGTATTAAAATTTTTTTACTGTAAAAAATATTTCTTATTAAAATCTACTGTATTCTTATTATAATTTTGACTTGATACTAATCTTCCAAAATAGATTTTTGGTTGAATTTTTCTTTGATTAGAAAAATTTTATGACTCAAAAAGTTTATAGATAATATTTTCTTTGTATGAGGTATTTCGTTTATTCAACAAAATTAAATTACTTAAGTCAACTATTATTAATTAAAGTTAGTTAATAATAGAACAGATTAATATGTAATTCATTGCCTTAATAAACTTATAGTCAATAAACCTATTTTGTGATTAGTCTTTAAATAGTAACATAACTCAATTTTGACGTGTTCATATCATTAGAAAGACGTCGTCAAGGAGGGATGGGTGGTAGGGGTAATAAAAACAGACTGACCAGATATATATCTTTTACCATGGTAAAATACGCTCCGACGTCGAAGGTTTTATATGCGGGAAAGATTCTTACTGCCGCACCCAGAACCTCTATTCATCGGTGGGATTATATGATCAATGCGCTATCGAGGAGCTACTGCTATCGCGTCAAGGGCCTCTCGTCTCCGTCTCGTCGGCGATTTTCTGTTGTTGGTGAGCTACTACTTTATCTGTCATTTTCCTGTGCGAATTTGTATCAATCGTTATACTACATATTTATAAAAATTTTAACGTCCATTTGGTGGCTTCTCTAAACCCTAAATGGCTCTTCGATAGTTCTTCGGAAACTATAACCGTTGATCTTACATTTTAGACTTTCTCGGGGGATCAAATGGAATGATCTATTGGCCGGCACACATAAATCTTATACGCGAATGATTCTATATACCTAATATAATAATTCAAATAGATCGTGATGAACTACATAGAGTCTACTATTACGACGAATGTTGATGCTCAGCATGGAATGAGCTACATATCTTCTGAAATACGTATGTACTACTGAACAGACTCTAAAGAGATAAAGGGTATTTTGGTTTACATATAGAAATAAATAGAAATTTAATTTAATTCTCCCTCTTAATTTTATTTTTTTAATTATATAAATTTTATGTTGACTTTTGTCGTTTAGGGATTTGCAAAAGATTTGAAAAGTTATCAGCATTATAAATAAAATATTATACTATTAAAAATTTATAATAATATCAATGTATTTATAAAAATATGAGCAATAATTTCGTGTTATGATCTAGTCATGCCATATAGATAATATAAACTTTATATTGTTAATACTAGTGAAATATTTATCAATGATAATATTCAATTAATTAAAGAAACAAAAATCTATAGAAATATACCAAACTAGTGCCTATAGGTATTTTATTACGTTTAAACATTACGAGGTATTATAAAAAAATTATACAGAATATATTAGATAAGATTGATTAGATAAAGAAAAGATAAAACATCTGCCATATCTTATTAATTTTATATAAAATGCATATTTTTAATTATCAAATAAAAAAATCAAGAAAAGTCTTGAGATGAATCGTCCCACAAAATAATTGAGCTACAGGACAAATATTTTTAAGTAAGATATCTAAAAATTACTAATATCAAATAAAATATTATAACATCAATAAAAAATAAATTTACATTATAATGCTTATTTTTTATATTTACATTAAAAATACATTAAATATTAAAATTTTGACTACACCTTATTTTGAAAAATAATAATTTAGCCAAAATCTATACTAATAATCTTTATTGTACTAATTGTAATAATTATTGTAAAAATAAAATAAAAAAGTATAAAAAGAAATAGGATGAGTGCTATTGATAATAATTTATTTAAAGTGTTCTATACACCTCTATTGATATTCTTAACTCCGGTAAAAAGTCAACTGATTTTATCCCTCAGTTTATAAAAATATAATTATAATACATTTTCTATTTTAGTGAAATCAGGTTTACAAATATGCGATAATAATTTACATTTATTGAATGAAAAGTAATAATTACATATCTAAGATATAATTATAATGTATTTTATTAAATGTATTATAAATATATTAAATAATGGATATGATGTTTTCACGATGCTCATTTTCCACTTTTTATTTTTTTCAAAATAAAATATAATTTCTGCTTAATAAAAAAATTTATATAAATAATTTTCTTACAATTTATGTGATGGCATTAAATTGTCCATTTTTGTTTGCAATTTTGGAGCAGCTGGTCTTGCACTATTGGGTCTAATCTTCATTAAATTTGTACTCGAAGAAAATACTAAATCATTATTTCTGGAATCAAATTAATAAAAACAAAACTTATTTATATATAAATTGAATAATTCATGAGTAAGTTTCTTTATATGTCATTATTTCAATTAGATATATTCGAATAATCGTGAAATTTTTATTAACTTATATCTAGATTGTATGTCTTAATGTCTAAAACATAAGTTCCTAAGTGATATTACTTTTAAAAGAAATATTATTTTCACTACATGAAACTTGATTTTATTACTCAAATTTTAATAATGCAAGCTAACTATAGTAGTATTGCTGATAATATGAGATGTTATTGTACTATTCAAGAGTATTCTAGTAAAAAAACTTCTAAATTAATGTTTTAGGGTAGAAAATTATAATCCACTTTCAAATGTTTTTTTTATAATTCAATCACTTTCTTTAACTGACTATCATTATAAATAATTTTGTTTTATTATGATTGCTATTAGATTGGAGAATAAAGAAATAATTAATCATGTCTCGCAAAACATATATTATTATTCCAAACTCTATTACAGTAACGATTCATTTACATGTAACTAATTAATAAACATAAAAAATACTTTGAATTAAGTCACTACATAGTGTAGTATAGTGTCTTTGTTGGTGAAAAATCTTTATCATTTAGTTTAAATTATTTACATAGATTATGTATGGTAACGTTATAATCTTCTCAATATATTCATTAACTGCACATTTTTTCATTTAGCATTTATTTTCTAATGAATGATACTTAACAAAATTAAAAAATTCAGGTTCCGTGGTATGATACATGTCTGGAGAGTGATATGATGGATATTTTCATTTTTCCTAAAAAATATTTTTTCTAAAAAAAAATAGCCGTAAAGGCAACTGTATCGTTTATTCTGTTAAAGCTGAATATAATTTTAGATTCCTATAAGAATGAGATAGTGTGAAAAGAGATTATTGGAAAGAAAGAAAAAATATATAGAAAGGTGATCCTGAATGATTTTGATAATTCGATTATGTATCACAGGATATACAGATCATCTGTGAAACTACACTGGTTCAAAGAAAAAAGTTATAACAATAGATCTTGTCAATGATATCAATATTTATAATTACATAATAGAGATAATTCTACTAATTTGCTTGTAAATAAAGTTGAAGCGAATCTGTCTTGTTTTTATTTCTTTTTTTTCTTTTTTCCTGCATTTAAGTGAGCTATGCAGTGTAAAAAACTAAGAATCAATACTCACTTTATGAGTTGGAGAATATTAACTGTTGGCGACAGAATACGCTGATCTGCCGCCACTACCAAAGAGTACGCACCAACGAACTCTTTAACATTACACGCAGTAGAAATAAGATCCTTTATTTAATAGTTAGTAATCATCGGGTTAGTAATATCGGTCAAGTGTCTTTTCCGAGAAGTATATGCGATGAGAAAGTTTACGTTAAAGAAAAATATACGCTTCGCAGGAAATTCGGAGCACGCATAAAATATAAACGAATACATATAAATCTCTGGTAGAAAAACACTGAAAAAAGAGAGGATATGAATACGACCGACGACGGGCAGCGACCAGAATCTTATAAAACTTCTTTCAATCTTGTCACTACACCGAAACATTACTAATAAAAGAAATTGCTGGCAAAAGTACGAATAATCATTTCAATCCTTCACCCAAACCTTACCAACATACCCGCTTGCGATGATTAAAATTAACATTTTACAACTATTAACATATTAAAATCTATTTGATAAATAATAAAGTATTTTAAAATTTTTATTTTACTTATTTATGTTTATCAAAGATTATAAAAATAATTGTTGCATTACTTACATTATTTGACTTGCCTCACAAGAACCTTCATACTTTTTTTCAGTATCAAAATTTGATGTATTAAATTCCTTTAAAATCTCACAATTAATATCTTTCTTTTCATCAATATCTATTACTTTATTATTTTCACTAATTTTACTTGAATACACTAAGTGCTCAGAAGAAATTTCTAAATTATCAGATGACGTATGAATAAAATTTAAATTATCATTTTTTTGTTTACTCGAGTCTGATTTTATTATATCAATTACGGTTTGCTTTTCTGGTGAAATAGTAGATTGTACTTCGTGTATGTATGGCTTATCATTGCCTTGTATTAGCTGTAAGAAAATTATTATTTACAATCGAAATATTTTAATAATATTAATATATTAAAGTAAAGTAAATGTAGTATTAATTTATTTATTTTAAAAAAACTATATTTTTGGTTTTTTTTTCTACGACAGAAATATACTATCTTTCAAATAGACTATAAACCAAACTATATTATCAAAGCAAAATTGAATACAAAAATTTTACAAGTTCTTTTGTTTCAAACTCGCAAACCCATCATATTAATAGAAAAATTCGACAGATTAAATTTAATTAACTTCCCAAACTCCATCTAATTAGATACTTTAATGATTCTCTTCATATTAAAAAATTAATTAAATTTACCTTTTTTTTATAATTTTCAATAATTTTTATAAAACTAATAGTGATCAATATAAAAACTTTTTGTACTTTAAAGACTTGTCAATATTCTGAAACTAGGTTATTTAAATTTAAGCTATAGCGGTTTGATTTTGACTTATTTCGTATTTGATTTATTTAACTATAATTTTTTAAGTGAACTAAAAAATTGAAATGGATGAATTGAAAATGTCATTAAAATTTCATAAGAATTATTTACAAAATAAATTAGAAAATTATCACTGTCAAATTTTTCATTAATTGACTTATAAATTTTAAGGCATAAATTATAAAATATATTTTTAAATTGATAATTTGTAGGTAGAATATCTTATTATTAATCATTTTTTGCCAAATTCTGTATTTTACTATGGATATATTTTACTATAGACTGGTTATTTTTTAGGTTTCAGCTTTTTTATACTTTTTTATTGAAAGTTAAACTGATTTCAAATTAGACTATTCAAACAATTTCTTTAACATAAAGATTAGGTTACAATAGCAACTGAAAGATGAAATAAAGAAATAACTTTTTATAAATAAAGTCTTTATTAAAAAATAAATACATATATCATATAATATATATTATAAACTTGACCAATATTATTTTTCAAAATAAGAGCACATGGGCATATAAGAAAAAATATCGCTTTCAAATTTGTAAACCTTTTGTAGTCGTTTATGATTAACCTAAAACAAAAATTTTAATATTCTAAACAAGATTGTCTAAAATATAAATAATAAAAAAATATCAATTTTTGTAGAAATATAATTGACACGAAAATTGTTGATAACTTGCAATTTAATATATAATTTAATATCTATGTAAACTATCTATAATTCTTTTAATGCTAAGTAATATGTCATTGGATCACAGAGTGAAATATTGTATTACCGAATTTTTTTTCACTTAAAAAATACACGTGTGATACATGTTCATATCGTTGAATTAAAAACTTAGTTACTCCATTGTATATAAACTTTTCCAACAATGATCCAGAAATCTATCATTATTTCAATCTTCATAGATAGACTTAGTTATCATTCAAATTTTTAATAGAAGATTTTTTTTATGAATAATGTTTAATCCAATTTAGCTTTAGCCTTATGAATCTAAAACCAGAATTTACTTTCGAGTTAACTTTTTTTGTATTGCGTTTTATGAAATTATAACAAATAATTTATTCATTGATGAGTTATATTTTATATTTATGAAAAACATCGATAAAAGATCGTGTAGTTGAAATTCTTCATTGGTTTTTATAAGAAATATTATAAATTAAATCAATTAAAGTAGTAATGCTGTCCACAATTTTTAAATTATTTAAAAAAGAATTATTACCTACAAAACTATATATATTTTAGAATACACTAGAACTTCCCAATTAAATTCATTCAACAGAGCACTATATATACGTTAAATTGAGCATAAACAAACAAAATTTTTTTTAATAAATTGATTTAATTAATTAAGACTAACTGAAGATATTACGATATTATTTGATTTTTATTTTATATAAAATCTGTTTCAATAAATTTACTATTTATTTTTAAGTAATACAATTTAAATAATACAAAAATATTAATTTATGAAAATAGAATCGTTTTTTTAAGTCCTTAAATAAAAACGAAGTAATATTGTTTTATTGCAAGTAGATCATGTTCTTCCAAAGAATTAAACTTTATGAGAACCATTTGTAAATATAATATAATGCTACCAAAGAATAAAAAGAAACAGTAAAATGAAAAATGTACGTTTTTTGAAAAAGCTTATAAGGACTATATATATTGTCGTTTAGTTCAAAAGTTATTTATTAATTCTTATTTATTTATAATATTTTTTATTATTTATTCATTTGTAAAAAGCGTTATAAGTTAACAAAAATGTCCCACATCAAGTGAAATTATATATTCCATGATAATTTGAAAAAAATATTTTGTATGAAGTTGATTTAATAAGACATTAGAAATTAAATCCAATACATACGAATAACAAAATTTAAGAAAAATATGAGATAACAATTACAACTAACTATGGAAAAGATTAATAAGAAATTAAATAAATATTTTATTGTTTCATTTACAAAACGTTGCAAACTGATAGTGAAAACCATATTCTAGATTAATTTCTAAAGTTAATTTTATGAAGGTGTACACGTATAAAAAATGTACATATATAAACAAATAATAAGGTAGACCATAGAGTAGGTATGCAGTAAGAAAAAAAGAAAAGCGATATTTAGGAGTATGGAATAATAGTAATAAAATAGGAAATAAAGGTCAAAATAGTTTTAAAAATTAAAATGAAGAATAATAAAATATATTTTCATTATATAACAAGATTGGAAGAAATGGTAACGAAAAATTTGGATTGCTTACTTAATCAGTAGATAATATCTTTAACAGAAACTTTAATATATAAAAGAAGAAGATGATTTCAGGATAAAAATCAAGTTAAATAAAAATGATAAATTAAGAAAAGTAAAGGTAAGCTATAAAGGTCTAATCTTAGAAAGGCAATGTAAGAGTAAATGAAGAGAGGGATAAGAATTCAAATAAGAAAAACTTAGGTGAAAATCAAAAGTCAACCAAATAAATAAATAAAGGTCAAAGTTTATATGATGACAGTAAGTTCTTATACATCAACAAATGAGTATTTTAGTAAAGTTGTTAATGTTAGTTAATTCGGAATAAGATAGCGACAAACGAATGTCAAACAATAAATAAAAGTTTAATTAGGCAATTGGAGAAAGTAAAAAATGAAAAGAATGATAATAAGGATAGAACGGATGACAGAAAAAATAATTGATAAGGATAAATTAGAAACATGAAAGAAAATAAAAAGGATAAAAGAAGCCATAAAATAAAAAAGCGCAATTGAAGTGCAATTGTAAGTGAAAATGAAGAATATAAGGAAAGAAAAAAATGTGAAAATGACAAGACAATGAAAAGATCTAAATATAGAGGAAAAAATACAGAAATATATCAAATAAAAAGAGAAATAGAAAAATTCTAAAAAATAAAAAAAGAAAATAGCAGAATTAAGGAAGAATAATTTGGACAAAGAATTCTGCAAAGCAATTGATAGAGGCAGAAAAATATATGTTGAGAACTAAACAAGTAGAAGAATTATTAAATAGCATGAAAACAAATAAAAGACTAGGAGAAGATGAAATCACAAATAAAATATAGAAGTATTTGTATTTACTGAATTTATATAGTGACAAAGATTATAAATTATTACAACGAGAAAAAATAAAAAAAATATAGTGAAGTCGTATCAAATAAAATCTTTACAAAAGGAAACAGTAGGCGCACAATAACTTATAAAGAATTGAGATAACAATTGATTAAGATAAAAACTAAAAGTGCTCTAGTCAAGTATAAAATTAAGTATATAATAAGCAAATTTATATTTAAATATAAGAAATTTTAGATTATCTAGATAAAGTATACGAAGAAAATAAAAGAGAAGCAATTGTGATAGGAGGAGATTTTAATGCTAGGATGAGGGAAGAGGGAGGGTGGTTAGATATACGTGAAAAAGATAAAATATATTCAAAAGAAAAAATAATATATAAGGGAGAAAATTGATAACATGGTTAGAGGACAGAGGTTTATTTATTTTAAATGGGAAAAGGAGACGAAAGATAGTTGGTTTACTTTTAATCGTATGGTGGGATCATCAATAACTATAACTGACTATGTTTAAGTGAACGAAGAGGCAGAAAATGGGGTAGTAAATATGAAGATAGTTGATAGAATTGCATCAGATCATCAACTCTTAACACGGTATAAGAAACAATTATCGGAAGCAAAAGTTTTTACAGGATGGAAGGAACTTTGGGGAGGAATGAAAAATGTAGTCACCGTCCAGGAGAGTGATAGAATGGGTAGTAGGGAAAAGTCGTAGTGGGATAGGCAGTGCTGGGAGTTGAATAAGGCGATTTGAGAATTATGTAAAAAGTGGAAGAGAAATGACTTGGAAGAAGATAGGGAGACACGTGTGCCAAAGAGGAAAATTTACAGAGAGGTGATAAAAAATAATACGAAAATGGGAAAAGAAAGAGACATAAAGGAAGCAAGAAAAGATAAAACTGGGATAACAGTTTGGAACGTAGTAAACAGAAATAGGAAAATAAGGAGCATATCAGACTCTAGTATTACAAAAGAAGAATGATGAAAACACTTTCAAGAATTTTATCTTGAACAAACCGCAGACTAAATAGGACGAGAAAAGTGAAGAGGAGGAGACAATCGAAGATTCAGAAAAAGTAATGGAAGGGATAAAAGAAATAAGAAAAGAAGTGGTAATACGGGTTGTCAATAAATGAAATAGAGGAAGGCTTCGAGAGAGGATGATATTTCTAACGAAATGTGGAATTATGAAGATAGAAAATTTTTTAATTGAATAAAGGAAATGCTGAGTGAACTGCTGAAAAGAGAAAGATTGACGTACCTGTTTTCAAAAACGGATATAAAAATTAGACAAAGATTACAGAGAAATCACTTTGGTGGACACTGATTATATCTTATATATAAGCTGAAATAATAAAAAACAGGATAGAAGATCACATGGAGAAGGAAAAAAAATATAGCGATACCGAGTTTCGTTTTAAAAGAAGAAGAGCTTTAGCTGAAGCAATCTATATCGTTAAAATGATATAGATTGCCATAGATGCATAACTTAAGAAAGATAGGGGAAAAATCATAGATTTGTATGGATATAAATTAAATACTTGCTTAAATAAACAGAGAACAAATTTTGAATAAAATAAAGCAGGTGAGGATTAATAAACAGCTAATTAATTGTGTGAAAGAAATATACAGAAACACCAATAATAATAAAAAAATGAATAAAATAATTAGAGAAATAGTAACATCAAAGGGGTAAGCTAGGCATATTCCCTGAGTCCAAGACTGTTTAACATCGAGCTATTGGATTCAGAAAAAGAGCTCTAAAAATGTAGAAGCTCCGAGATCCAAATAGAAAGTAAAAAAATTTAAAAAAAAAGACTATATAATCATAAGATATTATATTCAAATACTAAATATAAGTTAAAGAAATAATTATATAACATAGTACCGTTTTTTAAATAAACTTTTCAAACAAACAGCATATTATCATTTTTATCACCTTCAACTTCCTTACCCCCCCCATACAAGATCAACAACAAATATATATTAAAATTGAACAAAATTCTACCAAAGAAATATACAATACGAGGAATAAAATCAAAATTAATGATAAAGTAATCGGAAAATTAGAAACCAAATGGGGTGTAAGACAGGTATGTCCTCTGAGCACAAACCCATTTGATATATAAATTACAAGGCTAGAAGGGAAGTTAAAAAAAAGTAAGAAGCACCAGGATGGAAGGTAAGGATATGATATAATAGATCTTAGATCTATGATGCTGATGACATAGTTTTGACTGTAAAAAGTGAAGAGCAATTGAGGGAGATAATAAGAATACTTAGAAAATATTTAAACAGAAGATGACTAGAAATAAATGTTAATAAAACTAAAATAACGAAATCTAGAAAAACGGTAGAGTGATAAAAAAAAAAGTATTTTTATAGAAGGAAAAACATAGAAAAGGTCAACCAATTTAAGGATATAAATTCAAAGAGGACAATGGAGATGGTTTGCACAAAAAATAATGACTAAAAATAAATTTGATACTGAGGAAGGTCTGGAGTTTTACAGAAAGATTATTTAAAGATGACTATATAGAATTAAAATGAAACTATTCGACACTTTATTAGAAAATGTACTTTATGTTGCAGAAGTTTAGGGACGAAAAAGTGATGAAGAAATAGATAGGATACAGAAAATATTTATAAGATGGAGTCTAGACCTTGACAGAAATACAATTGACAGAATTATAATGTTAGAAACAAAAAGAAACAGAATATAGATTAAAGCTACAAGTCGAATAATAAGATTTGAAAACAAGATTAATATTAAATATTAAAAGAAAGAAACGGTAAAAGAATGCATAAGGTAAGGATAGAAGAAGGAATACTATATAAAAAAATGGTAGAGTATAACACAAAAAGAAAAAGAAAACTAACAACACAAAGAGTAAATTTCTGGCAAGACACAGGATGATTATTGGTGCATATCGAGAGAGAAAGGCAAAATATGAAGATTTTATAGTGTGAAGTAGAGGAAATAAAAATAGCACATTATTATGTATCAACCGTTTAAAAATTTAAATACACAAAGTAATGTAAAAACAATAAAAAATAGAGGCATGAAAAGATAAAGAATGTGGGTACATAAAAAAAGAAGATGCAGAATGAAAATTCTTGCAATGTTTAAGATGGAGAACATGGTGAAAGTGAAATAAAATTGGTGATCAAGAACTTGTACAAATCTAATTTATTGGAACTATAAGTTTAAAAACTAAAGTGCTCTAAGTCAAGTATAAAATTAAGTATTATAATAAGAAAATCTATATTTAACATAAGAATTTCTCGCCAATGTTAATATATGTAAAAAGTGATAAAATTCTAAGTGAAAGAGTACAAAAATTACATATGCTAGTATGTAAGATGTAATTAAATATGTTAAATTCAATATGTAAGGAAATTGTATAAATGAATCTTGTAATGCATAGTAACATGTAATTATTGTTCAATAAATAACTAACTACCTAACTACTGAGATAAAAAAATATAAAAGTTTAAAATTTAAATGAAAAAGTGCAAAAGCTTTATTTGCTTAATATGTAAGATGTGATAAAATATGTAAAGCCAATATGTAAAGAAAATATATAAATTTTTAAATGTATAATGAATCTTATGATGTATTATAACAATGTAATATATTTTCAATATACAAATTAGTTAACTAATAAAACTGAACAATGATTAAACTACACACAGCGGAACTTTAGAAAACTCTAGAAATGATCTTGTTAAATTTTATCTATTTTTTAAATTGAACAAAGAATGTAACAAGAAATTTTTACAGCAATAGTAGAAATAAATATAATAGAACTTATTGATTGATTATTAAATAATAAGTAACTTAATAAATCTCAATTCTTAAATTAAAAGTACATAATATTAATGTATACTACAATGAATTATAAAAAAAATAAATATCTTAGATATCTTGTAAAAAAATTAAATGTCTTATTAAATTTTTATTAAATCTTTTACTTTCTATACTACTAGATGAAAATAATAACTACAACAACAAAATTATTATACAGTTTAATAAGGAATATAATGTTTTTCATTTATTACATTACATAGAATAATAGCTTCTTAAATTGATTAATACCAAAATAAATTAATAGATTATAATATTTTTAACAATTTAAAAAAAGAAAACAGCAAAAAAATTAAAAACAGTTTTAAATATCGATACTCTTATATTAATATATTATATAAATTTATATAAATATATTTATGAATACATCAATATTTATGTACAAATACAATTAAAATATATTTAAAACTTATTTAAATTGTATCATATTCAAAAAATGTTAATTTAAAACAACCCATAAACCACTTTCATGACATATAGTTTTAATATAATGCAATTACATTTAAATATTTTATATTGGTGTATTTTTTATATTATACACATTACACATATTTAATAACTATTTCTTTTTATAAAAACTATAAAATTAATTTATGTTAATTTTAAATATATAGCCAAATATTCAAAGAATGTTATTCTTCATTATTAATTCAATAAATTTTTAATATTAAATGATCTTATAAAGAAATATCATATTTAAATTAACATAAATTAAGAATGAAACTAAAAAAGACACATGTGGTAATGAATAAAATATAATATAAATATATTTATAAATTAAATTTTAATTTTAAAAGTTCAATATAGTAAAGGTAAACATTGACTATTATTATTGATAATTATTAATTTATCATATTATGTGAAAATAAATATAAAAACTAATAAACTAAAAATTTATATTTATTCCAACTTTATTGTAAAATTAAATAACCAATATAAACATCTTATAATACTTATAAAATATTATAATAATAGTTTTTGAAATAACGTATAATTTGTCACCTTATTCAGAAATTAAATTAAATTAACAAGAAATCAATTATTTAAAAAAATATTAAGTTTCTGTTTAATTTGAATTGTTGATTAATCTTTTTTATTATTTCATTAATACATTTAAGTATGATATTATAAAAAATAAGAAATTTACAATAATTATAATTAAAAAATTATAGACAAATATTTTTTAAAAGTATATGTAAATATAATACTTTACCAATAAATATTAAAAATATAGTATAAAATCAAGTTAAAAAATGTATTTACAGTATAATTTAACAATAATATGGAACAATAAGTAACAATATACTACCTACCAATTCAGAAATGTGTTGTTTAAATACCGTAGATTTCTGAGCAATTATATCTGAAGTAACTATATAATATGTAAAATTATAAGAGATATAATTTCATATTATATAAGTCATTGCGAGATTAAATATATAAACAAAAAAAAATAAATAATAGTCAATATTTAAAAAAAAAAAAATTTAATTTGTACTTACTCGTTTTTGAAGTACTATACCAATTAATTGTAGAAGTTCGTTTGTTTTTGTTGGCTCTAAACCAGCAATTATTTTACTACTTTTAATAGATAATTGATTTCCAGTAGTAGACTCTAATGTATATATTTACATGATATATTTACAATATCTAATAAATAATAAAAAACTTATGTATATTCTTATATACTCACCAACAAAATAAATTAATTTATTTAAAAATTTTATTTTTGATTTTCTATCTTTCAAATTATTTGAATTTAGTTCCTCATTTGAATACAAGTCATTTAAAAATCCAGTTTCTTTTATGATCTAAAATGAAAACTAATATAATTATATATAATTTAACATTAACTCATAATATTAAATTCAATTAATAATTACTGTTAAAATAATATCACGAAGAAAACGAAATGGTGGTTTTTTTAATAATTTTACTGTTAATGAAGGTTGCTTAACATATGGCATAAGTAAATCTTGAGTTTTTTTAATTACTTCAGGTTTAATATTTTCAACCATTTTTGCTAATTAATGAATATTTATATTGACATAGAAGTAAATATAGAACACTATATTATTATTATTATTATAAAGTTTGTATACATTTTTGTTGCTAAGAGATGTATTATAATTAATTTTAATAAATGTAAAATTTCATCTGTATCAAAATTATTTTCAAATTAGGAAAATGCGGTTGAAAACAATTCTGTTTTAATAATAGAAATTTATAATTGTTTTTTTATATATTATATGAAAAATCTACTGCACTAATTTAGATAATGGAATGATCAATACAGATTTATACAGTATTTCCAAAATACTATTTGTATATAGAGGATATAAGTTTAGGTATTTTCCATAAAAATAAATATTACCGTAGTTTATAATTTGAACGGTATTTATTTGCAGGTGTTAGTTTACAGAAGAAAAATACTGCACTTAATCGTGCAACAGCTGCGAAACTTTGTTTCATAATCTGCAAATGTCCTAATTTAATAGCAGCAAGTATTTGGCAAGAATTTTAGATGTACGCACACGTGATGTCTGAACTCGCATTACCCCGACACTTCCTGCATAATTATCGCTATTCATTATGACTGAAGTCTCACAACTACAGTCGTGATAACGCAGCATCATAGATGTAATATTAATCGTTCACGTACTGAAATGTGAAATCACTTCTTATTGTGATAAGATTCGAAATTGTACGTTTTAACTTGCAGGGTGATGCAGTCAATTATTAGTTGCAAGCATTGTAATATTAAATTTAAATCACCAATGATGATATGTATCAATTGGTCTTTATCGGTTATAGAACACAGTTGTTATTAACAACATAATGTTCTTATACAAATCTATAATAGCGTCGAACTAAACCAATGTAAATTCTACGATGTGAAGAGATGTAGTTTCTTGCTGTATGCAAAAGTAAAGCTTACTGACTCATTTAGTCAAAAGAATGCAAATCATCATAAATAAACTTTCTAGCACTTAGAAAATAATGTGCTTATTATTTTTCCCTTGTCTATATAAATGACAAATATGGAAAAAATAAAAAATGCAAATATATAAAATAAACACATATCTTCTGTAAATCAATGTTTCGACGATAGACGTTTCGTTTATGTACTATTTTGCGGGTTATTGGCGATTGCTACACATTATTGCAAAGTAATTTATATTAAATTCTAATATTTTTGACTATATTTTAATTAAATTGTAATAAAAATATTTTTCAAAAAATTTTTGTTCGAGTTTATCTATTTGAATACATAAATGTTATAAAATATTTTTTCATAATTGATTAAATTGATAAGAACGAGTATTAAAACTATAAAAGAATTATAAAAAATTAAGTTACATGAGTAAATTCTATAAATATGATAAATTATAAAAAGATGTAGAGTATGAATGTAATCACCCAATCCAATTTACATCGAAAGCAAGAAACTTTAATTCAACTTATAACAGGGAATATTTTTAGAAAAGGTAATATCCATTATTTGTTGAATTTTTCCACGAACTGATGATATTAAATTCTAAAAAATTCAGTTAAGTCTATGTTAACTGCCTTTACAAATTAAATGTGATTAGATTATAATTAAACTAAGTAGTAAAAATTGCTTTGAATAACGTAGTCAAAGGTAATAATTTAACCCTCAATAATGAAATCATCTAACTTTTGTTTAAAGAGCTTCGATACCTAAATAAATTAAGAAAAATTTTTATTTTATAATTTGAAATTTAAGCAAATAATAATTAAGTAAATGGCAAAATAATGACAATAAAAAATTCGTGTAATAACTACATTCATCTAATAAATAATTTATAGTACTAAGAAACTTTTCTGTACTCATAGTATATTGACTAACAGAAAAGAAGTGATCTCTCACTAAAGTTTTTTCATGTTTTCTTATATTCAATTTTCTGTAACTGCAGGTATTTTTTATAAATTGTTAGATTCAAATTTTTGGTGATTTTGAGTCCTTATGTTTTTGATGCCTTTATTTCCTTATACTATATATCAATAAGAAAGAGGGGAATTTAGTAGACCGGAAGAGAGTAGAGTCGCGCGAGAAATGTAGAATATAATATATATATATGTGTGTGTATGTGTATTTAGTAAGAAAGTAAAACTTGCAATATTAAAGAAGTATATGGATAATTAAAAAAAGAAATTGAAAAAGTGTATCGGTGCATAATAAATAGAAGAAAACAGAGTGAAAAGTGTGGTTATGTTACCTAGAGGGAAGGAACAAGAGGTAATGGAAAAGCAAAATTAGAAAATAGTCAAATGCAACCATAGAAGAGATTGAAGCAGTGTATGCGCAAAAAAAGCAGCACTACACCGCAAAAAGGAAAGTTGTAATTAATTAAGCAAATGCAAAAAATGAAGAGATACATAAAAGATAATAATGTAACAGGCATTAAAAGAAAAGAAATATCGTTGAATGGCATTAAAAAAGAGAGAAGTACAAAAAAACGAGTGTTGCCTATCAAAAAGTCCATTATGAGATCTGAAATAATTAAAAAGAGCGATAGCAAGAATATTTTAGAAATGCTATTAAAACGAAAATTGACAAAATTGAAAAACCGAGTCTGGAATGCGAAAAAAGGCTGAATGAGATCTGAAAGAGATGTGAGCAATAGAATATAATAGCGAAAAAGCGCAAGGATGGAAGAAAAAATTTTTGAATAACAATGTAAGCATACAGAAATACAGAAATGAAGAGCATATGTATAATCAATAAATCAATTAGTAAATTCAAAGAAATAGAAATAGAAAAAATAAAAGTAAAGTTGTAAGAACTAATTGCAGCACTAATAAATGCTGCAATTAAGGTGCAAGGTAAGGAGGTAAATTGAATATTATTTTTCATGGGGAAGAATATAGACGATAATTGGAGATATTTAGATGAGATATATAAAAAAAAGGAAAGGCAATTAAAATAACTGGGGTTTAGAATGTAAGAATGGGAGAGGAAGGTGAGTGGATAGATAGTTAGGGAAGGGAAGGTAGAAAATCAAAGGACAAATTCATAAATAAAGAAGGAAAATAATTATTAAAGTGAATTAAAGAAAGAGACATAGATACATACTGAGTGAGAGATGATGAGGGAAAAATAGTGATTTTATGTTTAATAGAAAAATTGGATAATCGATGATTGATTACTACTTAGTAAATTAAGCGGCTAAGTAAGAGGTAAACATGATCAACATTATTGATAGTATGGAATCAGATAAAAAATTATCAAAAACAAATAGTAATATAGTTAAAAAAAAAGATGTAAAGAAAAAGATGAGGAAAAAGAAAGAATGCTAAAAATGTATTTGAGCTAAGAAAGAAATAGATGAATACAAGAGAAAATTGGCAGATGCACATAATATAATTTCTTGGGAGGAACTGAAAGAAAACAAAGGATGCAATCACCATTAAAGAATTCAAATATAAAAGCAGTATTTGTTAAGCATGGTGTAATGAAGAGTGTAGGAAGACAAAGAAAGAGTATTAGATTTATATAAAACATAGAAAAGTGAAAATAAAGAATAAGAAAAAAAAATTACATAGAAGAAAAGAAAAAAACCAGGGAAATAATAAGATATAAGAAAAAAGAGGAAGAGATTGAGAAAGCAAGAAAAGACAAATTCGGTAAATCATTTTGTTCTTTAGTGATCAGGAAAAAAGAGCACAAAGTGAAAGTATTAATAAATAGAACTAGTGAAAATACTTCACAGATATTTCGAAGTAAAAAACGTAGAAGAAGATAGGAAAAATAATAAATATGTTAAGGATAATAATCATAAAGAAAAAGATAAGAAAGAAGATGGGAAGACGGAAGAGATAATTTATCTAATAAACAAATGAAAGAAAAAATGTCCTGGTAAAGATTAAATTACAGGTAAAATGTGGAAAAATAGAGGCATAGATATAGCTAATAATATGTCAAAAATAATAAAAAAATCATTAATGAGAAAGGATTACCGAATGATTGGAAAAATGGTGTAATAGTACCAAAGTTCAAAAAGCATGACAAAAGTAGTGTGAAAAATTATAGAGGTATAACCCTAATGAACACTGGCTACAAAATTTATGCAGGGATGTTAAAGAACAGAACTGAGCAGCATATGGAGCAAGAAAAAATATAGTAAAATACTAGTTGCTTTTACGAGGAAAAGAGGCACAATTAACGCAATTTATGTGCTGAAGACTGCCACACATACTCAACTACAAAAAGAAAAAGATGAGATATTTATATGTGTTCAGGTTTTTCAATAATAAAAAAGATAGTTGATATACATAACAGACAAATATTTATTAATTTTTACAAAGAGAAGTTCTGCACAGCGTTATTGCATAGAAGAGTCTGATACATGTTTTAATTTATATTTGAATTTCTTAACTCTAATTGAAATCGTAAGATTTAAAATGTGGGCTTTGATAATACCTTTGTAACAATATCAGCCGTTTGTTCTTTGGTTTTAATATAATTTAATTCTACTTCTCCTTTAATATAAAGATCTCTTATGTAGTGTTATCTTGTATCAATATGCTGACTTCGCACGTGGAATTCAGGAGTTTTAATAAGCTTCAGCGCACTTACATTATCAATTCTTAAACAGTAGTTATTATTTAAGTCGCATTCATTAAATATTTTCTTTAGCCATAGAACAACTTTTATACATAAAGTATGGCTAATATATTCCGCTTCAGTCGTTAAAAGGGTAACGCAGTGTTGCCTTTTGCTTTTCCATGCGATGGCTGCATTCGCATATTTACATACTATACCTGAAGTAGATTTGTGCGTTTCTACATCACCCGCATAATCGGTGTCGCTAAAGGCCTCGAAATCGCCTTTTGAATATAATAATACTAATTGTGAAGTTCCTTTCAGGTACCGGAAAATTCTTTTCATTAATTGACAATGCTTTTCTGTTGGTTTTTCTAGATACCTTGATGTAACATTAACTGCAAAGCTAATATCGGGTCGCCTGACAGTTTGCAAAAATATCAAACTACCTACCGCTGCTTCCCTATATAGACCTTCACGCTTATAATTATTAATTCCAATATTATAATTTGTTTCTATAGGCGTAGAAACACTATGCACGTGATTCATTCTAAATTTTGTTAAAATTGATTCTAAATATTTATTTTTATGGATACAAATATTTTTATTGTCTTGCCTACAAATTTCGATATCGAGAAAATACTTTACATCTTTTATACTTCTAATATTAAATTATTCGTTTGATTTTAAGAATAACTTATCAATAAAAGATTCTTTTAACGTTACAACAATCCCATCATCAATATATAATATTAATAGTAATAAATCTTTATCCTTTTTATAAATAAAGAGGCATGGATCGGCCTTGCTTTCATTAAAATTAAATTTACTTAAAGATTTAGAAAAACGTTCCGACTAACACCGAGGTGACTGTTTTAACCTATATAAACTTTTTTGTAATTTATACACGTAAGTTGTTCCGTCATCGAAACATTCAGGTTGATTCATAAAGATATTTTCTTTAAGTTCCCCATATAAAAAACTGTTTTTATGTCGAATTGATCGAACAACATTTCGCTCCGATACTTATCATTAAACGGATAGTTTCAAAACGTGTGACGGGATTAAATGTTTCGATGTGATCAATTTCCTCTTCTTTTTGAGAATATCCTTTAACAACAAGTTGCGTCTTATAACGTTTCGTACCATCGGAATTGAACTTTTTGTATACACTCTTTTATTTTTAATAACATTTTGTCCTGTTGGTTTTTTCGCTAATATCCATGTTTTATTTTGATTTAATGAGTTAATCTCATCCGCTATCGCTTTTTTCTATAAATTTTTATTTTATACTGTCATGGATTCGTTGCAGTTATTCGGAATTTTTTCAGCAAGAAACATGGTTCGACATCCATAATGCTCTGGTTGCTTTATTATGTTTCTATCACGCAATTTCCGATTATTTTTTACATTTTTATTCCAGTATTTTTCATGATTTTTCTTTTTCTTTTTCTTCCAATGACAGCGCAATACACTTATCCTTTTTATCGCTCACTTTTTTACTTTTAGATTATATTTTTCGATTATATAAATCAGGATACTGGGCTCATAACCTGTTTAGGTTTATAAATAATAAAAAAAGACAGTTGATATATACAACAGAAAAATATTTATTAATATTTACAAAGAGAAGTTTTGCACAGTGTTATTGCATAGGAGAGTCTGATTTAACGTATACAATGTACCATTCTTTATAACTTGTACAAATACGTTGCATTCACCGTTAATCTTTATTACTATACCTGAATCTTCAGGTATCCTCCCACTTACTCACATTTAAAAGTTTTATTTCTAACAATATCCTTTATCAATTTTAAAGCAGTATTTGACAAATTAAACAGAAATAAAATCTAGAACAACATGTAGAGAGTAAAGATAAAAAAAATGTTTTTGACCGCACGAGAAATTTACGAAGAAACGTACTTGAAAATCAAAATCAATGATGAAATAATGGGGAAATTTGAAATAAATTGTGAGGTAAAGATTGCCCATTAAACTTAAGTCTGTTCAACGTTACATTGTCGGATTTAGAAGATGAGCTAAAAAACTCAAGTAGCTCAGGAATCAAAATTAGAAAAGTTAAATTTAAATCCATCTCTAACACAGACGACATCGTATTATCAGCCGATTCGTCGGCCAATATAAAATGAAAGAAAATGTTAAGAAATTTAAAATAATTCGTAGAATGAAAAGGTTTTGAACTAAACACCGACAAGACCAAAATTATGAATTGCAGAACAGCAGGTTGATGTACAAAGAAAATTGTTCGAGTGAAACAAAAATATTATAGAAACAGTGAAGCGGTTAACTATTGGTGTTAAGTTAAAATGTGAATTACAGAACGTTGACCAAGAAGTTTTACTATTTTAAAAGTAGAAACTTGAAAATTTTTTCTATCAATATTAGACTAGCAGTATAATTTTTTTTCTTTCGGTTGAAATATTTTTTATTGATAGATAGTTATTGATGCAACTCGTTGGGAAATAAGTATTATATTATAAATAAAAATTTTCCAAAAAGAACAAAAAAACTGCATTAAGTATCGCACAGAAACAAAAACTTAATTAAACAAACGAAATATAACCAATAATGTTTACTCGTGATGAAGTAATTAACATCGGTATCCCTAAATAAACGTAGAAAATTTATAGTATAGATGCACCTTTAGGTGTAATGTATAATACGGAGTACGCACTTTCAAATTATATAAAGCTTACGTTTTTGAAAAAGTGTCAAAAATTTTTTTTGTATTGTTAAACTTTTAAATTTAGTTTATTATAATTTTAAATATTTTGCATTTGCTTAATTTTAAATTTCGTAAAAATTTCATTTTTACAAATCATAACAAGAAATAGATAAATAATAGTTATATCAATTAAAGACATCTATATAAACTACTCTATCATAGTCATTAGGTTAGGCGCGAACTAGTAAATTAATATAAAGCAACAGTTAGCCTTTAAATCTCTTTAATTCTATTTTTGTTAAGTTTGAAAATTAAACAAGTTTCGCATTCATTTAAAGAATTATTTTAACTTTTTATATAGATGTGTTACCTTGCGCTTGTGCGCGTGTGTGTGTGCGCTGCCCGTGTGTTTACGCTTGCCTGCATTGATATATAAGATAATCAACTTTGCCAACTATGTTGGCCAGTATATAAAGTATCTAAAATTACTGTAATGGGTGGAGAAGAGACTTCAGATATAATTGCTCAGAAATCTACGGTATTTAAACAACACATTTCTGAATTGGTAGGTAGTATATTGTTACTTATTGTTCCATATTATTGTTAAATTATACTGTAAATACATTTTTTAACTTGATTTTATACTATATTTTTAATATTTATTGGTAAAGTATTATATTTACATATACTTTTAAAAAATATTTGTCTATAATTTTTTAATTATAATTATTGTAAATTTCTTATTTTTTATAATATCATACTTAAATGTATTAATGAAATAATAAAAAAGATTAATCAACAATTCAAATTAAACAGAAACTTAATATTTTTTAAATAATTGATTTCTTGTTAATTTAATTTAATTTCTGAATAAGGTGACAAATTATACGTTATTTCAAAAACTATTTATTAATAATATTTTATAAGTATTATAAAGATGTTTATATTGGTTATTTTAATTTTTACAATAAAGTTGGAATAAATATAAATTATTTAGTTTATTAGTTTTTATATTTATTTTCACATAATATGATAAATTAATAATTATCAATAATAATAGTCAATGTTTACCTTTACTATATTGAACTTTTAAAATTAAAATTTAATTTATAAATATATTTATATTATATTTTATTCATTACCACATGTGTCTTTTTTAGTTTCATTCTTAATTTATGTTAATTTAAATATGATATTCTTTATAAGATCATTTAATATTAAAAATTTATTGAATTAATAATGAAGAATAACATTCTTGAATATTTTGGCTATATATTTAAAATTAACATAAATTAATTTTATAGTTTTTATAAAAAGAAATAGTTATTAAATATGTGTAATGTGTATAATATAAAAAATACACCAATATAAAATATTTAAATGTAATTGCATTATATTAAAACTATATGTCATGAAAGTGGTTTATGGGTTGTTTTAAATTAACATTTTTTGAATATGATACAATTTAAATAAGTTTTAAATATATTTTAATTGTATTTGTACATAAATATTGATGTATCATAAATATATTTATATAAATTTATATAATATATTAATATAAGAGTATCGATATTTAAAACTGTTTTTAATTTTTTTGCTGTTTTCTTTTTTTAAATTGTTAAAAATATTATAATCTATTAATTTATTTTGGTATTAATCAATTTAAGAAGCTATTATTCTATGTAATGTAATAAATGAAAAACATTATATTCCTTATTAAACTGTATAATAATTTTGTTGTTGTAGTTATTATTTTCATCTAGTAGTATAGAAAGTAAAAGATTTAATAAAAATTTAATAAGACATTTAATTTTTTTACAAAGATATCTAAGATATTTATTTTTTTTATAATTCATTGTAGTATACATTAATATTAATGTACTTTTTAATTTAAGAATTGAGATTTTATTAAGTTACTTATTATTTAATAATCAATCAATAAGTTCTATTATATTTTATTTCTACTATTGCTGTAAAAATTTCTTGTTACATTCTTTGTTCAATTTAAAAAATAGATAAAATTTAACAAGATCATTTCTAGAGTTTTCTAAAGTTCCGCTGTGTGTAGTTTAATCATTGTTCAGTTTTATTAGTTAACTAATTTGTATATTGAAAAATATATTACATTGTTATAATACATCATAAGATTCATTTATACATTTAAAAATTTATATATTTTCTTTACATATTGGCTTTACATATTTTATCACATCTTACATATTAAGCAAATAAAGCTTTTGCACTTTTTCATTTAAAATTTTAAACTTTTATATTTTTTTATCTTCAGTAGTTAGGTAGTTAGTTAATTTATTGAACAATATATTACATTGTTACTATGCATTACAAGATTCATTTATACAATTTCCTTACATATTGAATTTAACATATTTAATTACATCTTACATACTACGCATATGTAATTTTTGTACTCTTTCACTTAGAATTTTATCACTTTTTACATATAATTAACATTTGGCGAGAAATTTCTTATGTTTAAATATAGATTTTCTTATTATAATACTTAATTTTATACTTGACTTAGAGCACTTTAGTTTTTAAACTTATAGTTCCAATAAATTAGATTTGTACATAGTTCTTGATCACCAATGTTTATTCACTTTCACCATGTTCTCCATCTTAAACATTGCAAGAATTTTCATTCTGCATCTTCTTTTTTTATGTACCCACATTCTTTATCTTTCATGCCTTCTATTTTTTATTGTTTTTACATTACTTTGTGTATTTAAATTTTTAAACGGTTGATACATAATAATGTGCTATTTTTATTTCCTCTACTTCACACTATAAAATCTTCATATTTTGCCTTTCTCTCTCGATATGCACCATAATCATCCTGTGTCTTGCCAGAAATTTACTCTTTGTGTTGTTAGTTTTCTTTTTCTTTTTTGTGTTATACTCTACCATTTTTTTATATAGTATTCCTTCTTCTATCCTTACCTTTATGCATTCTTTTACCGTTTCTTTCTTTTTAATATTTAATATTTAATATTTGTTTCAAATCTTATTATTCGACTTGTAGCTTTAATCTATATTCTGTTTCTTTTTGTTTCTAACATTATAATTCTGTCAATTGTATTTCTGTCAAGGTCTAGACTCCATCTTATAAATATTTTCTGTATCCTATCTATTTCTTCATCACTTTTTCGTCCCTAAACTTCTGCAACATAAAGTACATTTTCTAATAAAGTGTCGAATAGTTTCATTTTAATTCTATATAGTCATCTTTAAATAATCTTTCTGTAAAACTCCAGACCTTCCTCAGTATCAAATTTATTTTTAGTCATTATTTTTTGTGCAAACCATCTCCATTGTCCTCTTTGAATTTATATCCTTAAATTGGTTGACCTTTTCTATGTTTTTCCTTCTATAAAAATACTTTTTTTTTTATCACTCTACCGTTTTTCTAGATTTCGTTATTTTAGTTTTATTAACATTTATTTCTAGTCATCTTCTGTTTAAATATTTTCTAAGTATTCTTATTATCTCCCTCAATTGCTCTTCACTTTTTACAGTCAAAACTATGTCATCAGCATCATAGATCTAAGATCTATTATATCATATCCTTACCTTCCATCCTGGTGCTTCTTACTTTTTTTTAACTTCCCTTCTAGCCTTGTAATTTATATATCAAATGGGTTTGTGCTCAGAGGACATACCTGTCTTACACCCCATTTGGTTTCTAATTTTCCGATTACTTTATCATTAATTTTGATTTTATTCCTCGTATTGTATATTTCTTTGGTAGAATTTTGTTCAATTTTAATATATATTTGTTGTTGATCTTGTATGGGGGGGGTAAGGAAGTTGAAGGTGATAAAAATGATAATATGCTGTTTGTTTGAAAAGTTTATTTAAAAAACGGTACTATGTTATATAATTATTTCTTTAACTTATATTTAGTATTTGAATATAATATCTTATGATTATATAGTCTTTTTTTTTAAATTTTTTTACTTTCTATTTGGATCTCGGAGCTTCTACATTTTTAGAGCTCTTTTTCTGAATCCAATAGCTCGATGTTAAACAGTCTTGGACTCAGGGAATATGCCTAGCTTACCCCTTTGATGTTACTATTTCTCTAATTATTTTATTCATTTTTTTATTATTATTGGTGTTTCTGTATATTTCTTTCACACAATTAATTAGCTGTTTATTAATCCTCACCTGCTTTATTTTATTCAAAATTTGTTCTCTGTTTATTTAAGCAAGTATTTAATTTATATCCATACAAATCTATGATTTTTCCCCTATCTTTCTTAAGTTATGCATCTATGGCAATCTATATCATTTTAACGATATAGATTGCTTCAGCTAAAGCTCTTCTTCTTTTAAAACGAAACTCGGTATCGCTATATTTTTTTTTCTTCTCCATGTGATCTTCTATCCTGTTTTTTATTATTTCAGCTTATATATAAGATATAATCAGTGTCCACCAAAGTGATTTTCTCTGTAATCTTTGTCTCATTTTTATATCGTTTTTGAAAACAGGTACGTCAATCTTTCTCTTTTCAGCAGTTCACTCAGCATTTCCTTGTATTCAATTACAACAATTTTCTATCTTCATAATTCCACATGTCGTAGAAATATCATCCTCTCTCGAAGCCTTCCTCTATTTCATTTATTGACAACCCGTATTACCACTTCTTTCTTATTTCTTTTATCCCTTCCATTACTTTTTCTGAATCTTCGATTGTCTCCTCCTCTTCACTTTTCTCGTCCTATTTAGTCTGCGGTTTGTTCAAGATAAAATTCTTGAAAGTGTGTTTCATCATTCTTCTTTTGTAATACTAGAGTTTGAATATGCTCCTTATTTCCTATTTCTGTTACTACGTTCCCAAACTGTTATCCCAGTTTTTATCTTTTCTTGCTTCCTTTATGTCTCTTTCTTTTCCCATTTTCGTATTATTTTTTATCACCTCTCTGTAAATTTTCCTCTTTGGCACACGTGTCTCCCTATCTTCTTCCAAGTCATTTCTCTTCCACTTTTTACATAATTCTCAAATCGCCTTATTCAACTCCCAGCACTGCCTATCCACTACGACTTTTCCCTACTACCCATTCTATCACTCTCCTGGACGGTGACTACATTTTTCATTCCTCCCCAAGTTCCTTCCATCCTGTAAAAACTTTTGCTTCCGATAATTGTTTCTTATACCGTGTTAAGAGTTGATGATCTGATGCAATTCTATCAACTATCTTCATATTACTACCCATTTCTGCCTCTTCGTTCACTTAAACATAGTCAGTTATAGTTATTGATGATCCCACCATACGATTAAAAGTAAACCAACTATCTTTCGTCTCCTTTTCCCATTTAAAATAAATAAACCTCTGTCCTCTAACCATGTTATCAATTTTCTCCCTTATATATTATTTTTTCTTTTGAATATATTTTATCTTTTTCACGTATATCTAACCACCCTCCCTCTTCCCTCATCCTAGCATTAAAATCTCCTCCTATCACAATTGCTTCTCTTTTATTTTCTTCGTATACTTTATCTAGATAATCTAAAATTTCTTATATTTAAATATAAATTTGCTTATTATAATACTTAATTTTATACTTGACTTAGAGCACTTTAGTTTTTATCTTAATCAATTTTTATCTCAATTCTTTTATAAGTTATTGTGCGCCTACTGTTTCCTTTTTTAAAGATTTTCTTGATACGACTTCACTATATTTTTTTTATTTTTTCTCGTTGTAATAATTTATAATCTTTGTCACTATATAAATTCAGTAAATACAAATACTTCTATATTTTATTTGTGATTTCATCTTCTCCTAGTCTTTTATTTGTTTTCATGCTATTTAATAATTCTTCTACTTGTTTAGTTCTCAACATATATTTTTCTGCCTCTATCAATTGCTTTGCAGAATTCTTTGTCCAAATTATTCTTCCTTAATTCTGCTATTTTCTTTTTTTATTTTTTAGAATTTTTCTATTTCTCTTTTTATTTGATATATTTCTGTATTTTTTCCTCTATATTTAGATCTTTTCATTGTCTTGTCATTTTCACATTTTTTTCTTTCCTTATATTCTTCATTTTCACTTACAATTGCACTTCAATTGCGCTTTTTTATTTTATGGCTTCCTTTTATCCTTTTATTTCTTTCATGTTTCTAATTTATCCTTATCAATTATTTTTTCTGTCATCCGTTCTATCCTTATTATCATTCTTTTCATTTTTACTTTCTCCAATTGCCTAATTAAACTTTTATTTATTGTTTGACATTCGTTTGTCGCTATCTTATTCCGAATTAACTAACATTAACAACTTTACTAAAATACTCATTTGTTGATGTATAAGAACTTACTGTCATCATATAAACTTTGACCTTATTTATTTATTTGGTTGACTTTTGATTTCACCTAAGTTTTCTTATTTGAATTCTATCCCTCTCTTCATTTACTCTTACATTGCCTTTCTAAGATTAGACCTTTATAGCTTACCTTTACTTTTCTTAATTTATCATTTTTATTTAACTTGATTTTATCCTGAAATCATCTTCTTCTTTTATATATTAAAGTTTCTGTTAAAGATATTATCTACTGATTAAGTAAGCAATCCAAATTTTTCGTTACCATTTCTTCCAATCTTGTTATATAATGAAAATATATTTTATTATTCTTCATTTTAATTTTTAAAACTATTTTGACCTTTATTTCCTATTTTATTACTATTATTCCATACTCCTAAATATCGCTTTTTCTTTTTTTCTTACTGCATACCTACTCTATGGTCTACCTTATTATTTGTTTATATATGTACATTTTTTATACGTGTACACCTTCATAAAATTAACTTTAGAAATTAATCTAGAATATGGTTTTCACTATCAGTTTGCAACGTTTTGTAAATGAAACAATAAAATATTTATTTAATTTCTTATTAATCTTTTCCATAGTTAGTTGTAATTGTTATCTCATATTTGTCTTAAATTTTGTTATTCGTATGTTTGGATTTATTTCTAATGTCTTATTAAATCAACTTCATACAAAATATTTTTTTCAATTATCATGGAATATATAATTTCACTTGATGTGGGAACATTTTTGTTAACTTATAACGCTTTTTACAAATGATAAATAATAAAAAATATTATAAATAAATAAAATTAATAAATAACTTTTGAACTAAACGACAATATATATAGTCCTTATAAGCTTTTTCAAAAAACGTACATTTTTCATTTTACTGTTTCTTTTTATTCTTTGGTAGCATTATATTATATTTACAAATGGTTCTCATAAAGTTTAATTCTTTGGAAGAACATGATCTACTTGCAATAAAACAATATTACTTCGTTTTTATTTAAGGACTTAAAAAAACGATTCTATTTTCATAAATTAATATTTTTGTATTATTTAAATTGTATTACTTAAAAATAAATAGTAAATTTATTGAAACAGATTTTATATAAAATAAAAATCAAATAATATCGTAATATCTTCAGTTAGTCTTAATTAATTAAATCAATTTATTAAAAAAAATTTTGTTTGTTTATGCTCAATTTAACGTATATATAGTGCTCTGTTGAATGAATTTAATTGGGAAGTTCTAGTGTATTCTAAAATATATATAGTTTTGTAGGTAAGTGATAATTCTTTTTTAAATAATTTAAAAATTGTGGACAGCATTACTACTTTAATTGATTTAATTTATAATATTTCTTATAAAAACCAATGAAGAATTTCAACTACACGATCTTTTATCGATGTTTTTCATAAATATAAAATATAACTCATCAATGAATAAATTATTTGTTATAATTTCATAAAACGCAATACAAAAAAAGTTAACTCGAAAGTAAATTCTGGTTTTAGATTCATAAGGCTAAAGCTAAATTGGATTAAACATTATTCATAAAAAAAATCTTCTATTAAAAATTTGAATGATAACTAAGTCTATCTATGAAGATTGAAATAATGATAGATTTCTGGATCATTGTTGGAAAAGTTTATATACAATGGAGTAACTAAGTTTTTAATTCAACGATATGAACATGTATCACACGTGTATTTTTTAAGTGAAAAAAAATTCGGTAATACAATATTTCACTCTGTGATCCAATGACATATTACTTAGCATTAAAAGAATTATAGATAGTTTACATAGATATTAAATTATATATTAAATTGCAAGTTATCAACAATTTTCGTGTCAATTATATTTCTACAAAAATTGATATTTTTTTATTATTTATATTTTAGACAATCTTGTTTAGAATATTAAAATTTTTGGTTTAGGTTAATCATAAACGACTACAAAAGGTTTACAAATTTGAAAGCGATATTTTTTCTTATATGCCCATGTGCTCTTATTTTGAAAAATAATATTGGTCAAGTTTATAATATATATTATATGATATATGTATTTATTTTTTAATAAAGACTTTATTTATAAAAAGTTATTTCTTATTTCAATCTTTCAGTTGCTATTGTAACCTAATCTTTATGTTAAAGAAATTGTTTGAATAGTCTAATTTGAAATCAGTTTTAACTTTCAATAAAAAAGTATAAAAAAGCTGAACCTAAAAAATAACCAGTCTATAGTAAAATATATCCATAGTAAAATACAGAATTTGGCAAAAAATGATTAATAATAAGATATTCTACCTACAAATTATCAATTTAAAATATATTTTATAATTTATGCCTTAAAATTTATAAGTCAATTAATGAAAAATTTGACAGTGATAATTTTCTAATTTATTTTGTAAATAATTCTTATGAAATTTTAATGACATTTTCAATTCATCCATTTCAATTTTTTAGTTCACTTAAAAAATTATAGTTAAATAAATCAAATACGAAATAAGTCAAAATCAAACCGCTATAGCTTAAATTTAAATAACCTAGTTTCAGAATATTGACAAGTCTTTAAAGTACAAAAAGTTTTTATATTGATCACTATTAGTTTTATAAAAATTATTGAAAATTATAAAAAAAAGGTAAATTTAATTAATTTTTTAATATGAAGAGAATCATTAAAGTATCTAATTAGATGGAGTTTGGGAAGTTAATTAAATTTAATCTGTCGAATTTTTCTATTAATATGATGGGTTTGCGAGTTTGAAACAAAAGAACTTGTAAAATTTTTGTATTCAATTTTGCTTTGATAATATAGTTTGGTTTATAGTCTATTTGAAAGATAGTATATTTCTGTCGTAGAAAAAAAACCAAAAATATAGTTTATTTAAAATAAATAAATTAATACTACATTTACTTTACTTTAATATTATTTCAGATGATAATTAATACTGAATAAAAAATTAGAAAAATTGAAATTAATTACTGTTTGAATAAAATATTAAATAGATTAACTTATTTTTGTATAAAGAATTCCAACTTTTCAATCGTACGTTAAACAAATTAAGTTTAAAACTTTTATTTTTTTTCATTTATCAAATGTATAAAATAACGTAAATTAATGAACTTATTTGCTTAATAGTGATAAAAATCATATTTGCAAATTAAAAGCTTCAAATCTCTAATATTTCGCAAATTTTCTCAAATATTTTTTTATGCATGATCTTTTTTTAGTTTCGTATGTTTCTTCCCTATTTCTTTGTAGATTATCATAATAAGAAGTTGACGCCTTGTTTTATAATATTATTATAATATAAAATTTATATAAAAAGTCTCCATGAATTGATACATCTTTTCTTATTCGGTATATTTGGTACATATAATAGTAAACAACGAATATAACAAAAATAGCTACAGAAAATTTAATAAAAATTTTTTTTTAAATAAAAATTAGATAATTTTGAAAAGTTTTAACAACATTACTCTCTAATTCATATGGTATGATCATCCAGGCATAAAAAATAATCAAGATTAGATATAAATAACAATAAATCTTCACTTTAGTGCAACATTAAGTATTGTATACTAAATTTCTAGTTAGGTTATTGTGAAAAAAGTAAAAGAGTGAATGTTCAGTTTATCAACAACGTTAATGAATAAGAAAATGCATTAGGAATCTAAAATTACCTTAATTACAAAAAAAGGAGATTCTGAATTGCCTCAAAGTTTGTAAGTAATTTTTTGGTGAGTGAAACTAAACGTACTAAATATCAAAACTGATGATGTTTGTAAATTAAATGAGCAAATTTAATATTCAACTATTAATTAACTGATAAAAATTATAGCTAGTAGAGTTAGAAACAACATAATTTAAATATATATCACTAAGAGAGAACTCGTGGTGAAGTTGCTAATTTAATCTCAAAATTAGTTTTTTTTATGCATTATCAAGATGTGAAATGTATAAGAAAAAATAAAAAAATTATATATGATAAAAGCAGATGATGTATGTATCGAATGACGTACCTACAAGAGTTACATAGTATTTACTGATTGTTAGTCTGATATTCGGTTGATGATAAAATAACAATAAACTTTTATAATATGTAAATCTTATAATTTATAATTGGCATTATGTAATTTAGAATAAAATTATGGTTCTGTGCAATAAAATTATGTTTTTAATGTAAAACATATTGATTGTTTGTACATGAATAAATTGAATAAATTTAGCAAACTTGTGTATACTAATTGTATAGATGTAGTTTTAAGAATGCAATACAAGTTAAAATAATATTAAAATTAAAATATAAATTTTTTTACATTAGCAATTGCCTTTTTAAATCTACGCAAAAAACTTTTTCTATTTCGCAGCTGAAATACTAATTTTTTGTTGATAACGGGATATTTTTCCTTTCTGTTGTCATAAATTCGTGAGTTTGTTACTTATCTGTAAACAAGATATTACATTTGGATAATCGCAACAGTATGTATTTTTATGTTTGATAAAGTATTTAATGACGATAATAGATATATTAGATATGCAGATTCTGAAATGTGCATTTGCTTTACAATAATCACGCTGTTTAGTGAAGTTTTAGAAATTAATTTCCAAATAATTTCTTGAAGTAAAATATTCAATCTATTTTGTATGAGTCTATAATTGGTAAGTCATAATATTCATAAAAATCTTATTGTTGATCGAAAGAAAAGAGTTAACAAATTAGAAATTCGATTTTATATTACAAAAAAAAAGGTTGAGACTATAATCTTCTTCATTTGCCGCCAAATTTTTTATGTACAGATTGTTGCATAACTTTGAACCAGAACAAAATGCTTGATATATTTTGACAAAAAGTAAAGGAACAAAATTTTTCCTTTTTTGTATTACGGTCTTCGGGAAATATTCCTCTTTTTGGTCATATTTTTCTCCTTTTGCAAATTTCCTTTTTGTATTCGAGACCATTGACTGAAGGAGTAGATTCTTTTGCGGTTTTTTAACGGAGAAAATTCTTCTTGATTTTCGTAATATCTTGAGAGCATTTAAAGATTTCGAAGTTTATAAATAATCAAACATAAATATTGGTAAATTTAGTTTTATTTCTTACAAAACTTTATATCTTTCGCAATAAATAAATATAATATCAGGCTGGTAAACAAAACAGTCATTTCTAAATGGGCTTTATATTTTTTGTAATTCAATCATAATTTAACAAAAACATTTTAACCGATCTAGTTAAATTAATAAAATATAATAAGTATTACTTTATTATATATCATATAAACACACACAAATGCGCTGCGCATACACTTTATAAATTATTATAAACAACAAATTTTACTTGATTATTCTTCAATATCATACGTACAGTATCGCTTTTTTAATGCTATTTTAAGACAACAAATAAATCTTTAAATTCAGGTAGTTATGAGCTGTTTAAAAAATCGTCTAATTTGACTTTGCCGTATTTTAACGCTATTTTTTACGTAATATAATAAAATTTCGTATTATTTATATATTTTATTTACTGAATTGTTTGGAGTACTGCAGTTAATTGAAAAAAAGAATAAATTTAACAACTTTTTTTAATGAAAAAATTATGAAATAGCAAATACATGTTCGTGTATTTAAATATTTTAAGATTTACAATTTAATATAATTTTTTATATATTAATTTAAAATTAAGGCATATAAGGTTAAAAGAAATTCTTTTCTTTTAAAATTTTTTAAAAAGTTGCGTCCAATTTACTGTTAATTAACCAAAAATTGGAAACTTTTGTTATTATAAATAAATATATCTATATAATAGCTTAATTTTTAAAATAGTATACAATTAACTTAAGATTAAGATGGTCTATCATGCACAGAAAGACAAAAAACTTTTTTTCGACTTCATTCAAATTTCTTATATTGCATATACATTTTAATTTATTTTTTAATGTATTACGTTACACTTAAGCTTTATAATATTAGCTTTTGCTTAAAATTACAGGCGGAGCAGGAGGATAGAAGAAACCAAACACGTAGTACCGTTTTATAGAAATCTTTTATCAGTGATATTCATTTTGCGGTGTCATTTCAGGCTGCCTCTGCTTGTTCCTGCAGTTTTGCATTTTGGCCTTTTACAGTGAAACGGGTTTATGATCTTATTTTTCCGTAAATTTTGCTGCTTGATGAGGCGCAGTTTCCATGCCTTTACCTGGCCCGACAATCCTATGATTTAAAAGGAAGGGTGAAAAAGCAGTCTTATAATCATTTTCAAGCGTTGGCCGTGGCTAGAAAATGCAAAGGTTAACAATAAGAAAAAAATAATTAAAATTTTTTTATTTTAATTAATTATAATTGTTTGAATACATATCTTCAAAAAAAAATGTTTTATGGTGCCAACTGGCATTTGGACTTGAATCGTCTGAAAGAGGTAAAAATAGATTTAAATTTTATATAAAATTATCTCGTTTTTGATATATTAACATTTTAAAAAATTAAATTAAAAAAATGATTATCTACAGTTAAATTTCTGATTTTTGTATAAGAAAATTTATTTTGAACATAAACTGAAAAATATTAGTTAAGAAAGCAAAGTCAAAATAATATAAGTAAATTTTTTAACAATAAAATTTTTTAAAATGTAAGAATGTTTAGAAAAACTGATTCAATAGATTTCAAATGATTTTTGGCACCAATTCTAAAAATTTAGTTTTGAAAAAACGCATTGAAAGTTTTAAATAATATTTAAATTTCATTTATAAAGTATGATTGATTTAGAATTTTGAAGTTATATATAATTATGTATTCCATGGCCATTAAACAAACTTTCTTTTTTATGTTCATTCCCTATTATTAATTTGTTTTTCACTACGAAGAAGTCTTCCTTTCCGTATTATTTGTTGTACGTGCATAATATTAGTCTTTTTTTTAAGATATTGGCTAGGACTAGAATCTAAAATAGTTAAAAATGATTACATATCTACTTTGAAAATATAAGTACTTAAATGTGCAATAATTTTATACAACTATTACTCTATGCGATAAAGTTTTTAAACTATCTTTTTAATAGTTTCAAAAAAAGCCAAGATACAATTTATATTTATATAGTTTTGTACATTTTTTAGTACCGACATGTGCAAATTTTAAATATTTATTTTGCTAATATGTTTAGTCTTAAATTTTTTATTTCCCATCCGAGCATATCGTTGGATGTATTCTTTTTTCATTTTTCGAAAGATTTTTTATGTTAAATTTATATTTAAGGAGTTTTTTTTAACATTCACTATTTTTTCTATATAAACAAAAAATAAAATAGATTTTAATGGATTTTATAAATCCAAACTAGACTTAAATTAACCCTTTAAATAAAAATTTGTTATAATTAATATTAAAAGAGTTTTGAATTTTTTAATTAAATTCTATTAAACAAGTTTAATATTATTTTTAGGATGAATGATAATATAATTTATGTTTAAAATATTCAAATTGATGAGAACGGGATATCAAATATTTATTTTAAATAAACAAAAATATTATGTGTAAAGTGAAAGAACTACATAGATTGATTATTTGAAATCTAGTTTATCAGCTCTGCTAATTCGGATTATTGTTTGCCAGGCATAAAATTTATTTACATAGTCTTAGTACAGGTAGATTAATTGTATATTAGATAATTATTTAAATATTCTTTTAACATATTTTACGTGTATTGTACGTGTATTGATTTTATCAACATTGTTTCTATTTTTCTATTGCTAATGCCATACAAATAATATAGCTGAATGATATATTAATTGATATCAAAATTTGAAGTTTAAAATAAAAATAGATTACTATAGAAATAGATAATCCGTACGTTTTTCATATTTTTTGGTAAATTGCAGATTACTAAGTAGGAACTGTGCTCTATGAACAGAATTATATAAAGACATTATGGATGATTGTAACATTTATAATTTTCTATACGTATAAGTTTTATTCAAATATCGCTTTAAGCAGTTTTTTAACGTTTTTCGTTTTATAAATTTTATTCCATGCCTGAAAGATTAAATTCGTTCAAGATTTAATGTAAAAAAGGTTTTAAAACAATTTGTGATATTAGTACTCATGAAAGCAATTTTCTGATAACGAAGAAAAAAATTATTATACTCTGTTACATAGAAGAATGAGAACTTTTGAAATTTATAAGGCATTGTCGTTAGTAAAACCATTCTCTTTTGCTATGACTTTAAAATTAAATAAATTACAATATTCTTAAGTAATTTTTAATTATGAGTAATTAATTTCTTTTTTTGGGTGAACTATTACTTATTATCACCATTTTTTAAATATTAAAATGTAAAAACGTACAAATAAAATGACAAGATTTATTGTACATTTGTTGAAAATTGATTTTTATTAAAAAACTTATTTGATTAAATATACTATCAATTTATTCTTCACCATGTAAATTGTTTAATTAGTTGTGTTAAAGAAAAATTTTAAATAATTATTTAATTAAAAATAATTTTTTTTTATTATATTATGAAATTATTATTTATTTCATTAAAACTTGATTTATGCGTTTATTATATCATTAAATTGAGTTGAAATTTCTGTGTACCGATAGTATAGTTCTTAAATGTAGTCTGATATTTTTTGTTAGGTATAAAAGTTAGTCTGAAATTTTATGGAAAAGCAGTTTTTAATTATGTTTGGTAGTTGTTTGGTTAAATATATATTTATTTCAAATATAATTTTTAGTATAAATAATTGCATTTTTTACACTATTTTAATGAAATAAATCATTGCAAGTAGTACGATTATTGAGCTATATTATATTAAAAAAAATTAGAAATCGTTAATATTTAAGATATAATATTATTTCTTAGATAAAATTTATAAGCTTAATTCTATATCTTAATAGGAATATTTAAATTACATTTATTTGTATAAAATCCATAAATATATAGATGTAATCTGTAAATTAAATCTATAAATTAATATAATTAATCTAATAGAAAATTAATTATATTGATGCTAAATATATACTCAATAGATATAATTGAATTTTTAGTTTGAATTTAAATATATTCTAATATTTGATTGGCTTAAATTATCGGACAGTTATGTGGATTAATAATATACACCGTTGTTCGTAGCAGCTAAGTTTTGAATTCACCGAGTTAGAAAAGGTTAAAATTTTTGCATTAAATATATGATAAGTTAAATTTAGACAAATAAATTATGCTTTACCATAAAACAAAATGGTACTACTTTTATTATCAATTTATTAGAATTTTACGTTTGATACAATATATACATTTTAAAAATAATTTTTTTAAACTTTCCTTAGACATTTTTTAATTTTTGTTAAACACTATCGTATAGTAATACAGTGCAAACTGAATAAAAAATAATAAAACCTTTTTTTTCAAAAATCTTACTGCTGATAAATGAAATTATTAATATATAAAAACTGTATTGGTTACAGAACTATTTAAAAACTTTATGTAAGTGTCAATTAATTATATAAAATTTGTTGTAAAAATGACTATTAATTAGTTAATATTATTTTAGAATTGCGCTGAAAAAAATGTTATTTTAATCTTTCAGATGAAACAGCAGAAATCAAATTATTTTTTTGCTGATGATATAAATATATATAGTGAATAAAGGATAAAATCAATCGTTTGCTGACAGGAACCTTGCTTTACCATGTGATTGGGCAACAAAAGAAATTATAAGCTAGTAGAAAAAGCAAGTTTATAATTTTTAACAGCATCAAAATCCTAGTTAGAAGAATCGAATCATTAGTTTATTATTATAAGCAGATTTTCTGTAATTTACTTATCGTTTACGATGTTATAATTTAATTTGTTTGCTTAATTTGATTGTATAATAAAATTTATTTCATTTGAATGAATTGTATGCACAAGACATATCTTTATTTTATATATATTTTTCAATAACTCGTATCTTTATTATACAAAAACAGTATCATGTATTTAAATGAACAATAGAAGAACTTTTTCTATAATTTATTTTTACACATGTTAGCCATAAAGAGGCATTAAGATTTATCTGATAATGTAGATAATATTTAAATTTTAAAATTACGTTTAATACTTTATTTTTATTGACTCGAATTTTTCTTTTATACAGAATGATAGCAGTACTACTGTTTTGTCCTGCAAAGATTCTGATAGACAAGTAGCTATTAATATTGGTAAGTTGTAAATTTTTAATTTAAGTACAGATTTCTACAATTTCAATTTTTTTTTTTTTTTTTGAAGAATCAATTAAAAATATTGTATTTTATTATTTACTTCACTTTTATGTAATCTTTGTAATTATTTAAAAATAAAAAAGATAATATTGAGAGATATAAAATATATGCAGAGAAGTTAGAAAATTAGATATGGGGTAATTCGCACAACAATATTTAACTGATTAACAATGAATTTTTAAAAAAATCTAATCCTGTTTTTAGAGATTTTTATGAATACATTTGCTTTTATTAATTGTTGTAAAATTATTAGAGTTAAAAATGATAAAATAGCAATAACTCCAATTAGTATATAAAGATATATCTATGAAAAAAATGACTAGAATATTAATAGTATACCGAGTAATAATATATTATTAATATAGATATAGATTTATAAAATGTAGCAATTGAATATTTTAAGGATACTTGAAAAATTAAAATACAATTAAAAAATATTAAATTATACAGCATATATGTACACACACACACACACAATATATAAGATTTAAAAATTAATATGTTTTATTTTGATACTCAAAAATAATGTAAAAATAGTTAAATTCTAGCAAAGTTTTACTAATAAAAATTATTTTAATGATTTATAAATGATCTGTTTCTTTGATTATCTTGCTGATAATAACTGTTTTTTACTATTTAAAATATCAAAATATTAAAAACTAAAAATATTATATGTATATATTATAATAAACATAAAAAATAATAAATTATAAATAAATGATAACATATAAGACAAAATAAAAAATACTTTTATTTATATATTGACTAATTTAATATTATATTTTATATATTTTAAGTATCAACAAAACAGATATTATCATTAAAATGAACAATTCTGTTTTAACAAGATAATAGATATATAATTTTGTAGTCATTGATAAATTTTGTGAGGCTACGTGTTAAAATTTTTTTTTCAACATCGGGCTTCTTCTTGGAATTATAAAATGAAAAAGTATATATAAAAAAAGGTAAATTAAGTGTTGAAAATTTTAATCGGTTTTTTTATCTTTTTTTAATTTAATTCATTAATAAAATTAATTAAATTAAAAATAATCCATTATTATAAACAAAATTAAAATAATCAATTAATAAAATTTTAAGAAATTATTGAGCAATAATATTGACTTATATATTATTTCGTGAACAATATTTTTTGGACTATTTTATAAATTAGTATGTCTATGTTTTATTAATGTGTAATTTGTATTATCATCAACAATGAAGGAATACTAGTGAAAATATAATTACGAGTACAAATATAATTAAGTAAAAACAATATTTTTATCCTATATAAAATTCTGATAAATTCATAGATAATAATTTTTATCATTATTTTGTCAATAAGTTGTTGAAATATTGACAATTATTAATAAGTAGTTGTAAAGCTGACTAAAAAAGTTAAATTCAAAGAGAAAATTGAGACAGAAAATTTTCCGATTTTATAATAAATAGTCTTTTCATATAAATAATATTACCTATGAGTTTTTCTTTGAGTTATCCTGATAATGATAGCGTGAAATAAAGTTCAATTAAAAAATAAATAAAGTTCTTAATCAATAATATAATTATTGAAAATAATAAAATTACCAATTATTTATATAATTGGTATAATCGTTTTCATATACTTGATATAATATGGATAAAAACATACAAATACCTATAATTATTTCTTGATACAAAAACTTCTTATGTTATTATATTTTTATACGAATTTAATAAACATTATTTCATCATATATTAAGTTTTAATTGAACTTGTGAAAACAACGTAACAAATAATGTGTTAATAAAAATTAGTATAGGTAGTATAGGTAGTTTACGTATTATAAATTTTAAAAAATTATAAAATTTTTTATAACATCAGTATGATATATTTACTTTGTGTTGTTGGAAATAATATAAAAGAAAATAATTCTGTTTTTTTTAATGATGAGTTTAAAGTTAATAAAAACTTTATTCATTATAAAGTTTTTGAATAAAAAGACGATTGATTTATTTCTGAATTGTAAAGAAAGAGTATTTTTGTTCAAAGCTCGTTTAGCAATACTACTAAAAATATTTATCTTTCATCTACATTGATTTTAGAAATTTTATCTTCCTATGAAATCTTTAAAATTATAAAGAAATAATTTAAAGAAATTTCTTTTAATATTACAGTAAAAAATTGACTAGAATATTATTGTTTACTTAAAATCTCTTGTTTTCATAGTAATTATACATAAAAATATTTTCAAGTGAACTCCTGTTGAACATTCTTCAAAATTTTGTAAAATAAAATTTTTCAATTCTATTCATTTTTGGTGGTAAAAATTTGATTAATAAATTAACGTTGAAAGAAAATTAAAAAAAGATTATTCCTTCTATAAAATAAAAATGAAAAAATTTAAATTGAAATAATTTGAAACAAGTCTATCGGTATAATTAGTTGTCATTAAAAAAAAAAAAATTCAAAATGCAAACAAGCCTATTTAAAAATATATTTTTTCTTATTTATTATCATTATCATCATTAAAAATTTTACAAAAGTAATCCCGTATTATTACTACATTCAAGTATTAATGCAAATAAAAATCATTCACTTATTATAATTAACAACTTATTACAATTATGTAATATTTGTCTAGAAATTACAAAACGTATTTGGAAGGTTTGTAACGATACAGGAATTAAAATCTATAATTAAACAGATTGATAATGAAAGTTTATAGCGATAATAATTAAATATGTTACATCGAGTACAACGTACAAAAAATAATCTATAGATTCAAACAGTGATTTTAATATAATCTACCTACCCCCCAAAGCAAGCCCGTCTGCCCCAACCGCCGGCAGCGCTCCCTTTTCCATTGCCCTCTACACTAACTTTCATTGACGCGCCTATTCAGCGTTTTATTTCCCTGCGCCTTCCCTGTGCCGCCCTGAAACTGTTTTCCGCTCCCCCGCCCCACACCCCTCTTTTCTCTCCCCATGCAACATGGTACAAAGAATATCGGATACTATATTAGTTGGTTGAAAGTTGTATTGAAAAGCGTTATATTATATACCAAACGATCCTCCGATGTTAAAAAAAGTTTTCTTTACATCAAACTATTATTAGTAATTAAAAAAATACATAAAACCAAATCTAAAAGGTCCGCAATTCTTGTTTTATTATTACTATGGCTGGTAAACGAGTATGTTAGTGATTAAACGAAATATTCATGTTTTTATGTTCTACATTGGTTAGGATAAAAAATTACGTTTATTATTAATTTCTAAAATCATGAATGGGAAATTTTAAAATGATAGCTAATACCTTTAAATCAAATTTTGAAATGAAATGAGCAAAATAAAACAATTGGTCCGAAAGACAATATTATATGATAATTCAAGGATTGATGTCGGAAAAACCGGACAAACATTACGTAGGAGCGAAATGGAAAAACTTATTCGTATTACTTTCTAGGTATCACCCCTTCGGATTATTACTTTTTCCGATTCATGCAGTTAGCTAATTTTGAAGAAAGGTTTGAATCTTACAAAAATAAAAAAAATAAGTTAAAATTTAATTTAATGGAAAAAATAAGATATTCATTAGTCACAGTTTTAGACGGAAAATTAGAGCGAAGTCTAAAGAAGAAATATTCTTTAGTGGAAAGTATTATAGAAAGATATCCGAGAGAAAGATAAGAAATAGAAGTAAAAGAAGAAATGTTGCTGACGATACAGAATGAAAATGGTTTTCAAGTATTATAAGAAAAAAAAATTCAAAAACAATTATTAATTATGACATTATAATAATACATTCAGAATTACATTCAAAAATAAAATAAGAGATATTAAACTTATTTAAAGAGTATTAAGATTGATAAATATTAGAGAGAGAGAAAGAGAGAGAGAGAGGGAGATAGCAATATTGAAAATAGCTATAGAGAAGGAATAATATTTTGAAAAAATGTTAGATGGTACTATTATTAAAGTGAAAAAATTTAAGGAAAACATTAAAGTATTTATGGTAAAGTAGCAAATATAAACAAAGATTTTTAGATGCAGGCTTAAACATGCAATCTGGAAAAATAAAATATAAGAAGAGTTAAAAAATATAAATTTATTTATGAAGTTAAAATGTATTAAAAAATTTCAAGAAAATTCAACTACGATTTAAAATGAGAAATGAAAAAGGAGCAATAAAATATTTAAATAAATTACCCAATGTGTAAATTATGTAATATTTGTCTAGAAATTACAAAACGTATTTGGAAGGTTTGTAACGATACAGGAATAAATACGAGCACTCACAAGTGGAAGATATTCAAAGCGGAACGAAACGATATCAATAAGTTATATATAACACGATTTGGAAAAGGAAACAATATAAAAATAAAGACAAATGAAAAAATACGAAAAAACTTGTAACAGAAAAAAGTCTAAAGATCGTCTGACAAATCAACAGTAATAGAGCAAAGAACAAAAAATAAAAAGATCGGTATAAATATCAATATTTCAAATACTTGTCTCATTTAGATTTTAGATCTAAGTATAAATGTAAATATTTATGTGGAAAAAAATATATTTAGAAAAGTATATATATTATTTGATTAATAAACTAAATATGGTAAATTAGTTCACAGATTTGAGGAATTGTGAAATTTTTTAAGTATCTCTTATTATAGCTGTATAATTATATTTTAATAGTTGTAAAAATCTTTTACTAGATATTTTTAACCTATACTTTTGTAGGCTTTTCTTATCATTTTATCTTTTCTCTTATATTTAAAATTTTTTAATAGTTTTATTTATATATACGGCTTGGTTAATATAAATAATTTATTATAGAATTACAACATATAATTATTATCTTACAATTATCTATGAAGGTATTAAATTTAATTAAATTCTCTGAACGTTATTTTTGATGTTTTTTATCTAATTAATTTTTTTGTAATAAATGAAAGTAGGTTATTTTACATTATATCCTAAGGTAGTACATATAAAGTAATTTCTACAATGCAAAGTTTTTTATTATATTCAAAATAAAAATATTTAATATCGAAATAATTGACTCGCATTATATTTTCTTTTAGATTTAATTTTAAATTCCTTTTTTAAATTATTTAAAAAATTTTTTTTCTTTCTTCATAGAATTTTTTTAATATTGATATTATTGAAAATCTCAATTAGAAATTATTATAATTTTTAATCCTTGGAAATAGTGAAGTTGAGTTGACGTAACTTTCGTGGAATTAGAACTTTGAAAAAAGAAATTTTGTGTAATTTTTTAAGTTTTCAATAAAACTTTAGTTATTTTTCAATTATGATCTATTTTTACAGAACAATAATATATTCATGCTTTGTTTGTAATCACTCCCGCCTGTATTACACTTTATCTTTCAGAACTTCGCTATTAAAGACCATCAAATTTTAACATTAACTTTTTAAAATAAACAATACTATTTTGTTTCAATCATATATTATTTTAAACTATATATTTTAATGTAGTATTTAAAATAATAAAAATTGTAAATATTTATGTAACTTTATTTATTAAAAATCTACAGCTAGAGAACCAATGTCTTATAGTGACAGTATAAATTAAATTATAATTAAAATAATATAATCCCTTTTTTTAATATAATGCAATATAAAAATTAGTATGAAAAAAGAATTCATTATTAACGACGAATTTGAACATTATATATTGGCTTGAAAATTATGATAATCAGAAAATATCTAAATCGATAATTGTTTCTTTACACAAACAAAACGTGAATATTAAATATATATATGGAAAATTATCCTATTGTAAGAGACAATTATATGTATTTGAAGTAATGAAGAAATTATACCTTGCGATAATAAATTTTACTTGAAAGCTCGTCAGATTTATGATTATTAATTATTAATTTTGATGAGATTTCTATTGAATTAGTAATATTGAAAAATAATTGGAAAAATGATATCAGAGTATCATCTCATGGTATATCGTAAGTACCAATGTAAATGTAAAATATGGGTATAATTTTTTTTTAAAACATCAAGAATCCTTTGACAAATACTATCATATAGAAATGAGATAATTAGATAATATTTTTTAAATATAGATAAAAAGCAATTATTAGCATACACTCGTGAAAATGTAGTGATGAAACTTGTGTTTCGCACGTAATGAGTTAACAGCTTTCTTAATGGTAAATATCAAGAGATCGAAGAAACACGACATAAATTCTTTTCGCTTATAACTAACACTATTGTGACGTTATATAGATGATTAAAAAATCATATTTATATTTTATTTAAATTAAGGCCATAAATAAATTTGAATTTGACGAAGCTTGAGGAGTTAATATTCTTAAGCTATAATTCAATTAAGAAATAGAGATAATTTAAATGAAGAGTATGAATTTTTAAATGAAGAGTAATTAATCGATGAACTATATATTAAATGAACAACATAACACTGGTGACTTGGATGGCAATCAAATAAGTATAAGTTTTTTTAATTAACTGTAATGAGATTATAAAAAATAAAATAATTTAAAGCCTAATAAAGGATTTTTCTATCGAACAAATTATGTACATATATTTTATCAAACATGCAAGAAAGAGTAATGACTACGTGATATATTGCAATGCCAGAAAAGATAAACATAAAAATATCAAATATAAAGGAAATATCTATGTATGTTATTGAGCTGCATTTTATTTTTTTCTATTTAATGAAATACTGTACAATATTGTATAATACTTAATACTACAAGTATATTTAAATAGAAATATATAGTTAAAATTGATATTGATTAAAGAGTAAATTTCTACAATAAATATGTTCAATGAGTTAATTAACTATAAAATTTTGAATATTATTTCAAAAATTAAAAACTAAACGTTACATGTTAGAATTGGATGTTAATTCTGGTACTCAGAGAAGTTTCAAATATAAATAGTATAATGTTCATAAAACAATTATAGCTGATAATATATGTGTCAAAAGTTTTTATCTTTTATAAAGTTTTTATCTATTTTATGATTATTTATAAAAATCAAAATCAAAATCTTATTTGTTCATAGTTTACATGTACAAATATTCATGATAAAAATAGGCTGTGCAAAATGAATGTTATTGAATTATTTATAATTGAATTTTATAAATTCACATATTTTGTATTATATTAATGTTATTATAATATAATAAATTTTTAAAGTTAAAAATAAAATTATTATATTTACATATGACCCTGTTTATATGAAAAATTTCTTAATAAGAGATTAGTAGACTAGATAGTATAATAAGTAATGAATAGGTATATATATGGATAAATGTGATAAGTATCTTCAGATTTATAATACGTTTTCCACAATTACAAAATTATTTAATACCATAAAAATGTTATATCAGGTCTCAAAATACGAAGTTTTTTGGAAAATTTAAATTTCTATACTCGAAGCGAATACTTTTTAGACTTTTCAATAATTATGTAATTGTATAAATTATTAATTTTGTATCTTAACTTTTTTATGAGCAATAGTTTTCTAATCAAATTTATGAATTATATTTTTTCTAATCATTATTATCATTATTATTTTATTAAATTCTCGATTATTTAAATAAATTTATGAATAGCTAAATTATATCGTTAGTTATATACCAGACTAATCAATGTGATATTTAACTGTATTCGAATAATTTTCATTTCTTCGTTATTTTTCTATATAAAAAAATTTTAATATTTGAAAACTTGAATTAATATGAATAGATTTTATTAAACGCTAGTTTTCTGATAGTATCTAGTTTTCTACTATTTTCTATTTTTTTATCTGATTAATAAAATAAATTACTTTTGTAACATGTCTTAAAATATATCAAATACATTAATGTTATTATATAAAAAGCGGACTTATAATGAAACGTCATAATTTTATATTCATTAAATAATTTATGTTATTCAATAATTATTATAGATAGAGATTGTAATAAGAATAATAAATAAGTAATCATATGTATAAGGTTAATTAGGAATGACATGTATAAGATAATCTACAATTAGAATAATATGTAAAATTATGTATAATTTATTTCATGTATATTTCCTTGTATTATAATAAAAAGTATAAATATTATATTGATACGAAAATATTAATACAATAATCTTTTTGCATTTTCAATATATAAAAATAAATTTTTATTTATAAAAAGTTAATTAATAATTTTGTAGAAAATTTTGTCTAGCTCTTTTAAAGATTCTAACAAAGAAACAAATATTAATAGTAACACGTTTCGTTCAAGCAGATATTAAAAAATAAATTAACTTAGATTTCAGATATTTATTCTTAGGTTTATATTATTATTCTTGTTAAGTAGTATTTTTACGTTTATATTACTTATACAGTTCTAAAATCATAATTTTCAATAATCACGAGTATAATTATGTTATTGGATAATTATGGATAATTATAAAATTATCCATTTTTTTCATTATTTTCAAAGTAACTTAAGTTAATATAATGTTCAATCTTATTTTTAAACTGTAGCTTAATATTAATGTTATCGATTAGTGCATTCAAAATCTTGCAGCTACAGTATAAGCAAATTTTTTTTAATTGTCTTTTACTATATATATTCATGGATTTGTATATAATAAAAAAATTAAATAATAGACTAAACTACCCAGAAATTAAAGAAAACTTTTACAAAATTAAGAATCGGTATAGTTTTATTTTTACAGTTTTAAACATATAAAAAATATTAAACAAAAAATTTGAATATTTAATTTAAAAGATTTTTTGAACTACAAAATAAATGCACTAAATTATTATTTACATGATAAATAATAATATATTTCGAAAGCATTTATATAAAAATTGAAGGAAATTAAAAATGTAAAATATAAAATTATAAAATATATTATATCTGAAAAAATAAATAATATATATAATAATATAACAAATAAAAAAATGAGAAATAGTAAAAAGTTTATTTAATCTACAGAAGTGTTTTTTTTTTATATTATCTGTTTAAAATCCTTTATTTGCAAAAATGTAATTTAATTAAAATTATTTTTGTCTTAAAGGCTTTTATTTGTATATGATAATGGTATTCTAGTTGTAACTGCTATTAAGTACAAATTTAAATGTTATTAATTTATTTGTTTATATATTAATAAATTAGAGTAATCAGCTTACGAACGAGAATTACATGTACAATGAAGATAATAATTTAATAGATAATTATATTTTATGTTATTCAATATTTTTTTTCACTAGTAAAATTTACTATTAAAAAAACTTAACATTTTTTTATTTAATTATGTAGATGATATTTGATGCATAAAACATTTTAATTCTAATATAATAATTATAATAAAATATAATTATATTTATTAGTATTAAAATATTATATTAATATTTTATTATATAATAAAAATATTTATTATTTATGTTTATTAAATGACTTCAAATTAAAATGATTTTAACAAAATATGTAATATGCATAATAATTTTAAGTTACTTCAAATTAATAGAGTATTTATGTAAAGTATCTCTAATCATTCATAATTTAATAATTTGATTATGAACATATACTATAATAAATATTAAATTTACAATTCTTAAACTTTTAAGTATAAGTAATTTTTTTTTTTAATTCTGGTAGTTTTCTGATTGTAACAAGTATCATAATATCTTTACCATTTGCTCCCTACAGTTTTTCATAATACGGTATATATAAATTTATTTCTTTTTTTATAAAAAATTAGTAATTAAAAATTTAATAATTTTCAAAATATTCATTTTAATATTAAATTTAACTTACCAACTTTTTCTGAATAATAAATATATTTTTAACTATTTAAAGTTTTTCTTTAAGCTTTGAATTATTCGCAGAAAATGTTAGTCAATGAAATATTTATATATTAATAATTATTATTATAACTTCAAATTATACGTTAGAATTCTATCTTTTAAAATAACAATTAATTTTTTGTTTTCGTTTATTTTCTATATTTTATTTTTAAAGGAATAGATCTATGTAACAGTTGAAAAATAAGACAAATACAATAATTAAAAAAATAGTCTATTAACAAAAATATATATATCACATAATACATATTATAGACTTTACATATTAATTTTTAAAAACATTTTGTAAAAGGATGTACTTTTGTAATAGTTAAATATTAAGCTAGAACAATAAAAATGATTTTTTATTTTAAACAAAATTTACTTAAGTAAAATGTCAAAAAAAGATTGAGTATTCTTGAAATATTATTTTTGTGAAAGGCATTTGAACAAAAAATCTTATATTAAAAAAAAATATAGTAATTATTAACTAATTTTGTAATTTACAAAATTTTCAAATTATTAAAATCATTTTAGAGTTTTGTCTAACTTATGTTTTGAGTATTTCAAGTAAATCTTAAATATATATGATAAAAACTACTTGAAATTTTTGCGCATCCAATTTAAAATATACAGTTTTAAAGAAACACGTTTAGTTTTGAAAGAAAATTTATAACTTTATAAAATAAATATTTGGACTTTTTTTACTACTATTCAAATATCATAAAAACCGTAATATTCTTTAGAAGTAGCATTTTCATTCTTTTTTAATTTTGGCATTGATCTAAAGGACTTACTTCAAAATAAGAACCATTTGTCTTATTCACAATTTATCAGTTTTATTGCAGTAATTATGACAGTACAGTCTAACATTAATGCCTAGTAATTTCATAAGTATCATAATATAAGAAAATCCATTATGAATAATGAAACTGCAATACTGGTGGTTATTTCGAGTACTTTTTTCGCTTAAAGAATACTTGCGAGATCTGATTCATAACGTTAGATTGTAACCTACGTTATTGTTTTATGTTTAAGTTTAGAAACTACAAACACTTCTTCATTATTAAATCTTGAAAAATATACTTCATATTACAAGTGATTTTAAATCAATAATATTAAATAATATTTAATAATATTTCAGGAGAATGAGCTTATGAATAAGGCTTGAGTCAGAATATGAGTGAGAGTTGTTATGTTAAATACGTGTGTTTTTATAGAATCAAGTAAAGTGTGTCATACTACTTAAGAGGAATGAATTTGTCGAAAATGTGATGAGTGAGATGCGCACGTTCAACGTTCAGCGCAGCGCTAGGCGCGTTGTAAGCATATTTTACTCAAAACTTAAAATCCGACGCGCGCATTACGTTACTTAGCATGGTAGGCAGCCTTGCGTCAAAGAGATTGCATTTGTTTCGCTTGTTGGAATACGATGATTGAATGCTTACGTTATTCGCGCCGTAAGATTAAAGATATAATTTTATAATTAGTCTTTAATTGGATAATGATGTTTCTATGTCGTCGATTTTATTGGATCCTTCTTCATCTTTACAATTTATGTCGCTCATTGTGCAAGTAGTTTCAAAATTTGTTTTGCAGTTGTAGTTTATTGAAATTTTCTTGATTTTTCTAGTTCAGAATATATATATATATATTCCATACGTTCAGCGTTAAAAAATTTACAATTTTGTTACATTTATTGAAGTTCAGCGGTTTAAAATCTTATTATATTTGGTTGTGTCGTGGTGACTATGTTTATTCGTTCATTTACAATTACGTTTATAATTATTATGTATAGTATGATAATTTATTTTATAAGATACAAAATATTTTCTTTGAATTTTATAATACGAATGTCACAATTTTCAAAATTATGAGAACAGAAGATGGATTTTAATTTACGTCTGGGATAATTTTATAATGTCTGTTTAGTTATAGAAGGTTTTATTCAAGAAAATAGTCTTAACTATGTTTTGGAATGAGCTGTTTTGATGTTGTCTACGTATTACGTATATTTGTATATTTTGTCTTTTGCGTTTGTTTAGAACGTTCGAAGGGGAAATTATATCTATTATCTCGCTTTTAGTTTTTTCGCGTTAGGGAATTGTTGAGTCTTTAAATAAACTTTGTCTCCAATTTTGTAGTTAGTCGCAATATTTTTTATTTCGTTTTTTGAATTAATGATGTTGTTTCTTATTAATACTCTACCTTTTCTTAATTTTTTCCCTTAATTTATTAGATAGTCATTGTACGTGTAGTTGAATATTGCGGGTTTTGTAATAGCTGAAGGGAGAGTTAGTTTTATATCCAAGACTAATTGATAAAGTTTATAGTTTATAGAACTGTGACTTGTGGTATTGAATGAAAAAGAAAAATAATCTAGATATGTGTCCTAGTATATTTGTTCTTTGTTTATATAATGTTTTATATAGTTTGATAGAGATTTATAAGTTCTTTCTAAAGCTCCACTTGTTTGTGGATGATATGGAATAGTTTGAATTTGTCGAATTTTAAATAATTTTGCTAATTTTTTAGCAAATTTGATTTCAAATCTATCTTGATCAGTCGGTACACTATATGGTATTGCAAATAAACAGAAGAATCTTGTGAATATTTCAGAAATGGTTTAAGTGTTGTAATTAGGTATTGCTTAAGCTAATATGAATTCCGATAAATCGTTTTTTAAGATAAGTAAGAATTATTTGCCTGAGTCATTTAAAGTAGATGAACCACTTTTGTCTAGAGCTATTCTTTTAAATGGTATAGTCGAAGTTGTGATTTCTATAGGTGTCTTAATTTTATTTCTGACAAGTTTGTTTAACTGATACAACCGCAGTTTTTGTAAAATCGCCAATATTTTTCTTCATATTATCAAATTTGTATTTTCTTTTAAAAATAATGTGAAATCCAGGGTGTCCAGTACTCATTAGGTAATAATTATCTTCTAATATGGTTTTCAGTGTATATTTACAATTTAAAAATATGTTTACGGAAATGTCTGTGTATTTGAAAATACATTTGAGCATTGCTCTTATAATATTGTGCTTAATTGCGGGTGATTTGTTTAGAATTCATGGTAAATTGAGTTCTTTTTTATTTCCTTTCAATATAAGACTTTTTAGGTTGGTTAAATACTTGAATAAATTCTCAGGCTTATAATTGTCCTAATAAAATATTTTTATATCGAGATAGTATATATTATAATTGTTATTTTTAACTAAGATAACGTCATAGAATTCAAGATTTTGAGTTTCTAAATATTTTTTGTTATTGTCTTCTGAATTAAATTCTTTTCAAAATCCTTCAGAGAAATCATGATTTTTACAGATACAGATAGCGTAATTTTTTTTTACTAAGAGTATGGAATCTCAATTTTTGTTTATTTTATTATTAAGAATTATACTTCTTTTTAGATTTTCTCTAAAATTTGTATATGAATTGGTGCATGCATTGATTTAGAGGAGTTTGTATACTTCCTTTGATCTTGCGGATTTAATGAAAATAGTATTTTTTATTGAAATAGAATTATTTATATTATTTGAGTTTGACATTTTTAGATATAGATTATTTGAACCGATTTTTAATAATTCTTTCAAGTTCAATGGTGGTGGAATTCTGCTAAGGATTTCGAATTAATTTTACCTATTTTCGATTCTACAGAAACTTGGTCTTTTAGATTAAATAACCATAATAATGGTTTGTGATCGCTTATGATTTTAAATTTCCATACAATAATGAGTAATTCTCTTTCGATAGTTGAATATATGATTTAGCACGATTTAAAGTTCTCCTGGCATATGTTGATAAATCTTGTGATCCATACTTCTGTGATATGACAGATACTAATGCAAATTTACTAGCATCGTTTGTTAGTATAAACTTCTTTTTAAAGCCAGGATATTGCAAAATAGAAGCAGAAATTAATTGCAATTTTTAATGTTGAAATTTTTCGTGCTGTGCACTTATCTAATTAAATTTGTCATCTTGTTTTAACAAAAAGGTTTTATAATTTGACTACAATTTTTTATAAATCTTTGATAGTAATCGGATAATCCAAAAAAAGATTTAATCCTTTTTTTATTTATTAGAGTTGAATAGTTAACTACTGTTTGAAATTTTTCTGAATCAGGCCCTCTTCTGTTATAAAGTAACCTAGATACATTAATTCACGTTTTAAGAATTCGCACTTATCAGGTTGTAATTTAAGATTATGCAGTTGTAGTCATTGAAAAACTTCTTTTAATATCTTATTATGTTAATTTAATGAATCTGTGTAGCAAATTATGTTATTTCTTATATATAGGTAGAGTAGATAGCGAATTCCTTGAATATTAGCTAAGGCTATTGACATCAAGCGAGAAAAACAAGCAGAAGAATTTTTTAGTCCAAAAGGTAATCTATTGAATTCTTAACGTCATAAATTTGTAGAAAATGTTGCTTTTTCTGTGTCTCGAAGATCTATTTTATTTGGTGAAATAAATGTAAAATTTTAGAGATATTAGGGATGGAATAAGAATCTTCAATATTTATATCATTTAATTTTCGGTAGTTAATCACGATACACCATTTTATATTTCTTGAAGCATCGAGTTTTTTTCTGTACGGCTCAAAGAGGTAAATTCCAATGTGATTTAGATGGTTATATGATATCATTCCTTAGTATTTCTTCAATTTATTTTTTCCCTTCTTCCTAATCGCATTAAGGATATCTGCAGTTTTTTAAGATATGCGTTTAAGTATCTGTATCTGAGCAGCTCAAGATATCACCTTCGAGGAAAAATATATCCTTGAAATCTTTTCAAATATCTAAGATTTATTAGCTTTCTTCTCGATTTCCATGATGTAATCTGAGTTGTCTTTCTAGGAGTTGGATTCTATTTGATGAGTAATTATGTAATCTTGAATTTATATTCATAATCTTACCTTCCGGATGTTGTGTTCATTTATGTTTAACATTGACGTTATTACTTCAAAGTTTGAGTCAGTCTTAACAATAATCTGACGAATATACAATCCGTTTTCCAGTAATTTTTTTTTATTACATCTTGTGCGACGTCCGTATTTATTACTCTTATTTTGATGAAAGTTTTGGATCTGGAAGAAACATCGATTACTTGACTATAATCGAAATTGATTGCAGAAAGTTCTTTATTCGCAGCTATATTTTATAGACATCAAGTGAAAATTTATTATCGTTTAATCGAATAATTCCTTGTTGGTGTCAATAATCATTGGTAAATTTGCTATAACGTCGTTTCTTAGAATTGCTGGATATGGTATTGGAAAATTTTTATTAATACTATTATTCTGTATTTTTACACTATTCCGTAACTTATAACCACTAAAAACTTATTTGCCACTCGACTACTATTTTCTTCCCTGCTTGCGCTTCGACCGAAATCCCTTTTCATCAGAATATATGTTATTTCAATAAGATTTTAATTCATTCAAATTTTCGAAAATTTTATTTCCGATTAAATTACTAGCTTTTCCTGTGATTTTAGATTGTGTTCTTTAAAATAATATATTTTGATCGTTTGAGTTTTTTAAAAGAGTAAAAACTGTATCACAATTATTGCAGAATTCATATAATTGTGTTTTGTCAACATGAAACTTCGTAATTAAAATAAAAGCTGTTGATACTCTAGATGACACTAACATTTTTTAAATATTTATTTATGCATTCAAAAAATTGAAATTTTTATTTTATATTGTAGATATTTAGAACACTTATATTAAAATCGATAAATGCTTTGTAATTGGAGCTTATAAGATGTTGATAATGATGAGGTATTTTCTACAGATGTTGATGGAAATATTATAGGAGCATCAATGAGACAATTCCTGTTGGTGTTGATGGGAGTGATAGAGTTCCCGAAACGTGCTGTTCCTTTAGACACACGTAGGATTATAGCCTTTTGAGTCCTTGTAGATAGGATTTTATTCCTCTTTTTTGCAGGTTTGCAGGCTTTTAGTTTTTTATTTGCTGTAATCGCATAGGCTTCAAGTTCTTCGTAGAATTGCAGACTTTTTTTTGCAGGAATATTTTGTAGATTTTAAAAGATTTTTATCTTTTGAAATATATTATATATATATCATAAAAAATTCATTTAATTTCTAACACCAATTGTAATGGAGTCAGGATAGGGTTTGGTGATTATTTAACTTTAAGACTTCTATAGTATAAAAGAAATCAACTTTATTTCTCCCAATTTTCTGACTTTGATGTTTTTGTTAAAAATTACAAATTCTTGATTTAATTCGGTAGAGAAGTAAAATTAGAAAGTAATTATGTAGGTCAGAGATGAAATAAGAGTCTTCGATAAGAGTAAGTGTGTTGTGGAAATAAAGAATGAGAATGAACTTATGAATAAGGCTTGAGTCAGAATATGAGTGAGAGTCGTTATGTTAAATTCGTGTGTTTTTATAGAATCAAGTAAAGTGTGTCATACTACTTAAGAGGAATGAATTTGTCGAAAATGTGATGAGTGAGATGCGCACGTTTAACGTTCAGCGCAGCGCTAGGCGCGTTGTAAGCATATTTTACTCAAAACTTAAAGTCGGACGCGCGCATTACGTTACTTAGCATGGTAGGCAGCCTTGCGTCAACGAGATTGCATTTGTTACGCTTGTCCGAATGTGCTGATTGTATGCGTATGTTACATAATTTTATTGATACTATTGATGTTAATATTATTATAGAATAATATTGAATGTAGAACAAAATTTTCTGTGTTAATAGTTTTAAAATGTTTACCTATAAATTTTAAGATTTTTATAAAAAAAATTCAAAATTTTCAATATTGAATAAATAAATTTTTTAATTTTTTTAACAATTACTAAATTAATAAGAGACTACAATTATTAATACAAAATCTAAACTGTTTCGTTATATTATGTACTTGCTATTCTATTATTACTGTCATTTTTGTTAATTAGTGTTTGTTATCTCAAGTGGAATAATATTATTTTATCGAATATACGTGAATTTAATTTTCAAGGGCTACTTGAGCATTTTGGATAATTGGCATACCAGAACATTACTATATAGTTATGATATTTGAAAGGGACAAGAATTTTGCTGGTAAGTAAATTATAAATAAAGTATTATATTATTACGTGTTGTCATTATTAAAGTAAAATTTTAAGATATTTTTGTAATTGGGTAAAGGATAATAATTCTTTGCATCCATTTAGTTTTAAAATTTTGAAATTTCTGAAAGTTATGAAGTAATAATAATTATTATTATTTATTATTATATAGAAAGATTACATTTAATGTTTTCAAAGTTAAGTGAGATATATATCTTTTAAAAATGATTCCTGTTGGCTTAGTGATAGATTTAAACGAGTTATATATGTTTATTTATATTTTTTTATCATATAATAGATAAAATTATTTAAAATATTAATTTCATTTTTCCACGTAAAAAATAAAAAATCACTTTATATTTAATCTATTTATTATTTTTTCTTTTATTATTAAATTTTTAATATTAAGGTTTTAATTATTTACACTTAGTTAATATTACACGTATTCAAGTTTGATGCATATAAAAGAAAACAATAATTTTTATTCTGTGTTAGTTTATGCAATATTTTTAAATATACGAAATCATCGCTAAAAAATTTTTTACACATTCACTAATAAATTTTGACACATATAAATGTATAAAACTACGTTAATAATGATAAATAAAAATTTGAATGGATGGAAATAATTAGTTTTACTCATGTAATACATATTCGCGTATCGTTGTAAAAAATTCAAATACATAAACTAAGTTAAATTAATTAAAAGCAATTTAAAAAATTATATAGAAGCATATATATATTCAATTATCGAGGTTTTTTAATACAAAAATGAATTACTATTATTTTATTAAGTTTTCTAAACAAAATAAAGATTGTTAACCTTGTCATGGCTATCTTGGTGCTAATCTTGAATTAATAATTAATACAAAAATTTAATAAAATGAAGCAATGAATAGATAAATAAAAAATAATTTTTCATGTCGATGTAGTGGTAATTCTAAACACATAGCAATGATTGTTTTCTGGTAAAATTCATTTTATTGAGAAAATGTCTGAAGGTATAGTTAAATATAAATATGAGCGAGATAATTTTCAAATTTTATCCTTTTATTTAGATTAATTAAAATAGTATAGAATCAATTATATATTTTAAAGTAAATCTTTATATAATTAGAAAATTTAATATAATAAATTTTGGATATTTGATGTATGTTATATTTTTAAGAATTTTACCAAACCGTTCATTATTTAGAATAATAAATAAAATTAATATATCGTAAATTTTTTTGGTTTTATACATGTATATTTTTTATGGATTTATAAAGTTGATTCTGCATGGGATGTGTTAAAATTTGTGTGGAATATTTTTATTTATTTTGTGTAATAGTATATATTTGATATATATCTGAATTACTCGCTAAAAAGTTTAATTAAGCTTTAAGCGGTTTACATTTTTTTATATTAATTTTTTTAATTTTATCTTTTAAATGTTAGTTAGAATAATATTTATTAAAGTTAAATTATAATTAAGTTTTGTGACCTATTTTTATGCAGTTTTTTTTATTAATTTTAATAATTTTTTGAAAGTGCATAAATTTTTAATCCTATACAATTTTAGTATTGTAAATGAAAATAAATTATTATTATGTTTCTGTAATTATACTCAGAAAATTTAATTTTTATAGATTTTTTGTAAATACTTATAGAATTGGCTGACACCTAGCAGTAAGATCGCTATGTAAAGTAAAAGTATCTAAAAAATGCAGTATATATTAGTATTTGATGTTCTTATTAGAATTAGAGGAAAGTGTGAAATTAGATGCTGAAGAAAACGCAAATCAAGTGTATTTTAATTATTTCAAATTGTTTTATACATTAATCATTTACAATTAAAATTAATTATCACACTCTTTTTATTTATTAGGATATTTATATTTAATTTATAAGATAGATTTATATAATTATTTATATCACCATAAATGAAGATATAATAATATAATTTTTATCTTATAACGTTTTTTAATTTATACAATATTAGGCAACATTTTTTAATATAATTTTATCGAATGAAAATATTTTAAAGGTTTTATTTATTTAGTATCTTTCGATAAATTTTCCTGCAATAATCTTATAAATAATTATTGGTATTTCTTTGAGACAAATTTAGAATTAGTAATGTATTTGAATAAGTTATGAAAGTTAATGTTCAAAATCTAAACAAAATCTTATTTCTTAATCAATTAAACTATAGAATTTAAAAAATAATATATAATTTATGTACATTTTAACTTCTTATTTTTACCATAATTGTAATTATAATTAATAATATAATATAAAATCTAAATTAATCTAACTAATAATTGAATAGAAGTAATTGGTGATTAAATTATATGTCATATTTTATAATAACTGTAAGGTTTTTCATTAAAAAGTATAATTTCTAATAATTTATTCTTATAGCAAAATATTATACTGTGATATTTTGATTGTTTTCGAGAAACATAGATAATATCTACGGTATTCAATTATTTAAATTGCTGTAGGATATGACTGAATACGCTCTTATAGTATAGATCTGTTAATTTCTAATGTAGTATATATTAAACAATTAAAACACATACATGTGTTTTATAAAATGAAACTAATTTAATTAATTAATTTGATGTAATGTTGTATTTATAATATCTATATATTATAAGTAATACGATAAATTAATAATTGTTTAAATCTTAATGACTAATTAAATTCATTAATTTAGAACAATAATAAACAAGTAACTTTATTTATTTATGTTGACTTATTAAAGTAAATTTATTTAAAAGATTAAAAATATTTATGTATTTAATTATTTACTCATTGATATTTATTAAATATTTATATTATATATACTATATTTCGTTTAATTATTTATTTTTGTATTAGTTTTTTTTTTTAAATAATTCTGTAAGTTTTTATATTTTATTGTGATTTATTAAAAATTTATGTATACAATAAACTTATTTTAATATAATTGACAAGAAAAATATACAATTTCAAAGGTATTTTTTAAATATATTATAGCTATATTTAAATAAATTATTTTATATTATCTATAGTGTGAAAATTTGTTTTCCTATATTTGAAAATTTGAAAAAATAAAAATATTTAACTTAATTTTTCATTTAATTTTTACTTCAAATATAATAATAAATGTTAAGTACTATCTTCTATAATAATTGTCCCATGTTTTATAAAAGTATAAATAAATATAATAAATATGAATATGTCAAGCGCAAATGTTCTAATTATTATACAGTTTAATTGGGAATACATTATTGATTTAAATTAATTTATTCTTTTTTATTATAATGGAGCGTAGTTCGCATTATGAAAAAGATGTACTAGATATGTATTTTAATAGTAGCGTCAGTAATTTGATAAAAAAATTAACAACTAAGAATAAAAAAGAATTATATAAAAATTGAACAAATTGATTTTAAATATTAAATAATTATTTATATATATATATTTATATTCTTATTATATTGTTTTATATTCTAAATTAACAATATAAAATAATTTAAAGTTTCAGAAAATTGTATTGTTTAATCATTTTGGAAGATTTTATTCGAACAATGAGTGTTTTAGATAAATATTAAAATAATAATTTAAATTTGTTTTCTGTTACAGAAACATATGCAGGAGAGAACAATCAAAGAAAAAGTCCAGAAATTCCAATTGATACAACTACAATACCTTTTGTTAATGATAAAAGACCTATATCTCCAGGTAATTATATTCCATCTATGAAACAAGCAAAAATTGAAGAAACAGAGTGTATATGCCACGACAAAAGGGTCTATTCTAACAAATCATCAAAAGATGAATTATTTGATTTTTCTGAAAATTTGCAAGATTATAAAAAAGTATTTGATTCTTCTAAAACTAAGTCAAATATATCTTCAAATAATATAAATATCTCTTCAGATGAAACAGATACAAAATTGAAAAGTTTAAATTTATTGAATAAAATACAATGGAAGGAAGTACGAATTAGATTAGAGGATATTAATAATCAAAATAAAAATATTAATAAAGATTTATCAAATAAAAATATTTACGAAGTTGAACAGGTTTTAGGGAAAAAAATTGAAAATAATATAATATTCTATTTAATTAAATGGAAAAATTGGAATATAGAATACAATACTTGGGAACCATTAGAAAATTTAACAAATTGTTCTGAATTATTAAAAGAATTTGAAGATGGTAGATTAAAATCTTTAGAACGATTTCAAAAATATACTAATTTTTATCCTGACACTAGCATTCTTGAGCAACATATGTTGGATTTATTTAATAAAGGTAAAAATATCGAATCATCTTTAGTGAGCACAGATTGCTTGTATGAAAGAATTGATACATTTTTCAATATTTATCCAAATAAATGTAAAAAATTGATAGAAAAAATTAAAGAAAATATTATACATATGTCTTTATATAATGCAAGAACTGAACAATTAACTTCATTAGAAGATTGGGAAAATGAAATGAATAGTATAACTAAAGGTAAACCATCTATCAAAGTAGAAAATATGGTTGATTTAGAAAGAGCTCCACAAGAATTTCTTTATATAGATGATTATTTACCTGGAATAGGAGTTATTATACCAGAAGAGCCTCCGATAGGTTGCGAATGTTCTACTTGTGATTCAAAAACAAAATGTTGTTATGCTATGTGTGATGGAAGTTTTCCATATACGTCTGCATGTAGAATTCGTGTTCCACCTGGTACACCTATATATGAATGCAATAAACGTTGTATCTGTTCAGATAATTGTCAAAATCGTGTTGTTCAACGTGGTTCACATATGAAATTGTGTGTTTTTAGAACTTCAAATGGTAGAGGTTGGGGTGTAAAGACATTAAGAGTCATTAAAAAAGGAACTTTTGTTATTCAGTACGTGGGTGAAGTGATAACAAATGAAGAAGCAGAGAAACGTGGAAAAGAATATGATGCAGCAGGAAGAACATATCTTTTTGATCTTGATTATAATGAAACAGAAGGACAATGTCCATATACAGTAGATGCTGCTATATACGGAAATATATCTCATTTTATCAATCATTCGTGTGATCCTAATTTAGCTGTTTATGCTGTTTGGATAAATTGCCTTGATCCAAATCTTCCAAAACTTGCACTATTTGCTACAAAAGACATTAAACAAAATGAAGAAATTACATTTGATTATATGTGTCAATCAACAAAAGATGATTTTTTACGTCAAAGACTTGGATTACCAGGAGAATCAATTGATGATAAGTCTTATGAAAGCAGAACTCGGTGTAAATGTGGTGCAAATGTTTGTAGGCGATATCTTTTTTAAATAGAAAAAATATAGATAAATATAATTCTAGGTATTAAATAATTGCATGTAAATTAATTCTAACAAGTTGTATTTTGTAAAAAGTTATCATTTATTTATATTAATTCATATACAACAAATATTAGAAAACCTATTCATTTCGATATTTTGTTATTCAATTTCTTATAACATGCTGAAGTATTTATTAATGTTTTGTTATTTTTGTGTATTTTATATGAAATTCTCTCTGGTAGTTCTTGTACTAGATTATTTCCTAAATGATAATATTATGAATTCCCACGTTAATAAATCAATGCACTTATAATGTTACTAAAATGAGATCAGATATATTTTTGTTCAATATATGACAAACATTTTATTAAGGCAAATTCGTAAATAATATATATATATATACACAATTAAAAAATTTTTTCTTATAATAAAAATTTATAATGTCAAGTTTTTCAAGTGATAAATAATATATAATCAAATAATTTATTTAATACAATGTGTAGTTTATATTGTTCGAATATTTGAATAGAATTATTTGAATTGAACAAATTGCAATCATTTTAATCATTTTAATTATACACATTGATTTTATTTCAATATTTTTAATTATATTAGTATATAATGGCCAAGTGATCATAAAAATTTTTAAATACATATGAAAAACAAATGAAATATTTTTAAAGAGAATTTTTAATTTTAAGCCTTTAAGAATGTAATTATATATATTATAAGTATATGGCCTTTACCTATATTAATATATATTAAATACAAATTTTATTATTTTAAAAAATAGAAACATAAATGATAGCATTAAAAAATTTTTAATTTATTTCTCTAAGTAAAATTTTCACATGATATTAATAATTATGAAATTCTTTCAATATAAGTATTTTGTATTATTAAACATAGTTTTAAAATTTGTAACATATTAAATACGACTATTAAAAATAATTCATTAATTGACTCAATAGTTTTGTACAAATAAAATTAACAATATTTGTTAATTAACAACATGAGATTACATAATACATAGATAATAATACTTTATAAGATATTTTTAAAATAATTAGAATTTATTATTTTAATTTATTATAAATAAGAGAAAAAAGGTACGGGAAAAAAAGTTTTTCATAAATATGATTTTTATTGTACTATATATATATATATATATATTTTATGATTATACAAAAAAAACAATATATATTTATTGTAATATGTAGTATTCACAGGTTATGCAGACAAAAAAAAATAAATTTTCTTTGGATAAATAACAATCTATGCTATAATCTATGCTATGTATGTATACAAATTTTTAAATTAGAGAAATTTATTAACTTAATAAACATCCTTATTATGTGTTAATAATTAATAATTGTTTAGAAAGATCTTTTGCTTCAGAAGTTTTTATTTATTATATAAATATATTGAAAGGGATCAGGAATGAAGATTTCTTTGTTTGAATAATTTGCACAGTTTTTCTTTAGATTTTTGCACTTTATTTTAAAGTTATAATGTATTTTTACAATAATTTTTTATAATTTTTTAGTTTATAAATTTTAGATTTATATATATACATAATTATTCGTTAATTTAATGTTAATTTCGATAAATGAAAGAAATAGACTGTCTCAGCGTAAGTCGCAGGTAAGAATAAGAGGAAATGTTTGTGAAAAGTGTATGTAAAATTGTTTATTAAAAGTGTTAACGTTGCTAGATAAATCGCATATTTATAGTTTCGGAAAAATAGATATCGGAACATTTGAAAGAAAGTACTATAACCATTTTTGACAAATCCGGAGTATTTATCAATATAATCGAGAATAACAGTCTTTATAAAAAGATTACGAGTACGCGTCAAAGAGATAATCGAGAAAATTCAGAAAACAGTCTTTATCATATGTATATTATACATATTTTATTAGATGATTTGACAGAATATTTGTAGTTTTCAAAATGAAATATAAAATAATAATAATAACTTGTATTGTACCACAGTTTAATTGTAAATGTACTATTTATGTTTTTTCATTTTCTTTGTATAATTTTTTGTCATATACATATACATTTATTTTATCTTTATTAATATATTATCTGTTTAAGATTTTATATTATTAACATTGATTATATAGATAGATAGATAGATAGACATGTTTATTAAACAATATAATAATTGTTATAATACATTACAATTTTCTTTATATTCTCGTATTACATCACTTTCAATATCTTGGTTTTCATACATTTTATTACAACTTCAAATTACGCATGAATATTTTATATACTAAATTACAAAATTCTTTTCTATATTTTTATATTCCATGCATTTTTCAACATCTTATATTTTACATACTTTTTTTATTACATTACTTCTTATGTATTTAATGCAATTTCTTCAAGCTTGATGAAAATGTTTTGTACCTAAAAAAAAGAGAACAAAAATGTTTAAGGCAAAAATTTAAACTTGAAATAAACTTGAAGAATAATGCATTAACACATAACTTCATATTTATAAATATATCTTTCTATAATTATTAAGGTTTGAATTTATAGATTCAGTTTACAAGAATAGATATATTTCTTTTAACAATATATGATGATATAATACTTTACATTATTCTCTTAACTTTTTTCAACTCCTTGGTGTTTTTTTATATTTGGTTCCTCTTAGCATTACGCCTAAATAGTTTATGTATTTTTCATTATATGATATATATATATATATATATATATATATATATCTGTATAGTATTAGTATAATGATGTATTGAACAATGTTAAAGTAGTTATGAATTATTACATTATATGTACATTTATCTTAGATCTAAGTTTTACATATAATCCTTACTTATCTTAATCATTTTTATCTCGAAATCACTTCAATTTATATCTTTTATTTATCACAAATTTTAATAAGTATCTTGTACCTTGATTATACACATTTAATCTTATTTATTATGCAGTTATAGCAGTAGTAGCTTATTGAACAATATTACTATCATGGATTATTGCGTTATTTATGCCTTTTCCTATTATCTTATTTTTAGATGTATTCGTACAAATTATTCATTTTTTAACACACGAGTTTAAGCGTTTTTATACTTATTACTTATAAATTAGTTTGTTATGAACCTTCCATTTTAACTGTAAATATTGACTCTAACTAAAGGCAAAATGCATTGCTCCACACTACTTTGTTATACTTTATTATAGAATTTATTTTTGCTTTTTTCTTACTTGGAAACCCATTACTTGATTCTTCTAATCTTCTTCTCAGTGTTTGTCTTAATGTTTCCATTAAATGATGAATAAATTAATTTATTAGATTTTATCATTTTCTACATAATGTAGATATTTGTACTTTGTGTTATATTCCACTTTTAGATCTACATTATTTATTTGAAATTTCTTGTTTAAACATGTGATTTTTTGTACTTGTCGTTTATATTAAATTGCCTTCTTCATTTTTCTTAATACAAATACTTAAGCCTAAATTTACTTATCTTTAACTAATAAGTGCCACTAAGGGGTCTATTAGTATTTACCTATTTTATTCACATTTATAATATTTTAACGTCTTATATATGAGATTTAAATTTGCACTTGATTTTGTATTACTCTTAATATTAAACCCAATCTAGGAGAAATATATTATTGTAAACTTTGACCTATGACTTTTAAGATTTGCTTGTTTTAGAAAGCTAATTATTGTATTATTGTTGAACTACATAAATAATAACCTTTATCTTACTTTCACTACTTTATGCCTATTTTTACCTATCTTTACCTATTTGACTAGATTTATATTCTCGTGTTTTCTATATGGTTCAATTTCTTTCTTTCTGTTGTCCATTTAATTTTGTACAAAGTGATTAATGCTTTTTTGTCTCCAGTAATATAATTTTCCCATCTGTTGGCGTAGATTTCTTAAGTTTTACATTCTTGGAATATATGCTTCGATGTTTCTATCTCCACACTGCAAAGTCTGCATATCTTTTCCTCATTGTCTATCCAGTATTTGTTAACCCTTGTTTCATTACCCATTTTAAATCTTGCCATGATTTTTATACCCGGCCTTCTTTTTTCTGACAATTCTTTTTATATATACACGTTTTCTTCTTTAATCCTTCAAATATTAATTCTTTAATTTCTAAGATATATTTGGATTTCTCTAGGTGGGAAATCCAAATTTGCTTATGTTGACTTGTCTTAATATTTTTTATCTCTTCCCAAAAATTACTTAAATCTTCCCTTTTCTCTCTCCATGTGCATCAAGCCTACCTAACCCTTGCCGGAACTCTTATCTTACCCCCGCGTAACTTTTTAATTTCTTTTCTTTCCCTCTGTAATTCTCAAAACTACTTCCTACTTCTCTTCTTGTTTTTACCATTCTCTAACAGTAAACATCTTTTCGTTTTTCATTTTTTATCATTGAATCTTACTGTTCTCTTAGCTGCTCTTATCTATATTTTATCTTTTCTTGTCTCCAGCATTGTAATGCTATCTGGGAAAGTACTATCTAAATCTAGGCATCATTTATCATTTTAGATATTTTTTTTGCACCCATTCTATTATTTCATCCCCACTTCATCCCCAAATTTCCGCACCATACAATACCACGCTTTCCACGGGAGCATCGAATAATTTAAACTTTGTTTTCATGTCTTCTTTAAGTAGTTCTTCTGATATACTTCATACTTTTTCTAACACCATATATGCTTTTTTGCTGCTTTCTTATTTTGCTCCTCATCTATATTGTTTCTTGTGAAAGTATATTCCAAATACGTATATTGCTCTACTTCTAGTTTATGTATATCCGACCAAATCTCTATGGGTTTCCTTCTTCTTCCTTTTTTCCCAAATCTCATTATCTTAGTTTTGTTCATATTCGGTTCTAGATCTTTTTTTTAACCAAGCCCTGCAAATTCTTAATATTTTTTTCAAATCTACCTCGCTGTTTACCAGTATCACTATGTCATCTGCGTATAGTATTGCTCTGATCATAGATTTACCTATCTTTATGCTTGATGTTCTTGCTTTTTTAGTTCTTATAAATCCGCTACTCCGATGTTAAAAAGCGTGGAGTTTAATAGACAGCCCTGTCTCACACCTTTATTCATTTCTATTTCTCCTATAATTTTTTCAACTCTGATCTTGTTTTTTGTCAATCTGTAAATCTTCTCCACACAGTTTATTAGCTGATCCTTTATATTTAACCTTTTCATGGACTTCCAAATCTTGCTCCTCTTTATCTTATCGAAGACCGATTCTACGTCCATTAAACAGGCTATAATCTTTCCATTCTCTTTCGTAAGTTTCGTGTCAATTGCTGTTTTTTTCAACAATTGTTCTACACAAACTGTGTGTCTAAGTATTTGTTGTATTCACCCATTTGCTTCTCTATTTTACTTCGTATGATCTCAGTTTAAAGTTTGTACCCCGAGTCTATAAGCATTATATCCCTGTAATTTTTCACGTCTTATCAATCTCCTTTTTTAAAGACTGGTACTACTATTCAAATCCTTAATTCCTCTGGTATACTTCTCCTTTTATTAATGTATAAAAAAAAATTCGCCATCTTTATAATTAAATTTTCGAGACTAAATATCCACATCTCATTTTATACCCCATCTGCTCCTTTCTTACATTTTAATTTATGTATTGCACTTAACACATTTGTTGTTTTTATGTCTTCAGCCTCCCCATTCGCATTATTTTCTTCTTTAATTATTATTGCTATTATTATTATTTACTATTCCCTTATTATTATTACCTCTTCGTATTCATTTTTTTCTTCTGGATGTTCATAATATATCTCTTTAAAATATTTCCATCATTCCTCGTAAGAGATGTTATTATCTATTGTAAACTTTGATTGTCTACCTTTGTTTACTAGTTTCCAGAAAGCTTTCCCTGTGCAGTCCTTTCTCACCTCTCTAATTTCGTTTTGTTTCTCCGTATTCCTTTTATTCTTTATCATTTCTCTGTATCTCTTTCTATGTAAAATTGTCTATCTGTTTCAATGCAGTCTGCAGTCTCTCTTCCATCTTTTGTATGCTTTTCGAAGTTCTTTTCTCTTCTCCCAGCATCTTTCACGCCACCATGACTCTCTTACATCCCCGCCTACTTTTTTCCTCGTGACAGCTTTCTTCATCACGTTTATCTTTTCAATCTCCCATCAAATTAGCTTTCGATACTCTCTTCCTGTACTTTTTTTATTGCTTTCTCTGTCCATATTAAGTACGACTTCTTTTCATCAGGATTCTCATTTTTAGTTATATTAACCGATAGCTTTATTCTTATAGGTTGGTGATCTGATTCAAAATTTTCAAGTACTTTTATCTATGATATTTCTATATCTGCTTCATGAGTAATTATAAAATAATCATTTACTGATAATACAAGATAGGAATTTTGTTGTTGAATGTAAAATCCTCACACCCCGTCCTGTTTTCCCATTCAGGATAAAAAAGCCTCTTTCCTCAATATATTTTATTATTTTTTTCCTTCTTGATTTATTTTTTGTCTTTTGATAGTCTTCTTCGTTTTCCCCATATATCTAACCATTCTCCTTGTCCCGTCCTGATATTAAAATCTCCGCATAATATACATGCTTCCCCTTCATGCTTTTCACAGAATTTATCTAGTATTTCAAAATTCTCTTTTCTTTTCCTACCCATCTATACGATTGTTATATTTATTCTTTTATTCTCCATTTTTATTGTTGCCAACACGATTTCTTCGTTTTCATTTTTTATCTATTATTTTTAGTTTTTTATTTTTTTAACTGCGAAAACTATTCCTCCACTAGCTCTTCCTTTTCTAAATTCCTTAATTGTATAATTAATTTCATAATCATAATTTCTTAACTTCTTCTTAATAAACTTACTCTTTTTTCTTTACCCAAGTTTCCACCAGCCCTATCATATCCTAACTCTGTATCTCTTCCCATCCTTTTTATCTAGATTTTATAAACCAGCAATATTCCAACAACCCAAACTAATCTTACTACTTTCTCTCTTTTTTTGTTGTTGTCTTGTCTTGTTTTGTTGTTGCTCTCTTCTTTCTCTACGTATTTCTCTGCGAAACTAATGCTTCTTTGTTTCATTGTATGTCCATATCTCTTCTATTATTTTATTGATTTATAAAAATAATTTTTACCTCCTTTTTTTAGCTCTCTAAATTTTTCTTTTATTTTTTGTATCGTTTCTCTCTCTAAAAAGGTTTCATCATTGTTTATATATATTGACATTCACTTTAGCATTGATTTTTTTCCCATTATCTTTTTTTTATTTTTAATTCCACGCAAATCTACTCCCCACCACCCTGTTTTATTCTCCTTACCTATCTGTCATAATTTCTTCACTTTTATATTAATGTTTAAATTTTTACTTACCCATTCATTGATTCCCTCCTCCTTGAAGGCTATCCCTGTACTCAATTAAAAAATTATTGTTATTTTTTTTCTCTTTCTCTTTCTCCTCTATCGTACAATCTAAGTTTTCTTTTTTGTTTTTTTTCAAAATGCATCGTTTTCTTATCCCCCTCTCTTCCTTTCCGTATCTCTGTTTTCTATTGCTATTGTTTTTTTCTTAATCTCTTCTAGTTCTAATTCCAGGTCACTTACTTTTTTTTATATTCTCCTCTCCTCTTCACTTCTTTTTGTTTTTCGTTTATTTTATAAATTTATTTTTCATTTGAATTAATTCTATCCTGCAAATTATTTATATTTTTCTAATATACTTTCTCTGTTTTTCTGTTTTCTCTCTTAGTTTTTCTTTATTATTCTCATCGATTTTCATACTTTCTATTAAACTCTCTTATTACTTTTCGGTCTTTATTCATTTTTATTCACCAATTATTTTCTCTTTTTCTGTCTCGTTCCAACTTCCCTTCACTAATTTTCTCACTCTCTCTTTTTAATATCATTTATATAGCTTTCCCATTTTTTCTTCATGTCTTCAAAGCATTTTTTATATAAATTAATAATGTTTTCCTGGTTTTCTTATGATACTATTTCTGTGATAAATTTTTCTGATTCTGCTTTTTCTATTAACTTTTTGTTTTATGATGCTATTTCTTTCTTATTATCCCCTCTTGTTCTCCTTTGGTTATTCATTCAAAATTTTCTTATATGCAAATTTCCGGTTTTTACTCATTATCTAAATATATACATATATATATATATATATTTATTATTAGCGCATGAGCCGATCTTAATTCTTTTCTTATCCACGTACTTGCATATTCGCACTTTCCGCCTATATTTAAATTCTCTATTAACTCTTTTAATATTTTACACTTCAATATATTAATATATCGAATATATTAAATATTATACCTTTTTGCTCCATGTTTTTTCACGTTGCACTTCTATTGATATTGTCAAAATCTGCTTTTTAGTCCACGAAGTACACCCTAATTCCAGAGGATATTTTGGTTATTTTATTCCCAATAATTATTATGTAAGTTGTGTTATAAATTTTTACTGAATATAAATATATTTCAACAAATAAATTAATTTTTATAATCCTATTACATAATATCATTCAATTTAGTTTATTTAATTTGTTTTCATTAGTTCTTTTTTAATTTAATTGTTATTGAGTTATTCATCTCTTTTTTATAAATTTTTTTTATATGATATCAGTTACTGATTTTTCAAATTGTCAAAAAATAGTTAAATCTGTCGTTAATCAAATGAAACTATTAACATAGATTAATAAAGAAGTTTAGTTCTGAAAAAATTATTGATGCATAATATACGAACAAGTTTATATATTATAATAAGAACATGTAGTATTTTTATGAGACTTATATAAAAACTGACTATTTTAGTTCAAATTATTTTAAATTTAATAGGCTGGGAATGGTATGATTATATTGACTATAATGATATTACTCGCAACACGCGAAGATCAGGAAGAAAGATTCAAGTTAATTATTAAAAAAAAAAGTTATCGATTGGACTGAGAGAATGAAAGTTTATTCCGGTACTACTGTTACACTAAACCCGGTCATTGACAACTGATGTTCAGAAAAAGGAAGTATTTAGATATGCACCTTCATTCATATGCCAATACGAAAGAGAGAGCCCTGTTCACTCTTAATGCTGTTCTTTAAAAAGTTCTCTTAAAAATTTTTCTTGAAGTTCATTAAAATTTTTTCTTCCTCCTTCCTGCACAAAATATTTACAATTTATTTAAAAAATGCTGCCAGTTGCTACTTACAATTTCGACGATCTAGCTAATTGGTGGTAGTAAGGTTGTGGCACCTAAGTTGTCAATATTTCGACAATTTCTTAGATATAAAAACCTTCGTGCCTAGGAGGAGGAAAAGCTGTTATATGCCTTCTAAACGTGAGCACCGGTTCAGCCTAATCCTTCTCGCATGCCTACAGCCCTAGATGTACTCATTACGCCAGCTCACCTAGATCCGCTGATACGTGTTTGGACACCTGTGGAACCGCTATCTGATATTGTATAGTCAACAGGTATATATATGTATATATGCATACATTTGTGTGAGCATGAATTTAAATCCAAATAAGCCTTACGTTATATTAGATGCGCATCTTACTAGGTATGATATTGCAAGGTGAAAATTAAAAGATATTTAAATTATTAATATATAATTATACGAGTACCGTTTCAAAACCAGCGAAATATTTTAAATTTTTTACAAAATTTTTAGAACTTTATTATGAGGGACTTATTTGAAATCTTTAGGTAATTTATGTTTTGTAAGGATTAAATTCATCTTCAATTAGACCTCTATAATTATGTAAGGAGCGTGTGGACTTTGAAAGTTTTATTTAAAATAATATGTTTAAGTTTTTTTTTGGGAGTTCGTTTAATGACTCAACGTTTACAATAACTTAATTATTCGAGTTTTAAGTAATGAGTAATTGAAATATCGTAGTGAATGTAAGAGAAGTAGAGTAAGTAGTGTAATCCAAATATCTCATTTGTCGTTGGTTCCTTTTATATAATTCGAGAGTTCTATATTTGATGTTCTAGATATATTGCAATGTGTATCAAATATAAATTTGGCTGATTAGTCCTTTTTTAAAAGAAGAGTCTATTACTATTTTGAAATTTCAATAATTCGTGAGTAATGTAAAAAATTGAGAACATGATATTTGAGTGCTTAACGACAAGTGTGTCGATTTGTGATGTTCTGATATTTCTGTATGTTTGTTGCGTTATTTGAGAATGCAGAGTGTGCATAAATGGCATGTGCGTATGTAAGTACATTAAAATTATTCTAAAATTTTAATAAAATCAGGAGTATAATTTGATTTTTTATGTAGAATATTGATGAAAGTAGATGGGAAATCCGCACATTAAAACGGGCGCGTATAAAGAAAAAAACTCGAGAATTTTTGTTATTTTGATACGGTATGTACGTATTATTTGCACATACATCTGCATTTAGAATTTTGTTCTTTCGGGTTGTCTCATATCCACCAAGAAAACCCCGTTATCGTAAGGGTTTAAAAAGTACGGCTTCTTCTGAAGCCGAGTCAAAGAGATGAATGAATAATAAATTCAAAAATTTTCTTTGCACGGTGACACGATATTACTTTGTATCACATTTAGCAGTTTCTGACGTCTTTCCTGTTTTGCGGACGAACTTGTATTCGCCCGAAAATCTCGCAGATACCATCAGGACAATATCTGGCTCGACTCGGCCGTTCCAAATACATTCGCCGAATTAGGGAAGAACAGTCTAGTCAGGGTTAAATAGCTTTAATAACCGTTTAACAGCCTTTTAATTACCCATTTAATCACATTAATCGTTCACCTCATCGTCAAAGTCAGGTTATACAGATAAATAATAAAAGGATTGTTTTTTATACGAATGCGTCTACATGCCAAATTACGTATCGGAAAGGAGCTTCTGTTGCTGTTATAATTGCTTAACCCGCTTATATATTATAATTATTGATGTTATTTCAACGGAATCTCGAGAGCCGTTGATAATTTTGCAAACCCTTAAGAGTGCATATTCCAAAAATCTCAATGGCTTCAATGTTTTTTGATTCCCAAAGTTCAACGGAGATGAGATGCTTAAAACATAAATGGTCATTGTGTCTTCTCCTGATATATCAGTTTGAATTCACATAATCTTTTTTCTTACGTGTTAAACATATTATCAATTTTTTTACGGGCTAGCCAATTATTGTCGAGTGGCACATATTTCAACCCCTTATAACACCTTAATAGCCCCTAATTAAACCCTCAATAAAACCTCCATGAAATTTGTTGAAATAAATTAACTATTAGGTTATTTTGTGAAACAAAAGTTTATTAAATTAGTTAAAAAATATATAATTATAAAAGCGGTTCAGAGAAAAGCATTTGTGTTTGAGGAAATATAATAATAGAGAACGAAATTGAAACTGAAACTTGTCCTCCGATGGCAGTATTTATACATTTTTATATTACGTTATACATTCGAAACATTGTCAATGCATCACGCTTAAATGTTTATGGCACAAAAGGTGTAACTGTGGATAAAAATCCATGGTATTTTGTTCTGCATTATAACGCATAAATACTACTGAAGTAGATAATAGAAAATAGTGAAACTAGATGAGCGGGGCATTGTCAGTTTCGGGAAAAACCAAACATCGGATAGAATTACATTCAGCACATGCATAACTTAATATTATACAATATTCTAAAATAATCTTAATAAAACCCCATTAATCCCTTATCGATGTTTAATTGCTTTCGGGTGGTTTACTATAAAAAAATGCGCGGGCGACCTATTATATTATATTGTTAATATTTTCTGTACTGACCTGTCGTAGAGTGGATTTTGACATGTCAGATTTGTGGCAAGAACCCCGCGGCAATAATCCGCTAACGCATTTCCAAAATTTGTTTTGACGAACCGTTTCCAACAAAAAAATTTTTTTTTCTGATCAACTGCTAATTTGTTAAGTGAAATGCTGTGTTTTAGATTTTCAATGTAAATAACTACACGATTTATACATAATACTATTTATAAATAATATTCTTTTATTTAACATTTTTATGTATACTACGAATGCTTCAATTTACTAATATACTACTATGTACTGTAAGATTTAACACTATATACTGTTTAATACAAAATATATACAACACACTTACATTAACATAACATCACCCTAGCATCGCGACGCTACGTGCAAACGCATATAACTCTGTGAATACGTACGGCATTACAATTATAAGTAGCATATCAAGCTGATGCGGAAGTTTCGCATGCTTCCGCTAATGATTATAAAATAAATTGTAATTAAAACAAAATATTTATGCTTTGTATGATTATGAAACACATTCATTTTCTGAAAATTATACAATGTATAAACATGTTTTTTATTGTATGTGTATACAATAAATTAAAAAACTTTTCTTACAATTTATCACGATTTTTAGATTTGGAAGTAGTATATATTTTATGACTTCGCATATTCTTATTGCATTCATTTTTTAGATGTACTATAAATAAATTTAAAAACTTTTGAATATCTAAATTGACTACACTTTTCATATTTTTAATTATAACTGTATTTGAAGTATAAAATAAAATCTCTTTTCAACAAGATTATTATTATCATTATTAGATAGATGTATAGATAGATTTATTTATGAAAAATAATTACATTGTTACTTATAGAAAATATAATCTTCTGTGCTTAATTTTCATATAACGATAGTTTTTTTCTTTACTTAATTAATTCTAACTATAACTTTTTATAACTCTTTTTTATTAAGTTTTCAGTTTTCAATTATAATATTCAAATTTTGCTTATCTTTATTGCCCTCTCTGATTCATCACTTTCTGCTATCTTAATTTACTTTTCCAAATTTACCTTTTCATTACTCTTCACCATTTCTGCAATTTTTTTTTTGCTTTATGCCTATGGCGTGTATCTTATACGAGCTTCTTTAACAGACCTGGCATATTATTATTATTTATATCTAATTATTAATACTATTACTATCTACTGTACTGAGATCGTAAATATATGAATTATATATTATTTAATAGTAGTATATTTAAGATTTAGTAAATTCTACTCTATGAGAAAATTCATTAAAATCTAAGAAAATTATGTATGCGATTAATAATCGTAATTAATAAATATTATCAAAAAGTCATGTCGTTAAGAAATAAAATATTAATAAATGGAATATATAAATATAAATAAGATAAATTAAAGTTACAGAAAATTTTAAATATACTCGACAAGTCCATATTTAAAACTATGGATGCTACTTCTGAAGGTAGAATTAACCTTAACTTCCAATAGGCAACTTTATTAAAATCAAGTCAGACGTAAAATATGCGCATGCGCTTAAAAACATCGTTCCATGAAGTTTTACAAACTTATTTATGAAGCCGTGATTGTTAAATTCTTACTTATTTATTTTTATTTTCTAGCTTTATTTTATTTGTAAATTAATTAATTTTCTTCTATAATTGTATTATTGTATCACAGAATAATTAGAAGTGTAGTTTTTTTATACGAATAATCTGTAGATATTTTTTAATATTTTGAATAGACCTTTTAAATTGGATATTAAGTTTTTAAATTATAGCTGAATTTATAGATTTTATCACATATTTCATTTTATTTACAAACGTAAAATATAATACGATACGTGTTCAATAAATCATAACAGCTACAACAATAATTAGAAAAATTAATTAAATTACTCAAGTCTTAAAGTCATCAGCAATCTCATTAAGAACAATGTCATTAAATTAAATTGAAAAGAGGTATATTATAAGAACTGAATAAACATATCTATTTTCACACTACCATGACACTTGTGACATAAATATTTCAAATATATTTTTAAAAACAATATGAAATTTAAATTACTATATGTATAAAAACTTATGACAGAGTAATTTAAATACACTTTTAATGCCGTTCATAATTTTTTCGCGCTAAACTCTTTTATAATACAAAAGGTTACTTTTCCATTGTGTGTTTTCTAGTTTTCTTAAAAATGTCTTTTTTTTAATGACCTAATGTATTTTACTTGTTTTACTGCTGCAAAAATTTTTTATTTATGTAAATGACGAAAATATATACAACTTCTGACTGACGTTCTAAAACAGGTGACAAAATAAAGGTAAATTAGAGAATGTGAAAAAACATTTAAATATGACCATAATTAAAATATATAATACGCAATTTTGATCAATAATTTTTTAATAAGTCAAAAACAATTTATACTTTAAATAATTAAATTTTCAAAGAAATAATTTATTTTACTTTGAGTAAGAAAATGAGTAAAAAGAAATTGATAGTTTAAAATTATTATGTTGTGTATACTATGTTGAAATTATAAAGTTCGTACAGTAAATGTATTTCAGAATTTTTTAAAATATTTCAAAAAGAGATTGTTTTTTATTTTTTTATATTTATAACAAAATATATCAAGCATTCAGACGAAAGATTGCAACAAGTCCTTAGAACAACATGCATGTCATGTGAACGTTACACTTTCAAATACTTCTTAACATTTCTGAAATATACCACTAAAGTTTGTAAAACAAATTTGCATCATAATGAATTAAACTTAAGGATTATCTATTAAATAAAGTTTTTTTTTTCTAATTAAAAAAAAATTTACTAAAAGCTAATGACGATTATTTTTTAAATACTAAGTTCGTGAGCGAACGTGTATTAAGTGAATATTTCGTGTTATAAAAAATTTTGGAATTCAACTATTACATTCAATATTTTATACCTTTTTTTACATTTATTGTATTACAATATATATGGTTAAAAAATATAAGAATATAATAAAAAAATGTATAAAATCATGCAAGAAGAATGATTATAGTTTTATTAGCGGCTAACACAATAACCGTCTGAATTATTCAAAATAATAATTTATACTAATAATTATATTAATAGTAATTTATACAATCACCATAAATCCCAAAACAAGGCTAACGAGACTTTAAATAATTAATTAATTTAATAACTCTCAACTAAGTCACTATGTTTCCATATTAGTTACATAGTTTTAAGCAGATAAAATAAAAAATAATATATTTGAAAAAAGATTTTCATACAGAGGAGAATAGGATAGAATATCTGATTAACTAAAAATTACGTTTATTTTTTAAAATATTTAAAAAATTTCTTTTCATCTTATTTTAATATATTGATCAGTTTGCGGTATTTCTGGAACGTCAAGGATGGGATTCAGGAAGGGAAAGAATGAAAGGTTCTTCTTTTTTGGTTTAAAGATCTCGTGAGTGTTGTCGAGGAGAGTCTGCCTTTTAAATGTCTCGCGCCTCCTTTATATAATCATCGACAATAATTGGAAGGAAAACAATCCTAAAGGTCGCTTGGGCTTCCGCGGAAAAGCAAATGATCGTTGGGTATTTTATTTTCTTCTCGGATGTCCCTTTTTTGTTTTTTCTATTTTCTCTGCACGTGCGACAGTTTATAAAATAACGCGCGCCAGCCTGTCGCTAACGGGCGGCGCACGACAATATATTAATTAAAGAAATCATACTTGCTAATTAAATCTGTTTGTAGTTGAACTAAGAATTAATTTATAACAGCGATAAGATTATTCACTCTCTTATATTACAGATTATAAGATTCTTTGACAAAAATTGAAAAATAAGAAGTAGGTCTTAAATATTTTACAAAATTATTTCAGGGATGGTTTGTAGAATTTTATAAAAAATTTTACACAACCATATGCTCAATAAAATAAAATGGTTTTTTTTTAATAATTACATTTTTTCCTAGAATATAGTTAGAGAAAAATAATTAATATGTATGAACGAAACAACTAAACGAGAATGATTGATATCTTTTACTTTTTTTATTCTTTTCGTAGCTGAAACATTTCTTGCACATTTCGGAATATTTATTACAATAAAATATCAGAATCCTGTTACCTATATAACATTTAATATTACTAACAATTGTATTATTAATATATTAATTAATATTATACTTATAATTTAAAATTAATAATTAATTCATTTGATATTTTTTATTATTAATTTAATTTCATAAATATTTATTTCAAACATAATTGTGTTGTATTGTTTTAATAATCTTTTTAATTCCAAGTTTAATAATTTTAATTTTATAGAACTATAAAAGAAATATTTGATTTCTATGAATAATTATGTAAAAATGTTATCATTTACTGTTCTTAAGTAATTGATAAGTAATAAAAATTACGCAATACGATTCTTTCTTACACAAACCTTATTGATTGTTTTTAGAGGTAAATAAGTAAAATTATTCTATTTGTATATTAATTGTCTACAACCATCTATTTGCGTACTTTCTATGAAACTGTGAGCGTAAATTTAGTTATTTATTAATCTTCATTGATGAAATGTGTGCATACAATAAAGAGATAACCCCTATGGCCATTATCTCCATGAAGTTACGACTGCTTCTGTTATAAGATTTTTTTGTGTTATATAATTTTGAATTCTTTATTTTTTACTATTTGAATAGTCAGTCGTTTAAATATGATGAAAAAAAATATTAATTATAATCATTATTATTTTTATAGTATTAATAATTGTATTTACAGTACTTTTTTAGTTTATTTCTTAATTTTGCATAGTTATATAAAATTTTGTCGAATTTAAATGTATTGTACCAAGAGCTATACTTTGCGTTGTAACACAAAACATTTTTTTAATTCATCATTTTATTACAACATTAGTTTTAAAATAACCAAGATATTAACATATTATTACCTGTTTTTTAATAATGTATGGGTCAGGATGTGAGGTTTCTTGGTTAATAAATTTTTATCACTTATTTTAATAATTACAAAAATTATTAATTAATTTTAGATTTTGTAATATTTTACAAATTTTATTTTATTTGGAAAATCATGACTTTAATTTATAATAGCTCTTTGATTTAGTTAATTATAGATATAGAAGAAATTATGATAGTGACGGAGACTCAGATTGAGGTTTAGAAAATATACTGTAACTCAGGCGAATTTAGACTAGGAAAAAGAATTTTAATCTGATCGTGTAAAGGAGTATCTTTTATAAGCTTGAATCTATAATATTATATTAATAATTAATTTTAGGACAGATACATATAGGTTGAAGGCAAGTATGTGATCATTTGCAGACTGGTTAGAAAAATAAATGGGAAATGCTAGAGAATAGTCTTTCGATAGATATTTTCTGTAGCGATGAACGGTACATAGAATCAAGACGTATGAGAATTGTCGTTACTTGGTAAACAAGGTTGAATAAAAATATAATATAATAATAAAGTTTAATTTTAATTAAAATATTCATTTTATTAATTTAATATTAATATATGTAATTAAAATATTTATTTGAGTTAAAATTTTTAATATTTGACCATTTTAATTGAATAGATGCAAAAAAAAATTTTCACATGATAATGTTTAAGTAGTTAAATTTATATAAATGAATTATAATAAATGATTTGTAAATAGTTTTTTAAGAATAAATGAATGTAATTTTGTATGTAGCCTTAATTAATTATAATTTCGGTATTGATTTTTTGTGTCATAATCTTTATAATAATATATGTCTAACTAGTTATTTATGTAATTTGCAAAGAATACTTGTTTCTAAAAGTTATTATAAAATAATTATTATTTTTCTGAAAAAACCATAAATATTATAATTTTAACAATCAACAAAAAGAATCCAATTTTTTTGTTGAAGAACTTAGAAAAAATATATTTAAAAAGTATGCCATCTACTATAAAATGTGTAATGTATAATTAGTAATAAAAATGGGTTGATGTTATATATATATATATATATGTGTGTATATAAATGGGAATTAAGGCATATTTTTTGGTGTAAATATAAAAATAAATATAATGCTGCAACAATTGTCAGGTGTCAATATTGTATTATTTATTGCTGCTGGTATTCAAACAGTGTTGCTTTTATTCATATTTGCTAAGAGGCAAATAATGAGATTTACTTTACGTTCTCGAGAAGGTCCACATATACCAATAGGACATGATACTAAAAAAGTAAGTTATACATAATAAAACAAAAATACACCTTTTAATATTATGTATTTTCTCCATATATATAAATCTAATGTAACATATGTATTACATTAGATTGATTTAAAATTCATTTAAAATATTTTAATTTTTTTAAAAAGGTTCAAATATATTTTTTGTTAGATGGTATAAATAAATTTAAGGTTATCTTTAAATGAAATGTGTATCTTGTAAAAAATTAAAAATATTTGAAAAAGTATTCCAATTTTTGTCAATAAATACATAAAAAGATTTAAGCATTTCATAAAAGAGTAAAAAGTTTAATAGTTTAAAAGTTAAATAATTTTAAATTCAAGAAATACTAAAAAAAATTATTTGAAATTAAATGGGGCAGTAGTAGAAAATTCAATTTATGGTGGATTCATCTATGAATTTTATTATTAAAAATTTATCTACTTACTTAAAAATAGTTTATTTTAATTTATTTAAAAGATAAACAGATTTAAATTAACGAATATTTTATTTAAAAAATGAAGAAAACTTAAAAACTCTTAATTTTATGTTTTTATAATTTTAATATCTATTGTCTTTCTTTTGAAATTTTATCCTATTTTTCAATTAATTTTTTTTATAATTCTACAAGAGTATAATGTGAATTATACAGTAGGTTGTAATACTAGAGTATAAGTAACCTAAATATATTTTAGGAAATAAAAAACTTATGTTTGTATAAACTCAACTTAATTTTTGTTCCAATAAATGTATAAATATATAAATAATATATAAATCTAATTCTATAATTAATTTAACGTATGTAATATTTTCATATATTTGTTTTCATTTTATAAATGTAGTGCCTTAAATATCACTTTAGTAATGATTTATGTTTCAAGGTGATTTATTTTTAAGCTATTATTAAATTTAAATAAAAATTAAAGTTGTACGATAAATAATAGTGTAAAGAAATTTTTTATTAAAACAAATTTTTATTGCACTTCTTTATGGGTTATATTAATTTGAATATAAAACAGGGGTTTCAAAATAAATTTTTTTATATTTTTTAAAAAAATTATCAAGTTATTAAGTTCAAAATCAATATGAATATGAATTCTTTAAATATTTAACATTTATCATTGGCTTCTAGATCATAAATGTCTATTTTAATTTATAGAAAAAATACTATTTAATAAATAATTTAAAAATAGATCTTTAAAATCAATAAAGTTTATGTGTTTAAAAAATTCTTTAAATTTGTTTTGAGAAAATTAAAAAATAAAATAATAAAAAGAAAGGTATTAGCAAATAAATCAAGAGTTATAATTACATTTGATGAGTCTTTTATCATATTAATTAAGGATCATAAGTAATGTAATTTATTCTTAATACATCTGACCTTTTTGCTTTGTTTGTTGAAAATCCTTCTGTTTTTCTCTTATCTAATGTTCATTGACATAAGTCATTGATTTTATACTTTTTTCTTTATGAATTTTTATTATTTCTTTTCTTTTAAGTTCATTTATATATTTTTTATTTCTTATACTTTACTATTATTTGCTTATTTTTATGAAAATATATACCAGGGTATATCTTGAAATAACTTTAAATAAATAAAAAAAATTACTTACATCATTAATCAATGAAGTAGATTTTTTTTTTAAATCTTATTCATCAAGTTAAATACGCTAGTAAAAATATTCATAAGAGTTTAAAAACTATAATAAAATAAAACGCTTTATTTTAATACATTTTTAAATATTGTATCTATTACGCTAATTGTTAGTATAAAGATAATTAATGTTGTTTTTTTTATGAAATTAATTAGTTCCAAAATATATTTTTCTACAATATTTACTGTCTATATATCATATATATTAATAAATAAATTATTAATAAATAATAATAAAATAATAATAAATAAATTAACAAACAATAAATCTTTTTATTAATTGTATAAACAGAGGTGTATAAAGCTATTTTAAATGTAATTGTTGATCGCATACCGTGGAAGAAAAGTGGAGAGAAATAAAAATGAGTAAATAATTCTATTTTAAATATTCTTTAGTTTATTTGCAGCACTTGTGACACTTTAAAAATTTGCGAGAAACGAAATGTACGAAAAGGTGTTTATTACTTGTTTATTGCGACTTTTATTTCGCTAAACAGACAATCGACGAACAGACATCAGCACGTGCAAAACGGGTTAGATTATTGGCCCTAAACAATCGACCCGTGCGAATTTACCGCTGGGTATACCATTGCCAACAATAATGATAGATTAAATAATTTTTATGAGACTTTCAAAGTTACGTATATTATATTGATTTTAAGGAATTTTATCTTAACATCTCTTTAGTAAAATTCTTATGTTAAAATATATATAAAATATAATTGTGACATAATTAGTTTAATAGCATTTTATAATAATAATATTTTATTATAATAATATTGTATTATTACTTACTTGACTATATGTAATACATCTATAATGTAATGTTTGTATTGTTTGCATTTGGAAAAGAAAAATTGTTTTATAACTTTATCATTTGATAAATTTTTGCAAAAAAATATTTGAATTTATATAATTTAATGAATTTATGTAATAAATTTAGTTTATTTGTGAACAAGTTATCAAGTTTAATTCCATTAATTACAGCTTATATATTGAAATTCATTTCGTTTCATTTTATGCTCTGCATTTTATTCTATATTGGATAGGAACAGGTCTTGAGGCGAATAAAGTGTACACTGATCAGATTTATGCTTTGATCTTCAATTTTAATTGCATTTGCTTTAGTCTATTTTTAAACTATAGGATTGCACTTAACAGATTAGCGACTTGAAACTAATACAAATATTAGAATAGTCACAATATATATATATATATATAAATGAATAACACTGATGAATTATTGCACTTAATTTTGTATATAAATATTATTTATTTTGTTGATCTGAAATATTTTAAATGATTTGGATAACAATAATATGTAATTCTGCTGAATTAGATTGATTAATATATAATATCTGCAATTAAGTTAAAGGTGTGGACTCGTGAACAATAAGCAAAAATGGTATAACAGTTAAGGAGAATTAATTTATACATACAATGTATAAATGGTAATTCTTAAAAGCAAGGTTGTGATAAACAAGCAGCAAGCATAAATATAAAATAAGTGAGGTAGTATTATGTTAGACTAGGGAATTTAACAGATATGTATTTCTACAAAGAGTGATGGTTTTAAAATTAATGCATTAATTTTTCTTTGAGTCAAATACAAATTGATTTAGGATGTTCACAATAATAATTTGAGATTTATAACAATGAGACAAACAAATAATAACGTTAAAGGTGTTGTATACAGTAGAGATACTGTCGCAGTTTAGACGTAAATTTATTAACAGAGTTTAATAATAGTGATTATAATTACAGTTGTTAATATTAGTTAGTCATTGAGTCGTAAATTCACTGACCAAATGAGTCTATATGAAGTAAATGTAATAACTAGACACAATGTGTGTGTGAAATTATTTATATTAATTCTATTTATTGTTGATTTCTTGATAATAACCTTGTGAGTTTGATCTGTTCCTGATGAGTTCAATTATTTTAAATATATATATTCTGATTGATGTTATGAAAACACATTCGTGTATAAACAAGGTATGGGTGTTGTCACAGTAACCAAGTTAAATCTATATCTAACAACTGTTTTTGAATGTAAAACAGATGCTTAACTGTCGTCAATATATGCACCAAAATTGATAAAGCAGATTGATGCGACAGCTTGAGTGATAATCGATATGAAAAATGATTATAATGCTACCAGGATGGCGTCTCTTGTACCCTTTTATGCAATCTCAAACACATTTATATATATATCTATTTATAAATAATAATCAATATGCTATAAACTTAAAATAATTTAATTAATGGGCATTTTTGAAGAAAAATACAAAAGAAATTTATACTTTACTTTGTAGAAATATATATTGAAAAATGAGAATATTATTTATTATTTTGTTATACCTCATACATACCAGAGCTGAATCAGAGCTAGATCTTCTACATCAAGATATAATACTGAAAGAGTTATAGAACGAAATTGCGTTTACAAAAAATAAAGTGGAATGAAGTTAAAAAAAATAATGAAATTTTTGGCAAGAATAAGATATGAAAAAAGAAAATAAGAAAACTGTGTAGATTGTTCAATAATACTGTGTAAATAATAAAAATTTGGAAGACTGTAAAGATCAGAAAGAGGCATAAAACTAAAAGAAAAATTCTGAAAAAGAATAGCAAAATTATTATCGAGTCGTTTAACATTTTTTGGGAAATAGAAAGGGTTAAAATAAAAGTAAAAGAAAAACCAAATGATAACAAACTAGAATAGAGACGGAGAATTTGAAAACATCTAACATATTGACGGAGACCTCGCTCCCGAGAGCTCGGGGCAGGTCCAGCGTTAAGGCACCGAGGGGGGAAATATTCCCTCGCCCCAGGTTTCCTCTGATTCGGAGGAGAGAAAAAAAACGCTCGCCGGCGCTTTCCTGGGCCTCTCCTGAGTCGCCCAGTGGACGAGGGATGGCGTGGGTTGGAGGACGGGGCCGATTCCTGCGTCGTCGGCTAGGGGCGATGCGCTGGCTCGGTCGGCGCGGTGCATTTGTTGGATAGGTGCGGGGCACTTGTCGGACAGGTGTGGTGCACTTGCCGAGCAAGTGCGGTGCGCATGGCGCTTGGGAGGCCTGGTCCGGTCTCGTTGAAGGCCGCTGGTCGTGTGCGCGCCCCGATGGGGCCCTCGCTGGCTGGAGGCTCGCCCTGAGAAGGGCGGTTTGGCGCGACGCCGAAGCTGTTGCCGGCTTCGGGCCTTTCGCGATGCCCGGCGCACCTAGTTTTTAGTGATATTCGCCCTGAGAAGGGCGGATTGGGGTGCGAGTGCGGAGAAAGTCTACGGCGTGTACGGGAGCAGACTTCCCGTGGCTACGGCGTAGTGTTCCTCTTGCCTTCTCGGAGATTCCAATCTCTCTCTGCCCTTTAGCCGAGGACCTTCGGTTTAAATACCCTTTCCCGAACGGAAGTCGAGCGTGCAGGGCGGCACTTGTTCGGCGCGTTCGGACCTGCACGTCGAACGCGTCGAAACGCGCGGCTCGGGCCTTCCCCGCGGCCGTCTACCTTACCGATATAATCCGGGTCTTTACCGGTTCCAGTCGCCTAGACGCGTTTACGGCCCCTATCGTCCGTCGGGCGACAGGTGCCATAAACCCCCCGACCCGGATTTTCGCTTATATCGGTTGGGTTCATTTTGTTTTCATTTTACGGCCCCGGTGGTCGGTCGCGGCAACGCGCCGCACACTTGCACGGCCGCGCCCCGCCCGGTTGACCAGCGCGCGTCGATATATTCGGTAAGAGCTACAAAAGTATTTGTAAAAATGTGGAGTTAGATAACCTGTATTTGATTTATGAAGATTTTAAGTAGACGTGAAAGAATAATTTTGAGGATTTTAGATGAAAGACAATTTATAAATTTTTAAATATAAATCTTTTTTGTAAATAATTATGCGTATACTAATAAGTGTAAATTTTATATGTAAACTGGTATGTGTAAATTTGTATATGTAAATTAATGTTACCTAAATTAATAACAGTAGGGGTCAAATAAATAAATAATATTAAAGTAATGATAAGGATCTAATTTAGGCAAACTTCATGCTAGTCTACTCATACAATAACTTATATCATGGGAATCGAAAAAGAGGGTGCGTCATAATATCTGCGCATCGATCGCTTATCATTGATTGGATAATGAGATCGATTGCAACTATGCGCGTAAAATCAGAGCTTTTTTTGCCCAAGTTCAGTTCGCTCAATACAAAAGCTTTTGTAAAGATTTGTTCTACTCATTTTTTACTATTACTTACCTGTAAAATCATTGTTAATCATTATATATTTTTTGCAATATTAGTACATCAATATTTACTCACAACAAAATATTAATTATTAATAATATCACTCATCTCAAACACACTAACTAATTTCAGTGTATAAGTGCGTTTTATATTTAAGATAAAATAAGTGATTTTTTATTAGTTCATTGAGTGAGATGATTAGTTTTTAAGTTCTTCATTCATTATTAATTAAGTGCGTTTAGTTATAAGTTTTGTTTGTTCATACTAGCGATAATTAATTATAGTTCAAGTTTCACAAAGTTAAAGGATGTTTTATTAGATCTAATCACACTATTGCTTCGTGTCCCTTCTTTGCTTTGAGAACCATTTTAAGGGAGCTCAGGAAAAACTCCAACACCACTGTTATCCAAAGAAATTAATGTTATAATACTTTTGCATTTGTTGATTTTTTAAAATATAATAAATAAAATATTTCTTTAAATTTAATAAAGTACTGTGTTTTAGTTCTTGTATGATTTCAAAAAAATTTAGTTTTTATTTGATCTTAATTAGCTCCGAAAATTTTTAATAATACATAATAAAAGTTGTCTTGACTTATCCTAGAATGTTATTGTAAGATGGTTGTTAATTGAGTTATTAATTAGTGTATCATAGAGCGAAATTGAAAAGTAAAATATTGTTAATGATAATTGCCTACGTAAATTTCTTTCTATACTACTTATATTCAAAATATATTTTAAAATTTATTTTAGATGCGTTTTGTATTATTTATAATAAATAAACCGATACAGTAAAATCAATTATTAAAAGACTAAGTCTTCGGAAATTATTTTTTTTAATTGAGAAATCTTGCATTTAGATGATTTAAAATTTTTTATTAAATCATCTTGAAAAAATATCTATTAAATTAAATTACAACTATAATTATTTAGTTAAAAATTGAGATTAATATTTTTCTGTGTATATTGCAATAGATATTATATATAATTTTAATACTCATTTTCATCTCTATAAAATGAAAAAAACCAATTTAGATAAAACATCTTGGAATAATCAGCAGTTATTTCGATTAGAAGGAAACATTGATGTTTTATTGTTTATACCTTTAATTCTGTATATTATATATTCTAAGTTATGTACAAAATGTTTCAGTGAGTTTTACGCTACATATTTAATATTGAAAAGTGCGTTTTAATTATTCTAGAGTGCAGTAAAAGTGATATAGTAAGAGTTTGTAGAAGTTACAATGATTATAAAATAAATACAAAAAGAGTAATCATTTTAATATTATTTCATCGGAATGGTAATATAATTACTTTACTTGGACTTAACTCTATACTGGGCTAGCGAAAAGCAACAATATATTTTTAATACGTGTTTGAGAATGCATGATTTATGGTACCTCTAACGCTATCTGGTATAATCGATAATCAATTATTGAATACCGACAATCGCCGCTCATCACGTGGTGTAAAAGAGGGCGCAGCTCAATTCGAACGCATCGATCGCGTGTCGATATCCAATCAGCGCGATCGACCCCCCGCGAAGTATACGTTGACGCATTTACATTGTACATTCAAAGTATAATTACTCATTCTATTTGACAATGAGTAAGGCACGTCGTGTGATAGGCTAATCAATCGCCTATCAGTGATCAGATGTTATCATAGATAATATTGCGCCCCTTCTCATGTCACATGTAACCAATTTCAATTAACTCTGATACATTCACACGTGCACTTCACGAGTTAAAATTCTTCTTGAAACATTCATTATAAAATTGTTAGAAACATTCATTACGTGGTTTTTTCTGTATAAATAGTTATCAAAGTACATCAACATAATACCTTTACACTACATCAACACACCTTCATAATTACGCATAATTATCTATATACAAAACTACACAAGTTACATTCACATATATACACACATTTATATTTGCGCTCATTCAATTACGGCAATATCTAAATTCTATTTTTGTTTAAGTTCATTATAAGTTTAGTATTTAAGTATACATTGCGTTTAAATTTATAAGTGTATTTGGTATTTTTTTTTAAATTTAAGTTGCGTGCGGAATAGTTGTAAGTGTAGTTTTATAAGTGCGTATAGTTTTAAGTATTATAATTATTCTTGCGTTAGCGTATTAAATTACTTTGGATTAAATCACTACATTTTTAAGTTCGTAAAAATACGTAGTTCTAATCTTCATTCATTTAGTGTGTGTTTAATCCATTTACCACTTTAGCCTTTAATTACCCTTGATCACAAGGGATCCAGAATCATAGTAAACATTCAAACAATACGTTATAGAAATTTTTTAATTTAATCTTATCAAAATTAATTATATTTTATTAATTATCATTCCTTTAAATATATATAATAAATAAACCTGGAAATTTGTATATCAGATTAAGTGAAATACGGCGTATTTAAAAATTGGATACTGCGTGTGTTATGGAAGAAAGATCTTCAACGTGATTATTATTTCCGATGAGGTAAAGAAAATTCATTGCTACTTTTATGATATTCCATCACTTATAAGTAAATATTTTCACATAATAAAAAATTACATATATTTGACACTTTGAATTGCAGATGACTTACTCGCATTTTTGACTGGACCGTGTTTCTTTTTCTTAAAATAAATTTCATCTAGGTGAACTAATGGGACATTGTGGAGAAAATTAATTATAAGCTACGCATCGTGCTATTAACATGTAAGTTGTTTTTTCGTTGTGCATTATATGTAGCCTATATTAAAAAAGTTTAGTTTATCGGATATTTTATCCATCCAAGCAGACAATTTTTACTGTCTCTTATTTATAAATAAAGAATATATAAACAATAATTTCGTAAATGTTTTTCTTATCACCACCTTTTTGATGCTTTCACTTCGAATATTACAATTGATTTATTGTTTTAATAAGATTTACAATATATGTATATTTAACATATAATGAATACCATAAAATAGGAAAAATATATATTGTATAGTATAATATAGTAGTTACAAAAATATGAAAATAGGATATTAATAGAACAAAAATTAAAGTTTTATATTATAATTTTTAATACGTAATTATGAATATTATGAATATATATATATATATATATATATTGAATTATAAAATATTATAATATTTATATAAGCGAAAAGGAAATAAAATTTGAAATGTGTCTTAGTTACTAAGTATAACAGAGGATAATGTAAATTAAATAAAATGGTAATTATAATTTAAGAAATTTTGATTTTTTACTAATGTATAAACAAATACTCGAAAATAAATACAAATTAAAAATTCACCATTTGTATCAAAATTCGATCCGTTTCAAAACTTTTAACATTTTTAGATTTTTCAATTCCATTTTTAAATTTATCATGAAAATTATGAATTTAATTTTAACAATCTATATTTATATTTTTTATTCAAAAAATAATTTGCAGTCACTTAGAAAAGAAATAGATAGAAAAATTCAAATAATACCACGAATACAATATGAACCACATCTTGATGATTGTATCCATAAAATACTTAGTACATGTAAACCAGCTTCTCACTTTCATAGATTAAAAGTTGTTAATGATATTAAATCATTGGGTAAATTTTTATAATATTATGCTCATTACATTTAATATTAATTTTTGAAAATTTGTCTAAATTTATTTAATCTATTTTTGTTTTAGAATTTCAAATTGCTCAACATGATAATTGTTATAAACGACATCCTAATGAAAATTTACGAGGGTTTTTAATAAGTACATTATCTGCAACATTAAGTGGGAATGGACAGCATACAATACACAAGTTTTGTGATTTATATGAACATGCTCGTCATGATCCAACTGAATTTAAGGATGAAGAATATGAAGCTTATTCCAAATTATTATTAAAACTTATTGACACATATATGTAAATAAGTTATAATAAAAATACATTATTGTGAATTAAATTAGTATATATAATATAATTGAAAAGTAAAACTTAAGAAAAGAGAGTAACCTCTCACAGAAGTAAAGAAATGTCCTTATGAGTACTATTTTAAAGTAATGTAAGAGTATAATTATTCGAAAATTCTAATTTTTAAAGTTAACATTTAAAAAATTTTCAAAGTATATTTAAGTTTAATATTTTTATATGTTTAACTCAACAATGTTTATTTTTTTCCCTTGTTTTAAAAAAATATATTTTAAATATTTTAATAATAAAATGTTAAATAATATATATATTTTTAAATATTTATAAACAATAAAAAATTTGCACTGTTTAATTATCAATCATATAAAAAAATTTAAGTTTTTTTTAGTATTATTTATGACGTATTATAAATAACGATCAATATATTTTAACTTCGGGTAACATTTTGCGAGCATAACAGAATCATTGTAAGTTACATGCGAGTCATTGACATAGCTAGGCTATTGTCCCATCGGAGGAATAAAAGTAGTTATTTATGTATTTTGACGTAATGCAAACTATTACTGACACTGCAACAATACAGTACTATATTTTAAGTAATAATCTATAATCATCGCGCATATTTTATGTTATGTCAAAGTCAAAATACTATTTTATACATTCTAAAAATACCTATTTGAATAACATTCGTAATCGTAACGAATATTTTATAAAACTCACATCCAACAAAATTATATTTGCTTTTTCGTCGAAAATTATACTATATAAAACAATACGAAAAACTAGGAGTATTTTTATTTCTTCTGTTTTTCTTTTTCTATTTCTACTTCTGTCTCTGTACTCTTTCGATTTTACTGAAATACCAATCCTGTTTACGATGAAGTTAAGATAAGGTAAAAAGGGGTAAATTAATCTTACTGGTCTTCGTTCAGTACTATTTTATTTTTGTAAGTTACAATAACAATCGGCCGGTATTTTGTAAAGTTGAATAAGAACTCGCCTCCGTCCGCCGACGGTCGCATTTTTATATCTTAATCCCGATGCTCGTTTGTCCACCGCTTGACGATTTCGCAAAGCCTCAACGGTGTCGAGACTTCCCGAAATCTCAATGGCAACCAGGTTCTTTTAATTACAACAGCGCCGCGGTTCCGAAAATCTAGTAAAAATAAAAACAAAATATATATAAATTCTATTTTTTCATCTAATCTAACACCCGTTTATGCACGTTCTTCGCAAATGGTAACAGAATCGGTATTGTGTTGCCAATATCTCCCCCCCCGCGCATAAGTCGATTTCGTATTTATGACTATCCTAGAGATAAAAACCCCCTTAGTGCTGATTCAGGGGGAAAAGCTATTACAAATTATTTCGCGTACCTACCCGAAATTTTGTAGTCTTATTATTTACTTAATTTAATTCGCATGAGATTTTTTTTACAATTAATTTAGGAATACAATATTTTAATTATTTATACATGATTATGTTGAAATAATATTTATTTAACATTATGGTATCGCACATTAAACATCTCATTTTCGAATTCTTAATAATAATACTAAATTTAAGCGTGCTTATTACAAGTTTGTGAATGCTACCATTTTTCCTTCAGCCACGTTCCAACCTTATATTGTCACGGATACTATATTAATGATTGGGGCTACGGGCTGGCCTTGCCATTTGTAAACGTGTGCACCTCGCTGCAGCCGATCCCCGTGCACGTGCAACCCGAGTTGTTGGGTCTCGAGGTGCGTTATGCATTCGAGTCTTCATCAGTTTATCTAGGTTTCGAAAGCATTCCCGATCACTCGATTCTAGTAATATCGAATTGCCTCACTTCGGCGAAACTCTAGAAAAATAATAACGCGTGAGGAAGTGAGAGAGAGAAAGAGTTATAGGAAGACAGATTTGGTTTGCACCTTAGGAAAATGATAGAGAGAGAGAGAGAGAGATAGCGCGTGAGCAGGTTAAAGCGAGGCGTGGAATAGACAGAGAGCGGAAGTGTGGTAGAAGAGAGGGGATTTTTGGCCTAAGAGAAGTCGAGTGTTCTGCCGTGCGCTTGACGATAGAATAGAGGGTTGGGGAAGTTACTGCTCTCCCGTGCGCCGGTCGTAGAGGTGGAAGCGCTGAAGACTGTACAGGCTCGAGAGGGGCACCGGTTGCAGCGTGCAGCCGCGTGGACAGTGGTGGGGCTGTCATCGCTCTTGCAATTGAGGCTAGTTGGTACGTTTTCAGTGCCTCGCCTGCTTTAGTAAGTGAATGGTATGAGGTGGTTCACATCGCTAGAGCCTTTACATACTATTATAATATGATACGTTTTACCTTATAATGTCGGACTAATGCTGACTTATAATGATGAATTTAACATTTTTTTATGATTAAATTTAATTTAGAAAATTTTATTTATTTTGTCGATGACAGGAGTTTAATTAATCTTTTCGACGGGCGTACATATTTGCCTGTCGAGATTCGCACCTCGGCGATGCGCACCTGTCCATCCTCGCTGGGGAAGGTGCGAGTGATGGCACCGCTTACCCATGAGTTAAGGTTTTTTTTTTAAAAAACAACAATCAGGACCAGGTCGCCTAGTCTCAGCGGTTCATTTTTCAGTGTCCAATTCGGTTGAGAGATCAGGGTGGGCAGATATTTTTTTATCTACCTTTTCCAGAAGGCGTCGGCGAAACTTTGCACGATTCATCATTGCCGGCGAGGACATACTTCAGTTTTGGGTAAGCGCGTCCTCGTTCCACGGGTCTATGGAGACATGCGTGAGCAGACGCGAGTTCACCGAGTGCTCCACCTCCGTTAGGACCGTGTGGAGCACTTCTTCCTAATTTTATTCCAACGTTCTTTCATTTCGACGCCAGAAAGACGGGACGTTATTCGAGGTATTTGCACCCTTTGTTGTATGCCGCACACTTTTACGCAAGGGCGCACGAGTCGATTCGAGTCTCTCTGCACTGGGAGTTGATCACTAGCATGAAATAGGTTTTTCCTGGTTTCGTGGACCGCGCGTGCGTTTCTGTGTGTGTCACAATTGCTCGTACGTTCACCATTTTGGCCTTCCTGAAGTCGTCTGACTTCATTGTTAGGAAGTCAGTGATGGTCTTCAACTGTGACCGGCTCTAGTTTTCTGTTTTCAAATGTCTCCCGTATTCTTCTACCTAATGCATTAGCAATTTTATGCCAATGCTTTCGATGAAGTCATCTTTATAAATGTTTTAAATGTTTCTAATGTAACGCATGTACTTTTTATTTTAGCCATGAATACCATAATGTTTGAATCGGGATCGAATGAACCCGGAAACGTTAACAAATTGCTTACTAATTTGCGCGAAATTAGTTGTTTGTCTCCGTTTGCTGTTTCCAATGTTTCGAGGATTGGCTCGATCTCGTTGGTGAACGCGAGCATGTCCGCCACTATTTCCCGAGCCTCTCCTCTTAACGCGGTAAATAGGTGCGCGATTTTTGCCGGTATTGTAAGTTCCGCGTTTGTTATTGTGGCTAAAAATGTAGCTGTAAAACTGTGTGCCACTTGAACGGGTCTCAAAGAAAATCGGGATTTCCTTGGCGTTTGCGTATCTAAAAACGCCCGCACAGTTTGTTTCGCGATCAAAATTTCGCGTGTATTTTCATTGTCGATATGCTCACGCTCTTGCGTCTCCCCAGCGCTATGAGGCCCGTCGCCGCTACAGTTGTACAAAATCTCATGGGGTACGTTACCCTGACGCTTGTAGCTGCCGTTGGTGATGATCTCATAATGACATTTTCGGCTGCTGTTGCGTGTTGTAATAAATTCCTATTGTTTTTCTGCCGTTATCCTCTTGGTTCATAGTGATGATGTCCCCTAACCACGTGCCTTCTGGGAGTTGTAAGTCCTCGATTATTCTTGGACGTTTTTGAAGTAGTTTTTTACTGGTTTTGCCTACCTCTTCTTTGTTGGTGCTTTTTGCAGAGTTGTCTTAATATTCCCTTGCGTTGCCACTCTGCCGTTCCTCCTATCGGTGCTCTGTGAGACTTTTTCTCGCCTCATTCCGAAGTTACGATTTTCCGCTGTCAGTTCACTAGTTTCTTTTAACAAAACCTTCATTTGCGTCGATTTTCCGGTAATGTTCCCGGATGTTTCAGCATCAATGTTATAGATGGAATCGCGGGAGGGATATACGGTGTGAAGGTGAAAGAATTATAGTATTTTTCAGCATTTTCTTTTATTCAGAATTACAAAGGCAATCGGTTAGTATTTTATATAGGTCGAAAAGGATCTGGCCTTTGTCCGCCGATCGTCGAATTTATATTTATGTTTACCTGCCGGAGATTTATAGTTATATTTACAGCTATACGTGTGCCAAATTTCCCGCGAAGTGTATGTTTTTCTTTAGCGTAAATTTTCCCACTGCTTTCGGTTCGCAACTGACCCGGTATTATTTTCTAGCGGTTATAAAATAAAAACAAAAAATATATAATTTCTATTTCATCGTGGAATCTAATACTCGCTTATGTACGTTCTTCGCAAATGGCAACAAAATCGTTATATACGGTCGCCAACAACTATGTAATTATAAATTTTATTTATAAATTTTGAACGTATAATTTTTTTCTGTCAAATTAATGTTATATATAATAATAATAGAATTTTATGTATCTTGTAAAATACAACAATATATAAATTATCCAATAAATTAAATTTGTAGAATCTGTTACGGTAATAGTATTTAAAAATGACTCTCTGAAGACCCCAATAGGTAGATTTTCTAGATTTTATATAAAGCAATTAAAACAAATTGACTTATGCATAAACATACCAACGAAGACTTCATACAGGAGACTTAAGAAAAAAAGAAGATAAAAGAGAGAGATTAGTCAATGGATCATAGATGGAAGAGAAATAAATATAATGGAAAGAAAAGACAAGAATTACAAGAAAAAATAGACAAAAAATCAAATTATTGCTTTGAAGTCAAGATTATTAAAAACCCTTCTATGTGTCAAACAGGAGGAGGAAAGCCGGTACTTTTCTAAGTATGCGGGCGGAGGATTGGCTAGGTGTTGATTACAGGTTACAGCTCATTTATTGCAGTATATTGTTTCGCGGATACCCACCTTACGTGACCGTTTGGACAGAATGGCCTTCTGGTCGGTCATTCCGACGACTTACTCTGGATCATCAATATGTGCCCAGTACACGCAAAGCAAACATGGTCGATGTCAGTCGACAACACAACCCGCCGTAAGCCGCTTGGGATTTAAATAATAATCCCCTAGGTTATTATACTATGCATAATTGTCTTAAAGTCGCATAGTACACTGCACTAGAGTACAGATTGAACATTATGGATAAAGAGAAGAAGATGAATATGACCCCTAAAGATTTTTTTCTATGTGACTGGTATACGAGAGCTCATAGTTAAATGCCTGTTAAAGATGATATCTTTATTTAATCCATATTTAACTTAAAAGAATCTAGAAATATAATATTGATTTTCATTTATTACCGAATGATGTAGATATCGTCATAATTTGTTAAAGTCGGTAATAACTACAGAGTTAAATGAAAAGGCAGCTTTTCTAAGCATTGAGCCATTATTAATGATGTTAGATTTGAGAAACAATTTAGATCGAAGAATTGTAAATTAGAAGAGCATATTTACGTGTTTCAAGATCTTTATCAATGAAAGATATACTTTGAAATATAATAAAACAAAAGAATAGATAATATTCAATAGGTGAACTAGAAGGTAAGTAAGTAAGAGCAAATCAGCTGATTGTAATCTAAGGTGAAAATAGATATTTTAAAGAAGTAGATAAACTTAGATAGAGTTTCTTTATTCTTCCCGAAGAGATAACTTTAAAATTGACCTTGTACCCTAAAAAAAATAATTAACGAAGAAAAAGAGCACTAGCGAACGTAGATTCTACTCTGGGCTGTAATATTTTGTAACCCTCGATTAAGTCAATTATGAGGTTCACATTTTAGCTTCATTATAGGACGTAAAAATGGATAGTTGCTGGGTGATGTTAATAAAAGATATAATACTGTTTCTATAAACTTTACGACAAGACATATTTGTCAGTCGAGGAACTTTTGTAACCATCAAGTTTTTTCAATTTACAGCTTTCGACATTCGATCTATTTTGAAAACCTCAAAGGCAGTGGAAATGTAATCAGATAAACTCATTAATAGTTGTTATTTTGTGCATGCGATGAATATTGTTTATTTTAACTAAACGCCGACCAGCTGCTGACGGCCAGAATGCGACAAGGTAAACGCAGAGGTTTACCGGAGTTTTTAGGAGTTATACCTATTTTTATGGAGGAGAAACTTTATGTAAAAAAAGGATTGAAGTAATTTCATGTAAGTAAAGTTTAGCAATACAGAAGAATTCTAAAAAAAGAGTATATATATATAAAATATATGGAAGTATGAAAATTATAGAAAAAATTGAAAACTTTTTTCAGTTACTAAGCTAATATAATATACAATTATATTCATAATATTGAGTAAAATTAATATAGATTTTAATTTTAATTTAATTTTAAAGTTGATATAACATTTTTTAATTATCAATATTTTATAATAGAGAAAATTGATTATTTTGAAAATAATTCCTTTAACATTTTTTTAATTATTTAGAAAAACTATAACAGGACAAATTATAGAAAAATGTAGTAAAATTTAGTTTATTAGTAATATTCATGTTTAGTTTTAATATAATTTATACTTTTAGTAAGTGAATGTGTGGTAGTTAAAACTGCTTTTTCCACGAAAACCAATCAATGAGACGTTTAATTGCGCAGGATCTAAAATATTGTATGAATTGTGTATAAAAATGAGACTACTCTACATAAGAAATCTGTATCCATAAAAATATACCACTGTATTGCAAGATTTTAAAATATAATACTTTTAGAAGATCAAATCAACTTTTGTACATAGATAATTTAGAATATTCGTTTTATAAAATTAAAAAATTATGATTTTCTAACTAATTGTTTAAAATAAAAAATTATGTTATAAATATTGTATAGATTGTTGAAAAATTGATGAATATTCGTTAGTTTTATGCTCAGATTTATTGTGACATCTATAAAAATTTTTTCTCTGCTAAATCTGAAAAAAAAATAATAAAAAATCTACTGTACTTCAAAGCAGATGCAACCACTAAATTGCTATCTTATTCTTAGTTTTTGGATTCTACTGATTATGGCTGGTAAATATATTATGTAATGCCAAAGTGTGGATTATACATTTCATTTTAGAAACTTATATTTAGTTTTATTAGTGCTATGCAAAAAGTTTATAATTTTAAAAAAATGTAACTATTACATTATAAAATATAGTAGATAATATCTTATTACCTTTTATAGATATCTAGATAATAAAGAATTATTAATTTAGTTACGTAGATTTTAAATCATTTCTTATATTTTAAGAATTATTACATAATAAAAAAAATTTAATATTTTATTCAGAGACAAATTGTACTATTTGTAGATTCCAATAAAGATTATTATTATTATAAAGTTTAAAATAATCATAAGATTTAATTATTTTATTTAAAAAAATTTTTTTTGAAATACAAAATTATTTATTAAGAAGAATAAAAAAAAGTAATATTGAGATTAAAAATGAAACAAGTTCAAAATTGATTTTTATTTAATTATTTCTTTATATTTTAAAACTTAAATTTCAAATTTTTGAAAAATATCTTGATGATATTATAGATATGTTTATTCTTTCATATAATTACTCTTGGGTTGGAAATATAGAAAACTTGGTGTAATATTATTTTAACAATAGTTAATATTTTCTGGTTTTAATTGTAATTACTATCAGTCTGAAAGGTCATATATAAATATTTTTAAAAATAATTTAATTTATTCTTCAATTTTAATTTATAATAGTTAAGTTTAGGAAAATGTTTAGAAAAATAAAAATTCCATTATGAAAATTCAATTTAATTAAGATGTATATTTTAATATGTATAAGTAGATATGTTTTTAAGCACATTTACTTTAGCAGTCTTTATTTTAATAGTTATTTCATAAGTATTTTGTTAGTCATTCCTAACAGAAATTTTCTTAATCTTAACGAAACTATCTATATTGAAAATTTTTATATTTGTTTAGTTAGTTGCATCGTTATTATTACTATATACTACCTTTTTTTGGTACTACATCAAGTAGTATACAGAAGTAGTATACAGTTAAATAGAGGACCTTGTAAAATAATTAGTTAATATAGACAGATTTATTAAAAGAAATAAGAATTTTTAACACCCTTTATATCAAAGTGAAACTATGAATATGTATACAGACAAGTTAAATAGATTTTTCAGATCTTATGAGATTTTCAATTTTGTATACTTTTTTTATTAGTAAAATATATGAAATATTATTTAATTAAGTAATAATTAAGAAGTATATAATTTTGAATGTTTACCTATGTAAAATTGATATAAAGGCTTCTATAAAAAAAAACCAAAATCTTCAACCATAATTCATACAAGATTTTTTTTATTATACATTATTTTGTAATTTACAGTAGATTTTCCAATCACATTTCATGAAAAATATATTCAAAAAGGATTATGTGCCAAAAGAGCAAAATCTTTGTTAGCGTTAATATTTTTGTTCTTATGTTTGACAATAAAGGGTAAACTAATACATCAGTACTCAGATGTTCTTTAGCATGTTTTTATCATTAAAATTGTTACTTTTCGTAATACTGTTTGTTGTAGATACATTGATAGTGTTTATTTTCATTATAAATAAATCTAAATTTAGTAACGTGGCTTTTTTCTACTGATTATCATGTATTTTCTCACGAATGTAATAAAAGCTTTCTTCTCTACTCACTTAGATAAAAGATAGGAACAAGAAACAAAAGAAACTTGAACAAAGTTCTTGTGTTTTAGTTTTTTTTCTCATTACTAAGTTTAGGTGTACAAGTATTACAAAAAAAGATATAATATGTAATATCAACTTATTAAAATAAAAAATTATTTGATATCCAATACTTGAATTAATATCTATTGGATAGTAATTTATGGAAAATATCAACTAAAAAGTATAAATTAATAAAAATAATTAAATTATTTAGAAATATTAAATTTGATATTATTCACACAACTCTTCTGTAGTAGTATTTATTATTAGTATTCAGTATTCAGTATTAAAATTCATTAAATAGTTAATTAAAATAAAAAATTAATATTGTATAAAATAATATCATTTCAAATGTAATGATAATACATAATTCATATTTTATATTTTAAATAATATATACTCTTTAAATTAGTATATTCATCATAAAAAAAACGTATTATTGCAAACATGCATTGTTACATTCAAAGCATAAAAGAGTGTAAAAATAAGATTAAGAAAGAATAAAATTTTAGAAGAATATATTTTAATATTTTTTAATTTTATTATTTTTTTAATTTCTATTATTATCATACTAACATCATCTATTACAATTCCTTGTTTCAACTATATCAATAGTGTTTTCTAAAATCTTTTCTGATTTGTTAAGGATTTAAAAACAAAAGAACCATTGAATATATAATTATTTCATTTTCATAGCTGAAGTACGTTTTTTTTTATACTTATATTAACGTATCTTTTTGTAATTGAGATTTTAAGTAAACAAGAAAATCATGAGTAACTTGTTCGTTTATTTATAATATGTCTGTACGATAAAATTACCAAATCAGTCATAATAAGTAATTAAAAATAATATTCGAAAAATAAATTTGAAGAAATATTTTAACGTTATCATTCGTACGTTTTATAACGAGACTTTGAGTATTTTTAGTCAATCTTCACATTTAAAAATAAAAAACGGAAAAGGGTTTTCAAATGGAATTAGTATATCTTTTATAGTAAAGAAAATTACCTTTATATTAGTGTTCGAGTAAAACTACGAGGTTGTGTGTAGTAGCCCACTCTGGTTATAAAACTAGCGTAATTCAGTTCTTAAAATTCTGCAAGTATGCATTTATAAAGATTTATAAAGATTTTATAAAGATTAATGTATTCATTGAAAGGATCCAGGTTATTTTTCTGGAGAACATTTAACATAGCTTGACAATGTTGCATGAACTTTATAAACATTTCAGTTTAAAACGAGGAGCATTGGCGTCACGAATATAATTGTAAATATATGTACTAAAAAGTTATTAAATAAACAAATATATTGTTAACCTAAGCTCAAAGTATATCCTTGTTATTAAAATGTTGTTTTCATTGTCCAACTCAAATTAAAGTTATGCAACGTTTTATTATTAGTGATTGTTATTAACATTAATTATCCCTCACAATAAGAATTTTAAATTAGTAAATGAAAAAAAATAATTATCAGTTTATAATAAACTATAATAACAGATACCATGGCTTTGTTATAAAATCTTTCGAAATTTAAAGGTAAAGAGTAATAATTCGCAAAGTGTTCTTGAAAATTTAAACAGTAAAGCGTCATTAAATTTCTAACAGTCGTTGAAATAGCTATTTTTTATTTATTCTGTTATATTGAATCTGTTATTTTTTAGTCGAGGTCGATGAATACGGAAGTTGTTGGAATTTAGAAATTATTTAATATTTATATTTTGACTATTTATGTATGGGTAGAATGTGTAATTATTGTGTATGATTGTAGTTAATTTATATATTTTTTTAGTGTATCTTTTAATTAAAATAAATCATTATTGGAAAAATAACTAAACTATTAGTGTTTAATTTGCATAAAAAATGTTCTCTTACATGTTCAACTCTTCCACAAGCATGTGGGTAGTTCATCGTTTACCTCAGTAATATGCAGTACATAGTGAAGTACATCGCGCTGGTGTAAGCAGGTTATGTTTGAAAAAAACTAGTTTTTGTAAATCTGATATGAGACGTTGCAATTCTTATACAAGAATTAGTGTTTTAAAAAATATGTTATAAATATGTGTTGTTTTATATTTCATAAATATAATTTTTTCAATCTATTAGCTGTTATTCGTTAACATAAAATTTGAAATTAAAATAGAATAAAATGTCTTCAAAACCATTTTAATTATTTTATGTAAATATTTTACGCCACGGAATGGCCTATAACTGACCTACATAGGTCGAATATGCGTAAGTGGCCTTTCCTAGGGGGATTTCCAGCTTTCGATGGCCCCTCGAAAGTGGCCACCATTGCTTTTTCGCTTTTTGCTTTTTCGCACTGATGAGCGAAGTCTCTAGTTCTCCTTTCTCTTAAGTTTAAAAGTTTATAGAATTAGAGTAGCGCCATTTTGTGTTTTTTTTTTAAATAAATATATTTTAAATATATTTACGCCTTAATTTTCTGACCCTAAAATGTCCAATGCTACATTCGCGTACTCTATATATACGCGCGCGCGCGCGCGCGTGTGTGTGTGTGTGTGTGTTTATGTATTCAAAGACACTATTCCATAGCCAAGATACAGAATATTTTATAAAATAAAACCATTTGTACTGTCTTATTATATTTTTAAATATTTCTATTTTTCATGTATTTTATTGGATTTATATTCGAGCGGATGTAGCATGGCGTACCTGGCCCCAACACATTACGCATCTGAAGCTCCTCGACTATCCTATCAACAGCATCGGTAGAGAGGCTAGCTGCACTGGGTGTCTGTTTTTTTTCTACCTTTACCCAATTCGTAGGGGAGCATTTACTTTCACCAAATTGGTATGGGAGAACCCATTATGGAGATGCTAAGCTGGATGAGATAAAGGGGGGAACGCCGGGCCTCATGACATTTTCGTGAAGGTCTTATGAAAACTAAGATTTTTAGGGAACTGTAGGTCGGTGACCTCTTTGTCAATAGGATACACTGCATGTGTAGAACTAATAAGTTATACCTTACGGTATACTTTACTTGCACTGCTCTCACGCTTCTAATATATTTAACCTTAAAAAATTGGATTCCCTTGTGTTTGAATTTGAGTGAAACTGCATTTAAAGTTTTGAAATTAGCAGTTGGCGAATAATGAGGGTTTAACGAAGATTATAAGCATCTTAAATGGAATGTACTTTATTCACATGAATTGTTAATGAATGACGCTTTATTTTTACAAATATGAATATTTATATTATTTTATATTGCACTGAAGAATTTGTGGCATTATTTATTGTTATTTATTATATTATATTTGATTTGTTGTGTAATGATCTATAATACATTAATGATGCATAATATATTAATGAGTTATAATGCACTGATGATATAATATATTGATTAATTTCATTTTTCACAGTTGGACTGCTTAGAGATTAGATTGTAAAACCACTGAGTCAATAGGTCGTAATACCATTGACTTTTTTACCACGGATTTCCTGATATTTATTGAGAGTATAGTGGAGTACTTAAGCCAATAGGTCTTAAGGCCATGGGCTTGTTGGTAATGATTTCTTTGTAGTTGTTTAGCGTGCTTTAAATTTATGAGTCCTTATATGTGATGAGTTTGAGTCCGTAGAGGTAACTTCAGCGGTTATTGATGCTTCTCTCACCTTCTAGTTAATTCTTTTGATCAGATTGCTGGTTCCAGAATTCACAGTCCTCCATCAGTCCCTAAATGGCAGGTAATAATTTTCTGAATCTCCTTAACTGGAAATCCTACTGTATTCCCAATAAAGAATCTGAGTTCTCACCCTTACGAAATCATTTTTTAAATGGCCCTCTAGAGATCTCCTTTTATTAATACTTCAGTAACATCCCAATGCTTGGCGGTCTCCATAACTTATCTTCATCGCTATCATGGGAGTCGCCCTCATACACGCGTAAAAGAAAAGTGTTAATCAACCTAGAGATGTCCAATAAGCTGTCCATCGAATCTCCTCCTCCCACACTTTCTCCGTCTTCTTTCAACATCACTCAAACATGCTTAATCTTTTCAGCACTTGAGGAATTTTCCTCTAATCGTGATCCTTAAGTAATTAATGCTATATCCTTTAAACATCTGCCTCTATTTTTCAAGTAGAAAATTACATACGCGCTCACCTTGTATTTAGCTCCAGTTTAATTGATTGAGATTGACCTCGTGGTTTTAGCGTTTCACTTTATTTATTTCAGTAGCCAGCTTAGCAGCCTAAAAGTTATGCCCTCTTCATAACAAATATGATGATATCTTTTCTTTAATCACCTCTCTCATAGAAGGAAAAATACTATCAAATAATGGCAGAGACTTTGATTGTCCTTTCATCGCGCTACTGATATAAATTACAACGCTTCTTCAAAAAGGCGCTTATTGAATTTCATTCCTTTGTTTTCAGTATGTTCTTTGAGAAGGCCAAAAATTATCCTAAAAATATCTGGAAAGTCATCCATCCCTACGAAACCGAAAGTTTTTTCCCTCTCCAATAATTGCTCCTGGAATATTAATAACAAAGAGGGGGCTAAGTCTCCAACTACCTCTTTCCAAAAGCAATTCACTCTACTCCTCTTAGCTTCATTTTTCTAAAGTTCTTCTGGTTGGTGATATATTTCTATCTCGCTTATGGAGATTATGATGATTATCTACAAGATTAAATAGAATTTTCAACGGAATTCTGAAAATCTTTTACTGTAAATACTAAAATTATATAGCCCTTACAAATTAACTCGATGATGCAGCTCTACTATTTTATTTTGGAAAATTATTAAAGCTCTCTCTGACCCCACTAAGCTATGCGTCATCAACCTTTTTCTCTTCTTAGTCAGTAACTTGATTTTTGTTCCCGGCATAGCTCCATCCAATAAGTTATCCATGTCATAGAATACGTCTTGAACAAACTCAACTGAGGTCTATAGTACGATCATCCTCGACACGAAGCAAGCCTTTGACAAGTTATGGCATCATGAACTCTTCGTTAAAAAAAGTCCGTACTCAAATTCCCATCCAACCTATTAGGTATCATTTTCTCCTACCTCTCCAACCTATCTTTCATGGTCAGATTCTTCACCTCAACCCCTTTCCTATATCAGCTGGGGCATTTCAGGGTTCCAATCTTGGCATCTTCTTTTAAATATGTTCGTCAGTGATATCCCCACTTCAGATCCCATAATGATATCGCATTATGTAATACATCATTCTAATTGATTAGATTTACTATTCCAAAATCTCTATTCTTCTACGAGCTAAATTTTTCCTGCACTGGCTTCAAAATGGTGTGATTATTCTAAAACGTAAGCCATCCATTTTACAGGCGACCGCTCCATCCTATCCATTTTGGATCCTTGAACGTAGAATGGTCTGTCACTATTAAGTATTACGGTTTACCTTTGATAAAAATTTGTCGTTCCTCTCCCCCTATAAAGAACACCAAAATAATATTATATGTTCCTACTCTAGCTTCTTATCTTTCTTTACAAACTAGAGGATATCTTCTTAAATTAAACTGAGAGCCTTCAAGATAATTATTCTCGAAATAGTCTCCTATAGACTCCCGCACTTGTGGTGTTTCTCCCATCATTCTTCGAGCTTGCTTTTTAGTGCACAAATTTCGGAATACTCAGAAGTTCACTCTTCACACTATGGTTCATCCGCAACAATCAAATTCTGTGTGTAGCCCAGCTGGAGTCTTTTTGTGACTTTGTTACTACATTGACCAGTGATCTCTGTGTCGCAATCTTCTCTCACTAAAATGACTTAATCCAAACCCTAGAACTATATACCTCTTGCAAAAACGACATTATTCGTAAGTCTCCTCTGTTCTTAAATAACCTGGTTTGTAGTTTCGCATCTGATAGCTTGCAGCGTATATTTTTTTTTTGTGGTGTCAATACTATTTACATCACCTTTCTTTCCTCTTATCATAATCTCCTGCTTCTCTTTCCATTCGAGACTTATAACCTTTCTGGTTTGTGACCTCCAGTTTCTTCCTCTGCCTTTCTTTCTCTCCTAAATTGAAATGAGGTTTTAGTATGTATGTGTGCTCAGGCACTTATTTGAAAATAATTTCTTCAGGTTGTCTCCCAGATTTCCTGTCTGCATTGCGTCATTTTTAACCTTTCTGCAATTCATACATACCAACACCATCGTACTATTCTGAACAAAATCCAATTAGTGTTTTTCGTCGTGTAACCGTCGTCCCTCTTTTCCCTTCAGTTTCCATTTCGTCCCAGGATTCACTGGCCCTTGTCAAGGTGCGATAGGACTTAAGTTTTCATAGTCTCAGATTTAGGTCTGGCATTACTTCTCCTTATCCCAATACCAATTTTCGTGTCGCGAGTACTTCATATACCAATGTATGCATACCACTATTATATATTTTATATAAATATCTGTTTATATGTGTGTATGTTTGTGATAATAAAAAAATTATGAAATTAGTTAGACAATTTTTGTAAATAAGTGTCAGTATGATTTATTTATTAGTCCGTAAAATCAATAACACATAAGTTATGTTGAAATCTATATATATCCGATAGAAATAGTGCAAGGAACAAAAAAATAGCACCACAATATGGATTGTACCTCGACAGAATCTCATTTCCACGAAGCACACATTAACTGACTAGCAAAACATTTTGAAAATATGGAAAATTCACTATTTCTCGAATTTGATCAACGAAATATAAAAAAAAAAATAAAAATAATTATTGTTTATATCATTCTAAAGAAATTTTGAAACAGTAACATGTGAATGAGACGAAAGAGGCAAAAAATATATGTACTATTACAAGTAGAAAATAATAAAAATTGAAATAATTTGAAAAATGCTATATTGAGTAATATGGAATCAATAGGATCAGTAAACAATCATAAGCCTTTTATGCATAATTAGAATAAGTAAAATTAAAAAAGAAAAAGATTTTATAATTTGGACTGCTTAGATAACAATATAAAAAATGCACTTGCTAAATCTCAATATAAAAACAGCAGCTTGAAAATCAAAGTATAAAACATTTGACTAAATTATTGTCAGAACAGCTATGAATTTTTGATATTTTTCTAGAGTAGGTATCGTGTATTTTGCTATAGGATTTGGTAAGTTTAAATATCTTAAATAATAATACTGTATATCTATACCATCTTTGATAATATGTTATGTTTTATTTATTTCATTCAGATAAAAAAAGAGTTTTAGTAACACGCATAAGGCATAAGGTAAAAGCACGAATACAATAACTGAATAATATAATTAAATTATTTTATGAGTTTTTATGAGTGTTGTCTAAGATCATTGAGCTATAGCTTTCTAATAATATGTTAAAAATACTCAATTAATATTAATACTCGAATTTAACTGAGTTTGATATAAAACACTATTTAATAGTCGTGACATTCTTTCATTCATTATATTCTAATAATAAATTACATACTGTACAAATTGATTAGAAAACTAGAACTCTGAGTGCAGCAGATATCGAATGATTCTTGGAATTATAAATCGAATGAAAAAGTACTTATGAATGGAATAAAAGCTTTGTAAAGAATAACATAAAAATACAACTCGATAATAAACTGATATTTATATTATAGATAGTTTTAAAATTTTAGTCGTAATAATAAGTGTAATTTAATAAGCGTAATAAAATTTAGTAGTAATAATCGTAGTAATAAGATTATAAAAGAATAAATTTATTAAAAAAAATTATAGTTAAATTTTCATGCAAATAATTTAAATGAAACATGATGATTTAATAAATAAATTAAATGAAACACTATTTGTTGAAAATTTTAATAAATGCAGTGATAGTATTAATGTAAATAACTATTTTTTACAAGTTAGAAGGTAGAAATGTGATAATTGATATTTAATTATTTAACAATTAAAAATAATTTATTATAAATGACTAAAAATATTTTTGCAGAATTGACTTGTAGTACAAAAAGGTTAAAGTTACATATTAAAGTAAAAATGAATTTCATAAAAAAATTTTTCTTATAAAATTTGTAATAATACATAGTTTATATATGAGATTCAATGAATGAAGATGTGCTCACTAGGTTACACCTATAATAGTGATGAAAATTTAAAAGTAAAACTTATATGTAAATTGCGAATACATTTTTTCAATAAGTAAATATAGTTGATGTTATTTGTATTCCAGTTTACAATTTCAATTGTATTTTTCAATATTATGAAACTCATGAAGCTGTTAAATTTTTTGAAGATACATAAAACTTATTAAATATAAATAAGACAGGCACATTAATACTAGTTTATTGAATAATATATATTACATTGTTATGATGCTTTACAATATTTAATTATATATTTTTCTTGTATATAAGCACATAATTTATCTGCATCTTATCATTTACGTATTTACATTTTGTACCAGTTACTTTTAAAACACTTTAACATTGTTATTATATATTGTATACAAAAATTGTATTCTACAATATCAATGTTTGATTTTACATATACATCCATGTATATTTACTTTTTTATCCTCGTATATACTATTCATGTAAATTTTTCTATAAACAAGATTATTATTTTTACTTATAAATATTTGGTAATATTATTACATTAAATAGTTACATACTTTATTAATATATTACATATTATGGCATTTTACGAAATCGATTGTTTATGTTTTACTTACATTTGGATTCTAACTTATTTACTTCATTTATAATTTATATACTATTTGCTTAACTTTCATAAAATATTTCATTTTAATTGTTTTAATTGTATTTATTTAACATTGTTTATACTACATTTTAATTCTAACTATTTTAATTCAATATGATTTTAATATTATGTATATACAGTTCTTAAATTTCTTACATTATAATTTTACATCCTTATCTTATTTTTAAAGTTTTTATATAAAATTACTTTACAATTCTTTTACACTTAATTTTATATTAATTTTGTCTTTATATTTATTTAAAAAATAACATATTTCTATTAATATCGTTATTTTTCCTTTTCTCTCGCTTTCAATAAATTTTGTACAAAAGACGTATATTTTTTTTTTGTTTCTTTCATACACCTTATCCAGTTGTCTATATGTCTTTCAATTCCTCTACATTATTGTAATCATTGTTTTAATGTATCATGTTTTTCTTTATATAATCTGCACATTTTTTCTTCCTCCGCTATTCAGTACTTATATGCTTTGTTTTAATTTCTCATTCTAAATGTTGTTAAGATTTTTTACCAATCTTCTTTTTTATCCTCTTTTTTGTCACATATGCATTCTTAATCCTTTGTACTTTCTAATATTAATTGCTTCAATTCCTTAGTTAATCCATAGTTGTATTTGCTGTCTTATTTTTATATTTTTTACATCTTTTCATAACGTGTCAATGTTCTCTGATTTTATCTTCCAAACGCACCAGAAAAAAATTCTTCTATATACTTCTTTTCTTTTCTGCCTTTTATACTGCTATTCTCTAGTATTTCCCTTCTTTTATCTTTTATTTTCTATTAAATCTATTAAAAATAAAATCACTATTTTTCCCTGATCATCTCTCACTTAATATATTAAGATATAGTAGTATTTTTATTGAACAATATTTATATTGTTATATTTACATTTTCTTTTCGCACTTTTAATAAATTTCATTTACAATTTTTTTCTTATTATTTAAATTTTATTACATTCTTTCTTGGTTCTTTCAATAGTTTTGGGTCCAGTGATATTGGATCTGGTTTGTTCTTCTCATACTTCCTTTTCTTGTTATGTTTATTCCTTTCTTCTATTGAATATATAACCTATTGAAAAGCATTTTTTTTCTTCTTCGTTTTTTCTATCCCATTGAATTTTGCGTTGACTTGCGATATTTTTCTTTGTCCCTTTAAGTGCTTTCTACCATTTCTCGTTGTTGTTCCCCGTTATTTCGCATTCTTCTCTTATGTGCTTTGTAGTTTCCATATTTTATGTTTTTTGCAAAGTCTGCATTTTCTTTCCTTTTTTTTCAAGCCAGTGTCTGTTGTTCCACGCTTCATTACCCATGCGAAATCTTGCTAATATTTTCTGTATTTCCTTTTTTGGCGTCCTTTCAGTATAATATTTTTTGTTTCTTTAGTATAGGTTGGTTTTTCCAGTTTCAATATCCAATCTTGTTGCTGTTGGCCTCTTAATATTTGTTCGGCTTCTTTCCAGATATCTTTTCTATAGCCTGTCTGACCAACCTTTGTTATTCCAGAATGTTATTCTTTTTCTTCTAGCGTTTTTTCCTTTTTTGCTCACTATTTTTCTCTCTCTTCTTTTCCATCTTTCAATATGATCTTTAGGTACTCCTTTATGATATCGTCATTTTCATTCTTTAGTATTTTCCTTTCAAAATTTATTACCCTTTTGGCTACCTTGATGTTAAGTTTGTTTCTTTTTGTGTCTAACATTATGATGCAATCTGGGGTGTTTCTGTCCACTCCTAATATCAATTTTATATATATTATTTGGACTTTTTCTATTTCCTCAAATGTTTTCCTTCCCCAGATTTCCGCTCTGTGCAATAATAAGCCATTTAGTAGACCCTTGACTAGTTTTAACATCATGTTTTCTTCATCGAACCATTTCTCACTTAGATGCCCATTTTGCCAGGTATTTTGCGTGATCTATTTCTTTGATATTTTTACTGATTATGCACCCCAGGTAGCTAAATTTTTTTACTTTTTATATAATTTGTCCCTTCCATTTCAATGTTATTTTTTTTTCTATTTATGGAGTTATCACACCTCGTTATTTTTATTTTTTTGGCATTTAGTTCTAGGCCTTTACTTTCTAAGTTTTTTCTAAGCAATCGTAACATTTCCATTAATTCGATTTTGTCTTTGGCTATTAACACACCATCTGCGTATGTAATGGATCTGATTTTTTTGTTTTCTATTTTGACACCTGATGTTCTTGATTTTTTGAGAGAGATTTCTATACATTGAATAACTGTGAACTCAGGAGCTTGCTTCACCCCTTTCTTATTGAATATTTCCGTTATTATGCTATTTACTTTTATTTTAATTTTGAATCCCTGTATATTTCTTTTATAATGTTTATTACAGGTTTGTCTATTTTCATTTTCTCCATTGCGTTCTACATTACCTCTCTCTTCAGATTTTCAAAAGCAGTTTTGATATCCGCAAAGCAGATAAATATTTCTCCCTTTTCTTTTTTTTTCTATGGTCGTTTTTAGTAAGTATACTGCTTCTGCTGTTCCTCTTTTTTTCTGAAGCCTATTTGAGTTTCGTCTAGCGCCTTTGTTTCCTCTATCTGTTTTTGTATGCTGTTTTTTAATAATTCTGCCAGTATCTTATAGCCTGTATCCAATAGAGGAATTCCTCTATAGTTACCAGGTACATATAAATCTTCTTTTTTAAATATAGAAACAATCGTTGCGCTTTTCCATTCTTTGGAGATGTTCTGCTTCCTTATTTTTTCGTGTATATTTTCGCCATTGCTTTAATTATTGTGTCTCCACCATACAGCCACATTTCATTTGTTATCTCGTCTTTACCAGGGCTCTTTCTTTTTTCCATTTCATTATTGTCTTTTTTATTCCGCTTTCCTTTATTTTCTCTATTCTTTCTTCGTTCTTTCTTGATTCTGTTCTATCCTTCATTTCTGGTTCTCTCTTTTTCATTGACGATTCATATAAATCCTCGTAATATTCTTTTCATTCTTCTTTTTTGATGATGTTGTCTGTTTTTCCTTCCTTTATTAATCAGTTTTCAGAATGCTTGTTCTGTCCTTTTCTACTTCTTCTATCTCTTTTATTAATTTTTGTCTTTTTTTATTTTTCATGAGATTTCTATATTTTTGTCTTGCTTCCCTGTAGTTAGATCCATCTTTTTCCTTGGTTTGTTTTCAAATTTTGTATCTTTCTATAACATCTTTTTTACTTGCCCAAGTTTCTTGGACACACCACGATTCTTTGGTTTTGTTTTTTGATTTTTTTTGTTTTCTGCTAATGCTTTCTATCATTCTTATTTTTTATTAGCTCCAGTTCATTATTTCTTGGCCTTATTTTATTTTCTCCTGATAGTTAGCAATTGTGTCATCTGTCCAACGTATCCAGTAAATTTTTTTTTCATTGTGTGTTCGTTTTCTATGATTTTGTAACTTTTTATCCTTAGGAGTTGGTGATCCGACTCTATCCTTTCCTTTACGGTTAGTTGTTTTACCCATTCTTCACCGTCTTCATTCGTTATTACGTAGTCTATAACCGAGGAGCCTCTCGATCCATTGTATGTATATTCCCCCCTTCTCCTTCATTTCTTCCATTGAGTATGTATATCCCATTGTCATTTAACCAGTTGATTAATTCTTCTCCCTGTTCATTTACGTTTTTGTCATTTGATTTTGTTTCAGTCTTATCGTTTTCAATTATCCATCCTCTTTGGTCCCCGGTGCTTGAGATGAAATCACCCCCTAATATTATAGCTTCATCCTTATTCTTTTTTCTCCATTCTTCTATTATTTTTAGATTTTCTTTCCTTTTTTCTCTCATATATGTTAGGCCAATATTCAGTATATTTTTATTTATCTTTATTTTTACGCTTATGAATTCCTTGTTCACCTTTTCTCAGTCTATTATTTTGATCTACTTTGCTTTTCTTATAGCTAGGTAGAGTCCTTCTTTAGCTCTCCCGTTACATTTTTCTTCTTCGCATTACTTATCAATATTTCATGTTTTTTTAACTTATTTATTAACCTATTTTTGTACTTCTTTTCGCTCCAAGTTTCTGTTATTCCTATTATGTCCATTTTATTTAAATACTTCCATGCCCTTTCTTTTGTGTTATTTATTCCTGCGATATTCCGGAATAATATGTTTATTTTTCTTATCTTTTTATCATGCGTTCTTGTTTTCTCTTTTTTTAGTTTCTTTTTGAAACCAACTTAATTTTTCTCTCGCTATATATCCAAGTTCCTGTTTCTCCAATTATTTTGTTGTCTTAGTATCATCATTTTCCTCCTTGGTTTCTTAATTCCTTACATTTTTTCTACCATTCTTCTTATTTCTCGTTCCTCGAAGGTTGTATCATTAGAAATGTAAACAGTTTTGAATTTATCTGAGACCTTTAATTTTTTTTTTTCATTATTTTTTTGTATTCACTACAGGTAATTCCCCACCAATGACTCTGTCCTTTTTCGCCTTTCCATATTTTTTTATGTTTACTGTACTTTTTAGTTCTTTTTCTATCCAGTTTTTAGTTTATTTTCTGTGTTCCATTTGGTGTGATTTAGGCGAGTTGTTATAATATTATTTTTTTTTCTTTCTTTTTATCTCTTCTATTATCCATTCTATTTCCTGAGTTTTTTGTATTCTTCTTTTCTTTTCTGTAGTGTATTTTTTATGTTTTGTTCCATTCTCTCTTCCATGTTTTTTAGTTTTTTGTCGGTATTCTTTATTAATCTCGTAGCGATTCTTTATTAATTTTCACCTTATCATATTATTTAATTTCTTTTTTAATTTCCTTTTGCATGGAACTAAGTTTTTTTTTGAACGTGTCTATTGTTTTTAGCCAGGTTCTGAGTGCCACTTTTACATTTTCTAGCTCCTCTTTGAACTCATCTGTTTTTCTGGTTTCCTTTTTCTTTTCTTCTTTTTTGCGAGCTAATTATCTTGTTCATTGCTCTACTTTTGTTTATTGGTTTCTATTGCTTTTTCAGTTTCACAGTTTTTTTACTCTCTGTTTGTTTTTATTTTGCTGATCTGGCTTCAATCGTTTCACCTCGTGTTTCACTTTGCACTTAGTATCTATTTTCTTACTTTGTAGTTTCTCTTTTATTACTGTTATCAGCACCACCTGCCATTTATTATCTCTGGCTTTTACTTTCTTCGCGTGTTCTTAACTTTTCTGAAAATTTTTTCCACTTTTTCTTTTATTATTTATTCTATCACACTATATCTTTTACTTTTTTTCTTCTGTTATTAACTTCTCACTCCTTCGTTTTTCTCTCTCTGATATTTAAAATCTCCTTGACCTTTTTCTTTTTTACTTTTGACTATATTTTCTTGCAAAATTTTTCCTTGGTACTTCACATAAACGTTAGACCGGACTCTTCTATATATATGCATATCTTTCTTCTATTTACTTTAATAATTATTTATGAATTTTTGCTTTGAGTTTCTACCTTCTTTTCCCCAACTATCTAACCATTTATCTTTCTCTCCCGTTTTTATATTCTAATGCTCACTTATTTTAATTGCCTTTCCATATTTTTGTTATATATCTTATATAAATATCTCCAATTATCATTTATATTCTTCTCCGTGAAAACTATTGTTAAAATTACTTTCTTACCTTGCACCTTGATTACAGCAACAATTAGTCACTATTTTCCCCATTTCTATTTCTGTAGATGTACTAATAGCTAAAATTATTCGGTCTTTTGCAAATTCTTATTTATTTTATTTTACTCCAACTTTTAAAGTAACATGCAAGTTCTTTAATTTTACTTTTATAATTATTACTTTATAATCCACATTTCCATGATACATATGAAATTGCACTTTTTAATGATCTCCCACTATTTGAGCACTATCCAAAGTTAAGTACTTTATTGAGTAATATAATTCAATGCACTTAATATGCATACAGTGATTTAACGAAACATATTGATTAAATGAGCTTTTACTATATAAGTATTTTCCGCGTGAGTAAAAATGCATTGAGATGTGTTTGTGTGTGCGTGTGCTGTCTGCGAGCTGAATATTATTGTCAATGTGTGAAATATGTTGATGTAATAAAATGTAACTAAATACTAATGTTGGTGTACAGTTTAATGATAATAATATTCACAATGAGTATAAAATATTAACAGAAATATTACAATACTTTTATGAGTAAACAATGAGTAAAGACCTGAGATTGCTTACATAGAAATTATCTAACTGAAGTTGATCATCAATGAGTAATAAGCATGAGCCCGCCATTATGATCGATCTAATGCCTAATCATTGTACTTATTATCAAATGAGATGATTGATGATCAATTCTAATGAATGACGCGAAGTTGTTGAGAATGCATCGCGGGGACTCGATCGCGCCAATTAGTTATTGACGCACGATCGACGCGCACGAGTTGAGCAGCGCCCTCTATATCGCCACGTGCTGAGTCCTCTTTATCAATTAATATTTATTAATAATTAATAATTAATAACCAGGTGGCGCCAAAATGATTCATTCTCAAACACCTACCCTTATTTCCCCAATTCATATAATCTTGCCACATTCTAAAATCTTATATTTATTCTTCTAATTTTTCTTTGTTCTATCCTCTCTCCAATTGTTTTCTTCTCTTCTTCACTTTTACTCTTTCTTTAAATGTATTTCTCAACCACTCATGTTTTTTCTTGCTATAAACCCTACTAATTCTTCTGCCATAAATTTGTTTCCCTTTACAAATCATTTCTCTCCCACTTATTTTAGACTTTTATACTTCTGTATCATATTCCTCTTTTTTTCTCTTATCAGAAAAGTAAGATCTTTATTTGAGCTGACTTTTTCTCCTCATTACAGTGTCGAAGTCGTTCTCCCTTCCAACGTTACCCCCATGCAGTTTCTTTCTCCTGCCTTATTTTGCAAAACTATTTTTACGTTTATCTCTATCTTTGATTCTTTCTCGAGGCACTTTTTCATATCTTTGTTCGTTATTTTCTCCTTATTTAGTTCCGAGATGATTATGCTATTTCTCTTTCCTCTCTGATTCTGTTTCGCTCTCCAGTCTATCTGATTATACATATGTCCTTCATTTATGCATTTCTGTATGCTTATATTATTATTCAAATCTTTTTTTTTCCATCCTTGCGCTATTTCGCTATTGTATTCCATTTCTCGCCTCTCTCTTAGACCTCAATCACCTTTTTTCGCATTGAAAACTCTGTTTTTCATTTTTGTCATTTTTTTTGTATTACATGTACTATCTCTTTCTAATTTATTGTTTTTCTGTTCCCATATACTTTGCCAATTATTTACGTCCTCCGCTCATTCTTTTTTTTCTCTCTTTAAAATTTCTTGAATCTCTTTAAATCTTTTATTCACTTTACTTAATACTTATTTAATATTCATTTAATAATAGCTTTTTAAAAATATCCCTATCACTCTTCTTGGGCATTTCAGTTGTCTTAGTTGACCAGTTGCCAGTCATCAATCACTTTTTTATTCTTCTATTTTTTTCAATGTCATTAGGCGATATCCCTTTTCTTTTAGTGTCAGGTTATATTCCTTTATGTATTGCTCTATTTTCTCATTTATCTACTTTCTCATAATTTTTATCTTACGCTGTACAATGGCTGCTCTTTATGAATGCACAGTTTTCAACCTTCCTTTACTTGCGTTTGACTGTTTTCTGTTCTTGTGTTTCCACTACCTTTAGCTGTTCTTCTCCAGGTAGAGTTATTTACATCTGTATTTCCCAATTTTTTGGAAGTTCTACTTACTTCCTCCCGTTTTAATCTCACTTTCACTTTTGTTTTTCCACTAATTATACACCGATACAAAACTTTCAGTTTCTTTTTGTTTATTATTCATATACTTCTTTAATATTTCAACTTAAACGATCTCACTTTTAACTTTCTTATTAATAAATTTGCCTTATTTATATACAAATAAAAATTCTATACTTCCCGCGAACACTACTGGCTTCCGGTCTCAGAGTAACGTTAATGAACATCTGTATATATATATATATATATACCGACATAAGCATATTATAACAGAAACAAAGTTGACTAAATACATTATTAAATGGTTATGAAAGATTATAATATAAATATGAACTTAAAAATAGATGTTTCAAAAATAATTTATTAATTTATTTATTAAAATGGATTATTGCAAAGTTTGAAGCTTTTGCGCATTCATATTTTCAGAATGTTAAAAAGGCATAAATTTTGTTATAAAAAGAACATAACATAAGAGTAGTACACACACGCGGAATTCAGAGTTGTACATACGCGCATTCAGCACTATGCGGCGTATGCCAAGGGAAAACAGTAATGCTGAAAGTGAGAAAAGCCTTACATGGGCTACGCATACAAACAAAAAAAGTGTTCAAATAGCATAAAGATTTTAGTTAAAAAAAAGAAATGGAAAATTCATCTTTAGGTACTATATGATTGGACAAGAATTCTTGAATATTTAGATAGCATATAGCTTGCTATGTACAGTTTACTGATAGTAGTATATAATACCTATACATGGTAAAATTACTATAGAACATATCAACTTTCTATGCTCAGCAGATCCATACTAATACAGCCTCTTAACGCTTAGTCGAACTTACATAGCATTACAAAACTCTTTCACCTATGGGTCATGCTGTCTTTCACCGCAGGAGTGTTGTCTATTACTCATCGACTTTACAAATCCTTATAAATAAAACCCTTTATTCCTATGTATTAAAAACAGGCACCATCTACATATGTACGATTCGCATCCGCCATGTAAAATAACTCTATATATTATATAGATGATGCAATTTTATTTCATATTATAAACAAAATTATGAAAAGCAGATACAAATAGATGTTTAACGTGTAGTCTCATGTGGCTTATTATTTTAACAATATTTTTGTAATGCATAATGACATTTATATCTTTATTTAAAATTCAATAAATATAATTTTTCCTGTACAGTTTCATTTATATAGTAAATAGAACTTTTGATTCATCATACATATTATATATATATATATATACATATATCTTTACAATGTACAATTCAGCTTTATTTCCCTATATGTATAAGCCTTTATTATTTTATTACTCGTCTGGCGTACATAGGTAATGATTACGGTTCCGGTCATTGTCCACCGCGTATCGAAGTATGCGACAGATCGGCACCGCGGAGTCAAAACATAAGACCGGGCGCCTGGCGCCTAGTAAGACGTCAGCGGACGTCCTGCATTTAAATCATTAAGCTTTTTCAATGGAAAGCTTATCTAAGACAGTAATGTAATAATAAATAAATATTGAAGGAATGCACCCAATTCCGACGGGGCGCCCGATGTCGACTGCGCGTCCTGAGTCTGGCTAGTGCAACCGCTCGAGTTGCACGCGTCCGCTGAGATACATTATATATTATAATTCCATATAATATATTATTGTAACTATCTCAATAAATAATTGTTAAAATTAATATAATAGTGTTCATTATTTATATCCTAAATTACTACTCTCATATTTCAATTTTTATGAACCACAAGTAACTTAATAATAATTTTAATTAATAAATATTAGTTACAAAATTATTTTTATGTTGAAGTTGTGACTGTTTGCAACTGAAATTTATTCTAAAATTTTTCTCCATTATACGTGTAAGCAGTGACCCGAATAAACTACTCGGATTACTCAATATATTTTTTAAAAAATGCATACAGTCACTATTACAGTAAGAAAATACTTTTAAATTATAATGCAATGTATCAAATATAATACATTTTAATTGCAATCTGTAACAAAATTACCACTCCCTAGCAAATTTTCTATAAAAGAGCTAAGAAACAAACTACAGGATCTCTATATTTCAGTCAGCTTCTCAGACGGTCTCGGTAGTCAAAAGTGTGTTTTAAACAAGCAGGAAAAATTTAAATTGTAGTCTAAAGTCATTTTTAAAATTAAAAAATAAACCTTGAATACCTTATTCTTAGAAACTAAGGTCGGTACATGATTGCACGCAGCCAACAGCTCGCATCATTCTTTCAGAATGATAGATCTCCAGCCGACAATATATGTTAAATGATATTTAGAAATAAATTATATGTATTTTATATAAAATTTAACGAATAAGATTTTTTATTTATCGTAAAATATTCACAGATACAACGCTAAGATGTAATAAAAGATTATTATATAATTATTTTCATGAAAAGGAGAAAATATTTTTAAGAATATATAGTTACATAAGTCAATTTTACTTGAATATGTAAACACAAAAATATCAAAACTTATTACTTCTTACTATTATTTTAATCTTAATATAATTTTTTTTAGGAATGTATAAATATATAGGAATTAATGACAAGATATGGATTTTGAATGAAAGTTTTAAATCGAATATATCGCAAAATATTTCAGAAATTGCAAGTAAAATTAATATTTATAAAGTATGTAATTTCCCAAGTGAAATAAATTTTATAGAAGAAGGTAAATATATAGAGTGTATAGTAAGAATTTCTAAAGATCAAGATATTTCATTCTTTAATTTTATGAAAAGTTATTCTAGTATTTTATAATATATATCTGCTTATATATATAATGTGACAACTAATAATGTTGAATATAATAAAAAGTACTTCAATAAGATTATATAAATTATATTTCCATCCGAATGCATCTATCTTACAAACTACACATATATAATATATATAACCATAATTGTGTAATAGCAAAGATAATATGACATTATACATTCTGTTGCATAAGTCTCATTGGGAAGATGTTAATCAAAGATGGGTGGTGAGAAGTATAGAAAACAATTATGCCGAGATGTCATGACGTGTCACGATACGTTTCGATGAGGACCTTCTTTTCTGTGTCATTTTGTTTTTATAAATTTATACTATTAGATTTTCAATACTTTTACTGAAAAACCTCAATGTTCGTTTAATTGCTATATAAAAATCGTTACTTGTTAATATTTTCCCCGATTTCCGTTAGTCGTTGATAGACGGCAACACCTCAAAACTTTTTCCCTTAGTACCACACGAATACCGTACCATAAATTTATTCCGAATTTCTAATGCTCTTACAAAATTTTTCCTCTCTCGATCTTTCTATTATTTTTTTTTCTTTTTCTTACGCTTTTCTTCGTTATTCATCTGCGTTCGTTTTCGGCCTTTATCGGCCGATCTTAACCGCAGCGCATGGCTCCTACTCGCTCAGATAGCTACAGTACAGAGTTGGACTTTCAGGGGGGTATACTTGAAGTCCCTCACATGTGCTTTGAATTCTTTGTCACCGGAAGGGCAATTAACCGCGTATATAGGCCGTATTGGCTTGTTTTTGTAGAGATATTCAATTGCTGTTTCTCTTGCTCGGGCGTGGGATGCTTCTCCCACGCAAGAGATCGGCTAGTGACTATCCCATCGCTTTGTTGTGATGCCGTCGGATGCTGAATAGGATCTTGAGGATGGCGATGTCTCAACCACGTTGATCTGTCTACCGTGTAATGTCAAACACAAACCTTTTTTAGTCCTAGATTCCTTCGCTCTATCGAATTTGTCTGTGGATGATATATTGGGATTATCCATAGCTCTGTCCCCAAAATCATCTGGTAATCGATTATCCGCGGCCGCGAAACTGAGGGGATTTTCCATGAATAGAGTTCGAAAAAATCGTCAACGCATGAAAAACTCTCTACAGAACAGAGTCGATCACCATGGTTGTCACGCTGAAGATCTGGAAGGTACATCACGAGAAAAAGTCAGTAGGTACGAGCAGGAAGCGCTTTTTGCGGGGTATTCTTAGATATGGCTTTATTAGATGTAGACCGTTTGAGTAGGTGAGAAAGAATTACGGATTTTCGGCCCCTCGGAAGGTTGCCAAAGGCGGGATCTTTTTTGAACACTTTCTAACCGAGGTGGTGGGAAAGTGCGTCCAGGAGTTAGTTGTTGCGGCTGGAGACGTACTACATATCAAACGCAAAGAGACGTAGTTGCATAGCTCATCGGGCTAGTTTATGGTGTATCTCTTGCAGTCAATCCAAGTAAGTAACGATGCTGTTGTCTGTGTGGAGTTTGAATCATCGGTCCTGGAGGAGCGGACAATATTTCTAAAGCTCTCACATTATTGTTAGACACTCCTGCTGTGTTAGAGTAATATCGTTATTCCGCTGGTGAGAAATTCATGGATGTATATGACATCACCTCTTGGGCATTTTCTTTGACTTCGTTGTACAGTGCAATGCTGGTACGTAAGCGTACGGAGGTTTATGTCTGCAAGACAATAATGCGGATATGATCCAGGTTCGGTTCCACGCTAAACTTCGCTTCCAGCTTCGCCAAGAAAGCTGTCGTCATTTGTAGGAGATGTGAGGTAGTCTCTACGTTCTGCAGTTCAGGTTTCACAAAAATGTTGTTGGCTTTTGAGTCTATCAAGGGCGTCAGGGCGTCTTTGGACACGGATCCTAAGGGTAAATGTGCACTGGCCGTGCATTTGCAAGGCCAATGCAGCTATGGTGACATGTTATTCTTGGCGGAGTGGTCTGTCGCGTCCTTTTTCCATCTCTATTTCCTGGACCCTTGGCTTCAGATCGTGGTGTCACTGCATCCCAGATCGCCACGTATTCTTCAACAGTATCTGGCCTTGTCCATTCCGACCAGGCGGTTGAGGGCTTCCATGATCCAGTGTTGTCAAAATTCATCCTGTCCATCTTGTTGGCGCACTAAATGACTTTGTCCATTGAATTAAAGTGCCATATTTTCAGATGGAGGCGAAGGCCCAAGTAGAGCGTTCTTGTGATAAGCTCAATGAGCTTTTGTTCTTCCATTTTCAGTTGCAGTTGCTATGCGAGATCCTTCTTATTTAATATGAATAGATCAGCGGGTTCGTTTGTGTAAGTATAGTGTTCGTCATACCGCGTCCACCAGCGGATTATATCAACCTGCAGTTGCCGCGCTGTCAGCTGTGCCTACTGTGTTTATGGTAAGTCTTGCAGCACGAAAATCTCATAGAGGTTGTTGTAGGATATTGGAATAAAGGAGAATGGGGGTTATCCTTCCCGTAACTACCTTAGTTACGTTGTTGGTTTTGTTGTTGGTCTTATTGCTATTGGTTTTATTTTTGGTATTTGGATTTCACTACTCTCGGTCGTGGTTTCAATCGCGACAATATGCTCGTTGAAGTTCTCCGGGTGGCAACGCTAATATTGAGTTTTTTATGTCTCCGGGCAGCTATAGCCCCATGTTGTTATCGTTGAGGAGCTTCTGCTGCTGTGTCAGTTTGAAATTATACTATTGATATTCAGTGCTTTCCTCGAAAAATACCCAACGTCCGTTGTTAGCGCATTCAAAGTTTCAACGACCATTTGATTTTTACACAAAAACTGTTACTTGTTATTCATTTTTTAGGTTTGTGCGGGTAATTAAATCAAGTTTTTTTATTTTACATGAGCCGGTCAGTCGCCGACGGGCCAGGATATATCAGTTCCTAATATGAAAATATGAAAGCTTTTACTAAATATTATTCTACACAAAAATATGAATTTTATACAATTTACGAAAAGATTAAAAACAATTTAATATTTTAAAAGTGTGATTAAAAGTAAGCATAAAAATTATTGTCTTTAAAACTGTATTCAATTTATAGTTTATAATATATTGTATTATAATAATATTCAAATATAAGAGTATCGATCTAACCGTATAGTGTATGATACTCCGGCACAGTATTGATAATTATGTACTCCCATTAATTAGACAAGAATCTTGCACTGATTGGTCGAAGAAACCATTGTGTTAAAAAGGATTATTTTGATAGATGGGATCAAATAAAGTGACTAACTTTTTACAAGATTTATTAATTCGAAAGGATCGATTCTTTGATTTCAACAATAATACTAGTGAAAATTATAACCACGATGACATAATTCTTTTCAAAGATTAGAAAAAGAAGTAATCTTATATATCAATTTAATTTCTCCTCATTATTTTTGAACAATATAAATGTCTTTGTTAAAAAATGGCAATGGCAATACCATCATAGGGCGAGATTGTAAGAATAGGGAAGTACACTGATTCTGGTCTTGGTAGTTTTAAAGCGTGACAGTGTATGTCTTTTTCTCTTTGCTATTGAAATGCGCGTCCCAGTGTTGATCACTTCAATTATTAGAAAATGTTTATCTATTAAAAAAAGTACAGATTTATATTTAAATATATATCATTTTACATTTTCATTATCATTTCTAGTCTTAATCGTTTAATAGCGCAATTTTTAATAATAATCTTTTATTATATTTCTGAACAACAATATAAAATAAAAAAAATTATCATGCAATATAATTTTATTTACAATTACACATTTATATAAACAAGTAGAGTGTAAGTATTTTATTTTAATTGTTTTTGAGATATCATTTATTTCAGTTATTTTCTGAAAAACAACGATAAATCTAAAGAGTCAGTATTGATCAGGAATTTAAAAGCTTAAATGTATTTTTTGTATTTAAAGCTTCATATTTCGCTTAATTAAAAATAAATTTGATCCTATATTTGTAAAATATTAATTGGTTAGATTAAAAATTTTATAGATAAAACGAAAACGTGTATCCATAAGCATATTTAATGCACACTACAAAGCATGATTTATTGTAAATTATACTAAAATTTAAGAATCTAAAACTATTTAATTATATAACTTCTTTGATATAAGATAAAATAACTTATTCTATATTTTAAACAAATTACTTTTTTATTAAAATAATACATATTGTTTTATGTTTACAGCAAAAATAAATTTACAAAATTTAGAATTAGTTGGAATACTTATATTAATACGACATGGTGATCGAGGTCCTCTTGCACATTTAAGAAATATTGATAAAATTGACTGCTCTGGAAAATTTGAGGATGATCTTGTATTTCAAGAACTAATAGCCAAATATGAAAATTTCATTTATAATTCTACTTTACAGATTCAATCACCATGGTTTCAGGCTTTAAAACCATTCTACGGATACTCACTTTTACATTCTACTTCAAATGAATGTAAAATTGCCCAACTAACAAAAAATGGAGTTAAACAAATTTTAAAAACTGGAATTCTTTTGCGTAATGCTTATTATCATAAACTCAATTTATTTAAAAATACAGAAGTTAAACATAAAATTATTATATATAGTACACGTTATCACAGGACAATTAAAAGCGCAATTGCATTACTTTATGCTTTTCTTCAAAATGATATATTTCAGGATGTAATAAATATAATTTTTCGTGAATCTCAAAGTCTTACATTTTGCAATAAAAATTGTATTTGTGCAGCTGCAGAAAAATATTATCAACAATATATGAAAGTACGCAATTACTTATAAATATATAATATTATAGTATATATTAATTTCTGTTTAGTAAACTTTTCTAAATATTAGTTTATTATTGTATACTGTATAAGAATATTTGTTATTATTATTTTATAATTTTATGTCTTAATAGTCAATCATTTTAATAATAATAATTGTTAATTATTTTAAAAAATATAAAATTATGATAATTGTTAATTTTAAAATGATGGTATTCTATATATATTTTAAAAGACAGGAATCCGGTTATACGCTTACGTTTAAGTACCATAAAAAATGTAGTAGAAAATTAATTTTAAAAGTAAAAAGGGAAAAGAGAAGGTGAAAGTCAAAATTGATGTTAAATAAATAAAGAAGTGTGAAGTTAATAATAAGTAAAAAGGTGAAAAGAAAAATTTAGATTGAACAAAAAATAAAGATAAAGTGAAAAATAAAATTTGAAAGGTTAAGAGCATGTGGTGAAAAATAAACAGATTTATATATTGAATGAAAGATGGTGCCAAAAACAAAAAAACAAAAAGAAACAGTAATGTGAGAAAATAGATAATAAGTTTAAAGTGAGACACTAGGTGATGCAAGCGAGGCCTTATTAGTAAAAAAAAAACAGAGAGTAGAGATATAGTGAGACGTCAAAAGATAGACAAACAATAATCATAAGTAGAGCAACTATTAAGGCAGGCAGTTCACAAAAAAGGACATATCAGTAAAATTGATGAATTAATGACGGATTGGAAAAAAATAAGAACTGCATTCAATGATTGTTTATAAAAGGTAAGTGCATTTGAAGACAAAATTACAAACATGGTAGAGAAAATTAAAAAAGAGATGAAAGAATATACTGAAAAGGAGATAAATAAAGAATCTGTAGAAAATGATAAAAAATTAATAGAAAAAAAATAGAAGATGAAACAATAACCCAAGAAATAGAATGAATTATAGAACAGAAAGAAAGAGAAACGAAAAAAGTAACGTAATAATAATTGGCTTCGATCGCATTAAATAAAATGAAGAAAGTACAATCAAAGACTGGATAGAAAAGTAATTGAAAGTAACAGCTAACATAAAAAAATTATGGAAGAAAAAGAAGAAAAATATTGGTGGAGAAATACCAGTGGTAACTATAAAAAAAAGAAAGGATAATGAAAACAAAAAAGATATTAAAAAATTCAGGAAAATTCAAAACTGTATACTTCTCCAATGGCACAATATACATGATAAAAGACGTAAGAAGAATTATAAACACAATATATAAAGGGTTAAGAAATCAAGGAGAAAAATGGTGGTACCTTGATAAAAAAGTAATTGGAGAAACTTAAGTTTGAACCTACAGCGATAAAAAGCTGGTTTAAAAAAGAAGTCAAAAAAGAGGAAAAAAACGAATAAAAAAAGATAAAAAATTTAAATATATTATTTTTGAATATTGCGGGTATAAATAAAATAGGCGAAAAGGGATAGAAATATATAAATGCAATGGACATATAGGTATATCTGAGACTTGGTTAAAAGAGAAGTAAGATAATAAATAAGTTAAAAAATCACGAAGTGTTTGTTATAATGCATAAAAATATAACAGAAAGGGTAGAACACAAGGAGAGCTATGACTAGTTATAAGAAAATCGAAACACATTGAATTAATTAATTTGAAAAGTGTAATCTATATAATAAAAGAATTTAATATAAATAAAAAAACATTAAATATTGGTCTAACATATATTTGAGAAAGAAGGAAGGACAATTTACAAAGAATAGAAGAAAAGAGAAAAACTAGATATAATGTAACAATATTACTTGACGGTAATTTAAACTCAGGAACCGGAGACCAAAGAGGTTGATAAATAAAAAAGGTAAGGCAGAAAGAAAGTCAAATGATAAAATGATAAATATACAGGGTGTAGAACTAATCAATTGATAAATGCTAATGGAATAATTAACGGAAAAATGGAGGAGAAGGAGGAGAATGTATATACAACGGAGTGAAAGAAGCACGGATGATTGACTATATCATAACCAATGAAGAAGCATAGAAAAGTATTGAAAAGGTGAGAATTGTAACGAGAATAGAGCCAGATTATCAGCCAATTATAGTAATATGCAGTAAATTATGTGAGTCAATTTCTGGATAGTTATAATATAGAACATTAGCAAGCAGTAAAAAAAATCGGATGTTACTTAAAAGATACGTATGATTTCGGGATTGCATATGGAGAAAGTGAGAGTAACGATAAGATTTTTGGCTGTACTGATTCGGACTATACAGTATGCATAGAAACTAGAAAATCAAGAAGTGGCCTCGTTTTCTTATTAAATGGTGGAGCAATCTTCTGGTAAAGCAAAAAGCAGAATACAATTTCATAATCTATTGCAGAAGCTGAGTACGTAACATTGAAATATGGTGCTAAGGAAGCCATGTGGCTTATGCAAATGATAAACGAATTAAAAATTGATTACAAGGTGATTACTCTGTTTGTTGTTAATTAATCAGCTATAAAAATATCAACTAACACTGAATTTCATAAATTATCAAAACACATAGATATAAAGTATCGTAATGTTAACGAATTAATAAGTTTAAATAAAATAATTGTAAAATATATGGAATCGAAAAATCAATTAGCAGATATATTTACAAAACCAATTGCTAAACAGCAGTTTCACTACTTACGTAGTAAATTAAATATTAAAAAGATTTTAAATTAAGTGGGAGTGTTGAAATTTTAATAAAATAAAAATTTCCACATATTATTTTAAAATATTTTTTTGTTTGTAAGAACTTGAAGTTTAGGACAAGTTTTTGTTTTTCTTTCTAATAGGCTTAAATCTATTTGTTTTGATGACCTATCAATATATTCTGTTATTATGGAAATATGTGTACATACTTTAAATGAAGCTTTGTTTCAAAGAAATGTTTTTCTATTTGTTTTGATGACCTATTAAAGTGTCTTAATGGTATGTTTTTATTTCAAGTACGAGTTTTGTTTAAATTTATTGTGTCGATGATCTGTCAATGTGCCCTGTGGCTAGGGCAAGTAGTATATATATATATATACTAACCGGACTGACAAGTAGATTAGTCTCTTATCTGTTACACAAGCTTTTGTACAAGAGTTACATTTTTAATATTAAACTTATTTTGTATAAAAATTACTCATCTGTTTATTTTATACCTTGTAAAATCTAACAAATTTTTTTGTATCTGTATACTGATATTTCATATGAAATTGATATTAATACAGAATCTGAATATGTATATTTTTGAATTATAGTCGTTTTTTAATATACGTATACCATATTGTATCTGTATCTCTGAAAATTGTTACTGTTATCCAGAAGGTCTAAGGAATTTTTCATTACATTTTCTTACAATTATTTTTTTCATTGTTCATTATATAATTTTGGTGGATGTGTTCGAGACTAAAAATGTCTCTATAAAATCTTCATCTTTTATTTAGCTTTTAACTTTGTCAAATCATTTATATTTATTTTCCAAGTATCAGTAGTGTTGCAATTTCGAATAATTGTAACATATGTTTCATTTTAAGTAATATTTATATTTCAGCCATCATAAATAACTAAAACTCAAGTGTCCAAGTGGCAATGGACAAGTAGTTATTTATGATGGTTTTGCGTTACTTCCAACGTTTTATTATTTTATAATATTTAGCCGATATTGACCTTTTGTTAGGGCAATATACAAATATGCGTAATGTGCCTGAGACTTGCAGTCCCTTTTTCGGCACTAGTGCGACAAGTCATTTTCAAACACATAGAAAGTAACATTTGTATTTTAACATTTTCAATTTAATTTAACAAGTAAATACTTTTACAAAAAAACTCTGTAGCTATTTATTTCCTAAATTCCATCAATTAGTCTACGAATTTATTCGTCTTAAATATTTAAATATATACTTGATACAGTATCGTTTTGCCACGGTAGAGTATTATGCCCATTTTATTATAGGTGCAATATCAAATATTTTCTATTACCAACAAAAAAATATAAAATAATATTTTTATATAAAATAATAATTTTCAGAATCAATAAGCAAGAATGAATGTCGATACGTGCTTTTTAACTTGCTTATCAATTTGAAAAAACTGTATTAAGTAGTATTTTTTATAGTTGATTTTAATAATTTTCGCACCTTTACATCTTTGAAACTTTTAACAATAAAAGTTTTTTTTGTATACATTTAAATGAAATAATTATTGAACCATATATGGGTATGGATTTTTGCGTACTAGTTTTTAGATTGTTTCTCTATATAAATAGCCACAATTTTCCACTGTCACAATTACTGTTTAAAAACTGTATGCAGCCAAACTAATCCAATTTTAGTATATAAAATATTGTTCGAGATGCCACAAAATGCTACCAAAGATACTATCTCTTGCTAATAATATAACTATTTTTCCATTATTGATTCCATCAAGCTGACATATCTCTGTTTATTTACCATAAATCCGTTCATCGATTATGGTGGTTTGATTGAATACAACATGTGTATTAAAATTTCAAATTTTTCGTTACCGTTCGAACAGTGTTTATTTTAAAAGCGTGTGCTTTTAACAGTTTTTTACAGATTGAAATCACTCAAACTCATTTAATCAACATTAAAATCAATCAGGACAGCATTAATCAGAAAGGTAATAAGTAAGTTAAATAATAATTTACTAACTTGAACCGGCTTTTGAATAAACTTAGACTCAAATTACTTTAAACAAACAATTATATATTCAGAGAAATTATAATTCTATGACTACACTCATCTTGTCAGTGAAATAATTATTACTTCATAATTAACATCTGTATAACTAAAAGTACCATAACTTCATTAAAACTTAACTACTCATTCAACACCTAGTTATAAGAAATATTGTGTATAAACTCCTTGTTTTGTTCTATTGTAAAATATCTTATATTAACTCCTCGTTACCATCTAGTTGTAAGAAACATTGTGTATTAACTCCTCGTTTTTGTTCTGTTGTAAAATATCGTATCCACTCTTAATTCTTGTTTTATTTGTAAAAAATATTGTGTATAATATAAATATAATTGTGTAAATAATTTATACAATTCAATAGTGAAATTCAATAGTGAGAATAAATAGTGAAATCAAAGCTATATATCAACAAAAAACAGTGAAAACTTATTCAACCTCCGCCAGCTCCGATCCAAATATACAACAAATACACGTATAAAGTTATATAAAAATTTGTCACCATATTCATAAATATAATATGAGTACATTAAATAATAGATAATTAGATAAAAGAGTTTGAAATATTAATGTGGAAAAAATTGCTTAAGATTGTGCTAATAAAATTAGCATCTATTTGTACTTCGTTTATACGGTTAATTTTATTTATTTCTAGTGAAATTAGTACTTCTTTAAATTTATTAAGTATAAATATATGATACATAATTCACTAAAGGTTTGGAAAGTGTTTTTAAAGTTTCGAAGTTTCTTATGAAAAAAGGTCATATAGCTTCCTTTTATAACCACATTTGGTGAAATATCAGAATTTTTAATATAATTCTATATATCTTACTCCAAATTATCTACTTTTCTATAAGATAATCGGCAATTGTTCATAAATCCAAATTTCTTTAGATACTTTATGAAAATTATCATTAAGTACATATTTATTCGTAGATTATTTGATCTTTGTAATAAATCCTGGAGTAGTTGTTAGAATTGGAATTATTTTATTTAAATACTTTTTTCACATTTTTTATTGTAGCTATAATATCGTCCATGTAAATTTCTACCAATAAACATTGGCCAGAAAGGTTAATTTGGAATATTTGAAATTACCAATTTATTTACGTTAAGGCAATTTATTTTGATTACCGATTGGTTACTTTTGTCATGTAGCATAATGCGATTTTTGTGCAAATTTTAAGTTCGTCTAATAGCAATAACTAACTATCTTATATTCAAGTTTTTGGCTTTCATTTTCTAGTTTCTTTTTTGAGATGCCTTTAATCAGAACAACTTGATCATAAGAATCAGTTCTTGATTTTCTCTTTAAATGGATTCGGATAGTAAGTCCTGTTCAAGATTATTTGTCGTTTTCAATAAACTTGATACGAAGATCTAGTTTATCGTAACTCTTGCTGTAATTTCTTAATAAAATATAGACATTATTTTTTTTTATCTTATTTGCAAAAATTTTTATAGTGACTTTGCTAATTTGCATCGTTTTAGCTATCTATAAATTTTGTCTTAAAAAAAATTCTCACATCTTTTGCTGTGACACGTGTTTATTATTTTATTAATTTAATAATTTTTTTTAAAATCAATTTATTTTATCTGTAGCTTCTGCTTTCGTTACGCAGAATTTTATTGTTCTTTTAAAAGTCTCCTTTTCGGTTTCGTAATTTTCTTGATAGTGTAAGATTTGCTTACAGAACATTTTATACCCTTTTGATTATTCAAATGGCCTTATTACACATATTTTAAGTCTTCATATTAAAAAAAAATTAAACATATTGTTGGCCACGGAATTCACGATTCCGCCTCCACTTACGGGAACAGCGAAGGCGGTTGGAAACCAATGGCGCAGTTTTAATATTATCGGCCATTGAAACTCAAGAAAAATTTTAAAATAAGATTCGGCCAAGTACCTTTTCCGCGAAGCGTATGCGACGGGAAGTTTATATAAAGAAAACATACGCTTCGCGAGAAATTCGGCCGCGCCACAACAAGCGGCTTGATTTCCCGGCAAAAAGGGCCTAATAAAACACAACTCCGCGCGGAGGACGTCAGAATCTTGTCGACCTCCGTACTGAATTGAACATATCTTTGAAAATAAAGCACAGTTTGAACGATTACCAATTATTTCATACTAACTTCCAAAATTCCAATCCAAAATTACACGTCCGCGACGGTAATTAACATTGGTGCCGAAACCCGGGATCATTACCGGAATATCGTCGCTAGCGGAGGTAGAAGTGGATTACAGAAAGTAAAGTCTTTAAAGTAAAAACCAAAGTAACCTGACATCGCGATGGAATCAGGAAAATCCAGAAGAAATCTAAGACCAAAAGGTATCAAAAGAACGCTGAGAAGCACGAGAGGAACCAAGCCAGCAGCACCACAAAAAAGGCAGGCAAATCCGACGAAAGAAAATGGGCGTAGGAAGCGTCTGAGAATCACCGACGATGTGCTGCTCTCAGCAGATATGCGCTACGACATACGTCAAGCTGCAATGGCTGAGAGCATTGCAGAGGAAGCACCAGCGGGCGTGAGTGCCGACGTAGGGACATCGACTGCAGCAGAGCTCAGCAGCAGGGTAAGACACCCGTTAGCGACACTATACAATTTCGACAGCGACGAGTGTCACGGTAGGGGGAGATGCATACGAGCACAAAAAAACGTGATAGTAAATAGCAGCGCGTGAGCGATTTTCAAATATGTGAGCGCCAAAGAAATTCCGACCTTCTTCGGAAACGCGTTGAGTGGCCGCGCTTTTAAGTCACGTTTTTAGCGTTGATCTCCAAGACAGGATTTATTATACTGGAAAAAATCGCTCGCTTATCCACCGCGCTAAAAGAAGAAGCTCGAGAAATAGTCGCGGATATACTTGCGGTCACCAGCGAGATAGAGACGATTCTCGAGATTTTAAAGGACATGTACGGCGATAAGCAAATAATCTCACGGAACTTAATAAGAAATTTATTGTCACTACCGGGTCCCTTTCAATCCGACTCTAATATCTCGGTATTTATAGTCAAAATAAGGAGTACGTGCGCGACATTGTAAACCTTGGGAATGTCTGACATCCTAGACAGAGACGACATTATTGAAAGCATTGGCAGTTTACTGGTAATACTTAAGTTCAAAAAACTTGGGACGATCACAGTTAGAAACTGTAGTAAATTAGCTCTCTATAAAGTCGGACACACTCAAAAGAACCCGGATGGTGAATTTGCAAGCAACCGTGACACATCCAGAAACACCCGCACCAAAAATGAGACTAGAAGAACCTCAATATACGCTCGCAATTAACCACCCGCGCCGAGAGACTCGAAACGAAATTGGTTGCAAGAGCGAACAAATGAGTTGCACGAAAAGGCTAGTGGTACCAGGGACAGAAAAGCGTCGTAAGCGACACAAATGATGCTAGGTTGGAGCCAAGCCGAGATGCCGTTTTTGCAACAGGGGTCGAGGTACCGAAACAAAGAGCAGCGGTTGGAGTAGAGAGGAAGAAAAATTGATCAGGGAGACCGAGCAAGGATAAGTTGTACTACGCAAACTTTCGGTAGCAACCATATAGATCGGTGAAGGCGACCATGTTGTAAAAACAAGTGCAGAGGGCAGCTTGAAGAAAAGCAGCAAAAAAGGTAGAAGATATTGAAAAGACTCGCAAGATGGTAGAGGGACAGAAGATGATAAAATCGACGAAGAAAGCCAAGCGCAGGGAGCGCCAGCACCAAAATACGACGAGAAAATAGACAAAGAAAATGCAGATGGCTGTAGCCGCCCGTTAGCAGAAAATAAAGGTAATGCATAAAACCGTGCTCAAGGCGCTAGCGCGCTTAACAGTAGAATTAGCGTCGGTACAGAGTGAAAACGCCGAAGGTAGCGCTCTAGGAAGAATGATACCATCACCAGCCTCAATATAAAACGAAAGGGGAAAGATGCCCTTTCATGACAAAGTCGAAATGCTGCCAAAGATTTTTGACGACGACAAACGCCAACATATTGAGGAATGAGCAAATACTATAGAGAGAATTGCGAGAATTTCCGCCTTGGATAATTAGTATACGATAGTAAATGCCGTGAGGGCGCTTATCGGAGCGGTTAAAAAATGATGCGATACATTAATAGATAGGCGTACTTAGAGAAAGCTGCATGACGCCATGAACGGCATCTTCAAACGAAAGGTTGATTAAAAAGTGATCCTAGACACGATGAGAAAAGAGAGCAGGACCAGTATCTACTGAGGATACAGAAACTCGGCAAGACAGGCTAGACGAGGTTCTCATCATACAGTACTCAGTAGATAGACTGTCGAGTGATCCCATCACTAAGCTGACTCTTGTATACAGTCAAGACTAGCCAGAGTTGATGAACATGGCGGAAACCTATCACGGGATATGGGACAAGAAGAACAGCCGGGGACGAGGCACGGTTAGCAGACCGGAAGTAGGAACCGCAAAGCATCAGTGGAGGGAAGTGTAAGTCAGTCTAAAACTTCGAACAAGGTAAATGTTACAACTGTAGGATAAAAAATCACAGAGCGCAGAATGCTTACTTACCCAAGGAGAGCCGAAATACTATAAATACCAAGGGTTGAGTCACATCGCCAAGGACTGCGAATTGATGCCTGTTTACCAGATATAGAAAGACGGTACTAATAACTGTAACACAACGTCGATTAACTTAGTGCATGTAGACTGCGAAAGGAATACCGCGAGAATGAACAAAAATATTCTTGCTGATGAAGTTGGAGCTATATAATTATTATTTTTAGTAATATTTATATATTAGTTAACTTAAATAAAAATCTAACGTTTCTATTACTTTATGAGTGAACTTATTTTCATCGGTATATTCTTTCGTATAATATACTCAGTATATTCTAAGAATTATTCTGTGTAATGATGAAAAAATAAATGTTAAAAAGTAAATCGAGATTTTTTTAATAGTTATGCAAAATATCAATTTTGTGTATTTAGTTAACTTAAAAAATTAATATCTAATTGTTGGAAATTAAACACAGTGTTTAAAAATTTTTAAATAAATAAAAATTTTAAAGTTAGATAAAATGATGAAATAGTAAAACAAAAAACTTTTATTAAACAATTAATTTTATTTTTATTCACTACACTTATTTTAATAATTACATTAATAACTATAATAATTATAATATAAATTGCAATATGTAAAAATAATGATGAATTAAATTATAATTCTGAAGTTTTATGAATGTATAAATATGATATAAATGTGAGTTAATTAATTAGATTCTATATCTAATTAACTTATGAACTGTCAAATAACAGTTATAAGTTATTAGTTGCTTAAATTTTGAAATAATTAACTGACGATATTTTCTTATTATATAGCATTGTATAATAAATGAATTTTGAATTTTGTAAAGAGTTGCGCGAAATTAATTTCATTGGCGGGCGAAACGATGATTGATTGTAGCTATCGTCAGGTGCGAATTTAAATTGAAGTAAAAGGTTGATTGGTCGCACCTGATGTCAGGTGCGAATTTATGTATTGATCGGCGTGTCAGTTCGATCGAAGTGACTCATCAATCAAACTGACCGCGCAATCATCACATGTCGATAATTGATTAATAACACCCGTATTGCCGTTAGATGGCATCACTGGTATCACTCTGATAATTTCTGAACACACAGGGTGATTTATATTGTAATTACTTATTGTTGAATAATTATATTAACAAAATACAATTATAATAGACAAAAGCTTTTTATCTTTATAAAGTAATATTAAGAACGTAAAATAGAAACTGAGGTTCTCGTTCCCTGACGATAGTATTTATTCATTCTTATGTATGGTTAACTTACATAGGCTTACAATAAATATTCGACTCATTCTTAAACAGCATATAGTATTTATGCGTGTCATATTACGCATAAATACCACTAAACCCTGCTTGCATTCGAGTCAAGTATCATGGTGCGAAAAGTTTCAGTTATACCTAGTATTTATGGCCTATCGTAAATTTATTAGGGCTACGGTCAAGAACATAGCTTAAGATTACATTTATTACAATTTAACTCAAAAAAATATTATTTGATATATGAATTTTTATTTGAAAATAGTTATAAGATATATTATTTGAAAAAATGTCTCTAAAATAAAGAACGGTATGGTTCAAATTAATAGTCTCTTAGTCACAATCTTATTATTTTAATTATGTTAACGTTAATACATTTCCTTATTAACTCAATAATGCGATTGGATGTTAACGCCTCTAAACTTTTGGTAACTATACAACTACGAATTTTTTATGTAATTATGTGAATTTCGTAATATTGTCAATATTAAAAGATAGTAAATTAAAAGAAATTTCTTCAATTTCGATTGAATTTAATTATATTTAGAATGTTATATTAAAATTTAATTCATAATATTAGATTCTAAATAGATATTTTTTATAAAAGAGATATAAATATATATATATATAAATAGATAAAAATTAAAAGTATGTATTTAATTTCAGACTGACGAACATGAATGAATAAGTATATACTATATGTCAATATTCTATTACAATATTAAACATTATTTATTGTAATTTTTAATGAATATTAATTGTAAAAATAATTTTTTATAGTTTACACATTTTACACAATTTAACGTACTTATGTAGATTATTTTATAATTCTTATTAAATAATTGTTTCTATATTTTATAATAATTTTTATTTATTTTATTCAATTATTTATATTTACTCATAAAATAGTTATACGACTTTTTAAACATTTTTATTGTATCGTAATATTATTTAAAATATTTCAGGAATTCAAGTTTGATATTAAATCTAATCCTGCAATCATTCAAACAGTCGGTAAAATATCTAATGTTGTCTTTGAAATGTAGCATCAAATAAAACGCACGGATTTAGTCGCATTGCACGATGCTTTACTAACTTATATATGTCACAATGCATCGCTGCCATGCATTTATCATGAATTACAACAATATTGTGTTAAATTGAATGACATAAATTCCTTATTCGCATACACGGATTGGATAGTCAGAAAACACATGGATAATAAAAATAAAATTAAACATGGGATTCTTCGTGCATACGGTTTATTTTATAACATGGTTTCTCATGTTTTAGACATGATTTCTAGTAATAAATCGAAAGTTATTATTTATTTAGGACATCTTAAGACTTTAGAATATTTCACCATTGCACTTGGAATTGGTATAAATGAAACTATTTTATCACGCTACGCATCCAGAATAATTATAGAAGTATACAAAAACAATAACATTAATATTAATTACAAAGCTACTTATTACTTTCGAGTCCTGATAAATGGTAAAGATTTAACCAAAAATATTTGGTTTTGCAAGGATACAATGGTTGATTTTACTGAATACAATATTATTAAAAATTATTCAAAACTTTGCCCTGTTGAATCAATTATCAGGCATTTACATGATAATTACTTTAATACATTCAATTCTACGAATTTTAAGGATGCTTGTGTAAATATTTGAAAATAATTTTAGTTTAAATGAATTTGACAAAAATAATTTAAGAATTTTTTTTATTAACTATTTACTAGTTTCTTTCTTCTTGCCTGTTACTCGTATTAATATTAACAGAATCTTTATATCTCATTTTTTGTTACAAGAACAATAATAAAAACAAATAATAAAAAAAAAATTACTATAAATTTTTCTGCTCTTAGTATTATGTTCCCTGAAATTTTATACGACTTTTCATTAAATATATTTTATTATTATTCGTTATAATTTCGATATTATATTTGTAAGTTGTCGTTTTGGACAAGGACAAGGAAAGTTAAAATATTATTTATATTTTGTGTTTTAAATTTTATGTTCGGCGGTTCATTTTTCACAAAATGCTTCCTGAGAGAGGAGAGAGGAGATAAAGGTGTAACCTTCTTCTACAGTGGTAGAAAAAGCAACAGCTGGGTGCGCGATGCATAAGTACACTACGCGATTCCTTTATCTGAACGTGTAACCTACTCCCTTACTGAATATAAAGTTTTCGATGTTTTTTTCTGATTTACTGCAAATCGGCTTAATTATTCTTACAATAATAGCGTTGGAAATTAGGCGCAGTTGCTTTCGGGGAAATCCTCAGGAACGGTATCGAAACTTTTTCGATGAACTCCTACCCCAACGTTGAAAAAGAGGAGTAGGAAGCTGCTCACAAGCGCTTAGACACTCGTATACACCGGTTTAACAACATCTTAAACAACACCAACGCAACACCTGATGCAATAGACGTTATCAGGGTTCATGGCAACGAGCTGTCCCTGAGTGTATACAAATATAAGCGCATTAAAGAGGATAGATTAGAGCAAAATAAACTACAGAATAAGAGGGAGCAAAGTTTATTACTACCCTTAAGTATGATATACAATTGTAAATACGAAAGTAAATAATATTAAATAGCATGTATACATGTAAAAAATAATGTAGTTTTAAAACATGTAAAAAATGTATATTGATGTACGACATTAATATATAATTTAAAAGAATAATAAAGGATTAATAAGAAAAAAGATTCCATATAAAAAAGATAATATACTAGCAAAAAATATACAATAAAAACAGTCAGAGAAAAAAATCAATTTATACTGCAAATTGAATTTTGAGAATTTGTCAAAAAGCTTAGAGTAATGAAAAAAGGTAGTTATGTAAATAGAAACGATTTTCAATTTCAATCTAAGAATTACAAAAGATAGATTTCAAACACAAACTACATGAATCACCTCAAAAAACCAAATTATAGTAATTTATACCGATTTTGGGTAAAATTCTATACCAGTTTCATGTGTGCTACTTCGCTAATCTGTTGAAGACCCGAGTTGGTGTACCAACTTATAAAAGACTTCGTGTACCAACCTAATCAGGATGATTACTAGAAAGAAATCGGCTGCTCTCGAAGAACTTATAATATAACTTATCATTTAAATATGATTTATTTAATTTTAACTAATTCTTTTATTGAATATAATAATTATAAATTAATTATAAAAGACAAAAATATTTTAAGCATTAAAAAATATAAATAGTCAAATTTATCACTTATTAATATTAAAATATCTTTTTATGCATTTATTCTTAAATTAAATACTAAAAAAACGGCTTATGCAATCAAGTACATTATAGTTAAATTGTTATTATAGTTAATAAAATATACAATACTCAAAGTAAGCGATAACATATACATTGTAGATCCTCGTATCTAAAATTTTAAAGAATATAATTGTAGAAATTAATGATAAAGTTACGATGGCAGTTTGCAATTTAATTACTCTTTATTACTATTCTGATATCATACTTATAACAAAAATCTGCGGCATGTTTGTAGTATCTACGAAGACTGCCATGGACTGGTGGAGTAGCACAAAATTTTATTTCTTTGCATAAGTTATATCGGCCATTTTTACAGAATATACAAATTCTACACGGTACTCCAGGTTCAATAGCTACTCTATCGCCAATCTAAAACAAAGTAAAAATATATTTACTGTATATATTTACTGTATTTAATCACCATTAAAAATAAAATTAAAAAGCTATATTTAAAGCTATATTTAGTTTTTATATTTTACCAAAATAATTTTTCTAAATCGAAAATATAATATATAAAATCAATTTAATTTTTGTATGATTGAACAATTATTTTAAAATAATCTTTGTAAGTTCAAAATAATATCTTAAAATTATTAACGAAATACTTTTCGATATTAATAATAGATATTATTAATTTCAACAAATGGAATTACATTAACTATTAACTGCTATAATAAAAAAATCTAGCAAAAAAAGTATAGAAAGCGTCTTTCTCCTAATTTTATCTTCACAGTATTTAAAGAGAGGTAATATGCACTAATAAGAAAATAAAAAATCCTAATAGTCTGTTAATATTAATAAAAAATTACCAAACCTAATCATAGAAGACTCCGCACATAATAAATACTAAGGTTTTAAAGAAAATCACGATTCCAGCTTGATGCAGATTTCATTTGACACATCTAACTTAAGAATAAAACAGCTAAACAATAAAAAACTATAATCATTATATATACTAGTAGAATAACTGTCCACAAAATATCAAAATGAGTATAAAAATATTGGTCGATATAAGGAAATTAAAATTGCTTATAATTGCAGGTCATGTAATAAGAGTGTCAAATCCGAATTCTAGATATTGAAGAAATGGAATAAAATTGTGATTGAAAATAGATAAATTCATTCAAATAAATTCAAATGAAACATGTTTTATTTAATCCATCAACCAGCTGGAGTACACGACGTGCATTTTGTATTTATTTTTGAGAAGAAAATAAACGTAAATACATTTTTATTTAGTATAATAATAGAAAAGGTACAATAAATCTATTATTATCAGAAAATATTTCTCCTCCGAGTAAATGATAAGTAAGATAGGAACAGAATCATAATGCAATCTATAGTATAGTTACTGTTACCTGTGAAATCATTTTTACCGATTTTTTAGGAAAAGATATAGAAAATAGTATAATTAAGGACAATGACATGACATTATATATTTATAAATAATCATGTACGTAACGTTTCAGTCCTCGAAAAAATGAGGTATTGAAAATAGAAGTCTGTGCACTGAGAGATTTGAAAATTGTAGAGCTGAGGAGATGTTACGATACAGAAACTAGAATTGTATAGACGATATATAATATCCTATTAAGTTAACCAAATAAAAGAAGAATAGAAAAAGAAATAAAGCTGATCAAGAGAAAAGAATGAATTGGTATAAAATCATTAAGATATCCCTTAAAAGTTAGCAATGAGAAAAATTCCTGGATATAAATGGTATTTTTATATCTAAACATTTTTCGATGGGTAGAATATATTATCCAAAAAATAGTTAGATTGAAGTTCGTTTATTTCAAATAAATAAACTGTATACTCGAACATCCATTAATTTAGGATACATTAATTTAACGCGGTGTTAAGTGTATAAGAAAATAATTCAGTAAATCTGTTTAATATATATCTAAGATAAAGAATTCTTCTCCAGAATAAAGGTCACAATTAAAAATAGTATTCTCTTCACAGTAGAATGATTTAATAAATGACTTGGTATTAATAATTAGGGTAATTTTATTCTAGTATGATTACTTTATTTTATTATAATATTTATTTATAGTATATTATTTATTTTACTGTAGTAGATAGATATTTTATTAAACAATATTATACATTATTATATCGACTTAATTTCCTTACATAATGTTAACTTATTTACAGTAATTTACATTATTTTGTTTATTGTAAATTGATTTTTTTAATGTTATTTATATTTAGTTTATTCATGGTGTGTTCGTGGGTGTATTATCTTTACTTCCTTTCTTGTTATTTTTTCTTGATTATTGATATTTATTTCCTCTTTTTTATTCTTATTATTCCTTCTCACTAGTTATCATATTTTTCTACCTGTTTTTTCTTTCCTTTTGAATTGTTTTAAGTTATCTATGTTATGTTTTTTCCTTTTGAATATTTTTTGCTATTGTATCTTCTTGTTTCCTGTTATTTCACAATCTTCTAGAATATGCATAGTTGTTCCTGATTTTTATTGCATAATCTACACTTTTTGTCTTCTTCTTTCATCCAGTGAAAATTATTCCTTGCTTCATTTCCCAAACGGAATCTGGCGCGAGTTTTCATTCCTATTTTCTTTTTCGTTCTGTTTTTTTTCGTGTATACTTTTCCTTTCTATTAGACCCTCTAGAATGATAAGCTTATTCTCTTTGGCATATGCCGATTTTTCGATTTTTATTAGCCATTGTTGCTGTTGTTGTTCTACGAGACTAATTTCTGCTTCTTTCCATATGTTCTCGTCATTTTTCTGTTTTTCATTATCCACTATCTATCCGACCATCTCATTGCATTCCACAATTCTATCCTTTTTTCTCCTAACGTTTTTGTCCATCTCCTGATGTTATCTTTCTTTAGCTCGAATTCTCTTCCATCTTTCAAGGCTGCTTCAGGCACATTCTTTCATTATTTTTTTTTTCATTTGTTCTTATTTTTCTTTAAAAGTTGATCGCTCTTTTAGCTGCCTTGATGTTCAGATTATTCCTTTTACTGTCTAGCATCAATATGACGTCTGAGGTGTTTCTATCAACTCCTAGAGTCCATTTTATAAAAATTTTTTTTGGATTTTTTCAAGTTCGCCATATTCTTTCCATCCCCAAATTTCCGCCCCATATAGAGCTAACCCATCCATTAGTCCATCAAATAATTTTAATTTCATTTTTAAGTCCTCCTTAAACCACTTTTCTCCTGAGTGCCATATTTCCCCATTTTAGCATTTGCTTTCTTAAAAGTGTTTTATATGCTCGTCGTCTTTACCATTGTGGTTAAATATGTAACCTAGGTAGTTGTGTGTTTTGACAAATTCAATGAATTCGTCCTTCCATTTAATGATATTGTTTTTTTCTTTCTATGCGGTTTCCTATTTTAATAATTTTTGTTTTATTGACATTCACATCAAGTCTGTCATCTTCAAGGTTTCTTCTACATAGCCTTAGGAACTTCTTTTAATTCTATTTCAGTTTTGCTATATTACAATATAATCTGCGTAAGAAATTGATCTGATTTTTTTAGATCCTATTTTTTTTACCCGATGTTCTTGTTTTTTCTTTACAAGGCTTTCTATATCCGCCATGGCTATGTTAATAAAAGGGCTCAAGGGACAACCTTGTTTTACTCTTTTTTTTTGTGTTCACCTCTGTATTAATTTTGTTATCTACTTTTATCTCATTCTTGAGCCACAGTATAATTTTTTTACCATATTTTAATTACCGTATTTTATTTTATTTAGATATTTTTCGATCTTTCGTGGTCTTCCCATGGCTTTTCAATCATCTCTCTTTTTTATATTGTCAAATGCCGCTTTCATGTCAGCAAAACATAGAAAAATTTCTCCTTTTTCCTTTTTTATTTGTGCGTCAATCGCGGTTCTTAACTGGTAAATTGCTTCCGTTTATAAATTGCACTGTGTATATTATTCTGTATCCATTCTTCAAAAACTTTTAATTCTCCGTTCTCTTTTTTATCATATATGTTAGTCCGACATTTATTATTTTCTTTTTAATTTTTATTGTACCACATGAGAATTCAGAGTTCTTGTTTTCCCAGTGCAATATTTGTATTTCCATTGTTTTTCTGATAGCCAGGCAAAGGCCTCCTTTTATTTTTTCCTTTTTTACACTGTTTATAAGTAAATTGTAATTTTTTAATTTATTTTCTAAATTTCCTTTAAATTTCTCTTCTGTCCACGTTTCAGAAATTCATAGTATATCAGATTTCTTTATGTACTCCCAGCCTTTTTCTTCTTATTTACTAATACCTGCTATATTCCAGAACATTATACTAATATTATTTTTGTTTATGACTTTTTTAATTTTTTTAGTTTCCGTTATTCTTTATTTTCTTTTTAAACCATTTATCTTTTTCCTGTAAGTTAGTACTTCTTTGTCGCTTATGACTTTATTCTCTTTGAACCACCATTACGTCTTAATCATTGCATTTTTTTAAACACTATTCTTCTCTACATTCGTCAGTTTATTTACTTTTCAGCTATTCCATCGAAAACTCCGAAATTTCTATTCATTAAGAGCTTGTAGTTCTTGTTGTTCTACTACTCATGTTTACCGTTTACACCTCTCTCTCTCTTTTCTTTGTTTTCTACCTGCCACTTTTTAACGTTTTACTTCTGTTTATCCGACCGTCCTCAGAACCTTGGTTGTACTGTATTTTTGTTTTAATTTATTCACTTTGTTGTATTCTTTTATATTATACAGCAAACCTGTCTTATTAAGAGGGTAATCACTTTCACAATTTTCTCACGTGTACTTAACCTTTTATGGACTGCCTTTTCTTTTCCTTTATATTTATTTGTTCTTAACTTTTATCACTATTTTTCTTATTTTCCTTAAGCGTTCTCTAGCTATATTTAATTAATAATACTTTATATACTTTAATTTTCACCGAAATATGTTTTTTTGAATAATTTACGCGATCTTACTTTTTTGTTGTGTCTCTCTCGAGGTCTAAGACCGGACTCATTATTTTATTGCTGTATGATTAATAACCTCATCTACGAAATTTTAGACTGTTTGGAGAAACAAGACTATCATAAATACAGTTTTGGTATAACAGATGGGATAAATATAATGAATTGATGTAGAAATTGTGTAAAGAATTCATAAATGTTTACCAATAAGACCAGACCTGGTTAATTCTATCTTATAATTACGTTTGACTATTACAACTCTATATAATACTTAAAATTGAAAGAGCTATAAAGAAATAAAATCAGCGCAGATATAGTGTACGGATCGTTTAAAGGCTTTTTACAATGTTAATATAGTCCGGTACTCATTTTCAGGTACCAACAAAGTAACCTCTATTATTGCGTGAAAATTATGTAGCTTACTGATAGTTAACAAAACTTTGTTCCGTAATAAATTTGGATACGGTAGACCTCGAAATTATAAAAAAAAAGTAAAATGTTAGTTATAAAATAAGAATTGTGAGTTTGACTACTAATAAATAGAATTAAATAGTTACCCGAAATGATTCTAGAAGAGCATCCGATACATGCTGTATGAATCGTCATGTGCTACAATTTCAAAGAGTGTACTGGATGTGTCCCGGCTTATTTCGATAGAGCAGTACATGGATAAGAAAGAATTAGATGTCAATTTTACGTCAATTAAATGATAGTAGAAATTTTCGAAAAATTCTCGACTCGGCGAATGGTTTGGGGAAATAACAGACGAGTCGGGCTAAGTAATTGCCACATCTCTTAACTGATGTAAAATATTAGATTTAAGTACATTTACTTGCTTTTTACAGTATTAATCTATGTTATTATATTCGATATTTATAGAATATTAATAATTAAAATCTTTAGACAAGTATATTATGTTGAAATGTTATTTATATTAATAGTACTAGAATAGCTATTAACCGTAATTATTTATGTAATATAATGCTTTAAATAGAAATAATATTGAGAAATATTCTAATAGTCTTATAATAATAAGAAATTTTTTTAAATAAATTTTCAATAATTAAGTTACATCAATTTAAGCTAAAATTATAAATTTTGAAAATAATTTAATGTAAATAAAAATTTACATGATATGTTTGAGTATAAAGAAACCACGAATTTATAAATTAAAAATTTTCTTTTCAATTCACATTTATATATTTTTTATCAACTGATTTACCTTAAATTTTTCACATTACTTCCTAATTTTTACAACTATTCCAGAAGATTCATGCCCAATAATCATTGGCGTTTGACTACAAATCCCCTATTCTCCGTTTACAAAATAATGAACATCTGATCCACATATTCCGATGCATGCCATTTTCAATAATACTTCTGTATATGCAAAATATAGTTATTTGAATATTCGAATCATAAAGAAGTTTAAAATATTAATTGCACATCCAGTTATTAGTAAATTTATATAATTATAATTTTAATTCGCGTTATATGAATATTAATCATAAATGATATTCCTAAAAATTACATACTATATTATATGATTCTCCTGTATTCATATAAGTAGGCGAGTTTATTTACAAAATATAGACACATTAAATTATTATATATAAAAAAAAAATTACAGATATATGCATGTGATGATTTCGTGAATGAGTCCACGTTTTGATTTTCTCGTCTGAAAACAATAATTCTTTTCATTATTTCTGTTAAGAACGCGAATTGCGGTGAGGAATGATGGTTAAGGTAGAGCATAGGAACAAATTTAAAACTGTAATTTGCAAAATAAAGGAGAAGTAGCTTGGGAACTGCTATCAAAATGAAAGCTAAGTGAATTGGCCCGTGCCCGTCGCGTCATTTTATAACTTTCCTCTTTTCCCTTTTACATATTGTTTTATGTCCAGTACGCGATCAAACTAGTCGCGGCTAATTCGCAAAATTTGCCTTTTTGTTTTATTTAAAGGCGTCGTCCAGCCTTCCTTTAGTCGTCGCGCGACTACAGCTGTTATTTACTTTTCGCTGCGGCGTTACAAGGAACTTTCCCGACTCGACTGTCGTGCGAAAAATTTCTATCGGCAATAATTTCTAATATAATATTCATAAAAGTTGACTATTTTTAGCTTTTTAAATCTATTTTATAGAAAATTGTTAGTCCTTAGTGGTATCCATGCGTTATCTGAAGATCTTAATGATAAGTTCTGTAGAATTTCTTTCTAAATATATACGAATACGTCTGTAATATTCCAGAACAATCTTGTCATAAATCTATGCAAAACATTAAGACGGGTACAGTCATCTCTGTTTATTAAGCGTCACCTTATTTCTGAATTGACTTTTTGCTTAGATTTTAAACCATAGGACTCTTCATCAAGAACCTAAACAGGCACGCATTATGGTTTACTTAATGTGGACTATAATTATCTGGTTTTTTTCTGTAGGTACTTCATAAAATATCTGATACAATAAAATATATGATTTCGTTCGCATTCTATATTATCAATAGCTGACTAGATAATTTTGATCGTTAAGAAAATAAGCTTTATCTTGTTTGATTATAAAATAAAATAGTTGAAACGTTGCATTAATATCCAACTTATAGTAAATATATTACTCGTATCAAAAATTGTTGGCTTTACCGTAATTACGTACTATTATATAAACTATATTATATAGCTTTACTAATAACTTTATAATCTTTGTAGTCAATGCGCTCGTCTGCCTCGCCGTATACACAAGTAAGTAAATTATAAACTGCAATTGCGGCAGCTGAATGTAAGTGCAAGAAAGGCAAGCGAGGCGGGTGGGCGTATTCAAGCAGGTAGCTCACCAAAGCTGGGCCGAAATAACGGCGGAATTGCCGTCCAAAGTGTTTTCATAACAGAAATATTTTTGACAAAAAAAGCAATACCTTGCGGTCAGCACCGGTGCGACGAGGCAGACCTGCGGGGGCGAGAATAGACAAGCGCTTGGGTGAGAGCGCGCCAACCGCGCCTGTTCTCCTTTTCTCTATCCTCTCTCTTGTGTTTCCATACGCATCGTTCGCTTGACTACACTCAGCTTGGCCTAATTCCTCCCTCTCGCACTCACGCATTACTTTCTCCCTCTCTACCCCTCTCTCTCCCTCACTGCTCAGCCTATACCGACCATTACCTCTCTCCCTCTCTCGCGCCAACTGCTCTGCCTATACTGATCGTGCTCTCTCTTCTGCTCACGCGACCTATCGTCTCTCTCCCTCTCTCTCGTTTTCTCCTTTGCGTTTTATCAAAAAATTGGTTTCCGGAGCCGAGTACCGCTAGGCGAGCCGTGGCATCAGGAACCGGATGCTGTGGACCCTGCAAAGGTAGGAAGTCGAACATTTACGGTGTTGGCGGGTGGGGTGCGTCACATCGTCATAAGCATCGGTGGTCCCCCGCAAGTAAATCAACCGCCACGAACTTTTAAAGGGCTCCATTAGGTGAAAAGTTCATGGGGCGGTCGCGAAGACCTCGAGCCGTCTGGATACCGGGGTTGGGAATCGGTAAGTCGGCTGAACTTGAGAGCGCACAGTAAAATACTCGTAATTATAATAATGATTGGAAACTTTGTAAGCTGCGAAGCCTCGCTCGAGGCAATAACTATGTGAGGGCCTTTTTCCTCCATCGGCTCGGTGGAGGTTTTTTTCCGGCCCAGGAAAAAACAACGTTAAATGTACAATTGTAACGAGCGGAGTTGAACGTGACTGCGTCGGACGAGCAGGTAGAATCTCGAACGCCATGATACGTATGCGCATAGTAAAATAGTAATAAGATGCCACGATATAAACGTAGGTAATATGTCAAGAAAAATAAATAGAAAATATTATTGTAAATAAATGTGCGTGAAAATCAAGCGCGCAATAAATAATACGTGCCTAAACGGCATGATCGCGGATTAAAAATTATTGTGTACCGCGTGTAATTGCGGGATGCTTGAGAGATGGTCAACAGACATATTAAGCCCAGGGTGCTCAAATAAAAAAAAGAAAGAAAAGAAAACTTATATTATTGTACGCCTATAAAGAGTTCTAGTTGTCTCAGGCATCAAAATTATGCTCGTCAAAAATAGATAAATACAGCTGCTCGTGGCGAACCAGTAGGGTTTTCTGTCTCGACGATCGCTATGAGAAAGAACTATTGTAATAACCATTCAAATAAAAAATAAAGAAATCCAAGCCTACTACAGTGTCATTACAATCATTACTCCTTCCGTCCTTCCTCCGAAACACTCCTACGCGACGCGATCAATTATAATCTTCTTATCAGAGTTAATCGTATTATATTAAATACAGAATTTTCATATTCAACTATTCACGTTATAAATTTTTTATTTTTGTAAACCTTCATAACCCGAGAATATCTAACTCATCTTTACTATTAACAGATTAGAATTAAATTTCAATATCTATAATAGTGACTTCACTACTACAAGGTGTTGGTTTACCGTAAGAATTACTATTTATTTGCGCCTATTATCTAGATGTTACATAAAGAAAAAAAATTAATTTTATGTATAATATTTTAACAGCCATGTGAATGGAATTATCTAACGGTCTTGAATTGTACAATTCCCACTTTATACTTTAATTCCGGTTATCATTTTTGACACTCGTAGTTATTATATTGAAAGTGTTATAGTTTCAGCTGATATTTATAGACTGTTCATTGATCATCACGTTTCAAAAACTCTGAACTATACGTAATAAATGTGCAAATATCTATAAAAATAAATAATGATTCCGGTTTCTTATAATTTAACTAACAGAACAGCAGTTGTCGTAAGCCTTATGTTCTTTAAATAATAAAAGAATAATCCAACTAATTCATAATTTGGTTAGCAGGTCATTTTATTATTTCCATGTTCGTAACGTCTAGTTTCTTAAAAAAATAAAAACTTATTTCAAAATTTATACCTAGAACTATAGTTCTTCTGAACTGTTGTACAAGTTATTACTTATAAAAACTTTGAAAACTTTTCTAGTACAAAGATAACTAACGATTAGGAGATATAATTATTCGCGCAAAATTTGTATTTTCAACAGCGCTGTATATTAATTTAATAAATAATTTATATTATTAATTGTCAATCTGCAAAAACATTATATTTTTCTTCTTATATTTTAATTCTCTAGTTATCTGTAGTTATTACTTTCCTAATAATTTTTATCTCTATTGTATAATATAACCTACTGTATATTTAGATTAACTTGATATGCATCCTATACATATTATTCTTTATCCACTGATTCGTAGAACAAATCAGCTAACAAATACTCTCCATGCATTAACGTGTTAGTCGGTTTGATATTTCAAAAGCGTTTTAGCCATCATTGTTCGAATAAGAAGATGAATTTTCAAGTCGTATTATAATTATTTGAGAAAATGCATAAAAAATATTAATTATCTTTAAATTTTAAACATTATCATTTAATAAATGCGATCAATATTCCTAACTTTCTATAAAACCGAAAAATACCATTATTTTACAAACTTTCATCGTACACGATATACTCATGTACTACTAAGCTCGATACCAGTTCTACAGACCCTGGTGAAGATACGGAATAAGAAAATGAAAAACTTTTATATTTTGATACCTTCATTAGTTACTTAGTTAGTTTATTAAACAATATATATCATTTTTAAAATACATTTAAAAATATAAAAAATATAAAAAAATATAAAGATATAATAAATATAAAATATATTAAAAGATTCATTTTAACATTTTCCATATGTATTAGCTTTAACATAATTAATCGCATATTACATAATACGCATGTGTAGTTTTTGTACTCTTCTACTTAGAATTTCATCACTTTTTACTTTTTTTTAACATTTAGTAAATATTTTTTATCATTAAATATAAATTTGCTCGTTGTACTGCTTAAACTTACAATTTACTTGATGAACTTTGGTTTTTACGCTTACTTTGACAATAAATTTGATTTGAGCATAGTTTTTACTTTATTTTTCTATCTTTTTTATGCTTTTTCCACTCTCTCTCTCTTCCTGTGTATTTTGTGCAAAAGACATATAACGTTTCGGCTGCCTTTCATACTATCTTCTCAATTACTGGTGCTTAATTCTATTTAACTGTACTTTTTCATGTGTGTCTTACACTTGTTTTCTCTGATTTAAACATTATAATTACTTTTCCTTCTTCAGATAATTAGTGTTTATTCACACTCGCCTCGCTCTCCATTCTGACTCTTTAACTTTAACTTGCAAGAATTTTTATTAGGAATCTTCTTTTTTACCATCTTTTTCACGTACACATATTATCTACTCCCATGACTTTTATTATAATTTTTCTAAATTCCTCCGAGTATTTGAATCTTTTTAAACGGCTGCTCTATAATTGTCTTTAATGTGCTAATTTTATTTCCTCTACCTTACACCATAAAGTTAACATATTTTCATCTTTATTTCTCAATGTGCATCATGAGCATCCTATGCCTTACCAGAAACTTATTCTTCGTGTTATGTAGTTTTCATTTTCTTTTTTGTGTTTTACTCTATCGTTTTTATTTAGTCTCCCTTATTCTGCCCACGTATTCTTACCGTTTGTGTCGCTTTAATATTTAGTATTTTTTTAAATTCTTATTGCTCAACTTGCAGCTTTAATCTTTTTTCTATTTCTTCTAATTTCTAATATTACAATACTACCAGATGCATTTATGTAAGGGTCCAAACTCTATTTTATAAATTATTTCTTTACTCTCTCTATTTTTCTGTTATTTTTCCATTCCCAAACTGATGAACAAACAGTAACACATTTTATCATAAGGCATCGATTAGTTTCATTTTAACTCTAAAGTCCTGATTAAATAATTCTTCCACAATACTAGTATAGTATTTGTTAAGGTTATACTCTTGTAGTTCTTTGCATCTTTTTTGGCATCCCTTTTGAATACCACCACAACAATTCCACTTCGCCATACCTCTAGAATTCTTGCTCCGTTCATCAATTTATTCAAGACTTACGTCAAGACTATCTCAGTACACCTCATACTTCCATATTTCATTTGTTAGTTCATCCTCTCTCGCGCTTTTTATCCATTTTATTCTAATAACTACTTGTATCAACTCATCCAATTCATTCTTTTCTATAATTTCTTCTTCCAGTTATGTATCCTAGTACCAACACTCCTCTTCGCTAACTTGATCTTTTACCATTTTTTATTTTAAGTGTTTCTTAGAAATAGTTCCTTTTTTTTCTCCATTTTGTTCCTTATCTTTCAAACTCTATTTACAATATTCCAGAATATTTTCCCAGTTTTATCTCTAATCCCTTCCTCTGTTTCTTCTTCTTATACTTTTCTCTTTTTAAGTTTTCTAAGTCCCTGTATTTTTTTTTCAACTATGTATATTTTCCTGTCTTTCTCTTTTCTTTCAACCCTTTATTTTTTATATACTTCCATTACCGATTTCTTATACTCCAAATATTTTTCATCGCACAAATAATACTTTTTTCAGCTATTTCTTTTATTTCATTCGCAGTTTAATCTTTAAATTTTTATTCTTTTTGTTTTTATTTCTGTTCTTTTTCTAGTTTCTCTATCTTCTTTGCATTTTCTTTCGTTTCTATTTCCAGCTCTGTAATTCTATTCTCTTTATTCTTCAAATCATTTTCATGTTTTTCTTGCAGCTCTTACACCCTAATCCACATCTTTCTTTTTAGTTGTTCCATCCCCTTTCTATCATACAAACTACATCATCTTGCTTCTCCCGGGCCATTCCTCATTATCGCCAGTCTCTCTATAATTTTATTACCTACCTCCCTTGCTTTTTTGTACTATTAATCTATTTTCTCTTTGTATTTTCCTGTATTTTTCTGTGTTTTTCTGTGTTTTTTGGTATTTTTCTTTTTGTTACTTTCTCTACTTTATTATTTTTTACCACGAAATGACAGCTGATTTTTATTCTTTAACTCATTTTACCCATTTTAAAATTTTTCAGTAAATAAATTTTTTCTTTTTTAAAAATTTGTTTAAGTTACTCGCTCTTTATTGCTTATCGCACTTACTCATCCTTAGTCTTACCAAACTGACACATTTTATTTCGCGCATGCGCAAAGCTTTCTGTTTCAATCTTATTCCCAAGTTACCACTTAACAACACTTCTTTCTACCAATTTCCTTATCATTTTCCCTCTTTTTCTGTTTACTTTTTTAACCTTATTCTTTTCTTTATTCTTTTCTTATTTCTTTACTAAAATTATTTACTCAAATTTTATTTTACTGTCTTTATATGTAATGTGTCTTTCACAAACTTACCTTACAGCTTCGTTATCAATGATACTCTTTTGCAAAATCAAGATACGATTTCTGGTATTATACATACTATAATCTGGAATACGAAAACGTATTTTTGTTAAAAGCGTTTACTTTATTCTTTAAACCTGAAATTTACTTCTACATCAATTGTTCAATTTGTAATAAGGAATAAATTTATTGTTATTGATGTTTGTTGTTTATAAATACTTATATTTATTTTTATTATCTGTTGATAACATTCGTTGATTTTTCAACTGATTTTTATTACTACACCCAGATCTCTACTTATAGTTAATAGTTAAATCAAATATTTTTATATAATGTATTGGAATTTTCAATATTAATTTTGTAACATATTAGCAACAACTATGAATTTGAAATTATCTCGGGTAAATTTAATTTTATCTCGTGTACCTTGTATAAACTTAAAATCAACTCTTACATTCTCAAAAAAAATTTAATTTAGTTTTTAATTCAAATTTAGTTTAAAATCTCTGCTATCGACATCATATGTTATGATATATGAACACATTTTGCTGTTTTTGATTATAATGTAGTTTACTATGGATCTAATCTTAACTAATTTTAAAATAAAGAATTTAATCTTTTTTTATACAAAAATTTCTAACTATCCGATAAATCTTTTGTATTTGAAACGGATAAACTTATACTAAACTTTTAATATTATTAATCAGAATACTTCACAATATTCGATTTATCATTGTATTAGATATTTGAGAGTTTAAATGATCCTAAACGACGGTGTCATATTTAGAAAAAGTATACTAGAAACTATACCCTAAGAATTACTGATTTATCTATTTATAAGAATATACTTTACACTAAATCAATTTTAAAAAAAGTGAAAGAATCGGGGGAAAATATACATCGATAAATCATCTTACAACATTTTTTCTAGCTTATTTTGTAATATTTTAAACTATTTACATTTATTTTTTGTGTAAAAGGTGATATTTACAACCAATAAGTATTTAGCTCTGTTAATTAATTAGTTATGCAGTGTTTTTCTGTCTTAAGAATTATATAATTTAAGAAAACGGTAACACGTATTTCCAAAAATAAATTTTTTATAATATAAAGTATAAATAACACATGGATGAATGATATCGTATGGTTGATTTTAAATATATTTTGCTTGCCGTCTGTTTTTGTTTAGCATATCTATATATTTCTAGGTATTTTTAGTCTTAAAAATGATAATATAACTTTAAAATATTAATACACATAATACATAATTAAAAATTTTACTCGCGTAGATCTATTAGGTAAGAAATTTCATATAATGTTAAGTTTAAAATTGAAAAATCATGTGATTATATCTGTTCGTAGTGTTTATGAACCAGGCTTTACAAAGCCAATTTTCAATCAATTATACCATTTATAAAGAATTTTTATTAAAACACGTACAAAATTTTACCAATCATTTATAATTATATCAATAAATAATTATGCTAATGCAAATTTGGTGCTTTTATGCTCACAGAAGAATAATGTAAATTTTGTTTAAACTTATCCTAAGCTACTAACCTACATATTTAAAAAAACTATACAACGACATGTGTCTGGTCTCTTTCACCACCCTACCCGTTCTACCATTAAATTCCTTTTGTATAAGCATTTCATGGCACTCTTTTGTTTAAATTCTGAAGATCAATCTTCGTACCATGTTCGTATGAGTAAATTTATAAAATCTCGATGACTGTTTTAGTACCTCGAGAGTGTTCTGGTAAATGGAAGCTTAACTCGTGCTTTGAAGGAAAGCAGATTTTTCTGCCAGCAACCTTCATTCGTCCTTCATAACCTTCATACGTCCAAAAAACTTCATTCTCTTACCTTCTGAGACAACATTTATATAGTTACAAGTATATAAAGTAAATATTATTGAACTCTCTGTATCTATGCAATTGTCATAACTCAAAAAACTATGCGTTAGTAAGCCATTTTATTCTACTCGCAACAAAATTATTTCACGCACGTAAGACATAATTAGTAAATATATCTTCAGCATCGAATAATATTGTCCAAGGCACAAACGTAACACCATCTTGAGTTTCTATCATTCAACAAAAGCAAACGATCTGCTGTAAAAAAAATCTAAAATTACGCTGATCAAGAACTATGTCAGGTAACTACTTATTTTGTCTAAAAATGCAACGAAATATCCATTTTTCAAATATTTACTTTAAAATTATACTGTATATTTCATAGGATTAAGAAGTTTGTATTTACTATATATTTCTTTTTATAACACCGTCCAAAATACTGCTAGAGATCAGTAAAGACGGGAGCTAATATCCTTAGTGTAATCTAAAAGAAAACAAGCAGAATAAAGATATCATTGACGACAAAATACAATAGAAATAAATAATTTTAAACATGACTAAAATGTTTAAATAAACTATAATTAAATAAAAAAGAGGAATAAAAACAAACAAAATAAAATTATTGATTGAGACGTTACACGTGTACACCAAACACTGCAGATCGTTCATTTATGTGAATTTCTATTCGCTTGTACTTAACATATTTGTTATAATTTAAGTTGCTTTACAGTTTTATTATGCTTTAAAGGATAATACACAGTTTGACTGCTCTCCCCGGGTTCTTGGTGAAGCAATACAATACTCAATAAATTATACATGATTACGTAATAAAAAAATTATTTTTCAGAAAGAAAAATACTGAGTTAAATTTAGGTTTGTTTTAAAAATTAAATTAAATTTTTAATAAACTATAATTAAATAATTAAAACAAAAAATAGAAACATATGAAATAAAATTGATGATCGAAACGTTGCATGGTATATAATGAAAAAGATTTTTAACTTAATTTTTTAAAAGCGGTTTTCAAAATTTATAATAAGAATTAATTCAAATTTTCTTTGCGAATAAATTTTATTAATTTGACTTTTTAATACTCAGTAAATAATTTGATTTAATATATAATTTCATATAAATAATTTAATTTAATCTTTTTGTATTTGAAAATATACAAGGAAATTTTTTTTACCAATGTTAAAATAAAGAGAGAAAAACTAAAAGAATGTGATGAAAATATTGGCGATATTTATGATGGGCATCGGAATAAGAATTAATAAATAATAGCCAATCTTAATAACGAATGATTTAACGTCTCGCAATCACAACATATTATTGAATCGAAATTCTTTACTTTCATTATGTGGGTGATCATTGACACAGTTAAATTCTTGCGCCACCGAAAGCACATTTTAAGTCATTTATATATCTCAGAGCATCTAATATGACCTTTTTTTAATACTGCGAAAGTACAATACAATACCTTTTCATATAAAATATTTAACGAATAGAATTTATTTATATATCAAATTGATAGACATGCTTCCGACCATGTAAAATACACAAAATTATGGCGTTGAAACGTCAAAATGGAATAAATATGCAATGAGACGTGCATGTTGCAGCATCAAATGCGAAAAAATTTAAGAATATTATGAACGGATATTATAAAAATACAGTTGAATAGAAGAAGGAGAAAACAAACGCGAACTATGGAGGTAACATGACAAGAAAAGATCAAGATCCAAAGGTTTGAAAGAAAAAGTAGAAAGGTCATAGAAATTAAATTATATATTAAAATAATGTATCTATAATGTAAAACATAATGCAAAGTATAAAAGTACATAAAATAATACTGCAATATATAAAAATTATGTAAAAATACTGCATTAATTATTCGTAAATAAAAAATAAAAATAATTTCTAAAGGTTAGAAAAATATTTCTGTAGTTATTGAAGAAATATAGATTACAATATATTCTATTAAGAATAGTTTATATTTATTTTTCAAAATAATATTGACTTACAATTGAAAAATATTTCTGAAATTATTTTTTATTTTAATTTAATCATGTATTTTTTATTGTTATAGATTTAACTATGTATAATTATATAACGACTTATCTATATCTCGTTATATAAAAAAAACTTCAATGTATTTTAATCATTTGAATCTATTGTAAGTTGTTTATTATTTTTAATACTGTGTATAACTATTTATACAATGATGAGAATTTTGTATTAAGAACATTTTTTATTTTTAATCATTAGTATTCATTTTAATCGGACGAACTTACAAATACTGTTTTAAATTTTGTTTTTTAATTTGCATTATGATTTTACAAAAAATATTATATTATTATTAAGAAAAATATAGATATTAATTATTAGAAAATTATTGAATACATTGAAAAATCTATGAATCATTAGTTAAGGTAGCTCTGAGCTTACATGATTTTTACTAACGAATTTTATATTATGTAAGCATTCATTATTTTAGTATGTACAGAAAACACAATTGAATGCGCGCGCGTAAACAATTATGAAGTAGCACATATATTCCTCAAAGAGAGATAAGATCAAAAGATCATAAATGGAAAAAGGAAAATATTAAAAAAATAATTTAAAATCGCAATAATTATTATTATTTTTTAGTTGTACATATATTATTTCTAATTTTTATATAGTACTTATATATCAAATATTCAGTATAGCGATAGATTTTAGAGATACAAATTTACAAATAGCGTTTAGCTCATGAAGTAAATCCCCAAAAACCTTAATTCATTCATTCATTGGTGAAGTATTTTAGGTTCTAATATTAGCCAGTGGTAATAAAAGAATTCGCCAAATTCTTACATTATTTTTATTGCTAATGTTGCAATTTATAATTAAAGTATTTTTACAGCTTAAATTTTTTATAACCGCTGTAAGTTCAATTACGTTTCAATCGTGCTCATATATTCACAAATGTTTGTCATTGTTCTTTTTAAATTTTACAAAGGTTATAAATATAAAAGTAAAGATAGTAATTTATTTATCTTCCTTCTAATACTTGATTTATACAAGATTGTGCTGTCAAACAAGATTTTTGAAGGATGTTTATTTAAAATAATAACTCACTCGTGGCAACCGTTTCAATTATAATTTAATTATCAATTTGACGAAGGTTACGATTAAATTTATGAATACAATATTGTTTGCTTAAACTTCGTAATTTTTTTTATAATTGTTATAATATATCTTTTATTTGATAATAGTTACATTGAATAATTTAGTTTTTCAATAATATATGAAACATTTTTATTATTTTACATAAACCGTCTATGTTCAAAATAATTTATGTAAAATTCTTTAATTGTTATAATAATTGTCTTTAAATAAAATGTAATTAATCACATGATATTAATTTTAAAATATATGATATCTTAAAAAATGGAATTGCAAATATTTTTATTTCAAAAATTTTTTTCGTTAGTAGCATATTATACCTATTAATTGCATTTTTTTTAAATATATTCACAACAATAAAATTTTATAATACATTTAAGCGCGGTTTTATAATCTAAAAAAAACTTATATTATATAAATGATATATTATGTAATATTTTCACATACCATTTTTACAAGGCTCCTCAATTCTAGTTTGTTCCTAAAAATTTTAAATAATTAATAAAAAATCCACAAATATTTTATTATAATAGAAAATAATAATTGAGATAGTAAAAGTTTTTGTTATAACTTATTATGGACACAAAATTTGTCACTATTATCTACTCCCTACACACTGACACTCATCAATGAAATGCAGCTTTATCCATTGATCAGTATTAACCGAGCGAATAAAAATGTGAGTCCAAAAAAATAAACACTATTTCTAGGTTTTTGAGCAGTAATATCTCGATGGTTCTTCGTATCAAACATTGTACTCTTGAAATCTCTATTAAATGTGAAATAATATACTTTTTTGGATAACCTCGCGTTTTCACTTTCAAATCTTTACTCCTACTCCCTATATCCTTGTTTTCCCAAATCTCAATAAAGAAATAACAAGTGACACAATAAAGAACAAAAAGATATAAGAAGAAAATTATTCATTATTGAAAGATTGTTCTAAAGATAATTTATGTACATTTTAATAATTTATATATCTATATTTAATGCTAACAAAAAATAGACTAAATAAAAGTAAATTAGTTCTTATCTAGTTTACAAATTTGAATAGCTTCTCTTTAATCAATTTGTCAAAAAAAAAATCTTTGTAATTATTAATTTTGCAATCAATAACTTAATAATTTTATGAAAATTATGCTTAGTTAACTATATTATAAAGATTGAGAAAAATAACTGATGTACAAATATTTTGAACATTATGCGTATTTTTAATAATTCTTTTTTATAAGCTACTTCAGTGAAAATAAAAATTATTATTATTATATTATAATTATATATGAAAAAAATCTAATTTGCGGACTCCGTTCTTCTGAATAAATAACATTAAAACTAAGTTTTCTTTTCATACTAGATTACAAATGTATGCTTGAGCGTACTTTAAGTTTATACTGGTTTTGTACAATTTCTTAATTTTTCATTTAAAGCAATATATAAAATAATAGTTAACTTAAATATTATAATATAAAAATATATATTACAAAATTTAATTTCAAACTTATAAAACTATTATAATAATTAAAAGCTTTAATAAATATAAATAAAAATAATAATAAACATTTTTAATATTTTATTTGTATATATCAAAAAAAAATTTTAAATAAAATTACTCGAGTTAATTCGAAAAATAAAGTTTTTTTATCATATCGAAAAATATTTATTATTTTCGCATATTTTTTTACGTATATATAATTTATTTATATAAGATTGTTTTACTACAAATTATTATAAACTGGAATAATTTAGAAAATTTTTAAAACGTTCATTTCTTTAGGCAATTCTTTTAATCTTTATACATTTAATTTATTGATTAATTTTTTTTATTGTATATTATACCGATGTATACATTGTTTATACATATAAAATCAATTTCATAATAATATTAATATAATAAAAATTTAATAAAGCATAAATTTTTACTTTCTTTTTTAAATAAATAAGATACTTACTAGTCGTAAGTCATTAATTCCATAAAGAATGGCTGAAAGATTATCTGCAGGCATATCAATGAAAATTATGTTAGTATTTTAATAAATATTAAAATTAAAAGATTTAATGAATTTCTAAAATAAACTGAAAATAAAATACTTTATGTTTTACGAATATACTTCGTAAAACTTCTATTATCAGTTTCACGATATAATACATCTTAAAAGTGATAAGATATAAGACTTTTATATCTATTAAGTTGCATAAACAACCTTTCTTCCGAATTAAAATTATTGTAAATATTATTTTTTAAATAATCTTAAAAAATTGAGAAATTATTCAAAGTTATAAAAAAATTTTTTATTGTTGTAAAAGAACCATGTCACATATAAGGATTTTATAAACATACATCGAAATATATATTGATCTATAAAAATATGTCTTAATATGTTATTATGTATTAATTATATCACATAGTAAATATGATTCTTCATTAATATTCTTATGAGTTTTTTGAAATATATAACAAATAGAAATAAATTACAAATCTTGGCTTGAAAAAATAAATTTTATCTTTAAAGTATTTAAAATCTTTCAAAAGATTAAATATGGATTCTAAAATTATCAATGGATCATTTTTTCTTAAACTATTATTTTAAATATTATTTAGGTTTCATTTTAGAAAAATATATATCATAAAATACATATTTATGAATACACAACAAATATTTAAAAAATAAAAACATTTCGAGTTAAATTTGATTCTAATAAGTACTTTCAATCATTGAAAAGAGGATTCAAATTGTATTCAATTCATCTATTTATTTTATTTTTTTTAAATATTTCATAAAGTTTAATGTATTTAAATTATATTTGAATTATATCGCAATATATAAATTTGATGACTAATTTTATTACTAATTAAATATTAAATTATTTAAATTTTTTTAAATATTATATTTAAATTATAATTAGTTGAAATAATTATTTATTTAGTATGAATCTTTACAAAGATCAACGACTAGTTATTACGATAAAATATTATGAGATTAAATTCATATAAAGCATTGCAAAAAATGTTTATGCGATATTTTCTTTTTTAATTGCACGCACTTTTTTAAATATATTGATTAAAATAATTTGAAATATATTTAAAGAAAATGTTAAAATATTTAAAAAATATTTAAAGAAAAAAATTAAATTAAATTCTTTGTGATGAACTAAGTTTAACCTTAAAATATTGACTAACAGATGAATATAAGATCAACAAAAAAAAAATCTGTACAAAAAAATTTATATTGAAAAATATAAATTAAAATAAAATTTTATAAAATTATTTAACGAATTCATGAAAGAAAATGCAAGCTAGATTGGCAAAGCATGAATTAAATTAATGCAATCAAATATTCGTTTTTTATTGAGACACATTAATCAATCTTCTTGTCTTAAAATAACATAGTATATTAATAATTTAAGATAAATATTATAACATAAACTTAAATCTTACCGTTTATAAATTACTAAATGTTGTCTCCAAATTTATCGCTATTCTATTCACTTACTAGTTCTGACCGATTATTCTTAAATAGCAGATTTAAAAATTTTTTTAAAATAAACAATTCGTGCGCTAGCACATTTTAATATTATTTTCATACAAAACTTGGAAAAAATAAGTAATTATAAAAAATTATATATTATTTTTTATTTTTCTACTTATTCATTTGATAAGTATAGCATAATACATTGGATTGAATTTAAAACTCAATCATATTATTTATAATAGCACTTCAATGAGATTCTAAAGAAAAAATTATATGATGAAATTTATTATTTATTAAATTTTGCAACTTAAACTTGAAATATAGTATCAATTATATTTCATACAAATAAAACAATTTTGAAATAAGATTTTATGCAATTTAATTAATTTTGTTCTTGATATAAAGTTATCAATTTTACTCGTATATTTAATGTTTTATTTATTCTCTTTAATATATAATATTTTAATAAATTTTTGACTAGCTTTAAGTTTATATAAAGGGTATTGCATTTGATATTCAACATAATATGAATAAAATAAGAAAATATTTTTTTTTTATAAAAATATACAAACATTGTATTGCATATAAATTATAAAGAATGAAATATATAATAATGATACATTCGTCGCGGAGCAATGATTAGACACCATGTCTCGGTAATGACTTAGCAGTCATAGATCGACAATATTAGAGGAAAAATCTCAATCTCGAAAGCATCGGTGTTCTTCAGACATATCATACTTATGTGTAGAAGATCACTTTTTTCGACTACAGATTATTAATTCAATGTTATTATTAACAATTCTTGCTTCATAATCTCAATAACTTCATCGCAAATCTTGCTCAAACCAAGGAGCAACTAGAAACATAATATTAAATTTATTTAATTTGATTTTATAAGCATATAAATAATAACCTAGTACATTGAAAATTGTATTTCTAAATTTAGCAAACTATTATAAATCTTAAGATATTTCATTTTTTATTTTTATAACTACACAAGTATCATCCTGTTCATTGGATACATTAATTTTAATTTGTAGTAGTTAGTTGTAACCAATAAAAATTGTATTAAACTATTTTTATTTTCTTAACAGAATCGACTATTTAGGTTACTATAAAAAATATATCTAATTTTCTTATAAATTTCAAATTTCTTGTAAGCTAATATTTCATAATCCAATACATCAAATTAACATAAAAAATAAAAATTACCCATCTATAAAGTATAAAAATAATATTAAAATAAGATAATTCTTATAAATATTAACAATTATTTTTATAATTTCGATATTTTTTTAGTAAATATATATATTTTACATAATACATGACAAACAAATAAAGTATATTTTCCAATATTTTCTTCTACCATGATGACTTTTTTATTTTACGAATAAACTACAAAAAGTGATAAATTTTATACACACAGTATATATGTTATATATTATTTTTTAATGCAATATCAGCATTAATATAGATTTAATTATATCTTAATTTTTGCATCATTAATTTTTTTTATCCATGTTTATACTTTCAATTAAAAATTTAGTTTTTTTACACTATTGTTTGTAAAAATATATTTGAATATTTAATATTATGTTAATATTTAACATCCAAATTTTAATATTTATAATAATAAAAATTTTAATCCATTTAATAAATTATTTTTAAATAATTGATAAATATCTTTAGCTAAGTTAATACATATTTTTTCTATAAAAATTAAAAAGTATTGTATTATAAATAAAAAGGTATAAAGTATGCATTTTTTTAAATAATTATAATTTGATTAAGAAACAATTTATTAAATTTTGTTACAAAACTCATAATTTAATTCTAGAAATATAAAAGCTTTTAAAAAATATTCATAATAATTTTAGTGTAAGTATTTCATAAGCCATTTTATTTCGAAAATATGGCATTTCTTCTTGACTAAAATTTAAATTTCTATTAGCACATATATACTCTGCAAACATACAAGAAAACACACCACAGTCACTACCATTCATTTGTTGAGGAATATCTTTTATACACTCAAAATTCCAGTCAAGAAAATCAAAAGTTATTTTTTTCTTGTCAATACTTTCATCATATAAATATTGCTTTAATACTTGTAAACATTTATAATTTGGTGATCCCATACTATCGTAATATTCAATTGATTTATTTCTAAAATCTATTACAGCTAAGCACCAATGAATTCCAAGATGAATAGGTATAACTATTAAATCTTTTGCAAATATATCTATTTTTCTAGTCCATCGCTTGAGAGATGCATGACCACCAGAAATAAGCTTTGGATAAAAAAATGTATTCATAGCGTAAACACTAGGATATTTTTCACAATTTCCTCTTATTATTAAAAGATTCATATAAAAATTAATAATTTCATCATTTAACCAGTTTAAACCTGCTAAAGTTTGTATATCTTTTCTAGTAATTCGTAAACCAAATCCTTGAACAAGAATTTCATCTAATGGACCTATTGATAGAGCCAGCTTAACACGTTCTAACATATCTGCATTCAATTCCGGTAATTTTGTTTCTTCCAACGTATCTTTTTCATCAAGTATAGCTTCACATAAACGCATTGACCGATTTAAATGATCTTCGAGAGCTGCTTCTCGGGTCAATTGATTATGTTTAGATAAAATATTAGTCATTTTTTTTAATTCTTTTGCTTCTTTGATCTGTTCTTCCATACGTTTATTATACCTTTTAGTAATTTGAGAAATAAAATCTTGTTTTATAACTTCTTTATTTAAAAATTCGTCTCTTAATGTATTTGTTTTTATAACTTCTATTGGCTTATAACGAATAATGGATTTTATACAACTTTCTTTTTTTTCATCTTCCTTCATAAAATTATGACTTGATAGAGATTTTTGGTATCCCATTTTTAATGGATTAGATTTATTAAGATAAAACCAGGATTTACAAGATTGCATTTTCATTACATCTAATGATCCAGAATTAAAATTAACACATGAACTTTCATTGTCATTTACATTTATTATTTTTATTGAATGTTTTTGATTAGTATTTTTTTTTAATTCTTTAACTTTTTGTAGTTCGGGAGGTATAAAATTCAACAACATTTCACTATATTGTTTTCTTTCTACTAATCTATGTGTTTTTAATAAAGTAAGTTGATTTAGAGATTCACATTTTTGTAAAGATGTATAATTTTTTTTTGACACACACTTATTATCTTCAAAAAGTTTATTTGTCATTGTGGATTGCCAATTAATTGGAGATTCTAAACATTTTAATTTCTTGATACTATTATTCTCAAACTGTTTAGAATTCAGTGATGAACAAGAATAACATTCTGAATTTACATTAATGCATTGAATATTAGAACTGTCACTTGGTTCACTAATGATTTTGACATGATTACACGAGACAAAATCATGACAACGTTTTTTTGTATGTAAATTATCTTCTGAATGAAAAAAAGAATCACTAGCTTTCCTTTTTCTACTACTTTCATCTGCTTTCCAAAATAATCTTTTAAAAAATTCAAATATCATTATCAAAAAGAAAATTTATACATTCAATATACTTAAATTTTTAATAATAAACAATACTTGTCACGTCTCTCGCAAA